>VHKM01000122.1:4885000-5485000 GCA_007210695.1 Neogobius melanostomus | reverse complement strand
GGCTCCTGCCCCCACTGGGTCAGGTGACATCATCACATTCTAGAAACTGCAACCCAGCGATTCATTAGGCCAGGGTTTCCCAAAACGATCTGGGCTGTGAACCCCAAAAATCACTCGACCAACCACTTAGGACACTCCCATTGTAAAAAACATATATTTTGCATTTATTATAACGGACTACATGCACAGTGCCCCCTCGTGATTTACGCCTGGACAGTAACATCGGTGCTGTCCTTCCTCTCCCCTCTTACATTGTGGCACAGCGGTTAGCGCTCGTGTTTCACAGCATGAAGGTCCCGGGTTCAATTCCTACGTGGACGGGGCCTTTCTGTGTGGAGTTTGCATGTTCTGCCCGTGTCTGCGTAGGTTTCCTCTACCACTAAAGACCTGGGGCCTCATTTATCAAGCTTGCTGCGCACAAAATGAGGCCAAAACTTTGCGTAGCCGGTCCTCTGCGCAAAAGATGGTATTTATAGAAAACAAACTGAACGTGAAACATTGCGCTCCTCCACGCAAACTATATAGCTCCCGTACGAGGTACGCACTTTTCAGAAACACTGCTGAGAGACGGGGAGAGGCGAGGGAAGCAGCGAGAGGACAGTTTGAGGAAGTCATGTTCGGTCACTTTTGAAATAGTTCAGTGTTTCCCACACATAGACTATTCTGTGGCGCACCGCCACAGAATCAACACCGCGCGCCACATATTGAGTTTGTTTTTTGTTTTGTTTTCGTTTCAAAAGCTCATCGCGTTGCAGCCTCACAAGTTTTCGTCACAACCTTAATGCTTTCACAGGACGGAGAGCCGTATTTATCCCACTGCTGCAGCGGGAGGCACAATCTCTCCTGTGTCCGCCTCCCGCTGCAGCAGTGGGATCAAAGGGCTGCGCTGCCGCTGTAAAAACATGACCCATAGTCTGTGCACGTGTTTCTCCGTATATTCCATACAGAAATATACGGAAATATATGAATATACAGAAAGATGCCAATACGTGTGATCAGAGAAGCAGATCTCACTCTTCATTAAAACTCCTCGAGCCTGTGTCGTCTCTGCACGAGCTGCTGCAGCGTCAGCCCCTCCCTCTGTCTCTCGCCTTCAGTAAAACCCACTGATTACCGCCTGATGTTTAGGTAAATCTGATTCATAAGTCACTTTGCATTGCCTTTTATGGTCAAATGGAGGCGGGCAGAGGGCGTGTCGTGATGTCCGCAGCTTTCTGCTCCCTGTGTGATCAGCGAAGGAAAGATTGCGGTCAGGTGTGCGTACCCGCGCATACGCAGGGTTTTATAAATCGGAAAAAAACTTTGCGTACAACATTTTTTGTGCTTTTGCTACGCACTTTCAAAGTCAGAGTCTCACGCACAGTTTGATAAATGAGGCCCCTGGCCAAGATGAATGAGCGTGTGTGAGTGTGGGACAACGGATGTGTTCATAAACATGCACTGTCCCGACCAGATAAACCAATAATAAAAAACAAAAACAGAAAACATTCACGATTAGCAGGGCCCCACGGAAATAGCTCAATCATTTGTAAAGGACAGTGAGTAAAAGTTTGGATGTGACTGGAGCAGGTTAAAAACATTATGTGAGACATAATGACTTAACTGGGGGAAACCTGTGTGTTCATAACGCTGGGGTTTTTGCCTTGAGGCAAACGGCAAACACAAAACAAAAATTAAAACTAGTGCAAAGTTTTGAACGAGCCTCGGCCTGTTAGTAGTTTACATTTTACTGAGTTGTTTACATGTCAACACTAGCCTTTCGCTCCAAGATAAAAGCTTCAACCTTACGAGCGCTGGCGTTTCCTTTGGGGCAGGATCCACATCCAACATGATGTTTGAAACACGAATACGAAAATCTTGAGCTATCTCTTCATTTGTTTGGGACCCTGCTCATCGTGAATGTAAAAGATCGAGGGGGCACTGTGCAGAAATTTGTAGCCCATTAGTCGAAGTAGTCGTTAAGCTACATTGACCAACAGAAAGTTAGCCAAAAAACAAGATCAGAGCCTATTGCACATGAATCTTTATCAAATCTAGCATTGTGATCTCGTAGTAGGCGCTAGTAAATCATTATGTTTTTAAATATTACTTAATTCCTTATCAAAAATAATGAAAACTAAACGACAGGTAAATTCCATCTGTAACTTATCTAACCATTACAAAAGGCGAGTAATACACCACGGGCAGTAAATCTGTGTCTGCACTCACTGTTGGTAGAGGCAGGAGTTGAGCAGCGTGAAGAGCAGCAGAGGCAGCTGAGAGAGCAGGGCCATCCAGCTGTCGTAGTTATAGTTTTTAACAGGAGGCGCCGACGAGTTGGAGCTGGAGTTGTGTTTCTCTGACAGGCGGCCGTTAAAGTACTGGAAAAGAGGCGATGAAATGTCGAGTTACATTTGAGGCAAATACGAGACGCTTTAAAGTGGTCAGGCAGGAGTCGGGCTGGGAGCCGTTAAACGATATAGTATCGAGTATCGAAAACTAGGAGTGTGACAATATATCGATTTTCTGATATATCGCGATATTTTGCGGGACGATGCGATACCGATACTTTTTTTTCCGATATCGATTGGGGGTGGGAACCTCTGGGTACCTAACAATTCGATACGATACGCGATACATGGCTTACGATAACGATTATCTCATGATACACCGATACTGCGATAATCGATATATAAAAAATAACCTACGATACATCACGAATTAAAAAAACATGCTACTTTTAACCTTTATTTTAACATACTACATATTATTCATCATTTACATTTCTTTTCATGTGCTTTGTACCACTTTTATAAATGATCCCCGACTTATTCACTGAAAACGGGTCTATAGATCTGTCAGTGACTTCATTTACATTTAAATAAACAAGAAACCACAGTCCTATTTCAAAAGTAATAAATCAACCCCAAATTAATCTTCTTTATAATTATAAAAACTATCATTAAAAGTAATTTATTTGTGTGACAGTGTTTGGTCCAATTGCTTAAAACTGTAGTGCTGCCACCTGCTGGTCTGACTGAATTCTTGGCCTCTATTGACTGTGAAAACAGTTGAGCACTGTTGCCTCATTAGTATGCATGACGTTGCTCATTAATATACATGACGTCATCAAAAGTATCGATATCGGAATAAAAAGTATCGGTATCGTATCGTCCCGCAAAATATCGCGATATATCGGAAAATCAATATATTGTCACACTCCTAATATCGCTAGTGTTGATGACGTCATCCCTATTAATGACTACAGTTTTAAGCACTTGGACCAAACACTGTCACACAAATAAATTACTTTTAATGATGAAGTAGTATGTTAAAATAAAGGTTAAAAGTAGAATGTTTTTTTATTTTAATCGTGATGTATTGTACATTATTTTTGTGCAATATATCGCAGTATCATGAGATAATCGTTATTGTAAGACATGTATCACGTATCGTATCGAATCGTAAGGTACCCAGAGGTTCCCACCCCTATCGAAAAACAGGTACGAAAAATAATATTTAGAGACCAGGTTTTGACGCCTGTTGGGGAAAACACTAAAGAAAGTGACTCGGTTGATCAAGCGCAAATAAAAGGAATAAATGAACAATATTCTTCTGGTTTATGATTCTAGATGACAAACATTTTTGCAAAGGTATCAAAAAAGGTTCAGGTAAACATCGTAAACCAAGTATCATTCTTACTACAGTCTAGAAGTTTGCAGGATGCTTTGTTAATGTTATCCTTCACGACATAATGCCTTATGGAAACACTTCTTAATACGGATGTACTTGTAGTCATGCTGCTTGTTCAATAGATGCATAACTCAAACAATGAACAGTAATCTTTATAAGCTCATGACAATATTTGATGTGGATGTTGCTACAAGCTCTTCCCATGTCAAATGCTGCAAATTGTGAGCTCTACGTTACGTATATTTGAAAATCTAATTGTAATAGGAAAATGTACCTCATAAGCAGGTACACGCTCGTGTGTGCCTGGGTATGAGAATACTTGAACTTTGCATGTTTTTATGGTAACTTTATCAATGTGATGCAAATTGTGAGATGCGGTTATTAGTTTAGTTCCCAATGGGAATGGAAGGCACGGTAGCACAGCAGTTAGAGCTCGTGCTACACAGCTAGAAGGTCCCGGGTTTGATTCCCACCTGGAAGGGGCCTTTCTGTGTGGAGTTTGCATGTTCTCCCCGTGTCTGCGTAGGTTTCCCCTACCACTAAAAATATGTACAATAGGCCAGGATGAATGAGAGTGTGTTTGAGAGTGCGCATGGGGGACGACGGATGGAAATTAGTCCAAGGCTACAATCCGGTGTGGCTTGTTTACATGCATGAGACCCATGTATGTTCATCTGCATGCACTGACCAAATAAACCAGTAAATAAATAAAAATGTGAAATGTACGAGTACTGAGAGTATTAAATATAGGGGTCGGCCGAATTCTTTTGAGCCTCAAATAAACTAAACTAAACTAAAGAACACAGCCCAAGCCTGGAGCGAAAGCGGAATCGACCATTTATGTTTACAGCGTGATTCTTTTAAAATAAACACGTTGGTGCTTTTATAGAAATGCAGTGGAATAGAAAGTATTACATATGTCTGTCATAAGTAACAAGTTCTCAACACAATTACTCCACAAGGAAAGAAAAGATCCTCAAAAACTGAACCCAAGTACAGTCTTAATGTATATGACGCTGTTACTGATCACTTCAGAACAAGACAAACCTGTGTAGCTGTGATGAAGAAGTTCCAGGGCAGAAGTGTCCCCACTCCCAGGACGAAGATGATGAGTCCCACCGCATTCCCGCTGTGGACAAATACAGTCAGCAACTACAGGATGAAAATACTGCAGAAACTACAACGTACGTGTCATTTACAACTTTACAACGACTCACCGATCGACTGGAGGAGACGACTTCTTCTCATTCCACATATTTCCTGTTTGTTTCCTAAAAATAAACAATTCAGCATTAGATTTTTACTTTACTTACGTTGAGAAGTTTTATCACAGCAAACTTTTTACTCGTCATTTCTCACCCTTTATAATTGATATGATATATTTAGGAGCATCGCACACAGGATTATAGACAAGACATTTGGAAAAATCCGCCCAAAATATCGGCCATGCATATCAACAGAGCCAATAAAAATCCCCTAAAATTGGAATTGAACTTAGAAAAACCCACATCGCTCTAATAAACATGACATTGAACCTTTTAGAAAAGTTAATTATATCTGAAAATATTACACAGGTATCATTAAACATGAAATACAAGGACACACATTTCCGATCAATTAAAATAAGACGATAAATATTGAGCCCAAAAGTGTATTTGTGTATCTGTCATTTATTGAACGAGAAGTCGCTATAGTAATTATAGTGACACTGACAGCCCTAGTAATTGGTGTAAAAGTACAGTCTTTGGTTTGTGAGCACTAAAACCCACTGATCCAGAAACAGGTGACGCATCACTGACGTGCCCCAAACGGAAGGAACTGTGAGTTCTTAAACACGTGGAGAGACAATGTGGAGAGAAACAGGAGTAAACCAATCAATCAATCAATCAAAGTTTATTTGTATAGCACTTTACAACAACACCAGGAGGACCAAAGTGCTTCACAGAAAGATTAGAAACCAGGCTTAGATCAGGTCTAAACCAGGCTTAGATCAGGTCTAAACCAGGCTTATATCAGGTCTAAACCAGGCTTAGATCAGGTCTAAACCAGGCTTATATCAGGTCTAAACCAGGCTTAGATCAGGTCTAAACCAGGCTTATATCAGGTCTAAACCAGGCAATAAGGCTGCTCTGGTAAAATATAGACTAAAGTGTTGAAATTAACATGTATGGTAGTTTTCAGGCATTAACATGAACTATTTTTGCCCATTGGCCATTGTGTATTAAGTTTAGAATAGGCGAATCATGTTTACGTTTTATTGCACCAAAACTGATGAAAAACAAAGGACTTGAACAAACGTGACAATCGAGTTCTTAAGTAAAACGTGACCATAAGCCAGATAGAACAACATTGTTAGAGTTGGCGCGTTACGTTGACATGCGTTATACAGGAATAATAACAGCTGTTCTGTCAGAAGGTTATAGGGCTTTTACTAGAACTATTACTGATGAAAGAAAACTTACCTTAAGGTGCCTAGAAAAGGTTGGATCCTCGTAATTCAGGATTTTCCGTCAGAGCTGAGTTTCAGGTGTTTGTTGTTGTAAGTGAGGAAGAGAATGATGAGCGCGCGCGGAGAACAGAGCGGGTAGTCAGTGAGCGGCAATTTTGAGTTTTTGCGGCAGTGGCGTCAGTGCGCACATTACAAAATAAAGTCATATTTTGCATGATGATCAAATTAATAGTGAGCGATTAGGCAAAGAAATTAACCTCTTACCCTCGACCTGAAACAAGCACATTTTCTCCAGTTTGGCTCAACCCAAATCTAAAAGCGTCTTAAAAAAAAGCGTCAAAATGGCAACAAAAACGAAAAGGAATAAAGCATCAAAAAGTGATCCAAAAAGCCACACAAAAATTAAAAATAAAAGTGTGCGACGAGAATGTGGCAAAAATGTGACGAAACAACATCATATCCTAATAGCACCGCCTAGTGGTCGGTCACAGACATGTACTGTTTACTACTGCAATACTGTATACTACAAAAAAAAGCGATGAAAGTATAACAAAAATGACAAAAACTCAACAAAAAGTGACAAAAATTAGATGAAAAAGAACGTAAATAAGGTGACGGCAACAACGCAAGGACAATGATCTGTTTAGATCAGTTTTGTAGGTCTTAGCTTTCAAATGAGGCGTTACTCTGGCCTGTAGGCTGTCAGCTCCAGTCAAGAGGCATTAAGATTTGGGTAAAGCTGAAGTGGAGAAAATAGAGTGAGGGTAAGAGGTTAATTTGAATATTTATTTGTGATGAGTCAACAGTGCATTTCATGGCGGTTACGCGTACATATCATGTTTTATGTCAGATGCCCCTGCATATGATACACACCAACAATCAGTCTACCTATGAGGCTATAGGCATAACTGACCTGCCCGGGTGACGTGGCTTACTTTCTACGCTATCAGTCCCTTTAAATATAAATCATCCAGATTATTACCCCAGTCACCAACTCTGGAGCCTATATGTTCCACATGTTTTTTTCAATTTATAATACTGTACGAGGACTTGTTTTAAGATGACACCAGGCTCTCATAACTCCATGTGTTCATATTTATTTTGTTTTAGAGAATATCATTTCCGAACCTCTTAAGTCCCACCTTAACCGAGTGCATTTTCTCCAGTTCGGCTTAACCCAAATCTATAAAAGCTTCTCGACTGGAGAGCATTTTTTGTCTGGTTGTTGCCGTGTTTTTTTGTCACGTTTTTGTCGTTTTTTGTGGATTTTTTGTCACTTTGTTGTTGCGTTTTTGTCATGTTTTTATTTATTTATTTATTTTATTATTATTCATCACTGACACATACCCAGTCACAGTAGACATCTACAACAAACAATAATAACAAAACAATATATCAAATATTTTTAGGAGTTTTTTTTTTTTCGGCTCCTCTGCTCTCGCGGTGCATGATGGTCCGTGTGTACCGGTGGAGCTAAACTGTTGCCGACACTCGAGTGACTTTACCCCGGGTTTTCTCCACATTTCTGGGATGTTGAGGACGGGAAAGGACGGGTGCGGTGCTCTAGAAAACAGGTACCACCGCCAGCATCACGACACTGATTTTATTTCACATTTATTCAGCCCAAAGCATAAACATGTAGCAGTTAGCATTAGCTTTAGCAATTCTACGTGTAACCGCTTAGGACTTTAGCTTAGCATTAGCCACTGTCATGAATAAACATTGCATTTTTAAGGCTGACACAAAAAAATAAACTTCTATGTTTATAAGCGATGCACTCAAACATTTGTCCCACGTATTGGTTTTATTTATTACATTTTTTTTATGAAGAAATAGCATAATAAATTGCGTTTTGGGCAAGTTGTTTACTAGCATCGGTCAAACTGCTGCCTTTCAGTATGACATAAACTTCCACACATTGTAAATGTAAATCACACGAATAACATATTAAATATAGAATACACCCTGAACCGCCTGTGCCTTCTTGATCTGTATTTAAACAGCAAATTCGACTTTTCTTCTCGAGTCCCGAACTCACGAGAGAATAAAAATGTAAAGAATTAACTTCCCACAGTGGAACAATCGCCATGAACAAATGCCAAAGGAATGCAGGTTGACAACTACTGCTGTGTAAGGATTGAGTTGATTGCCTTGCCTTGCCTTTAATGTTATTGTCTTGACGCTTGACTGAGTGATGCATCCTTTTATTGCTAGGCTCACGAGGGAACATGTTTGGTCAAAATATGGTATTAGAATAAAACAATCTTCAAAATCTAAACTTTAAATAGAATAACAAAATATTTCTGAATTATGAACAAGTAATAAGTAATTCAAAAATAAAGCGCAGCTATTCACAACTGGTGGTACTATACTATACTTTTACTATAGGTTTTACAAGATATGTTATATATGTTTTATAATATGGGTTAGTTTTGTAATTCCAAATAGTGTGTAAACTCTCACCATTCGGTAATCCATTGCTAGTCAGCTTTCCATCGTAATTGACTGCGGTGTCAGCAGGACTGGGTTGTTTGAATCTTGTCCAAGAAGTTTTTTCAAGCTCATCAGATCAAACTTGGTAATCAAGCAAGAGAGACTGATACAAGGGTCTTCTCGTCTGGATGGCAGTGCAGACAAGAGGCAAAATGTCCCAAACTCAAATAACTTGGTTCAGTTGACGTCTTGCTTTGACCTTGTGTGACTCACAGAATTATTACAGCATGTTTCGTATTGTCCTATAAATATTTTACAGTGGAAATGGGAATTAAAATAATAATGGGTCGTGTTGACTATGTAATACTTATTATAACTAAATTAATAGTCAGTTAATAGAATGGTGACTGGTGCTTATAAGTAATGATTGGAAATGGTTATTATGTGAACGGGAATGAGGAATAAGAAAAAGAAAAAGAAAAGTACAAATTGTAAATAAAATAAGTAATTCAGGAATTTGTAAAGTAAAGTGTTGTATTGTATGTAACATGAGATGTTGTATCACTGTATCTGGAATGTAAATTAATCTTAAATATGGGGGTAGGCACTTATAAGCTTTCTTGCTTCAGCCTACTCCTTTTGAGTTTTTTGTTGTTGCTTTGTTTTCTGCACTGTTATAATGTTGTTGTAAAAGTCACTCAAATAAATCCAATCAATCAATTCAATCTTATGTTCTTTCTCACATTATTGTTCAGGCCTAACCCCTGTATTTCCCACATTTCCACAGCTGAGAGTCTGAGGGCCGAGCGCCCATGCCATGGCCTCCAGCCGCAGCTCTCCCGCGGCGCCACGGCGCGCTGTCGGGATCTACCACAAAGAACGAGACGATCCTCGGTTCAGGGTCCGCTCTCTGCCAGACGTCTGCCCCAAGGAGCCCACAGGTACGAGCTTTTGGGGACCAAATGCCCTGGTACACAGACTAGTCTTTATCTGGTATAACAATAACTGGCAATGTTAGTAATGCAGATTATTACTTCTTTGCACCTTTTAGTGGATGGGATACACTGCACTTGACAGCAAGTGAACATTTTCTCCTCAAAGCTACTGTAGCCCATATTACTGAAGAAGTCGTAGTTGATGCTTCTATGTGGAAATGGCAGACGTTTTGGTCAGATGCAAAAACCCTAGTTTGGACTCTCAGATGATGATATAGTACAATCATAGTACAAATCGTTGTTATTCATCATTTTTGTAAGTTATGATTGGACAGCATTTTGTATCTGTTGTATTCAGAGCTGGATGCAGGAGCCAGTACTGCAGTCTAGAAATGAGTCTGAGATCTCAATTTGACTAGAAAAGTAGCGAAGGAAGTGGCAACAGTTGTATACTTAGGGAAATTATTAAAGAAGTTCTATTAGCAGCACTAGGCAAGGCAAGTTTATTTGTAGAGCACAATTCATACACAAGGCAATTCAAAGTGCTTCACAGTTGCATAAAATTACAAGAAAACAGATCAAATCAATCAATAAAACATCAACATAAAGTTAATCAATGACAGTAAAAGGCAAGAGTGCAGATAAAATACTTTCAGTTTTCATATGCACGGGTAAAAAGAGCTGTTTTCAGCCTGGATTTGAACATTGTCAGAGTTGAGGCCTGTCTCACATCCTCATGAAGACTGTTCCAGATTTTAGCTGCATGAAACTGAAACGCAGCCTCACCGTGTTTATTATTGACTCTGGGAACCACCAGGAGACCCCTCCCTGAAGTTCTCAGGGCCCGAGATGGTTCATACGGCTCTAACATGTCAGAGATGGACTTTGGTGCTAAACCATGAAAAGACTTGTACACAAGCAGAGCTGTTTTAAATTCTATTCTCTGAGTGACAGGAAGCCAGTGCAGAGACCAGAGCACTGGACTAATGTGGTCGTATTTCCTGGTTCTTGTCAGGACTCGAGCAGCAGCGTTCTGGATGTTCTGCAGCTCTAACAGCTCGTTTAGAAAGGCCAGTGAGCAGCCGTTACAGTCTAACCTGCTGGAGACAAATGCATGGATGAGTCTCTCTAAGTCTGGTTTTGACACTATTCCTCTGATCTTAGCAATGTTTTTCAGATGGTAAAAAGCTGATGATGTTATTGCTTTGATGTGGCTGTTTAAGTTCAGGTCTGAGTCCATGATTACTCCTAGATTTCTAACCTGAGTTTTTGGTTTCAGAGAGAGAGACTCAAGGTGACTGATAACACTTTGTCTTTGTGTCTGTGGGCCAAAGACAATGATCTCAGTTTTGTCTGAGTTTAGTTGGAGAAAGTTGTTTTGCATCCACAAACTGCATCCACTAGTAATAATAATGGCATGTCTGATTCTGTTTCTCAGGTGAGGGGCGTGGTCTGTGCGGCGGCCCGTCGGTCGTGGCGGAGCATGAGCCTTGGACAGTTTACAGTTCGAAGGTGAATCTTCCCGCGGCTCTAAACGACCCGCGACTCGCCAAACGAGAGTCCGACTTCTTCACCAAAACATGGGGCCTGGACTTCACCGAGACAGAGGTGGCGCCTTGCTGCCACCTGCCCTCCATCACCCGAGACGACTTCCGCCCGTACCTGCAGGAAACGGCCCAGGTAAAGCTCAGCCATGACCGTTGCATCTTGGGTAGATCAAAGTGTCTCTGTGCATTCGAGGCGAGTTTATTTGTAGAACACAATTCATACACAGGGTAATTCAAAGTGCTCCACGGTTACATAAAAAAACACCTGTGCATGGCGAGCTCCGAGTGGTTCGTAATAAAGTTTGCCTCTTTGTTTCTCAAAAGCAGATGAAGGCTGAATCATCTGGCCACTCCTCTGTGAATGCGCCTCTCGTGTCTGGCAGAGGTGGGCGTTTCCTCTCGTCGTCTTGCATTGTCCCTTAATAATATCTTTGGCTCATCTCCAAAGGCTGTCGTTACACTGAGTTATAGGTTTAGGCTCAGTTAAGAGGGAAGTCAGCACACAGTAGTGATGGGATTTTCGGCTCTTTTTGGTGAACCGGATCATTTGGATCGGCTCACCAAAAATATCCTCTTTTGGCTCCCTTCATTTTTTTACATAATACAGTTTAAATTTAGGAGAGGTTTTGATTCATGGCTTGTTAACTGAGCTTTTCGACTCCTCTCTGCACAAAACAACTATAATCAAGAAAGAAATTAAAAGAACAGAATAATATGTTTGTTCCATTGCTATAATGAAGTGATATTGGCTTATAGTGGTGGTGTTTTGCCTTCAGGACTCAAAGTTAACTTTTCCAGGTGGTGGAGCCATTGTTTATTATAGCAACACACGCACTTTTAAGGCTGGTACATATGTGCTCTAACCCTTTATTTACAGTCATAATCCTTAGTGTTTCTCCTATAGCTACGCCCCAGTCCCTCTGCTGCCTGCGTCAGCTCCGCCCCTGGTCCTGCTCAGTCTGTAGCTGCTGGAGTCTCTCGCTGAGAGAGGAATACAGACTCCAGACGTCACTGGTCCAAACTTTAGCCTGGACTCCTGTTGTTCTTCTGCTTTAGTTGCTTTTGTAATGCGCTCATACACATGTGGAAACGACAAAAATGCGACGTATCGCCGCTCCGCGCGTGATCGCATTGTTTATTTTTCACTCCACAAACCCAGCGTAACTTTATCTAACCATAAAACCGAAAATATGAGGCGGATCTTTCTCAAATAAGAAGTGGCTTAAAGCTAGAGATGTACTGACTACATTTATGGATTAGTTTAAGTTTGTAGAGATCTAGACGGGCTGCAGCTGCAGATGTTTTACCGATCTTTTCTCCCGCTCTCCCCGAACCCATTCTCTTACTCTCTTACTCTTTTAGTCTTTGTCCTTCTCTATTCGTCTCTAATATAGCAGACAGCAGTGTATGTAGAGCTTGATAAATTAAAAAAACAGCTCACTTGTGAGACTCGGCTCTCATCGTTCACTTAAAAGAGCCGGCTTTTGCGGAATATCCCGCTGGACTGAACCAGGAGTAAACTATGGCAGGTCTAAATAACAGGAAACACAAGTCTAAACATGTAACTCTTCCCCTTTTGGACCGTATCAGTTCTTCTTACGACTAGACTTGTACAAAACCCTGTGAAGTCAAGAGTATTTTTTAGAATCATGTACTTTTACGATTTTAGCCACAGTTGCCCTGATGTAAACTTACGAAAGCAAATCACACCATAAATTAGCCACACACACCACATTCACACAGGCAACGTGGTTTAAGTGTGGGAGTGGACCAGTGGGAGTCGGCATTCGAATCTCCAACCTTTTTATTTAATTTATTTGGTTTATTTGATAGGGACAGATACAAAAACATAAGTGAAATAAGTCAGATGTACGTATACATCATAGTGCTTATTGCAGAAGCTAATTTGCAGCACTTGTCACTAAATGGGCTTTTATAAAACCGTTAAAAGTACAAAACAAAAAATCCCGTCAGAGATTTTAATTCAACAAGGAACAAGTTCCACAGATTGGCGCCTCTCACTGAAAATGCAGATCGGGCCACGGCTGTTTTTCTAAAAGGCACCTTGCAGTCCCTATTTGAAGCTCGGGTCGACCTTTCACTGCTCTGCAGCTACTCACACATGCACTCAAAGGCTCCGCAGCCAGTCTTCAGATCCGGCTCTACGAAAGTAAAAAAGTAAACAAACACCTAGCTGAGGTCTTTGAGCGGCATTTGAGACTTGCACATCCACAGATTTCTTCTTCTGAGACACTGAAGAGGCACCAAGAGCCTCTTCAGCACAGTTGAGGCGTCTACAGGAAACAAAAAAGGGTATCCAGACAAGACTCGCAGCTAAACCATACAAGCGTGGTGGTGGGAAGGACCCCAGTCTTAAAGAGTAACTAAACGGGCGTGCCAAAGCCTTTCCCCACCCACAAACAAAAGTCCAAAAGTGCTGTGAAAGAGGCGGTCTCTGAAGTTTGGGGGTGACATGCGGGGGGTGAGTGTGTGGGCCTTTGCATTGGCACAATCACAGCAGACAGATTACGTGGGAGGGACTTGGTTATAAACCACAGGTACAGGGGCAGGACAATAGGCAGAACAATGGGCAGCACCTGGTGACGATGTGTGGAGCTGGTGCGGCTTATGACGTTCTGTGGAGGCCGTGGACACGTCTCCAGCCAATCAGGAAATTCTAATTTAGTAGCAGAGTTTACCCTGAAGGGGGCGCAACCCATTCGTTTTCAGGCCAAATGTTTGCGCTATAATGTCAGAATAATATCAGGGACCAGTAGACAACACTATGAGACACCCATTGAGACAGTTTATCAGTAAAAAAAACTTGATTTGGTGTTTAGTTGCTCTTTAAGCTAACTTTGCATGTTCTCCCCGTGTCTGCGTAGGTTTCATCCGAGGTGCTCTGGTTTCTCCCACCTCCAAACACCTGCAGCTCAGGACTAACCTAACATCAATAAAGTTATTCATTCATTAATTTACGACTGATCCACTGACGCCTTCAGAAAGATACCCAAATGTACTTGCACCAGGCATATAAAGTCACTAAAAACAATTGCGGGATAGGAACATTGCCTTTGCGGAGGTCTGCACACCCAGTGTTTCTAATGTGACGTCTTTGTGTTATTTTTAGAGGGAGCGCATTCACGAACGCTGCAAAACGATCTGCCCCAACAAAGACCTGGACTCGGTCTCCAGTATCAACATCAATCACCACGGTAACATTAAATATTAAAACTCTGTCTTTCTGCACAAACGATCAGCTTTAAAGCTTTTTCCTTCTTATATTTATAGAAAAATAAGCTTCATCTTTCAAAGCTCCTTATTGTTTATCACATAAGAAACCAGGACCAAACAAGTACAAATGAAGCAGGACAATGTGAAGTCTCAAAACATAATGGGCACTTTTTAAGTCTTAATTCTTTTGGAATAAAACAAAACGGTTGTATTGTAATATAGTGGCAAATGGACGTATGGAGCTTTTTATTCTATTGATCTTTTGTACAGCCCTAAACTTAGTACTTCCTGTGCAAACTCCTCAAGGCAGCAGCAGGAGCAGCGTTAGAATTGACCACAGTAGAAGTACTTTCATTTGAAGTCGTCGTATCAGCAGCAGCATTAGTGGTTTCTGTAATAGGGATGTCAAGATTAACCGGTTATACAATTACCTTGTTATAAAAGCTTTCAGTAGGTTGATCTGAAGAATTCTAGCACACACTGCAAACCACTGTCACGTCTCATGAGCCGTAGTGCGTTTGTATTTGGAGATAAAAATGAAAGTAAAACTGAACGCATAGAAATCAGCTTCTTCATTTGTTTAGGAACTCTTTTGTTATTATAGTGATTAGTGAATTCATGAAACACAGATCAGAGGAATATCTTACTACTCAATATCTTTTGAAACCCCAGGTTGTTTCCTTTAGATATAGCACATTTTCTTTCCTATTTATTTCATAATCATGGTTTTATTTATTTTTTACGTAAGGGTAAAAGCATAAAGATGAAACAACATAGGCTGAATGATCAATAGGTTTTCAATAAATAGTCCCTAGTCTGTAATAAACGTCAGTGATGGAGTATTTGGACAGGGTTCAGGCAGCAAGATTATCCAAACATTATGAAATAATTAAAATCTCAGTAGTTGTGCTTCTCATTCCTATCTAATAAATAAAAACATCTTGCTTTTGCTTTCAGATAAAACCATCTCAGAGCTTGAACAAGTCCCAAAGGTAATGCACTTTTAAATCCTCCCAAAATAACATCTTTTAAGTCGGACCCTGTTTATGGAGGGAACTATTTCAAAACGTCGTTCTAGATCTTCATGAAGCCCGACTTCGCCCTGGACGACCCTGCGACTTTTAACGCCGTTCTGCCCTGGTCCCATTTCAACAGCGCCGGAGGAAAGAGCAGCCGAGACGTGGCCTCTTCAAAACTACTGCAGGAAAAAGTCAGTCACAAATAGAATTAAAATATACAGTAAATATAACCTGCAGTGTTCCATAGTGTGGCTTAAAGGGATATCATTTCCTAGTTATCCAGAGTGTTGTTGATGTCTGGAGATATTTTTTTCTTAAATTCATGCAGTTCTTATATTTGAAGAGTCTAGTGGCGCTAGGCTAGGGCAAGGCTAAAGCATTTCTATGGTATCAGTTAGCCTGCATTAAAAACAGTCTGACTCACTCCACAGTGCACCTGAGGTAAATCACTTATAACACCAGACTAACCATATAAATGTCTGTGTTAAAGAGGGGGTATTATGCTTTTTTCAATCACATAGCACCAGTCTATAGCATACTCCAATGATGACGTAACCTTCTGTTGGTCTGTATATGCAGTAAATTAAAATAACTGCCTTGAATAAAATTGCTCTCTCAAAATGGCTGTACTGAACGTCTTGAAATAGGCCTCTGTCTCTTTAAGAAGCTTTCCGACACGCCCCCTTCAGCACACTGCTGTGGCATCTAAACAACACTACTGTGCGGGGAGGGGCTCTGCTGAGCTGAGGAGCAGTGGTTGGTGGCTTGGCTGGTGACGAAAGGTCCAGAGGCGTCTCCAGGAGGTGGACTGAGGCATAGCTACACCTAAAATGGCTGCCGTCTAAGTTTTTACTGATTACTCAAAAATATGTGAATGAGCCAAGGCAACACTCCAGGCATGTGTTTAATGAGGGAATGGCATAATAACATGATATAAAGCTTGAAAAAGTCGATTTTACATAATACCCCCCTTTAATAGAATAATGTTTGAAATATAACTGACCTTGTATCACATGAATTACCGCATTTTGAGGGACTATTTTCTCGCAGATCACTCCGCCGCTGCGTTAGCTTACAGCCACGAAGCTGATGCTGCTCAAATATAAGTCATTTTAAATGCAAAATGGTTAAAATTATTCTATTAACACAGACATTTATATGGTTAGTCTGGTGTTATAAGTGATTTGCCTCAGGTGCACTGTGGAGTGGGTCAGACTGTTTTTAATGCAGGCTAACTGATACCATAGAAATGCATTAGCCTTGCCCTAGCCTAGCGCCACTAGACTCTTCAAATATAAGAACTGCATGAATTTAAGAAAAAAATATCTTCAGACATCAACAACACTCTGGATAACTAGGAAATGAGGCCCAATGTCAAACATCCTGAACTATCCCTTTAAAGTGGTTGCCTTCACTTTGTTCTGACCGTGTGTCCTCAGCTGAGCCACTACCTGGACGTGGTGGAGGTGAGCATCGCGCGGCAGATCTCTCTCCGCTCCGACGCCTTCTTCCACGCCATGTCGTCCCAGCACGAGCTGCAGGACCGGCTGCAGGAGACGCAGCGCGCCGTGTCCGTCCTGAGGCAGCGCACGGCAAGAATTGACCACGTCATGTGCCAGGGCCCCTCCGCGCGCTGCGGTCCGCCATCACGCGCAACAACTGCGTCAAACTGCACAACAAGATGAAGCTCATGGCCGCGGTGCATCAGACGCAGCCCACCGTGCAGCTGCTCCTCTCCACCTCCGAGTTCGTGGGGGCGCTAGAGCTCATCGCCACGACCAAAGAGGTGCTGCAACAGGAGCTGCAGGGGATTCACAGCTTCAGGTGAGAGGGAGAGACTTCAGGATCTCACCGGCCTGGAGACTAGTTGGTTTACTCTGTCATGTTTGTGACCCCGGCAGGCACCTGGGCTCTCAGCTGTGTGAGCTGGAGAAGCTCATAGATAAAATGATGGTGGAGGACTTCAGTATTTACGCCCGGAGCGACTTGAACCGCAGCCTGAGGGACGAGACACATGTCCTCGAGAAGGTACAATAATACAATAAAAACAACTTTAACCAGTTTAAAGACCGTTTTAGAGAAGGGAGCGTTACTTACCCCGGGCTCAGACTGAGTACTGAACGACTTCAGCACTGATTTAGCAGTTTTCATCCAAACTCTGTCACATTCAGTACTATTTTGTGTACGGTTCAGAGCCCATACAAGACCACGAGAGTCAGAGTCCAGATCTTAACCTTTGTATGATGGAGAATGACTTAGCACAGAGGTCACACTCTCCCATCATTAATACAAGATCTTGGTAAAAAGATCTTGTATTAATGAAAAGATCCAACACAGGATCTTGTGTCATTGCAGAAGCTTATTCAAACACACAGTGAATGTGCTGGAATCAAAGCTAAAGGCCAACCAGATAATATTATGAGACCTTGCTTTTCGGTGGCGACTTTTTGGGGGGTTGACAGTTTAGAGGGAAAATAAAAGGGACAGATCATCTGCTAAACCTGCTCCTTTCTTCCTTTCTGCTGCTTTCCTCAGAAATCCACATGATCCAAATACTGCATTAGTTTTCCTCTTCCAGGGCGAAACACAAATATCAGTCCTGATCCTCTGACAGCTCCTTCATCTCTGTTTTGGTGTATTATAAAGTTTTATTTGGCCTTTATTTAAACGTGAGTCACACGCACAGTTTGACAGAATAATATGAATAATGAGTCATGTGCCCATCACAGGTTGAGACCTCAAATGCTGCCTCAGAGAAGGTGAAAAACGCACACATTTTTAAATAATTCATAATTCAATTCTAATCATGGGTTTATAATAATGATTATTATGTGTGGAATGAATCAAAATGTCATCATTGTTTTCAATCATTTAACCTCATGTTAACCGAGCACACTTTCTTCAGTTCGACTACAGCTTCTCCACTGAATCTTACAGCCTATTGGCTTCATTTGAAAGCTAAGACCTGCAAAACTGATCATAACTTTTTTGTCGCATTGTCGCCTCGGTTTTGTCACTTTTTTGTCTTTTTGTAATTTGTTTGTACTTTTTCGTAATTTTTTGTAAAATTTTCATCACTTTTTCGTCACTTTTGTGTTGTGTTTTCGTCACTTTTTGGTCACTTTTTGTCAGTTTTTCACATTTTTTCACTTTTTTGTCACTTTTTCATCACTTTTTTTTTTACTTGTCACTTTTTGTGTTTTTGTCACTTTTTCGTCACTTTTTGTCAGTTTTTCACTTTTTCATAACTTTTTTTCACTTTTTCATCACTTTTCTTTTCACTTTTTTGTCACTTTTTTGTCACTTTTTCACATTTTGTCATTTTTTTGTCACTTTTTCGTCACTTTTTGTCAGTTTTTCACTTTTTTCATCACTTTTTTGTCACTTGTCACTTTTTCATAACTTTTTTTTCACTTTTTCATCACTTTTCTTTTCACTTTTTTGTAACTTTTTTGTCACTTGTCACTTTTTGTCACTTTTTCATTTTTTCATCACTTTTTGTCACTTTTTCACATTTTTTCATTTTTTGTCACTTTTTCATCACTTTTTTTTACTTTTTTGTCACTTTTTTGTCACTTTTTCATTTTTTCATAACTTTTTTTCACTTTTTCATCACTTTTCTTTTCACTTTTTCGTCACTTTTTTGTCACTTTTTCATCACTTTTCACTTTTTTGTCACTTTTGTCAGTTTTTCCAAATTTTTTCACTTTTTCATAACTTTTTGGTCACTTTTTTTACTGTGTTATTGTCGCTTTTCTGGCGCGTTTTTGTCTCTATTTTGACGCTTTTATTCCAGATTAGATTCGGGTAAAGCCAAACCGGAGAACATGTGCTCGGTTCCGGCGGGAGTTAAGAGGTTGAATAATTAAATTCTAATCATGGGTTTTAAATTACGACGGGTCAGACAAAGAGCGGTTCAGAAGCCCCTTATGAGAGACCAACCGGTCAGAACCATGAGGCCGTCCTTCTGTGGACCCACCACCTGCAGGGGCGCCATAGGGTCTGGTACAATGTGATTTCACGTCCCGGCAACGGACAAGTGGAAGAAAATGAATGGATGGTTTCAAATGACAGTGATCAAATATTGCGTGGAATGAATCAAAATGTCATCGTTGTTTGGAATGAATGCAATGAATAAGAAGTTGTTTTCCAATCGTGCCGTGCTGTCTGTGATGCGTTCAGGAGCGTCTGGAATCGCTGGTGTTCGGTTTGCTGCGTCAGAGGAAGCTGGACTTTCTGGACATTTACAACGAGGAGATGATCTCAGCAGCGAAAGCCATCGTTAACCAGGTAACGCCGTTCACCCACGCGGGACAATCAGACACCGCTTCAGCGAAATAAAGCGACTTTCTCTCCTCAGTGCGTGGCCGACTGCGTTTTACAAATAGAAGACATTGACACAGAAGTCGTCACTAAGTAAGTTTGAAATCTTTGTAATTCTGTGTCGTCCAAGTGTAAAGTGTTACTGCTTTTATACTACTGTACTCTTTTGTTCTGTGTTGGATATAAAGGATATTCTGTGGCTTCTTCCTTTGATATTCTGTTTCCCAATAATACAATAATAACGATATTTTGGTGATTTATTTGTGTTCTTAGGCTAGCGGATCAGATGCGCGTCATGATGTTTCCTCAATGGTTCGACTTGCTGAAAAACGTCTTTGAGTGTTTCCTTCTGTTTCTGCAAAGAATCAAGGTCAGTCCAGACACGACTTCTCCATTTTTCACACTTTGTTCCACAGTCTCTGCTCCACAGGACGCTCACTGTTCACTTTTTACTTTATCAAAAGTAAAATAATAAAACATACATACAAATAGATACTTAGATGGTTTAGATCAATATTAATTTACCAATGTATTATTATTTTCAATAATAATTTAAAACAGTCTTTTAACCTCTTAACCCCCATATTAACTGAGTGCATTTTCTCCAAAGTTTACCACCTACTGTATAGGCCAGTGTAACTTCCCATTTGAAAGCTAAGACCTACAAAACACATCTAAACTGATCTTTTTCCTCATGTTGTTGCTGCGTTGTCGTACTTTTTCAACATTTCTATCGCTTTTTTGTTGCGTTTTCGTCACATTTTTGCCACAATTACATCGCTTTTTGTCACTTTTTTGTTGCTCTTTTGTGGCGTTTTTGTTGCGTTTCGTCACACATTTTGTTCGCTTTTTTGTCAAGTTTTTGTCACTCTTTTGTTGCATTTTCTTTCTCGTTTTTGTCGCTATTTTGACGCTTTTTTTCAAGAAGCTTTTATTTGAGTAAAACCAAACTGGAGAAAATGTGCTTTGTTCAGGTGGGGGTTAAGAGGTTAAACCAGAGGTTTTTAATCAGGCCTATTATATCTCGAGCTTCTGAATTTAGACATTTCAAATTCAAACACACAATTGGTGCTTCATAGAGGAAGCTGAGGCACTCTGAATTTGCATAGATTTATTCTTTACGCGTTTCGTCTCACAAGGTCTTCAGAATTAGTGAGGCAACACAGGTGTGCGACACTTATATGCTAATGTGACCAGAATCACGTGACAAAGATTAAATGTGCACAGTATTTACAATATTTACATGGAGTAACATCTAGACAGGAGCAGAAGTACAAGTACAAAGAAAAATTGGTGCTTTTGTAATAAATATCATGTTAGCTAATACTGTAACACGCCTGATCAGCTGAAAGTTTCACTTCTCGTGCTCTTTCAGTTCATCTTTTTCTTTATCGAATAAAGTTTATAAACCGCAGAACTTCTGCATCTGACTTCCCTCCATCCAGTGCTGAGCTGCATCAGCCATGATTAATGCAGTTCTTAATGAGTCACGTGTAATTTATCAGTGGGCCGCTTATGATGGTGTTAATTTCGTCGACTAAAATATTTCATCATAATTTTAGTCGTAATTTTCTGACTAAAATGAGACTAAATCTGAATTAAAAGTTGTTTATGAGACAAAAATTATGGCTAAAATGTCCAAATATTTTCTTCCAATGACAGTTTAAAAGAGCCTCATATTTAAATCCACTGTCGAAGGAACATCTGAGCTTTGTTCATGTGGAAGCTCCATGAAGCATTAAATATGATTATAATAAATATTATAAATGCAAACTTCACTGAATTCATTTTACATTTCATTCGCTAAAACTAGACAAATGAGAATTATTTGACTAAATCTTCACTAAAACTAAATGACATTTCCTTTAAAAGACTAAAATAAGTTGAAATATGTTAAAATGAACTGTTATGATATAAGTAAGAAGAAATCTGTCGATCCAAAACCAATCGCGTGTCTGAGACGTCTGGTTTAGATATTATGTTTGCATATATTTTTTTATTTGGGTGTGTCATTGTTTAATACCTTAAATAATGACGCTGCTAAACTATTTTTACAGCATAAGTTAATTGAAAGTACAACAATGATTGTCTAAAACAGTGGTTCTATACTGGTCTGGCATCGGGACCCGCAGTCACCCCGGGATGACGAGCCGTAACCCAAATACAGTATGACTTAAGACTTGTAAACGACAATACGAAATATTGTCTTTTCCATTAAATAAGCTGAAATTTTGATTAAAAACAACCAGATAACTGTAATTTTAACAGACTCTAGTAGTGATTCTATACTTCTATGTACGTAAGTATGGAAAAAAATATTTTATGGGAAAGGCTCACGACCCACCAGTTGAGAACCACACAGAGCTGCAGTTTTAGCTGAAATCGGGTTGTGGGCATACAGGTGCTCGTCCTATAATTAGAATATCATGAAAAAAGTTCATTTATTTCTGTCATTCAACTTAAAATGTGAAACTAATGTATAACAGACTCATTACATGCAAAGTGACATATGTCAAGTCTTTTCATGGTTTAGCACCAAAGTCCATCTCTGACATGTTAGAGCCGTATGAACCATCTCGGGTCCTGAGAACTTCAGGGAGGGGTCTCCTGGTGGTTCCCAGAGTCAATAATAAACACGGTGAGGCTGCGTTTCAGTTTCATGCAGCTAAAATCTGGAACAGTCTTCATGAGGATGTGAGACAGGCCTCAACTCTGACAATGTTCAAATCCAGGCTGAAAACAGCTCTTTTTACCCGTGCATATGAAAACTGAAAGTATTTTATCTGCACTCTTGCCTTTTACTGTAACTGATTAACTTTATGTTGATGTTTTATTGATTGATTTGATCTGTTTTCTTGTAATTTTATGCAACTGTGAAGCACTTTGAATTGCCTTGTGTATGAATTGTGCTCTACAAACAAACTTGCCTTGCCTTTATTTGTTATAATTTTGATGATTATGGCTCACAGTCTATTTTCAAAATATTCTAATTTTATGAGATTTTTAATGTGGGGTTTTTACAAGCTGAGCCATAATCATCAAAATTATAACAAATAAAGGCTATACATATCTCACTTTGCCTGTAATGAGTCTGTATCATATATCAGTTTCACAGTTTAAGTTGAAGTTGAATTTGTTTTGAATCTAAATTTCCCCTCATTCCTCTGATGAAATCTTTGGACATCGTAAGAAACTAAATATGTCCAGATTTGTTTTCATGTTTGTGTTTTAGAAATTAGTTTGGACGTTAAAATGTCATTTAAAAGCTTCTCCCTGTATGAACCTAAAAGTCTAAAAGTGATCTGTTGTTTCTCCTCCTCCGTCAGCTGACGCTAAACGTGATCCGTAAGGTGGTCTTGGAGGCGCTGGACTCTCATCAGAAGCTGCAGGTTCATGTGGCGCCCGTGGCCGACTCCTCCGCTGAAGTTTCCCAGAATGCCTTGCAGCTGCAGGGGGAGGCGGAGCTGGCGTACCTCACTCACGAAGGCCTGTTCATCAGCGACGCTCTGAACGAGGCCAAGCACATGGAGCAGAACTGTGTCCGGGAAACAGGAGCGCGGCCGCCGGACACGGAGCCGGCAGCAGGGGGCGCCAACAACATGTGAGTTCCATAACCGGAAATTCAACTCTTCCAAAATAACATCCCTGCCTCATTGCGACGGTGCTAAACTCTCCGTGTGCTTTTGCAGATCAGCTGACAACATGATGCCCTCTGAGCTGGAGCTGAACCGAATCATGAACAACCTGCAGGAGGCGCTGTTCACGGCCTCCGACGTCAGCCACGACCGCTGCGTCAAACTGCTCACCGCCAGAGCCAAGGTAAGACAGGCGGACGTGTCATGAGAAGAGCAAAGGTGTAGCAAAACTTCATGAATCTTTTGGAAAGCTTTGTAGAAGAGTAATATTGTAAGAAGGAAGCACTCCAAGGCCATCACAGTTAACCTCTTAACCCCCGCCTTTACCAAGTGCATTTTCTCCAGTTCAGCTTTACCCAAATCTAAACGTTTACAGCCTGTAGGCCAGTGTATCGCCTCATTTGAAAGCTAAGACCTACAAAACTCATTTAAACAGATCTAATCTCACTTTGCATGTAATGAGTGTCATATATTAGTTTCACAGTTTAAGTTGAATAACAGTGTTTTTGTCACATTTATATCAAATTTTTATACATTTTTGTCACATTTTTATAAATTTTCTGGCACATTTTCGTCACATTTTTTCCCCACATGTTTATCACATTTTTATACATTTTTTGTCACATTTTCGTCACATTTTTTTTCACATTTTTATCACATTTATGTCAATTTTTTATCAAATTTGTATAAATTTTTTGTCACATTTTCGTCAAATTTTTGTCAGTTTTTTTCCCACATTTTTATCACATTTATGTCAAATTTTTATCAAATTTTTGTCACATTTTTATCACATTTGAATCAAATTTCAATCAATCATATTCGTTAAATTTGTATCAATTTTTTATCAATTTTTTGTCACATTTTCGTCATTTTTTTCACATTTTCGTCGCTTTTTTGTCAC
Organism: Neogobius melanostomus; assembly: GCA_007210695.1. NCBI lineage: Eukaryota > Metazoa > Chordata > Actinopteri > Gobiiformes > Gobiidae > Neogobius > Neogobius melanostomus. The sequence goes on along the minus strand of VHKM01000122.1, from coordinate 5,460,852 downwards.
TTTACTGTTATTCTTTGGTGGCTTTTTTGTTGAGTTTTCATCCTCGTTTTTGTGTCATGTTTGTCACTATCATGTCGCTATTTTTTTCAAGAAGCTTTTAGCTTTGGGGGAAATCTAAACTGGAGAAAATGTGCCGGTTCAGGTCTGGGTTAAGACGTTAATCAAAGGGCTTTACTGGTTCACCACAAACATCCTCTGTTAAAACATTTGAAGAACTTGTCTCTGTCTCTCTTCAGGACGGGTCTCTGGAGCGTCTCTCGTCTGCTGAGTTCGTGTCCCTGTCCGCCGCCGTGGAGGGCTTCGTCAGAGACACGGAGGAGCTGAGCGGCAGGCGCAGCGTCAGCCTGAGGGGGGCGCTGCAGAGCCAGGCCAACCGCTTCGTCCACCGCTTCCACGAGGAGCGCAAAAACAAACTCGGGTCGGTCTTTAACATTGTCTTCTGGACGAAAATTACGCTTCTAGTAGATTGTCCTTGAGGTAAATGAAACGCCACTGACTGTTTTTCTGTTGGTTTGTCGCAGTTTGCTGCTGGATAACGAACGGTGGAAACAGGCAGAAGTTCCCGTGGAGTTCCAGGACCTGGTGAACTCCATCGCTGACGGAAAGATCTCTCTCCCCGAGCGCAAACTCTCCGGTCCCGACGACAGGAAACCCTCCGAGTTCCTGCTGGTCAACGGGCAGAAATATGCTGTCGTCGGGTGAGCTTCTGTTACCACTTCCAATTTACAAACATTTAAAAGAGAGACTACAGACATTTTAATAGTTACAGACTATGGGTGTCCATGGTTAACCAATTAACCGGTTAACTGTTAAAAATTGCGTAACCGAGTAAAAGCATTTTGCTCGGTTAACTGTCGTGTATAATTTGCTCTGCCATTGAAAATACTTGTAATACATTTTTGCACCACCAGAGACCGCCAGAGCGCTCCCAAACATTTGTTCACGAGAAGCCGTCATCGCGCATGGCTTTCTAGTTTAACTTTTCAATATGAAGCGGGTCATAAACAGCACAGCATGGGAGCTTAATAATATGTCTATGGTAGGAGCGCTTTATAACCGAGAATGACGGATCAAAATGCAAGTATTGCATTGCTTAGATATATTTCAACTTTGTTGTTGTACCATCTCAACAGCCGACACCCGGCATCACTTAGGAGGTAGCTAGGTAAGCTAAAGGCACACAACTCGCCTTTCTCGTTATTGTTAAAACGTGGTGGAGAGATAAGTGTTGTTGTTGTTGTTGTTGTACGCATGAATGACAGTTTCTTTGCACAATGTTTAAAAAAAAAAGCGGGCAGGTAAAATAAATAAAAATACTGTAGGGCCATGTGAACACAAGTCAGTGAGCTACTTTGATTGCTCTGTCATTACCACTGCGTTTTATTTCTAGTTCCAGCCATTTAATAAAGGTGTTAACAATGAAAAACCCCTTTCACGTCTGTCAGTATAACGTAACGGAGGGGGGGGTTGGTTATTGCGCACACTAATGGTTAACCCAGCATTAACCGCTAAGGGCCTCGGTTAACGGTTAATGAAAAACTTGAAAATGTGCAGCCCTAGTTTGTTGTGTCCGAAGTCTTTCTTAACTTTGCTAAAGCATTTCTAACGTCCCCAAATTCTGCGTCAGGAAAGTTGGGAGCTTAGACCTGGTTCAGACTTTGTTTACATCTTTAGGCGCTTATGGAGATATATTTTCTGAGGTGGTGTTTGTTTTGTGTTGGTGATTTTCAGGACGGTTCTGCTGCTGATCCGGATGTTCCTGGAGTATTGTCAGTGTGTGAACGACATCCCCTCCATCTCCACAGACATGCTCACGCGACTCTCCGATCTACTCAAGGTGAGATTTACCGCCACGTTTGGTCTTTGTTTTGCCATTGTCAGTTATAGATATTTTTCTGAAGGGATTTTGAGTGTCTTGTAATTTTTTTTTAAATGAACTAGTTAATACTGGGGGGAAAATTCCTTAAAAATTCATATTAATCATTATTTTTCTATAAACAGAGGCTCTATAAACTAGGCTCTCAAGTTTCAACTTGAGTTTCGATTCATATGTTTTAGATGGAATTAAAATTAGTAACAAAAATGCAATAACAACATATTGACTGGGAAAAAATGTGGGTTTATAATATTAGGTTAATATGTTAATAAAGTTTATTATACAATTATACATTTAGTTTATCCAACAAATTCTTATATGAGAAAATATTTTAAATACTGTGACAAATATTTTATGAATGTTCTTAGTTTAAATTGAATATTCATTTGAATCTCTTTGTGATATAAGAATAATATTGTTGATAATAAACACATCTCTATATTCAATTTTTGAGTGCGTACCTCTGTTCTCCGGGTGTGATTTTTGTTTGTTTTTGTAGGTGAGTTGGTACATCAACCAATCACAAGTCATGAGAGTGAAACGTCATACACATATCAATCAGCTTAAAGGGATATTTCAGGATTTTGACATTGGGCCTCATGTCCTAGTTATCCAGAGTGTTGTTGATGTCTGGAGATATTTGTTTCTTAAATTCATGCAGTTCTTATATTTGAAGAGTCTAGTGGCGCTAGGCTAGGGCAAGGCTAAAGCATTTCTATGGTATCAGTTAGCCTGCATTAAAAACAGTCTGACCCACTCCACAGTGCACCTGAGGCAAATCACTTATAACACCAGACTAACCATATAAATGTCTGTGTCGATAGAATAATTATAACCATTTTGCATTTAAAATACGCTTCAAATATAAGAACTGCATGAATTAAAAAAATAATATATCTCTCCAGACATCAACAACACTCTGGATAACTAGGACATGAGGCCCAATGTCAAAGATCCTGAAATATCCCTTTAACCCTGACTCTTCCCTAGACACTAACCTTAAGGATAGTGAGCTGGTGCCTAATCTTAATCAATAGAAGTGGGGGAACATAGGGCTGACCCCCAATTTATAACCAAACACCTTATTGTGAAAATTAGGCAATGTTTCCAAGTTCAAGTTTTCCTGTTAAGGAAACTAATGGTCCCTGATCTTTCTCCTGTCTCTGTGTTCGTCTGCAGCACTTCAACTCTCGGAGCTGCCAGCTGGTCCTGGGAGCCGGGGCTCTGCAGGTCGTGGGCCTCAAGACCATCACTACAAAAAACCTGGGTACGAACTCGTCTTATCGGTTTATACGACATGAAAATCTACTTCTGATTAAAGGGGGGGTATTATGCTTTTTTCAATCACATAGCACCAGTCTATAGCATACTACAATGATGACGTAACCTTCTGTTGGTCTGTATATGCAGTAAATTAAAATAACTGCCTTGAATAAAATTGCTCTCTCAAAATGGCTGTGCTGAACGTCTTGAAATAGGCCTCTGTCTCTTTAAGAAGCTTTCCGACACGCCCCCTTCAGCACACTGCTGTGGCATCTAAACAACACTACTGTGCGGGGAGGGGGCTCTGCTGAGCTGAGGAGCAGTGGTTGGTGGCTTGGCTGGTGACAAAAGGTCCAGAGGCGTCTCCAGGAGGTGGGGGCGTTCCTAGGAGGACTAAGGCATAGCTACACCTAAAATGGCTGCCGTCTAAGTTTTTACTGATTACTCAAAAATATGTGAATGAGCCAAGGCAACACTCCAGGCATGTGTTTAATGAGGGAATGACATAATAACATGATATAAAGCTTGAAAACGTCGATTTTACATAATACCCCCCCTTTAAATCTATGCTCAGACAAATGGATGTGGGGCTTTGATTAAGTCATTATTCTTTAACCTGCACAAAGATGAGGGCTAGTACTTCTTCCTCCCTTCTCCTCATGTTACTTCAGACTTTGACCCTGTGCTGTGTTTGAAACCTTTTGGACAGCGGTACTTGGGCTTCACTCGCTCTCTTCCTTTGTTGTTTCTCCTGTAGCGTTGGCGTCTCGGTGCCTGCAGCTCGTGGTCCTCTACATTCCCCTCATCAGAGCGCACTTTGAGACCAAGCTACAGCCCAAACAGTTCAGCGTCCTCAGGCACTTTGACCACATCACCAAGGTAACGTTTCGATTCAAATTTGTACTTTATCAAATGAAAAGTAGATGCATGCAGCGGATTCGTGAACTTATGAGACCTGAGACATTATCTTTTATACAAACCTGAGCTCAAACAGAAACAATGCTTTCCTCCAGTTTCATTTAACACACAATCTTCCTCTTCCAACTCCAAAACTAGGAGCTGTTTCTGTCAAAGAAATGCCTCTAAACCTGACGATTATTGAGATTGACCAAAGTATAGATTGTGATTTTGATTAAATGTAGAGTAATTACCCAGCTCTACGATTATGCCACAATAGGCAGAAATGTCCTGATTGTGAACAGGGCTTTTCCCCACAGTGGCCGCTCTCCTCATCCTCTGATCATCGCTATGAAATTGACAGTCAACATGCTTTTCACACCGCTACTGTATTTAATTGGGGGGGGAAAATGGAAGTCAACAAAATGCTTTCGTCATCGTCTTAGGGCTGCACGATCTGAGGACTAAACCATTCTGATCAGTTTCTCGTGTTTTTTCCGCAGGATTACAACGACCACATCGCTGAGATTTCTGCCAAACTGGTGGCCATCATGGACAGCCTGTTTGAGAAGGTTTTATCGAAGGTAAAAAGGCTCAGAATGAAACGGTAGTGAGTATTATTGCATTGATAATCACATGTACTTGTGTATCTGCAGTACGAGGTGAAGGCGCCCATGCCGTCCGCCTGCTTCAGAAACGTGTGCAAACAAATGGCCAAGATGCACGAGGCCATTTCCGAGCTGCTGCCGGAGGAGCAGACTCAGGTGGGACTCGCTCGGCTCTGGTCAGGCTTTATTTATCATTACATTGTGTTCAGTGCCGGTGTCGTTTGTGCAGATGCTGTTCCTGAGGATAAATGCAGGTTTTAAGTTGCACTTAAAGCGACAGTTGTCTCGACTCGGAGTCGTCAACGACGGAGGACCTCAACACGGGTAAAAACATGATCATGAATATTGAATAAACATGTCAGATTCAGATTCAGTGTATTTGCCATTTGCAGTACAAAACCACATTGGAAAAAAAGGTGCAAGTACTGTAGCTCAAAGTGCACTGTCAAACATTCATTCATAAAACATAAAAAGACAGTCTCAAAAAACAAACAAGCCACATAGTTAAATAAGTTAAAGGTTACAATACAGCCTAAGAATTAAAATTTGTGAAACGCAATTAAAAAGGTAGAAAGTAATGGTAATGGTAATGAAGCCGGATCAAAGTGTACCATTCAAAGACATCACAGCTTGTGGAAAGAAGCTTTTACTGTGGCGGCATTTATCACATTTGATAGCACGATAGCGCCTCCCTTAAGGGAGAAGTTCAAACAGGTCCCTGGCAGGATGCAGTGGGTCCTTAATGAGGCTAATGCCCGAGACATAAGTCTTTGTTTGTAAATTTCTTCAAGGACAGAAAGTTCCACACCGATGGTCCTACTGGCAGAGCGGACAACACCATTTAAAGCTTTCTTTTCTTTCACAGTAGCGTTTCCAAACCACACCGTGGTCGCAGAAGTAAGAAGGCTTTCTATACCACAGCGGTAGAAATTTAAAAGAATCTGCTTATTAAGAGTAAATTCTGATTATACATATACATACAATATCTTGTTTTGACACAATTTGCAAAAACTGCAAATTGTGTCAAAACAAGGTCCATCAGTAGTGATCACTGTGAGAGTTTTAGCTAGTTTTCTCTCTTAACTTCTCACTTTGAATGTCACTCACAGCGATGCTTATTTTTTGACATTTTGTTGAATAGATTTCTGAGTTTTCCAGGAAATAACAGCGTCCTTCATCTTTTTGCTTATTCATTCACAAATACTGACATGTTTGGTATCCACGTGTAGCAGGAAAGGCGATTGAGATGCTGCGATTGAGATGCTGCTGTAATCCAAACAGGGGCGCATGTGCAGACATTACAAAACGTTAGGCCCATTTTCTCCATTTTCCATTTCATTTTCATTTCACTCTTGCAACATAATGTCCACTTCAGTAGCTCCTACAGACTCCACACTTTACAGTCTTGGACAGGATTATGAAGTTTGTTTTTCAGAGAAATTATGCAACATCTCATTCCTGCCTGATTTACTGAGCTTTGAACCACATAAAGCAAGGTGACATTTGAATTTCCCACTTGTTCAGGTGAAACTCGGAAAATTACAATATCATTAAAAGTGCATTCACTTCTGTTATTCAACTTAAACTGTGAAAGTAATATATGATAGACTCATTAGACTCATTACATGCAAAGTGACGTGTAGGCTTTTGGTTTTACTTTAGATTTGTTATGGCTCAGCTTGTAAAAACCAAAATGAAAAATCTGAATATTTTGAAAATGGACTGTAAGCCATAATCATCAAAATGATAACAAAGGCTTGACATATGTCACTTTGCATGTAATGAGTCTATATCATATAATATATGATACTAATAGCAGTACTAAATAACGTGTTTACCTTAATAAATCCTTTCCGTAGTTCCTCTGGGGGTAATACAAGTGTTAATGGGATAATTGTGGGGTCTTTCATCTCACCCTGGTGTCTCTGGCCAGAAAACCACAATTGCAACTTTCCTGCCTCCGGGTCAGAGTCACCAATACACACTAATGCAATCACAAAGAAGAAGCTAACAGGCAAAGCTAGCACCACTTAAACAGTATTTACAGCCAAGTTTGAGTGAAAAAAAAGATCTCTATTGTGTAATTGGATGAACAATATCCCTCTGTCCCTTTGTCTTTTCTGTCAGTGTAGTATTTACTCTCACGGACAATTAATGAGTAAAAAAACACAACATGCTACGACACCTGCAGTGTTAATTTTGACAACATATTTTAGTCTTTTGACAAAAATGTAATTCAATTTTAGTCGAAATTTAGTCAAAAAAAATCTTCAATTTTAGTCTAGTTTTAGTCGACTAAAATTGCAAGTAAATTTAGTCGACTAAATTTAAGACAAATTTAGTCGACTTTGCATTTATAATATTTATTATAATCATATTTAATCAAGGTCCTCTGCTTCATGGAGCTGCTCCCACATGAACAAAGCTCAGCTGTTCCTTTGGCAGTGAATTCAGTCTTTCAGACGGTCATTAGAAGTTTGGATGATTTTAGTCTCCTTTTCATTTTTATTTAGGCTGCATCCGAAACCATTAAATTGTAGCCTCTAAGTACTAACACTAGCTACTAATCCTTAACCTTTCATGGGGTCAACTGTTAGATCTCTATCCAGTTAGTGAACTAGAGCTTCAGCAGCATTTGCCAAATTCGACCGTCCTTACCCAGGGGAAGGGGAAGTGACATCACCAACAGCTGTTCTTCTTCTTTAAAGTTCAGTGCAAGCCAAACAAAAGCGCATACCGCCACCTACTGTATATTGTCCAACAACAACATAGTGTCCAAATAAAGACATTTAAGGCGGAAAAAAAAAGAAAAGAAAGAAAGAGAAACATCCAAATGATCCTTCACATTTCCCTTTATTTTATCTCAACAGCTGTTTCATAAAGCTACAGTATGCAAATTAACCATGTGGCTTAAGTTTCTACTAAATGAAAACAAAAGCACAAACTACTTACTTACTTACTGAGAAGGCTCTTTAAAACCATGTGACTGTGCTGTGGTGACTCTAACATGTATTTTGTCACTTTTATAAAGTTTGGCTTGTGCAGAATCTTATTTTTTATTTTTATTTTTTATCAAATGTGCACCTGTCAATCAACAGTGGTTGCGCATGAATCACTCGAGGGTGGGGCGAGGGGGGTGGGGAGATTGCCGCAGTGGCTTATGGGATGGCACATAGCTCCTAATCGCCAGTAAGTTAGCATCAGAGGTCCCTATGCTAAAGTGGCTATGATAGTTAGCAAACAGGCCACTTCCCCTAACTCCTTACTAACTGGCAGACCAATTCGGACGCATCTTATCATGGCGGACGCTGACGCACATCCGGTTTGGCGTAAGACCTCTTACCAATTTAGTGGTTTCGGATGCAGCACTAGTCTTATTTTAGTCGACTAAAATATCTGGACATTTTAGTCATAGTTTTAGTCCCATGAAAAACTTTAATTTAGTTTTAGTCCAATTTTAGTCGTCAGAATATCCCATAGACTAAAATTAAAACTAAATATTTTAGTCGATGAAATTAACACTGCTGCAGTGACGCTTATGGCCTCTAGGGGCATGAGTTACTTAGTTCTGCTTTAAGTTGAATTACAGAAATAAATGAACTTTTGAACGATATTCTAATTTTCCAAGTTTCACCATATGTGTATATAGTAAGTAAGTAAGTAAGTAAAGTTTATTTATAAAGCGCTTTTCACAGATAAAATCACAAAGTGCTGTACAGGATAAGAGCAAAAAACAATAAAATGTGGGGACATATATAAAATCAAAGTGACACTAGTGAATATATATATATAGAGCTTATTCAAAAACTAAACAAGATCCTAAATGCCCTCTGAGCAAATCTTTCTATTGAATATATCAAAAATAAAACATCTATATAAACCTGGGTAGATTCATTATTTAGATTTTGTTGCTAAAAATATTTAGCCTGGTTAACGTCAGACTAAAATCACAAGTGATATTTAGTCTGGGGACCACCAATTCATTTTCTCGTAGGAGAGGTGTGGTTTACGATTGTCCATAGCCGTTTATTGGGCGCTACGAATGTCTCTCATGCGTCTGCTCGTAGCCATAGCCAATCGTATCATGGTATCAGATGACGTATGACGTACCTGCTGTAAACTTTTGAGCTAAACTATTTAGAACACGTTCTAAAGCTTGATCGAAAGATGGCATCGCGTCTGCTGCTGTCATGTTGGATCCGTTAATATATATATATTTTTTTTTATCCCTAAACAAACTACAAGCTTCCGTATGTCAAATAGCGCGTCATCGTCTTACCGTCCCTCCTCGTTCTGTGATTGGTGCCCAAATCCATGGAAAAATGTCGGCCATGATCCCCAGGCTGTTGTGAAGTTCGAAAAGATTCGAGCGCACACAGCAGTCTGCCGTTAGCCAGGCATAAAAATATTAGCAATTTGGGCCGTTTTCATGCATAAAATAAATGTTTTCCTCATATGTCCCTCTGCTCTGTCCCTCTGCTCTGTCCCAGGCTGGTGGTGGTGGACGTGGCGTTTTACACTGAGAACCTGCAGGTGCTGAAGAGCCTGGAGCGACTGGACCTCAACATGGCCGAGATCTGGGAGCTGAAAAGGTGATCGCGGGAAAACACTAAAGAGAGACTGACGGAAAAACCTCCTGAAGCTAAAGCGGGACTGAGTCGCTTGAACCTCTGCTGCGAAAGGGACCAAAACTGAAACTGTGGAAGAGGAAACGTGCGGCTCCTCCTTAAAAAAAAAAAAAACTCTATTCCCACAAACAGCCTTCTCTCCTCACTGTGTGCAATCAACAGGAAGTTATTTAAGACGGCGCTGTGAAGATTATGTGCAGAAAACGTTAACGATTTGTAATTTATTTTTCTCAATCGATGCAGGAATCAACTCCGCGGACAATGACTAAAGCTAGAACAGTTCGGTTTTTAACTCTGAGACGACGATTTTTTTACTGTTTTCAAAAACCTGTGAACGAGAATTACAATAGGACTGGAAATAGCGCTGAAAACGGAAAGATTTATTGGTTGAAATAAAACGAGAATGGAGACGTTCTGTTGTTTACCAAAGTCAAAATGGCGTCTGTTTGGTCATTTGGAAACCAGAGCAAAACACATGTTAGGTTTAGTCTATGTCACATATGATTGTATTCAGACATATTTATTGATATTCTGGGTTACCTTTGTATTTATTACAAGCCAGAAGTATAATTCGTCTTTTTGTCTTTAGGGTCTAATGGGAAACGCAGATGAGAGATTAAGTTACCACAGTCACTTGGTTTAACTCTGTTGTTGCTGCAGTTGGTCAGGTTTAGGTTCAGCAACGCTATGAGCCCAAAGAAAGAGCTGAACATCCTGAATGACCTGGTTATTCCATCTTCCCTGATGGCATGTTCCAAGATGACAATGCCAGGGTTTATTAGGCTCACATTGTGAAAGAGCGGTTCAGGGATCATGAGATGGATCGGTAACCACAGAGTCCAGATCTTAAAGAGGGGGTATTATGCTTTTTTCAATCACATAGCACCAGTCTATAGCATACTACAATGATGACGTAACCTTCTGTTGGTCTGTATATGCAGTAAATTAAAATAACTGCCTTGAATAAAATTGCTCTCTCAAAATGGCTGTACTGAACGTCTTGAAATAGGCCTCTGTCTCTTTAAGAAGCTTTCCGACACGCCCCCTTCAGCACACTGCTGTGGCATCTAAACAACACTACTGTGCGGGGAGGGGGCTCTGCTGAGCTGAGGAGCAGTGGTTGGTGGCTTGGCTGGTGACGAAAGGTCCAGAGGCGTCTCCAGGAGGTGGGGGCGTTCCTAGGAGGACTGAGGCATAGCTACACCTAAAATGGCTGCCGTCTAAGTTTTTACTGATTACTCAAAAATATGTGAATGAGCCAAGGCAACACTCCAGGCATGTGTTTAATGAGGGGATGACATAATAACATGATATAAAGCTTGAAAAAGTCGATTTTACATAATACCCCCCCCTTTAAGAGAAGATCTTGGAGAAGGCTTTGCGCTGTGGTCACACTCTCCCATCATCAATACGAGATCTTGGTGAAACATTGATGCGACACTGGATCTCATGACATCGCGGAAACATTTCATTGAAATAACGCCACAGCGAAAGTCGTCCAAACAAATATTAGAGCGTGAGACCTTTTTGTCATTTTAATTCATTTGGTTTCTCTTAACAAATCCTTTCTCCCTCAATTTCATCAACATAAATATAAAGCCTTTGCTCTGCCCAATCCTATCAGACCTCTGAAGCTAAGCAGGAAGGGCCTGGACAGTACTTGGATGGGAGACTGTTTGGAAACAGCAGGAAGCCTGGGGTGAATGGAGTGAGTGAGTGGTTGGTTGTGGGAGGGGCTGATGGCACAGACTGGTTACCTCATTTCATTTTTTTTTTTCATTCATTTATTTCAGGCAATGGGCAAAAAAAAAAAAGAGGTAACTAGTCTGTGCCATCTCTGACCACCACCTCGCTTCTGTCCGCCTACCCCAGAGCAGCTGTGGCTATAACAGTAGCTTACCATCACTCAGTATGGTGTGAATGAATAATGACAGTGTAGCGCTTTGAGAAACTTGGTAATACAGATTTGTAAAGCACAATACAAGTGTAAGCCATTATTATTAGTGTTAAATATCTGCAGCTCGGCGTGACTTCTGTTCACACGGCGGTAACGGTGAGCTGCAGATTTTGTTGTCTTTGTTTTTGGTTAATATCTCAGTCTTTACTGGAAGAATCCGCATGAAACTGTCTCAAAGTTCATTGTCTCCTGTGTCCGAACATATGAACTAATGTGCAATTATTTTCTCTGAAAGGCGTCCGAAAGTGGTTACAATATTCGAAAACATGATTGTGATGTTGGTCAGTAGAAGGACTTTCAGAAATAAAAATACAGCGGGTTTGTGAATCCAAGCACTACCAAATATTGATGAGGGAAAACACTTTCTTACAAAAACTGTATTTTTCCCATAGTTATATTGGCCCCTGCTCCACCTGACATCACATTCTAGATCATGAACGCCACCTATTGCAATATTGCAGTATTTTACAAAACCGTTTAGACACAGTATGTGCTATTAAATTTAATCAAAACGTTTCTCATCAAATTGTGCCTACATAAAACTTGCGTCGGGGGGAAAACAAGGTTAAAATGGGAGTTAAATGTTTACTAAAACTAAACTTTAACCTTTTACGTTAATAGACCCAGGCGTTTTTGTTTGAGTCTGTGTCCAAAGCGCATCAAGTTTATAGTAATTCACCTTAACCGCAACAAAAGAAAATCCTTAACCAATCCTTGTGTTTAATATATTCTAAATGAATGACTCCAACAAAAGTCACATTGTTTTTATTAACACGGTGGACGGATCGCAGTAACAGCAGCTTCTCCAGACTGACCTGGTACATCACATTGTTTCTTAGATCTATAACTAGAATCTCAGAACTTCTTACAATCTACAAACTTTCTGCAGACGCAAAAATATGCCTTATTTTAAAATTCCCTTTTCATAATCCTCTAAGTATTTTACAATTAAATCCTCTTCGCGACGTCAGAGACTAACAGCAGTTGCATAGTGATGGAAAAGGCGGTGGTGGTTGGTGCATAGTTGGTCGTCTTTTCTCTCCCAGAATGCCTCAGTGGTCCAGGATCCGGAGGTTTCCGGACACGATCTTGTTTTCCAGCATGGCTCCGGCGGGAATGTCGATCCGGTCGCCGTGATTCGCGATAATGATCACCGTTCCCTGGAAACGCAACCATATTGTTATTTCAAACTGAAACGCTGTGAGATTGAAGTGTGCTGGCCATCCGTGTAATGAGTAGGGGTGGGAACCTCTGGGTAGCTCACGATTCGCGATACATGGCTTACAATAACAATTATCTCACAATACGCCGATACTGCGATAATCGATATATTGCACACAAAAAAGCTACTTTTATCCTTTATTTTAACATACTACATATTATTCATCATTTACATTTCTTTTCATGTGCTTTGTACCACTTGTATAAATGATCCCTGACTTACTCACTGAAAATGGGTCATAGATCTGTCAGTGACTTCATTTACATTTAAATAAACAAGAAACCACAGTCCTGTTTAAAAAGTAATAAATCAACCCCAAATTAATCTTCTTTATAATTATAAAAACTATCATTAAAAGTAATTTATTTGTGTGACATTGTTTGGTCCAAGTTCTTTAAACTGCAGTGCTGCCCCCTGCTGGTCTGACTGAATTCTTTATCATTGTTTGCCTCTATTGACTGTGATAACATTGGAGCACTGCTGCCTTATTAATATGCATGTCATCATCAAATGTATCTATCGGAATAAAAAGTATCTGTTTCGTATCGTCCCGCAATATATCGGAAAATCGATATTGTCACACTCCTAGTAATGAGACAAAGTGTGGCTAACGCAGGGCCACGCTCTGAATCTGGTGCAGAATTATGCCGTTTCTCTCATAAAACACTTCTGTCAGACACTGAAAAGTCAAAAACTGTTGGAAGCTCATCAGCGAGAAGCAGCCCCCTTGAAATATTAACCTCTCAACCCCCGCCTGAACCGAGCACATTTTCTCCAGTTTGGCTTTACCCAAATAGAAAACGTCTAGTTTATTTTTATTTAGATTATTAAACACAAGACACAAATAACAATTAACAAGACAGGATACAGACAGGACAAAATACACATTAAGACAGTCACACAGACAAACTTGCTCCATAGTCCTCCCAAACACCCCCAAGATACCCAGACAAGATTTACAAAAAAAAATATATATATAGTCAAAAAAACAAACAAAAAACTTTGAGACAACAAAACAAAGTTATACATAAAAGCTTCTTACAAAACAGTAACACAAATGAGCCGTGAACGGGGATGAAAACGCAACAAAAGAGCGATAACAAAGTGATAGAAAAGAAATGTCAATAAAAGGTTGCAACGACACAAGGATAAAGATCATTTTTAGATGAGTTTTGTAGGTCTTAGCTACAACACTTAGCTTCCATATGAGGCTTTACTCTGGCCTATAGGCTGTAACCTTTTAGATGTGGGTAAAACTAAACAGGAGAGAAAAAAGAAACCTCGGGGAGAATCACAGGAGAGCTCCACTCCCTTGGACGGACAGGCTATAGATAGACCCAGGGCCGACGGGGCCAAGAACGCAGAAGAACGTCCAGTCCTCGTTGGAGCTTCAGTTATAAAATTCAAGCGTGGAGTCAAACCAGGAGAATCGATTATCTTCCAGTGCTGCCATTTTCAGCAGTTGACATGAAGTGTCCAGAAGTACAAGGTGTTCAGTGCTGAGAGACATCACCAATGTGAGGAAAGTGGTAACCCAACCACTATTGATCAAGACACATGAGCTGAAACACTTCAGAGGTTTTATGAGATCAGAGTGACTCTACATAAACTTTGTCCTGTACCACCATTTGAAGACGCATCCTCCAAGAACTGTGCCAGCATCGACCCAGAGTTACTGTCATCTCATGAGTCCATAAAACCTTTGAAATCTGTGATCATGCCTGACCTGCTCTAGATGTTTCAGCTCATGTGTCTTGATCAATGGGCGACAAACGTGCTTCTCTATGGTCCTCATGGCGGGGAGCTGACATTGCTGTAATACCACCCCCTTGTGGTCAGGGGCGTCTCCAAGAAACACTTGGGAGACAGGATTCTAGTGGGACTTCTGACCTCCCTAGAACGGCTTAAAAAGCCTGGCTCCAAAGAGTTTTATTTTTTCTAAAAATTGTTATGATCCATGTGACAACGCTGGTTTTTGTTTATCAGCCCAAAATAGTGGAAGCATTTTCAGCATGTTGACTGGCTCCAGAGCCTGTCAATCAAGCTCTGGAGCTCTGTGGAGGCTCGCCTTTTTGCCCTTTTAAAAGGAACAGGCAGTGTAGGAGGAGACAGAGCAACCATGTAAGTTTACAGACGACTCGGGACCATTACGATAAATGGGGCTGAATAGGTAATCATCCATCTCTAATTATATCTATGGTATTGATCAATAGTCTTTCCTCACATTGGTGAAGTCTCTGAGCACTGAACACATCAGGTCATTTACAGCTGCTGAAAATGGCAGCACTAGTGGACACTGGATTCATTTGGCTCCATGTTTTATTTTACTTCAATCTTTGACATTTGCTTTTTCCCCCCAAAACGTTTGGTTCTGCGGCCGATCCCAATATTTTTGAAATTTCCAGGACGGCTGCATCCCACTGAAAAGTCTAGAACTGTTGAAAGCTTGTCAGAGTTTGTTGGATGTCATTTCCTTCCCATTTTGTGTCAGAGAAAGAAATAATAATAATTCAGCACCTGCTTCAGCCACACTTTGTCTCATTACACGGCCCTGGGACACTTCAATCCAACACAGTTTGGAGTTTGAAAGTGTGAAGAGAAATAACAATATGGTGAAAAAACTAAACCGGTCCTCGTGACTGTACCTTGAGTGAGACGTTTTTGCCGAACGTCACGTCTCCGGACACAGTGAGATGATCCAGCTCCAGCATGTCCGGGATGTTCTCAAACCTCCTCAGATACTCCTGGACCTACACGACACATTTCAAACGTTTTATTTATATTAAAGTGACCGGTGTGGACTTGAATCTCCGGCGTCTCCGTCCCGCGCACCTTTGTGAAGGAGCTGCCCAGTTTGACGTGGGGCGTGGTGGGGAACTCGCGCTTCTTGCTCATGGTCAGCGAGCCGGCGTCCAGGCTGTAGAGGTTGGACATCACCAGCAGCAGGTCGGACGTCGTCTTCACGGGGAGGAAGCGGCTGCGGGGCACGTTCACCCCCAGAGCGTTTTTGAAGCTCTTTATGGCCGCTCCCACCGCCGTCTCCAGCTGGATCACGTTCAGACCGCCGTCCAGAGTCTGCGGACGAGACACAAAAGACAAAGCACGTGTTAAAAGGTGCAGCTGAATAAACAAAACAGGCTTATCCCGTTTGAACTTCTGATGTAGGTCAGGAATGTCCAAACGTTTTATATTGAGAGCCACAAATGGTGGTCAATGCAGTGTCACATTTATCTGAGTGCATTTTAGAGACGTTTTAACTGTGTCCCACACCTTTATTCACACTCAGAAAGGTCTGGGGACGCATTTGGCCCCCTGGCAGCACCTTGCGTACCCCTGCTGTAGGTGAATGACTTAAATCGTGAGACAAAAGTATTGTGAGTTTGTGTAATTTAAAGCTTTCATATAGAAATAAGGCATTTTATGTTTGTGTAGGCTCTCAGTCGTACAGGAGTTGTTCCATCTAATGGCGGGTGTACACCGCACAGTGAAACGGGGACAAAGATTTAAAATAGAACCGTCGAACAACCAAAGACGAGCTACGACATCAGGCAGTGTGTGATATTTTGGAAAGCTAGTCGTAGAGTGAGCCTCCTCTCGCTGCAGAGAGGATCTCTGTCAGTGTCCAGTCAACACATCAGAGCGGTTTGTCCAATCTAATATAGTATATATAGTATTTGACTACAAAAACACTCCTACTGCAGCCACTGACTTTAATAACTCAAACATGAACCACAACTGTTTCAGAGAAAAAAGGATCTGGTCAAATATTCCGCCAAATCTTGTCTTTTGGTTCATCCTCAGAGAAAGTTATGCTGTATTAACACACATTGAGGTCAAATGATCCATGTGGCTTTAAGTTTCCTCTAAATGAAGCAAAAGCACAAACTGCTTTCATTTAGGCCATTTACTGAGGTGGCTCTTTAAAGAGTCCAGGTCTCAGCCTCAGAGCCTCAGATTTGAAAATCTCAACAGAAAAGGGGCGTTGCCTGGAGGACTAAGGAGCGCACGGGAGGGTGCGGGGTGGGAGGGGTAAACAAAGTCCGAGCATGGAGTTCCAGCAACTTACACAGTAGTACAATACAGTACAATAAACATTATACACACACACGATATTGAACTCTAAAACCAATACTAACAATGTCCTAAACTAAATTCAGCTAACTAATCTAGCAATAAAAGCAACTAATGACTAAACTACAATATTCAACAACATCACTATAACACTACACAATTATCTATAACACAAAAGCTATGCTAAAAAGAAAAAGAAAATCGACCTAAATGCTATAACTAATCGCAAAACTGACAATCGATGAAATACTCTCTCGTTAGTCCTTCTCCGACTCGCTACAGGGGCGTGAGCGAGACCGGGCCGCTTTTATAGCCCAGGGCAGGGCATCTGACGTCAGGCTTCACGCCTGCACAAATAGTGGCCCCAAATTCAAAATCAAATGCAGTAAAGACAGATCGCCTGTAGATGGCGCCTCACTGACGGTTTTAGGCATAAAGTTGATCTTTCAACTAATTTGCACTAAAGTGCCAAAATTATGACCAGGACCAATATTGTACACTATTGGACACTCATTTATACAGTTTATCAGCAAAAAAAGTGGATTTGAGGGCGAGTTTTCCTTTAAAACACTGACATGTGACTGTGCTGTGGTGAATCCAACATGTATTTTGTCACTTTTATAAACTTTGGCTTGTGCAGAATCTTTTTTTAATTATTATTATTAATTAAATGTGCGCCTGTCAATCAACAGTGGTTGGGTTATGCGGTGCAGTGGCTTATGGGACGGCACATGGCTCCTTAACGCTGATGAGGAACCAGCAGAGGTCCCTATGCTAAAGGAGGTATGAGAGGAAGCACAGGCTCCTTTCTAACTGACAGCCCTATTCGGATGCTTCTGATCACGACGCACATCCGGTTTGGGCTTTGACCTCTTACCAATCTGCTGGTTTCGGATTTAACCAGTGTTCCTGCCCCGTTGTACATGTTTTTTGTACCTTGGGGTTGACGATGATCTCCAGGTCGAGCGCGTTGGCGTCGTGAACGCGCTTGATGGCGGGGAGCGAGATCCACAGGTTGTTGGTGTTGAAGATCTTGAATTTCGTGACGGATTTGAACTCGTCGACGTGAGCTTTCGGGACCTGCGCGATCTCCAGCAGGCGCAGCCGCTCCTCGTACTCGATCAGCGTCCCGCCCTGAGACGCCACAAAGAAGAGCGTTTACACAGTCGGCAGCAAGTCCAAACTCATGCTTTTATAACTATATTCATTTTGCCGCGAATGCAAAAAGTCTGTACACGTTTTATTTCTTTAGATTTGCAAACTATCCAACAAACAGAGGAATGACGAGAAATATCATTATATAAAAGCTTCAACGGACCTAAAAATGTCACTGAAAAGCACTTGTTTCCAGAAGGCCTTAGATCTAAATTACTTTAAAAACATAATCTCCTGATCCATTAAATTATACAAAATACAAACATTTCAGAACACATTCAACTGCAGGCATTTTAACAGACTCAAGAAGTGATTCTATACACAAATATTAAAAGAAATATTTCTGGGGAAGGCTCGCGACCCACCAGTTGAGAACCCCTCTTTTATAGGTATATACATTTATAAAGGGAAAGGTCTGAGCTAATACTTCCCAGTCATAATTGTGAACTCCATCAGACACACAAAAAGCAAATCATCATAATAACTTATCCATTCTACTCTTCTATGCTATGGTTTTATAAGGTTTAGTAACTCATGTATACAATAAGCCCAATTGCCCATCTCGGCTCGCCCGTTGCATTATGGGTAATGGAATGTGTTCTGGCTACCAAACAATAATGATAGTTAGCGTAAAGCAACGAAGAAAGCTCTGATTTGGACCGTTTTAACCGCTGGAAAGTTGATGATTTAAAGTGTTTTTGTCGTCGCCATGGAGCCTGTTACAATATTAGCTTAAAGTCTATTGGTTTGTTTGGGCGCCCGTTTGACCCACGCATGCGCAGCCGAGATGTGCATTGGGCTTATTGACTTATTGTGCATAACTTCAAAAAATTATAACAACGCCGCCCAAGAAGTGACTTCCTGTTCGATTCAGCACGCCAAATAAAAGCACACAGGTTGTCTCATTGATTAGTTCAGCAGGTACTTGCAACATTACAAGAATATATTAAATACACACATTCAAGTGTTTGTCTGTTAATAGTTAGGCAGAAAGAAAGTTGAACTAATGAATAAGAAGGTGCTTTTATTTTGGTGCGCTGAATCGAAACAGGAAGTCACTTCTTGGGCGGCGTTGTTATGATTTGTAGTTATGCACAAGGTCAATTAAGTTCATGTGAGTTGGTGCAGCTATTGTTGTAACTATGGTAACCTTCAAAATGCTGAATTTTGGTTTATGGTTAATGTCTCTGTAATGGCTGGACCTATCCACGTGAAACAAAAACTGTCACACAAAGTTCAACATCTTCTCTCTCAGCACATATGAACTAAGGTCACATGACTGTCACGTAAAGGTGTCCAAAAGTGGAGACAATATTAAAAATGATGAAAGGACTTTCAGTCGTAAGGTGGATGTGACTTTTGTGAATCCAAATAATGAACAGGGAAAACTTCTGGACATTTTCTTTTCAAAACTGTGTCTCTCCCTTTGAGTTGTATCGGCCGCTGCTCCAAATGAAATTATTAACTATTCGGAAAACTCTGATTTCTCAATTTCAAAACAGATCTTTGTAAATAATTTAGACAGGAGAGGATGCCTTGCCTTGTTGCCATTTACAACATCAACAACATAAGTGAAAGACAATAATGATATTTCTTTTAAAATAATAATAATCACCACATATTGTATAAATCTGAAATAGAGGACCTGTTTTGTCCCATTTCTCAAGAATCACTGATCGATATTGACCAAAGCTCAGACAGGAAATGAAGAACTCCGCACCTTGACGTCGGCGCGCGTCTTGTCGGTGACCTCCATGATGAACTCGCAGCGTTTGTCCTGTGGTTGACTCATCAGATGCTGCAGGATGAACAGGTCCACGGTGGCTCCTAAGTTGTCGATGTTGGACACAAAGATGTACTCCTTCCCTGGGACAGCAGCTTGTCCAGGAGGCCGGAGTTGGAGAAGCTCGCGTAGATGTCGCCGTGACCTGGAGGGATTAAAACAGTTTACTGAAGCGGGACCGAACAAGAGCCAAGTCGGGACAAACTCTTAATGAGAAACGATTCACAATCTTACGGCGAGACGCTGGAGGTGAATAGGAAAATTAGAGACATCAGTTTTTTTATGTAGATTACGGACATAAACGTGAGAAAAAAATGAGGCACTTTATGTGTAAAAATGGCCAAAATTGCCTGTATGTTCAGCACCAGGTTTAGATTTATACTTTTAATCTGTTGACATATTAGTTACAGATTTTTTCAGAGGAGATTTTGGATCTTTGTTTTTTTGCGGTTCAAAGTAGAGGCCGACCGATATGGTTTTTTCTAAGGCAGATGCCGATATATTTGGGATGTTAATTGGCCGATTTTTCTAAATGCCTGGTCTATAATCCTGTAATAACAAATACTTGGCCGATTTTATTTATTACTTTAGGTGATCCAATCATAGTTTCTGTCCCAGCTTTGATTTGTTGTCGTTAGCATTAGCATACTGTTACTAGCCGCAGCATTTTGCGTGGCGATCAAAAATACAATAGTGGAGGTTAAAATAGGGTGACCAGATGTCAGTTTTGAGTCCTGTAAACCAATTCAAAATCTCAATTCAGGATGCAGATTAGTGCATGTCATAAGTCGTTGGTAAAGACAGTTTAGATTTGGAACCCCTGCAGCTGATTCCCAAATGTCCCAGGTTTTTTACTTGGAAAATCTGGTCACCCTAGGTTAAAACTAACTCAGCGATTGAATTCTCCAGATTGAGCATCAGTGTCGTTTTTAGCAGCCGTTTTAGTTTTAGTCTTTTGGACGAAAATGCTTATAGTTTTAGTCACATTTTAGTCACGTTTTAGTCAGAAAATGTAAAATGTTTTAGTCAAGTTTTCGTCAGTTTCATTATAAAAAGTTATAATTCATTTAGATAAGTATTGGAAATTGGGATAAATAATAGTTATCTATTGGCTTTATAGCTTTTGACAGATTACACCACAATAGGCACTAGTACAAGTGTCTTTGTGAACAGGACTTTCCCCAAAAGCGCCCGCTCGCCTCTGATCACCGCTTCCAGATTTTTTTGTATCAACAGCGCTGTCTGCACATACGTAGCCTCAACTCGCTTTCTGCGTTCAGACGCTACAGTATTTAAAACTGTCCTGACTGAGGTCGATGTCCCTGTGACATCGATGTCAGACACGCTCCGTGGAGGATGTACGCTAGCAGTGCACTGCACGTCTCGTCGACGTAAACTCATAAACGTCTCGTCAGGTTTTAGTCCCCAAAGAGCTATTTTTAGCTCGTCATCGTTACGTTATCGTCATTAAAAAAGGGGCGTCAACGAAATCATATCGTTAACGTCTTCGTTGACGAAAACAACACTGTTGAGCATGTCAATATTGACGGAGGTTTAGTGAAACTTGTGTTTAACAAACTTGAACACATTTTCATTGCGATGTTTATTTTATGATGTTTTGTTCACTAGTGAGACCAGAGATTTCTCAGGAAGTAACTCCAACATGATGACACTCCCTGGTCTTTCCCGCACGTATTCATTCATAGATACATGTTTGGTATCCAAACATGTATCTGGTCGCCTTTTGTAGCTTGAAAGGCGACCGAGACGACATATTCCAAATATGGTCATTTCCTTTGACCTCCCCTGAGGCCGAGGGAGTTGTGGGAGGACTCATTTTAAAGCCCTGACTTTTCGCTTTCCAATGCAAAAACGGGAAGTCTCTATATCGTTTATTTTCGGCGCTAGATCGGCCGATAGCCGATATTGTAAAATTCCCAAATATATATATCGGTCGGCCTCCATAAATCAGGCATGAATTAGATATAAAAAATATCTGAAATACAACATTGTAAAGTTTGGAGTCTGGAGGAGCTACCAAGATGGAGATTTTGTTGCAAGAGTGGAACAAAAATCTAATTTTGATTAAATGGGCCTAAAGTTTTGTAATTTTACACAAACACATGTATTTCTCCCGCCTTTAGCCACTGCTGTCTCCCCCAAAGGAAATGACCATATTTGGAATATGTCGTCTCGGTCGACCAGATACATGTTTGGTATCCAAATACATGTTTGGATACCAAACATGCATTTGTGAATGAATACGTGTGGGAAAGACCAGGGAGTGTCATCATGTTGGAGTTACTTCCTGGGAAATCTCCGGCCTCGCTAGTGAACAAAACATC
This sequence comes from Neogobius melanostomus, assembly GCA_007210695.1. Classification (NCBI taxonomy): domain Eukaryota; kingdom Metazoa; phylum Chordata; class Actinopteri; order Gobiiformes; family Gobiidae; genus Neogobius; species Neogobius melanostomus. Next base: position 5,439,047 of record VHKM01000122.1, on the reverse strand, counting down.
ATAAATAAACATCAAAAAGGTAGATGTTGGTCTTTTTTTTACTTAAACATTAAAACTAAGAGGGAGAAAACAAGCAAAAAATCTCCACATTTACCGTGGTGTGAAAATAGTTTTCACCTGCAGCGTCTCAACTCAACAAGGACCAAATCTTAAGAAACAATTAAATCAATTTTAAATGAATCTATACCTGGGGGATACCACGCCTCGCCTTCTCCGTCCGCTCCCATACTCTTGGCGATGGGCAGAAGGGACTCCTTATTAATGCGAGGGTATCTGCAGAGAAGGAGACAGGTCTACGTTAGTGTGATATGGGATTTTCAGTGTGGTTTGTCTCAGGGTTGGACCATCTTTTAATGCTGCTGAGCTGAAACCGTGTAGGAAACGATAACATAACAGCAAGAAACATAATAACACAGATGAGCCAATAAAGTACGTTAATACAGGCGCACGTGCCGAGTGTGTTGGTCACATTTATGAAGCGGAGAGGCCGGCGCTTTGATAATGGTGCTACACAGAGAACATCGCTATACGCTCTTTCTCTCAGGACAGTGTTTAACTCACAGTGGACGAATGAACAACAAGGAAGGAGGACATGAGAGTCGGGTCGGGCTGGATTTTTCAGGCCAGATCTCACCTCTACTTTGACTTTAGTATTTATTTTTTTAATGTAGTGGAGTAGAACGTATTATATTCATCTTTCAAATGTAGTGGAGTAAAACAAATTCTCAACACAAGTATTTGTAGTTCTAAGTCTCGCTCCTATATCTTTAGTCTCTGTGAGTGCTGGGCCCCACCTGCTCTGGTTGAAGGTGTGGATCTGGACTCTGTGGTGCGTGTATTTCTGCAGGATCTTCTTGGTGTCTTCGTCCGTGTTGAAGGAGTTCATCAGGACCAGCGGCACGTTTGTGTCGTACGTCTTATTCAAGTGCTGGAAGGAAACCATTACATTTTAGAACAAGGACTTAACAGACTAGAATTACACCAGGCCTAATATCACTGGACTTGAGGAGTTGGGGAATTCAGGCGGGATTTTCATGTTTTTGAAGCTTCAAATGTAAACACTTCTTTCATCAAATGTGTACCTTATACTTTTACATTGTTTATACAGGTTGTAGAAAGTCAATTTAATGCCATTTTAACGCCCAAATACTACATTCTTGATGCCACAAATGCAGGGTTTCGCCTTATGTTATGTCAACAGCAAATACTTTAGTACTTTGACAGAGCAAATCATCAATTATTGGAGTAGTATTTGTACTTTAACTCCAGTATTGACTCCAGTAAATACTACTGGGATGAGCCTGGCCTGACCGCGGCCCCTGTGGTACCTCGATCTGCTTCACGGTGAGGTCCAGGAAGGTGTTCTCGTTGCGGACGCTGATGAGGCTCTTGGGGCCTTTGCAGCCCATACTGGTGCCCAGACCTCCGTTCAGCTTCACCACCACCAGCCGGTTCAGAGCCGCCGCGATGTCCTCAGGGAGGCCCTTCGCTCGGATACGCTCGTACGGCTGGATCTGCAGAGGGAGAGGGGGAAGTTTAAGACTCTTTGTCAGCCAGGAATTTCCTACAGAGGTAAATGCCATTTCATAATCTGTGATGAAATGTTCACTATGACACTTTTGAACAATGTAATTACACGTCCACAGCAGTTACATCTACAGCCAGAAATGTTGGTTAATGTGACAAACTTTACACCAAATCTTACATACGAGTTACTTATGGCTAACAAATAGTGCTGGGCGATATTGACAATAATTCATATCTCAGTATTTTTGGGGACTTTCTCGATAACGATGATGAAGCGATATTGTTGCAAAACATCAGAAAAATGCTGCAAACATCTACATCACTTTGTTGCTCAAAAGGTAATTGTCCTGAACAGACTACAAAATGGCAGGAAAAAACCCTTTAACATTTTTCCTGATTTTTCCCCAATTTTTTTTGGACAAATTTATTTCCACCTTTTTTCCCCTCAAAATTTTCTTTACATTTTTGTCTCAATTTCTCCGTACATTTTCCTTTTTTACGCCATTTCCCCTCATTTTTAACCCATATTTCCCCCTTTTTTTCTCCAAGATTTTCAAAAATTGTTTCAATGTTTCCCCATTTACCTACCAAGTTTTTCCACCTTTTCCCCCAATTCTCCCCCAGATTCTTGAAACTTTTTGGACATTGTCACTAAATATTGTAATATTGTAAATCTTCCATATAGCAATTTCTATATTGTCTTGTAAACGATATATTCCCCACCTCTACTTACACAATTCCTAATTACCAAGTAGCTTGGAAAAGACCAGTCACAATAGTTACAGACTAGGGGTGTCCATTGTTAACCGATTAACCGTTAAAATTGCGTAACCGAGTAAAAGCATTTTGCTCGGTTAACTGGCGTGTATAATTTGCCATTGAAAATACTTGTAATACATTTCTGCCCCACCAGAGACCGCCAGAGCGCTCCCAAACATTTGTTCACGAGAAGCCGTCATCGCGCATGGCTAGCTAGTTTAACTTTCCAATATGAAGTGGGTCATAAGCAGCACAGCATGGGAGCGTTTTACAAATTGAGAATGACGGATCAAAATGCAAGTATTGCATTGCAGTGCTTAGATATACTTCAACTTCATTGTTGTACCATCTCAACAGCCGACACCCGGGCATCACTTAGGAGGTAGCTAGGTAAGCTAAAGGCACAAAACTCGCCTTTCTCGTTATTGTTAAAACGTGGTGGAGAGATACGTGTTGTTGTTGTTGTACGCATGAATGACTGTTTCTTTGCACAATGTTTCAAAAAAAGCGGACTAAATGACTGCAGGTAAAATAAGTAAAAATACTCTAGGGCCATGTGAACGCAAGTCAGTGACCTACTTTGACTGCTCTGTCATTACCACTGCGTTTCATTTCTATAAATTCATTTCGTTTTAAATGTGTTCCAGCCATTTAATAAAGGTGTTAACAATGAAAAACCCCTTTTGCGCGCGTAGGGGTTGGTTAGCGTTAACCGAGTATTAACCGCAAGGGCCTCGGTTAATGGTTAATGAAAACTTGAAAACGTGCAGCCCTATTACAGACAAATACGTTTATGCCCTGAGCATAATGTTTCTTTAGGCTTTACTTGTGTCCCAATCCAACAGACGACAAAGTTATTTTGGCTCAGATTAGGATATGGATGTTTTAGCTGCTTTCTGTCACACTTATGACCAGATAAATGCAGTGCCCTCTCAAAGTCAGTCCCCACACTGCGACGGTAATAAAACGTGACGCAACAGCTTTAAACAGAGACTCGTGATTGAAAGTTGATCGTAGTCGAACAGAAAACACTGCGTGACATTTCTGTGACACAAACCGCTCCAGAAATAACCTGCGCTGAAGGTCAGGCTAAAATTAACCTCGAACGCTAAGTTCAACACTGGACACAGACAGAGACTCCGAGATCTGAGCGAGCCGCTTCTGATGACGAGACGGAGACTACTATGGCTTTAATTTAAATACGTGTGTGAGGTCAACAATTAATCAATATCTGAAGTTCCGGCCGCAGCATCTATTTATCTGCTAGTCCAGGAAAGGCCACATTTATTTTCATCATGGGATTTGCAGCAATAATAAACTCATGGAGATTTAAAAAGGTAAAATACTGGAGTTATTATTCACATTAAAACACCTGGACACTACAGTGACGGCTTTTAATTCCACTTTCCATACTGTATTTAGCTAATGTTAGTCTATGGGAAATGTATGCTAGTACCCTCGACAGCTAAATCCAGGTGTACCATGTTGTAACCAGAACCAGAGGGTTTTTAGAGCGTCTTACCGAGTCCTCTGGAGGGCGGCTGATCTTGGCCCAGTCGATGGACGGGCCCTTCACCTGCAGAAACCTGTGGAACAGCTTCTTAAATCCATCAAAGTCCTTCTTGGAGATCTGCAAAACAACAAAATCAAGTCTTAAACCGTGTCCAGAGTTTATTGGAGATTTGGCCTTTTTTTTTTTACTGTAGAGCACACATCCTCCCTGCGTTACTGCGGCACAGTCATAATGATTTTTAATACTGAAAGGCTATATTTATAAGGCAACAAATGCAAAAAATCTGTGTGCATTTCATTTCGTGAATTGGCGAACATTCCATCAAACAGAGGAATGAGGAGAAATGTTGACATTCAAAAGCAAATTGAGCAATAATTGTGTACAAATTGAGCCATAACTGCAGTAGAATGTGTTATAGACCAGTGGTTCTCAACTATTTCCAGTGGGTCTCTCCTTACTATATAGAACATCTGAATCTGTTAAAATGGCCGTTGTTTTGATCATAATTTCAGCTGTTATCGTTAATTTAGTCTTTATTCAACAATATTCTGTGGGGGGGGGGGGGAATTATTTTACTTGATATATTAGAAATTCAATTCTTATTTGGGTCACGGTGGGTCCTGACAGCAGCCCAGTCAAGAACCAATGTTATAGACCAGTGTTTCCCAACCAGGGGTACGGGGACCTCAGATTTAAAAAAGGTGAAACCGAGTAGAATTTCAATAACAGTTCCAAAGAAGTTTTAATGATGTTTTTCAGTTTGACTTTGAGCGTATTTTAGCAACGTTTTGAACATAAAACTCTCCCAAATACTGAATAATCTATGTTCAGTCGCTCACTTTGTTAAAATTTTGGCCTGATCCTTGAGTCAGAGGGTACTCGGAGTATAAACTAATGCCTCAAGGGGAACGTGGGACAAAAAAAAGGTTGTAAACCACTGTTAACAATCATTCTAGTAATTTAGACATGTTCAGTAAAACCAGACGAGCAGAGTCCTTATGTTTCAAGAAACTTCCATTTTGTGCCAGTTTGAATCCACTTTAATGCTTTATATTGACAGTTAAGGCCTTAACTTTGGCACAATTCATTAAATGACTTCATTCTGTTTAGGAAATCATGAACCGTTATCTGACATTTAGGGGTGTCCATGGTTAACCGATTAACCGTTAAAATTGCGTAACCAAGTGAAAGCATTTTGCTCGGTTAACTGGCGTCTTTAATTTGTCGTGCCATTGAAAATACTTGTAATACATGTTGCACCACCAGAGCCCGCCAGAGCGCTCCCAAACATTTGCCCACGAGAAGTAGTCATTGCGTATGGCTTGCTAGTTTTCAATATGAAGTGGGCCAAAAAGCACAGCGTGGGAGCGCTTTGCAACTGTGAATGGCGGATCATAATGCAAGTATTGCATTGCAGGGCTTAGATATACTTCAAGTACAAATTCGTTGTTGTACATCTCAACAGCCGACACCGGGCATCACTTAGGAGGTAGCTAGGTAAGCTAAAGGCACAAAACTCGCCTTTCTCGTTATTGTTAAAAAGTGGTGGAGATAAATGTTGTTGTACGCGTGAATCATAATTGTTTCTTTGCACAATTCTTTGCACAGTTTAAAAAAAGCGGGCTAAATGACTGCAAGTAAAATAAATGAAAACACTCTAGGGCCTTGTGAACGAAAAAGTCACTGACCTACTGTACTTTGACTGCACTGTCATTACCACTGCGTTTTATTTCTATAAATTAATTGCGTTTCAAATGTGTTCCAGCCAATTAATAAAAGGTGTTAACGATGAAAAACCCCTTTTGCGTCTATCAGTATAACGTAACGGAGGGGCGGCGTGCGGGGGGTTGGTTAGTGCGCACACTAATGGTTAACCGAGTATTAACCACTAAGGGCCTCGGTTAACTGTTAATGAAAAACTTGAAAACGTGCAGCCCTACTGACATTACATTTCTGACATTGAATTGGATGCATTTTGATTGAAAACGGCATATTTTAGTAGGCCATAAAATCATAATACAGTCTCCAAACTAACACCATTAAACCAGATTTTAAATGTTTTGCCCCTTAAAGTATAAATGCTTATTACATATTATTACATTATTACATATTCACGGCCTGAAAAGTTTGTGAACCCCTGATCTGGAGCATCATTTTGTCCCATTTAACCCCAGAAACCTGTGCAGACCGACACACGGGCAGATCACACTCCTGTCTGTTCACATTTTTTTAAAGGACTAAGTGTGTGCCTTAAAAGGGAAAAGTTTCAAAATGGTGGTTTGGAAACACACAGATAAGCAGCAGCCCGTTTACTGACCCGGAGTTCAGTCACTTCTTACAAAACTCTCCTCAAACACGGAGCGACTAAAGGGCAGACAGGGCAAACATGGACTTTTCAAACACATATTAAGACTCTCTTTAGATGTCAGTGCAGCGAGTTATCCATTCACAAACTGCAGAAGGTTTTTGGCATGAACTTTACTACTACTATAGGCCTTTGGTGATGTGGTAACTTTGAATCACAGTCACAGACCCGGCGATCTCCTGCAGGGATGGACGACTCTAGATCTTTGCTCATCTGTTCGCCCTTTGTCCATCAGAGCATTTCTTTCTCCACTTTCTTTGGGCCATTGAAAAGCAATTACATAGAATTTGCCCAAGCCTCAAAAGTCATTGAGGAGTTAAATGACACCAGTGCGGTATCGTAAAAAACTTTAAGGTACTAATGGTATAGAAAAAATGAAAGTATTGAGAGCAAAAGTAAAATAAATATTTCTTTAGATCCAGGTGTTGATGCTGTTGGTCCAGGGACAGCATTAAAGGAAGTGACTTGGTTGTTTCAGCTCATATAAAATAATCCGACCCCAGTAACCAGCCCTTGCATTAAGTCAAGACTTTTTTGAATATATCGACATTGCTTGAGCTTTTATGAACATAAATTAATTGAAAATTCAAAGATAATGGTTCCAAGTTTCCCAAATTTACTTAAAGGCACACAGCGTAACATTTTGGATTATACGGTTAACTTGGCAGTTGCCAGGATACAAAACATGCTCCTAATGAGCAGCTCGACACAGAAAAAGCTATTTTTCACAGTGCAATGGATAGAATGGATTTAGATGACAAGTATTTTAGTAAAGGTATTGCAAAAAGTATCGTTCAAGTATTTGGTATTGAAAACGGTACCCAAGGCCGTAGCCAAGATTTTGGAAATAGGATCACAAACAGGCCAAATTTTAATCGTCAACCGACCATCTCGGCTCGCCCGTTGCATTATGGGTAATGGAATGTCTTTTGGCTCCAAACAATAATGATAGTTAGCGTAAAGCAGAAGAAAGCTCTGATTTGGAGCGTTTTAACCGCTGGAAAGTTGATGATTTAAACCGTTTTTGTCGTTGCCATGGAGCCTGTTACAATATTAGCTTAAAGTCTATTTTTACAACCAGGGCTGCGTACGGAGATAGACAGAAACCAAACTGCCATTCATACAAAGAGTTAAAAGTGATGACCAGTCCTTGTTCATATAGTTGGAATAACTATGTGAGAAAAACATTTCCAGTGACCAGAGAGATCCACATACACACATAGGCTCTGCATCTAAATGTACTTTATTTTTATTTATTTTTTACGAGTGATCTGATGGAACAACAGAGCTAATCGGTCGCTAATTTGACAGACGGAAATTTACCCACTATATTTAACATCAACACCGTTTTGGAACTTTTCCCTGTGATTACAAGACGAATTCAAATGATTTAAAAAGTGCGGGTGTCTGTGTCGGGCTGATCCCAGGTCCTGTCGTTCCCCTGTCCTTAGTGCATATTTGACTTTTCAGTGACCCAGCGGCTGTATGAGTCGTTTGCTTTGAGCCTTTACTTTCCATCCCAGAGGCTCCTATGATGCTTAAGGATCAATTTGAAATCAAATTGATAGGATTTCAGAATGGAATGTATACGTAAACATGGATTTTTTTAATTTATTTTGTTTACATAAAAAGTTTCCATATGGCACCTTTTAAGTGAAAGCACAGAAGTATTTGATGTTGAAATTAGTAAATAAGTGTTGGGAAAAACTCAAGAAAATATTGTGATAAACAATATTATTGAAGACCTTTTAAAGGGGGGTATTATGTAAAATCGACTTTTTCAAGCTTTATATCATGTTATTATGTCATTCCCTCATTAAACACATGCCTGGAGTGTTGCCTTGGCTCATTCACATATTTTTGAGTAATCAGTAAAAACATAGACGGCAGCCATTTTAGGTGTAGCTATGCCTCAGTCCTCCTAGGAACGCCCCCTCCTCCTGGAGACGCCTCTGGACCTTTCGTCACCAGCCAAGCCACCAACCACTGCTCCTCAGCTCAGCAGAGCCCCCTCCCCGCACAGTAGTGTTGTTTAGATGCCACAGCAGTGTGCTATGTGATTGAAAAAAGCATAATACCCCCTCTTTAAAACCATAGAAAAAAAGTACTTCACAATAAACATGAAATACAATGAAACGCATCTTACTTTGGGAAAAATATGTATGAATTATATTAGAAAAATGGGAAAAAATGCAAATGACAATAAATATTGAGCCCGTGACAGGAAAAATAACTTTGCAGCTTCTAACACGCAAATGACACGCTAGAATTCCCTTTGTACGGCAACACGACGGGGACAAACCTTCTTCCCTGCCGTGAGTCGGTGGTATTTGACAGTACATCTGCACAGCGCCACCTACTGTCCTGGAGTGTGCTTTATTCGGCTTTTGACGCAAACCAAACGCACGGACAATTGACCTGTTACTGTGGAGCCTTTAAAGAAATGTATTAAAACTAAATCTTCTAGATCAAAACAATTTCCTGTTTTGTGAGGAAGTGGCCTGTAAATATCAAACAGCTGGAATCATTTCTTCAGTGACATACTGTGCAGGCCCTGAAGGCATCGAAGGTCATATCGTGGTGAAAAATGTGAAATTCATGCCGTTATGTTGGTGCTCGAGGAAAACGTAAGCGACAGAGCTGCATCTTTTTCCTCATAATATTTACTAAAACTGAGAAAAATCCTAACGCGTCACAGTAAACCGCTCTCCTCAAGGAAGCTTTGTTATGGGGTTTCAGACTCCGAGCAGCAGAGCGCAAATAAGCCTCACAATCGTTGATCCTTCTGACAAAACTTTAGCTTTAGTGTTGTCTGGAGCCTGTGTCCTGTCCTCAGTGCGAGGAGAGGACACAGACGGTACATGAGCAGGGCCGGAGCTGACACAAGCAGCACAGGGACTGGGGCCCACAGCAGAGGGACTCCCACTGATGAACACACAATAAGTACAAATAATTAAATGTTCCCATGATTTGAGTTAGTGAGTGAAAAAATCTGTGCTTAAATGAAGAAAAAATATCTCATTACATTTAAATTAGATATTAGTGTTGTCACGATACTGACATTTCAAACTTGATTCTCAATACAAATTTAGATATAACAGTAAAAATCCCCTTTTAAATCACATTTGCTGTAGGAAACTCTTGTCTCTTTCCTTCTGCACTGTATTGTCGACATTGCAGAATACTCAACATATATTAGTTTCAGATTCAGATTTACCATGTTCTTGAGACATTACGTAATAAAGGGTCTAATTTGTTATCTCTGATTAACTGTTTTTGCACATAGTCAAATGCTAATACTGTATTTGGCGATTTAACCTACAATATAAAGTGTTTAAAGACTGGATTTGGCCCATGACCATCAGGTTAAACACTGTTTCTGCCTTCATGAACAGTAACAGTCACTGCTGTACATTAAGAGCAGAACAGTGCATTCATTCAAAGCACAATGTTAAAACTGGCCGTTAAAATCCCTCTAAATATATTCATGAGTTAAGTACAGATAGGTAACATGTAACTATACAGTTGACATTCGTAAAATTTCTAATTTTGTTGAGATTTCTTAGGAGAAAAAACGGCTTAATAGCCAATGCTAACTGATACATGTAAACCAATGGACGCCGCTAAGCTAACATTAGCCACAATCACAAATTCTACAGTTTCTATAAAAACGCCTGGTACTGCACCAGTAATCAGATTCTACACTTCGACAATAGATACATTTAGGTTTAGAATTTTATTCAGGGTTTAAACCTGGCTCTGTCCATTATTCAGATGGGAAATTTGGGGTATTTTTAGGCATAAAAATATTTTATATGAAAACATAAAATGACAGAAAACTTGAAATACATTTTTTCATGTCAGTAATCTACAGCAAATGTTTCAAATTGATACGTCTACATTTAAAGAGTTTCCCTATTCACATGCAGCGTCTCGCCTTAACACAACATTTGCCTTTTTACTTTTTTTTACTTTTATTGGACTAATATTTGACCAGTCGTATCTGAAATCCAGAACTTTGACCACGGCCTGTAGTCCCCGGTTACATCATTCTTACTCCCGGCTGTTTGTGTAATAACTTTTGCCTCTCCCTGACCTCCTGCTCCTTGGGGTCGGTGGCGGTGGTCAGCAGCTCCTCCAGCTCGTGGTGCATGGACTCTTCGTGCTGCTGCCGGAGCTTCTCCTGGAACTCCGTCATGGCGCCGCCCGTCAGGTCTGAAACACGGCAGACATAAAACATAATGTTTATTAAAGATGGCGACTTTAACGATGGACGAGATGCAGAAAACTGGTACAAAATGTGGGATGTGATATTAAAATGGACGACAAACAAGATTACAGTAAGTCCATGCATTTTTCTCCCCCATGGCTTTTACTACACGGTTTATACACATTTTTTTTTAAAGCCAATAACTCAACAAATCTAAGTATTATAAGCTTTCGAATGAGGAGGACAGTGAACATTTGAGTGAAGTGGGCGAATAATTTACAGACATGTTCAGCAAAACATGCAGCTCAGTGGGTTTTGAACCATCGTTTTTGCATTTTTCAAGCAATTTCATATTGAAGGCCTGTGGAAACAAACTTAATGTGGTTTGTGAACATTCTTCCTAAGCCATAATAGTAAAAACCTCTGAACAACAGATGAATGCTTTCCTCTCCATTTAACACAAAACAGTTTCCATGTCATTTCCCCAGAGAAGAGCAGAGGCTTAAGCACATTTTTTGCCAAATAAATCACGTTGCGTTTCATTACACACCCTTAAGCCGCCCAAAGACTTCGACATGGACATTTTCCAAGATGAGAAGATTGGTTTGACCTCATGCTATAGTTTATTTGTTTTATTTGGTCGGGACAGTGCATGTTAATGAACATACATGCTCAAACACACTCTCATTTATCCAGACCTATTGTACATGTTTTTAGTGGTAGGGGAAACTGGAGTACCCGGAGGAAACTAGGGCCCGACCGATATGAGGTATTTTACAATATCATCAGCCATAGACTTTCGCTTATAATTTCAGAACCATAAGAGAGAGAGACTTTCCATTTTTGTTTTGGAATGGACTGATGTTCGTCTTTAAAACAAGCTCCCTCTGAAGTACCAACTAAACCTGAATCTACAGCGCCCCCTGCTGGCACAGTTCAACCCTGACACGTTTAGAAGCTTCATGCACAGGATTATAGACGAGACATTTTCAAAAAATATGAGCAGTACAACAGTATCGGCCAAAATCCCCAAAAATCAGCTTCGTCCTTAGAAAAAACATCAGTCGACCTCTATTAGATATATGTCTATATATTTCTATGATTGAAACCTTCATCAAACGATTATCAATTGTTTGAGATCATTTTACACTGCATTTTTATACCAGCTGTACATTTTCTCCTGTAAAGTCATGATGAATCTGTATAAAAAAGAGATTTTTTGGTCCAGAGGCAAACAAGAAGACTTTATTCCCAAGGTTCTATCTGACATTCTTGTTGTTCCTGGATCCATTCTGGACAATATATCAACATTTTGGGTGTTTTTTATGGGCAAAAACACATCACCTATTTTCATTTTGTTCTGTGCTTGGTCAAAACTTTACACCTAAATATCTCAGAACTACTCAGAATCCAGATTGAACCTTATAATTCTAAGGGGACGACTTGGTTATCCAAAAAATCATGTACCAAACAGTGTTTTTATTCCCCCAAAACCACCGGATGGTATAGTTTCATTTCCCTTTCATACAGCGCAAAGCTTTATACAACATTTTCCTCACTTAAGACATGCCTGCCTAACCTTGGAGTGTAAGCCTTTAAAATGACTAACAGGCTTAAATAAACACATCTCTCAAGTGCAAGAGTGATGTATATTTGCTCACATCTCACACTAAGATGCTGCAAATGTACAACAAATGTCAGGAAACCATGACACAAAATAAAGTCTAATCCAAAACCACCTCTTACAGAATGTCACGTGTGAAAAACAAACCCACAAACGCTTACTGAAGATGTTCTTACCCGCCACGGTGAGAAGAGGCATTTCGAACACTCGGGTCTAATTGAGTCGTGACAGTGGCGTCCTCGCGCTGTGAGCCGCAGCAGCAGAAGGACACAGTCACTCTCCCGTAAATGTCAAAGACAAAAGCTCGGCCCCCGCGGAACAAACCAATGGGACAGAGCCAGGGAGGGGCCACTACAATGATGCTAAAGGCATATACATATCACAGAGAGAGAGAGAGAGGGGGAATACAAGATATACTCTACTCTACTGAAGTGAACTTTAAGAGCCACGATTTGTTTAAAATATGCTGATAATCCGCTGCACAGTCGGTAAGAGGAGCAGAACAGAAACTATTTTAGATTATGGAGACATTTTCTGATTATGCTTCACTGATTACCGACTAACGATTAAAATGGGCAGAAAAGGGCTGTGCATATTCTCCCAGTGTGCGGTCGGGCTGAGCATTGCCAACAACTTCCATATACTATATTTTGAATTTTAAGAAGAAAAGGATCTTATAGGTTCACAAAATTGAGATTTTTATTATGCTGAATAAGCTCCGCCTTTGAATGGAATTAATGTTGTGAACTTGTGATACATTCTGAATAAAGACTATGGTTAGACACACATTCATATCCAGCGGGTGATTCTGACCCTGAGCCCCGGGCGCATCACTGCAGTCGCCCACTGTTCCCCAAAGGCATCCAGGGATGGGTAAATACAGGACACATTTCATATTGGGACAATAGAGTAAGCCTTAATCTGCACAATAGAAGAAAAGTTGTGATATTCAACAGTGACCATCTTAGATACTGCGGTAACAATATTATTTCATGTTTTATACAATAAACTTGTATAAGAATCATATTCACTGCATGTTGGTAGATGTAAACCTAAAATATATGTAAACCATGTTTCAACAGATGCCATGGAGACAGGATACTTAAACCGCCTAAACTTTAGCTTCTTTGTGATTTGCTAATTGCAACCAATCACAGAGCAATTGTAACAGTGAATAATTATACATATACATAATGTATATATTATTCGCTCCATGGCCGGGCCAAGACTGAATGGGGCCATTATCCGTTAGGTCGGTACTAGTCCTGACCAGGATCCAGGCTCAGACGAGCTCCACTGCTTCTCACAGGATCATCTCAAAAGGACACTGGAAGATGGTCCAAATGAATAGGACATAAATGTTAAGTTGAGAACTTTCTACTGCAATAGAGTGACTCACAAATAAAGTATGGAAATAACGACATCTAAAAATAAACTTGTTATGACCTGGCGCAGACCAGACTAAACATCAGCGGAGAAGAAGTACCTCCTGCAACTGTCATACCTTCACAGTGAATGTCTGAACTATAAAGAAGTCCTTTGACATAGTCATGGAAAATAATGTCTGAGTTCTCATCAACAGTCAGACCTTATGGCTTATGCTGCAAACTTATTCACTCTGGCTGTTCATAGTAGCAGATATTGCCGTAATATTATGGGCAACAAGTAGTTCAAGTAGTTTATGTAAATAGCCCATAGCATGCTCCGAGCAGCATAGTTGACACATTTCACACTACACTTACCAAGGATATTTGCAAACAGCCATTAGACGCCTTTTTAAACCATTTTAAATCACTTTTGTTGTGATATTTTGCTTCAGGAGAAGGATAACAACATTAATATCGATCATTACCATCATACACCGCAGTGCAGTCCTAATAACTGTGATCATTTTGAACATTTACTTGATTCTGTTGGATAAAAACGCAGACGGACCTGTTGTTTTGGTCTCATGTCGCCTGCACGCGTTGTAATTCTACGGAAGGCTACTCACCTGTCAAAAGTCCTGCAGAAACACGCTCAGAATCGGCTCTGGGGGCTCGGACAGCTCGCACAGACTGGCCCGGGGAGTCTCCGAGGGTCGTCCCTGTCCTCAGACACGCTCACGGAGCACACCGAGGCTTAAATACCCCGAGACAGCCGCTCCCGTCTCATCTTTCCGCGGCTAGCTCACGTGCTAGCTTCCATTAGCCTAGCCGCCCGCCGCCCAAGAAGGGGATGACGCAGGAGGACGCAACAAACTCTGACGGTCGCCATGGAAACGTGATCGGTTTTCAACATGGATGAATGGATAATTATTATAGTACTTTTCAAGTATTTTTTTTTACGCTTTTCTAAATAAAACAAAAAACAAACGTACAAACGTACAAAGATAGATAAATAAATAGATAAACTAAAATCTTCTAATATATATTTTTCCCCACTTTACATTAACCTCTTATTTTTACAGTCTATGCTCTTAACCCCCACTTTAGATCTTACAGCCAGTGTGTCGCCTCGTTTGAAAGCTAAGACATGACTTTATTGCTTTTTCTTTTTTTTGTTGTGTTTTTCACTTTTTCATCGCTTTTTGTGTGGCTTTTTCGTCACATTTTTGTAATTTTCTGTAACTTTTTTTCCACTTTTTTTGTCACAGCTTTTAGATTTGGGTGAAACCAAACTGGAGAAAACGTGCTTGGTTCAGGTGGGGGTTAAGAGGTTAAAAACAAATCTAAAAGAAAGAGAAGCATTTAAAAAAAACCTGGATTAAACATCTAGTAAAGTATTAAAAGCACGAAGAACATTTCCGTTTAAAGCACAGGCCCTGCTGAAGAAGTTGCACTAACAACACAAAGTAATTTTGAATCATTTGTTTTTCTTGAGTAATTATTAAGCTCGATTTCATGACACAAATGGGTGCTTTTATTTATTCAATCAAACACATCTCATAAAATTTAACATAAAAGGGCCCAAATTGAACAGAACATTTCTTGAAGGACCACTTAAAGCCACATCTTGTCAAATATCACAAGAGGAACTAAGACCGTTTTCACATTGGCTCTTATTAAAGTGACTCAAAAGCAGTGTGAATCCAATTGCAGCACTTTGACAGTTGCAGTATACACCTGCTTTAGTCATATTACTAGGCCATACATTCATACTCAATAGCCTGTTGAAATGTCATGAGAGCACACACATATTCGCAGCCATTGTTTTTCTGGTCTGTTGTAGGAATGTGTCGTCTGCGCTTGTTTCATGAGAAGCACTGAGTTAGACTGTGTGACATGTTAAGCGGTATGGCTCCAATTGAACTGGACTCATTTTCACCAATATTACTTCTACTGTGCAGTTTTCAGTCCTTTCCAGGTGGGTTTAAACTAGGGCTGAAAGATATATCGTTATCGTATCGATATCGAGATATGAACATTAAAAATATTAAAATTACTTCACATATAACTCAATTAAATAAATATAATAATAATAATAATAAAACCCAAATTAAAATTATATTGAGGATGGTAATGACAACTGGGAAGTAGCAAGATCTCGGAGTATAATATGTATTACTGTACCTTTACTGTACCTTACTGTATTACTGTACCTTTATAACATAAAAGTAACAACCTGAAAGAAATATATTAATGATCGCATTTGTTACTTGCTTTGTACTAGACATCGTACATGAAACAAGATCGTTGCTGTAGTTGTGTTTCGTTTCAATTAATTATATAAACAGTTCAAATGTTGTTTTGTAAGTTGGTCTGTGCTAATGTAGCTTTCTTAGATACGAGTTATAGCACATTCTTTTGTTGTTGTTTCTTTATTTTGCTGCTGTTTCTCATTCAGGCAGTTTACTTGTCCATTAGGCCCATCTATCTCCAGTCATCTGTTGTAATGCAGTATCCACAGGTCTGCAGCGACTTCTTTTTGTACTTCTCGTAGATCCGGAGTCTGCTGTTGGTCAGTTCTCGGAATTTGGAGATGAGCTCATCGGACAGAGGGTCCACATACGCGTGGCCATTCACCTCTACTATCTCCAGGACCTCCAGCTCCTTCAGAGAGGCCAAGCTCAGGAACACTTCATCAGAGAACAGATCATGGGACAGGCACAAAGTCTTCAGTCTGGGAAAGAGCTGTGGGATGAGCGCCATCTCTGAACACGGGCCCAGACGTTCATCATCGGGCTCTAAATCAGGATCGCACAGCACGAACAACTGAAGGTGCAGGTGGCGGAGGTTCAGGAGCTGCACAGGCAACGTGGTGAAATAATAGTTGATATAACATGGCCAGAGAGTGAGGCAAGTCACCGAGGAGGGGATTGACTCCACAAACCCATCAAAATACATACAATCCACCTTCAAAGAGGTGAGAGTGGGCAGGTCCCTCAGCCAGGTAGACAGCTTCTGTGATTCTTCAAAACCCTCATCATCATCATCGTCATAGCAACAACTAATGTCCAGGCTCCGCAGAAATGGTAACGTGCTCAACATCTTCATAAAGTCCGTCGGGAACCTCTTAACATAACATCGCGAAAGCTTCAAACTGGAGAGGGAGCAGTTGCGCAGCGGAGGCAGGTCTGATATTTGACCCTTAAAGGAGGTTTCTGTGGAGACGGACAGAGTTAAGTGCTGTAGCTGAGGTAAAGATGAGAGAAAGAAGTGTAGGACGTTCACCGGATGTGACTTCCACAAACTGTCGAAAACCAAAGACTTGAGATTCTTAAACGATGAATCAGGCGGGATCTCTGCGGGGAGAGAATTACTGCGATAGTAAATGTCAAATTGATCCACTCTGAGATGGATCAAACGCTGGGCAACACCGGGGATAACTCCTTCAAACGTATGTCAGTGGGTATTGCCAGTTGTAGACGCTCCAACCGGGTAAAACTTCTCAAGTCCTGCAGCTTCATGTCAGTGCTCTCATTATACTCGTCGTGTAACTGTACAATTACAGTGGTTAATTCCGGGAGCTTTGTGGCGATGTGTGTCCAGCTGTAGGGAGAGAACAGCCTTACAGAGGTCACTCTCCAGTGGCGGAGCGCGCTCCAGAAGTCCTCCTCATACTCCTCAGCGCTCTTCTTCAGCTCCACGGTCCTGTTCCTCCACAGCGCGATATCCACCAGGTCTCTGAAGTCTTTACACGAGGCTCTGACCCTCAGTCTGTCCGAGAGAGAGAGGTGTCTGAACACGAGGCTCCACACCTCCGCGGGGAGACATGGAGGGAACATCTTTATTCACACAAACAACGCTCGAAGAGTTTACACGGTTTATACAAGCTACAAGACAGACGAGGTAGATTTTCTTCTTCTACGGACGAGACCAAAGTCACGCGCCCTCTAGTGCACGGGAATTAAACTGTAATGGCAAGGCAAGTAACCAGCCGACGTGTAACTTTAAGGTCTTTTATTTAGTAACAAGCTGCCAAAAGTACAGGCTCACCACCCAGACTGAAGACAGAACAAAAAATTATTATTATTATTATTAGGCTACTTTTTTTTCAGGGCATTTTCCAATTAACTTACATTTTTACTACTACTACTACTACTACCAATAATAATGATAATAATAATAATAATAATAATAATAATAATAATAATAATAATAATAATAATAATAATAATAATAATAAT
Source organism: Neogobius melanostomus (assembly GCA_007210695.1). Taxonomy (NCBI): domain Eukaryota; kingdom Metazoa; phylum Chordata; class Actinopteri; order Gobiiformes; family Gobiidae; genus Neogobius; species Neogobius melanostomus. The sequence continues at coordinate 5,421,441 of VHKM01000122.1, read as the reverse complement.
TCAACATGATATTTTTTCATTGATGGTAAATAATGTAAAGCATCTAACTACATAGGCCTATTATTGTTACTGGGTTCTGGGTAATATTTGTTTACAACGGGTTTGGTCAAGCATAATCTTTTTTCATTGTTATACAGGTTGGGAACAGGGCTCTCCACTGTCAGTCTGCCCACATTAATGAAGAGATATTGCTGATACTGATAGTATTGCTTCAAAGGTTTGCAATTCACACTGCATGTTGAGGAAGATATTTGAATCAATTCTTAAATGTGACAGTTTTCCTTTTGGCCAGCAGGGGACGGTGGAGGACTGTCATTCTCTGCATGGAACAGTATAGATTGTACTTGCATTATTAACGAGGCGTCTGGTGGATCTAATATAATGTTACTGTCCACACACTGTGTTTGATTCACTGATTCAACAAGTCTCCATAGATTCATTTGGGTTGTTGTAACTTCATAAGCCATTTTCTCAAAATGTGTTTTTCTCGTTACATTGTGTATATTTAAATTTTCTTTTTAATATAATACTGACTTTTTATTTTATTTTTTATAGTTTTACCCAGTAAGAAGTACTTAATCAGACTAAATAAATCCACCCGGGAGGAATTAGTTTATGTCAACATAACACATTTACTCCATCCGTTATCAGAATCACAATCAGAATCGGTTTTATTGCCATGGTTTGAGAACAGGTTCACAAACTAGGAATTTTTCTCAGTGCAAACGTGCGACATAAAACATAAAACACAGAGTTAAGATAAAAATAAGCTAAACAACTTTAAAGTGTAAGGCTATAGGAATATTAAATAAATAAGATCAAATAAAAGTGACATATGGTAAGACAACAATTTGACATTGAACAACAGCGATATTGTATTTACAGATGTGTAAGCGTATAAAGTGATATTAAGTGATATTAGGTGATAAAGTGATAGCAGCGGGTCTAAGTGTGGACACACCACACTGGCAAGTGCAGCCAGATACATCCATGAGTCTGTAACTAAGTTATGGGTCTTGTTATTGTTGATGAGTCTGATGGCGGAGGGGAAAAACTGTTCAAGTGGCGGGATTTATGGGTCTGGATAGACCGTAGCCTCCTGCCTGAGGGGAGAGGGGTGAATAGTCCGTGTCCAGGGTTTTACTTCAATCTTGGAGTGAGACATGCTGAAATGTTAATGTTACTGAAGAAAGATGATGATGTTGCAATAAGTAAGAGCAGGCTACTCTTCTTTCTGACCCATTTGCTGAGATTGATTGATTGATAGCATAAGATCGTTTTTTCTTTGGCACAAGATTCTCCTTGGTATCAATCAATCAATCAATCAAACCAAGGAGAATCCTGTGCCAAAGCAAAACGATCATATGCCATCAACAATAAATCAATGGTTTTGTATAACCCAATATCACAACAGGAGTTGCCTCACAAGGCTGCACCAAACATTAAGGCAATAAAACAACACAGTAAAAGAGATCATATAAATTTCAGGCAAATAAGTATCCAGGCAAACATAAACGTAATGTCCAAATAAGTGTCAGCAGCAGGTGGTGACGAGTCACGTGGGTGTCCCCCTTCATTAGACTCTGTGTTAGACTCTGTGTTTTAATGTGAACAATAACTCCAGTATTTTAACTTTTAAAATCTCCATTAGTTTACAATTGCTGCTAATCCCATAATGCTTAGCGATATGACATCACATTCCCGAACCCAATGCGCTTCCGTAATAAATAAAGTAACATCTTCTAATATGTATTTTCCCCCCACTTTACATTAACTTCTTAACCCCCACTTTAGATCTTACAGCCAATGTGACGCCTCATTTGAAAGCTAAGACCTGACATTTTTTCAACGCTTTTTCGTCACATTTTTTTCGTTGTCATTTTTTTGTCACATTTTGTCACTCTTTTGTTGCATTTTCATCCTCATTTCCATCTCATCTTTGTCGCTATTTTGACGCTTTTTTTTCAAGAAGCTTTTAGATTTGGGTAAAGCCAAACTGGACAAAACGTGCTCGGTTCAGAGGTTAAAAACAAAACTCAAAGACAGAAAAGCAGAACAAAATAAGAGAGAGACGTCTAGACACGAGGGTCCACACCTCACCTGGGAGCTGCATGCATGTAGTGAACATCTAGTAAAGTATTGAAAGCAAGAAGAACATTTCCGTTTAAAGAACAGGCCCTGCTGAAGAAGTTGCACTAACAACACAAAGTAATTTTGAATCATTTGTTTTTCTTGAGTAATTATCAAGCTAGATTTCATTACACAAATGGGTGCTTTTATTTAAACAATCAAAAACATCTCAAAAAATAAAACGTAACAGGGCCCAAATGGAGTCATTGAACAGAAAATGTCTTGAAGGACCATTTAAAGCTACTCTGCGGAACATTTAAAGCTACATGTTGCCAAATATCACAAGAGCAACTAAGACCGTTTTCACATTGGCTCTTATTAACCCTCACGGTGCCTCCCCGGGGTTAAATTGACCAATTGTAATAATAATAATAATAATAATAATAATAATAATAATAATAATAAAGCCGTGGGACACGAGTGGAGCTATTGAGAATGAGGAGTCACGTGCCGAGTTGGGGTGATTTGGGGGGGCTCTGAGCCTGTCGGACATATTGGCTGCGGATTGGGGGCACGCCCCCAGAATTTCACGCATTCCTCATATTCCAGACCACTTTAAATTTTGCGCATTTACGTTTTCGGCGAGACAGAGAGGGATCTACGAATACGACAACGAAAAGACAGAAAGTAAAGCAATGCAAAGAGATGAGGCGAAAGAAAAGGGACCTTACAGGAACAAGCTCATACCAAGCGCAAAACAGCGGTATTTGGAGAAGCTTGCGGACATTCAAAACATCAACACACGAGCTCCCTGCAGCGGAGACCTGGACCATTTACCTCCGTGCACAAACATCGACACAGTAAACTACCTTGTATTTGATGTAAGTTACTACACGATGCTGGAGTTTAAAAGCCACAAGTCTTTGGAAAGTTATGAGACTTTCTGCTGTGGCTGGGTTCAGGACTTGGCTCTACAAGCCTCCCGCTGGTGAAAACAGGGTTGTACTGGCAAAAGTAACTTTCCTCACATGCGTTTTAGTGTGTTGTTATTACATTGCATTTAGCGGACACTTCTTGACCAAAATGACAAAGTAATAAAGTGCGTGTTTCGTAAACACTACATTGTTACGAGAGGTTCAATGTACACACACGTTTCCAACATGTTTTGACAGGTCAGAGACTTGCGCTCCTTGATGCTGTGTCCATTTCTGTAACCTAAAAAACTGTATCCCATTGTTCCTACGTTTTCCATATCTATCGTGTGAGGTATTGGAGCAGTTTTTTAACGCAGCAGTGACTTCCAGGCGGTAAAACAGTGCAAGAACCTCCGCTACTACCGCGTTAACAACACACGTAAACAGTGTGTATTGCCGCCGGAGCGCAGCCAATATGGTGGCGAGGGGGGGATGGGAAGGGGGGGCTCTGTGCCGTGACGTCAACTCCTCATTCTCAATAGCAGTTGAGCATGGAGCAGGGCACAGCTGCACGCTCTGGGGCAGCGGGGGTGTCCGGTTACATACAGGGAGAACTACGGCAAGGTTTTCCCGGGGCATGTTTACGCTCCGTTGGAATCCTTGACCCGGGCAAATGAATAAATTTAATTCAGTAAAGTTACGTTGACGAGACCACTTTATGAAAACAGTAAACGTTAACCTTTTGAACCCTAACGCTGCTACGGGAATGGAGAAAACCACAGCTGTACTGCACGGCTGTAATACATAGCCTATATAAACGGGAACTGGATACATACGTTTATCCCTCACGGCGCCTCCCCGGGGTTAAATTGACCAGTTGTAAATAATAATTAAAGCCGCAAGCGGCATTTAGAGGCCCTCGAGGGTCTCGTTTGGCCGGTTGACGCCGGTGGCCGCACGCCGCCCCAATAACCGGGAGGCGCTGCCGCGCCCTACCTGGTTATGATGTCGCTGCCACCGTAGGTCGAGTTTGTAAAAGAGCAAAGGCAAGAAATGGCGCCTTCGGCGCTAGATCACTCGATTTTTCCCAGAATGGCCGACCTCCTGTTGGTTGCCTAGCAACCATGAGTCCGGAGCAATACACTTTTCTTTCCAAAGACGGTAAAATCCAATGGAGGTCTTCGCCCTACGTGCGACACGGCAGCAGCGGTAGCGGAGAGCGAGCGCGGGCTCGCAGGGCCGAGGCGGAGGCGGGACCCACGGCGGACGCGAAAGCCCGGGCGCGAGACATTTCTTCCACCTTCAAGATGTTCATCAACCCCTGGATCGAAGAAGTAATATGCCGAGAGACGAACCGCGAGGCCAGACGCAAATACGGAGACGGGTGGAAGGAATTGGACGCCGTCGAACTGCGCGCTTACGTGGGCCTGCTCGTTTTGGCGTTCCGCTCCCGCGGGGAGGCCACGGCCAGCCTGTGGCACTCGGAGAACGGCAGTATTCCGCGCCACCATGATGCAGAAAAGGTTTCACAGGCTCACTCATAAGAGAGGTGTGGGACATGTGGTCCGAGGGGGTCAGCCCGATGTTCCCCGGGTCCGATGTTCCCCCGTACCTATGTTCCCCGGGTCCGATGTTCCCCGGGTCGAGGCACATCGGACCCGGGGAACATCGGACCCTCCGAACGCCGGAGGGCCCGGTGTTCCCCGGCTGCGGGTCTCGCTCATAGACATCATGCGCCTGACAATTAAAGTCCTGCTGTAAACTCTTCTAGCCGATAGGCCTATAGGCAGTAAACGCTCGCCTCTCACCGCTCTTTCTTCTCTCTTCACCGCCTGGCACAGCACGGCCCGGTACGTGCGGATAATGGAGCAACAAGCGGCTTGATTTCGCTCATAACTCGCCTACTGATAACTTTATAACATATTATAAGCCTTGTAGATCTCGCATTGTAATAGCCTGCAGCATGTTTGTACAACCTCAGAATAAGAACGTGTCGCAGTCCAGACAAGAAAAGTAAAATTAGCTACAGCAAACTCACCCACAACCATAGATTTCCCTCCGTTTGTTTGACTGGTTCGTTGTTGTAGCTCGATCGTAATCCATGTTTTTCTCCGTGAAGCCCCAGCATACTCCATCACGCGGTGTGCGGAGAGCCAAGTGCAGCGGCTCGTGCCATACCGCTCCTAACTCTAAGCTCTAAGCTCTAAGTTTTATCTGATGTCTGCACAGCCTTATGCACATTAAATTAGGGATCTTTTTACGAATGGGGCAACACATGCATTGCGTCCTCACTTCTCTCCCAGTGCCGCCACCTGTCATGCGCTCATTACGCACTGTGCTTGGGCCATCAGATGCTCCGAGAGGCACCACTGAGGCCTCTGTGATTGAATGACGTTGAACAGTATTTGCGCTGCTGTTTTATTAATGCAGCTGACAAAAAACCGATCCATAGATATTAAATGAGAACGATGAGGAAGAGGAGAAAAGGAAAACTGCTAACATGTGATCGGGGCAATTACGCAGCACCGCGGGTGGACCTGTGAACACCCACTTTTGTCCTTAGCCCACCCGACGGTCCTTATATCATTCACTTCACTGCCTCTCCCAGGACAGAGACATCTGCACGGTCTGCACCGATCTGCAGGACGCACATCTGGCTGTCTCTGTGCAGATTGTTGCATCGTGCGCTCTGTTCCTAAAACTTGTGTCCCCGACCTGTCATCCCTTCTTGCATCTTCTCTTTTATCAGCCCATTTTTCAAATTAATTGACCTTATTTATTTGTATTATTCTTATTTATTTTGTGAATTTAAATACGCTTTCACAGGACAGAGAGTTGCATTTGTCCCACTGTTAAGTGTACAGAAGAGAGAAAGAGAGAGAGAGAATGTGCCGCGGTCCCGCTGTAGCGCGCTGCGATCAAAGGGTTGCGCTCCACATTTATAGAAAGGCCTTCTGTTTTTTCAATTTAGTAATTTTGTTTTCAAATTGAAAACAAAATAAAAATTGTAATTGATTTTCGATTATTATTTTGAAATGACAAACAAAGAAATAAAACAAACAAAGAACGAACCACAGCACCTTCTCCGGTCCATGCATCCGTCCAATATTTTGGACTCTGCTGGACTGAGTCAGTGCAAATGAAATAACTAAAACGAATTAAAAGAAAATTGGAACGAAAAGAATGAATTATCTTCAAATATGATGTTGCAAAAAGGCGTCTTGACCAACTGATAAAAAGGTTCAAACCTAATGTGTGTTTTTACAAAGGAACAATGCACATCTCAGGAAACGAAAATGCTGAAGTAAAAGGCACTGGACTAAAAATACTGGGACTAAATTGGCAAACGAAAAATGATGTATTCGCGTTTGACCTGAGTGATCTGATGGAGCTATTGCAAGAAACCAAAAACACTAAACGAGGCGTGCAAGAGACTGCGCTAATCGTTTATCCTATTGGCTTTTTATCGCCTTTCAAACGTGGATTTAAATGCTTCTTTTATGAAATGCTGAGGCGTTGGAAATGCGACGAAGACTTGTAACCTTGTAACTTGTTGGAGAAAGTTCTCACGCAAAACATCCAAGGACTTTCAAATCGGAGGTCGTTTAAACAAACGAAGTTTACTATTTTGGAGAGGATGCTCTACCTGTGATGAGCTGACCAGAGTCAGGCTCACAGGCGGGGGTCTGTTGTAGCTTCTCATTCTCAGCTGCGCAAAGCGAGCGCACCTTACCGGACCCGCGCTCCTCCCACATGGCTCCATTATGCGTAAAAGCATGATGCTCTAAGCAAAATCGCGTGTTTGAAAAACTATGCAGCAATAGTTTCAATCGTCTTCATTTTATTCAGTCAGAGATGTCAAATAGCAGATGCCTGGGGGAGAGCGAGGGGAGAGCTGGATAACGTGCCCAAAGTTAGCCATTGACACAAGCTGCGATCAGCTGAAATATGAACACACAGAGAGCGAGAGGGAAAAAGGAAAGTAAATAGGTTGGTATTTCCTCTCTATAGGTATTCACAAAAGTTGGCATGGATCATATCCCGTCTTTCGTGGATGAAGAAATGCGCATATCAAAGGGCACACGCGGGGAACAGCGGAACTTGTCTCATTGTTGAAGTCCCGATGTTCCCCGGGTCCGATGTTCCCCCACTTCTATTGGCGGGGGAACATCGGACCCGGGGAACATCGGGACTTTTTAATATGCGAGGTACCGATGTTCCCCGGGTCCGATGTTCCCCCGCCAATAGAAGTGGGGGAACATCGGACCCGGGGAACATCGGACCCGGGGAACATCGGTACGCACCCGTCCGAGGAGCTCCCGTCGCTGTACAACCCGGGTTCCCAAATTACCGTGGACGAACAGCTCGTTCCCTTTAAGGGTAAGTGTTTAAAATTTGTCCCCCACTTGAGGTTTTTATTTCACACCGGTCTTTGCTTTTGTGTGTGTGTGTGTGTGTGTGTGTGTGTTTTTTTTTTATCGGTTTACTTACATTAAGAGAACTCTTCTCTTCTCTTTTCCTTCTTTTTCCTCCCTCCCTACCCATCCCCATCCCATACCAGGTCGCTGTCCGTTCAGGCAGTACATGCCCAACAAACCGGCCAGGTACGGGGTAAAGCTTTGGGTGGCCTGCGACGCTAGGTCGAGCTACGCCTGGAAAATACAGGTCTATACGGGTAAGCCCGAGAGCGCGCAGCAGCAGCAGCAGCAGCAGCAGCAGAAGCGGCGGCTGGACTTAAACCTGTCCACTCGGGTCGTCTTGGACGTGACCGAGGGTTGAGCGGACGCAACGTCACCTGCGACAACTTCTTCACCTCCTACGAACTGGGGCAGCTGCTCGGGGCCAGGAACAACACCCTGGTGGGCACGATGCGAAAGAACAGACCCGAGCTGCCCCGGGAGCTGCTCTCCGGCACCCGCGCCAGGAGCGTTTTTTCGCCTTCGCGCCCGAAGCCACGCTGGTTTCCTACCTGGTCAAGAGAAACAAAAACGTGCTGCTGCTGAGCACGGCTCACGCCGAGGGACGCGTCTCAACGGAGCGGGAGGATAAGAAGCCCGAAATCGTCTTGGACTACAACCGCAACAAAGGCGGCGTGGACAACCTGGACAAAGTGATCGCGGCGTACAGCTGCAGGAGGATGACGGCGCGCTGGCCCATGGCCGTGTTCCACAACATGATCGACGTGTCCTCTTACATCTCTTTCGTGCTTTGGCGGGAGCTCAACCCCGACTGGATGCCCCAGAGGAGGAACAAACGCAGGGTGTTTCTGGAGCGGCTGGGCAAAGATCTTGCGCGCGAGCACGTGGAAAGGAGGTCCGCGCTGCCCCGCTCCGGGGCGTCGGCGGAGATCGTGAGAGCGCACCGCGCGGAGCTGTGACTACGGGAGCGGGGAGATCTCGCGGCGCGGCCCCGGGAAGAGGACGAAGAGGAGCGGGAGGAGCAGGAGTAGGAGGAGGAAGCGGTGCCCCGGACGGACGGTCCGAACCGGATAAGAGGAAGAGGTGCCAACTTTGTCCCTCGAACAAGGACCGCAAAACGTCCACCAGATGCTTTCGCTGCGGGACATACATTTGCGGAGGGTGCACCCGAGCGCACTGCCCGCACTGCGCAGCTCTCCCGGCGGATCCGACGCGCTCAGACTCGGAGGAGCGAGAAGGCTAAAGTACTACGACGAAACAAAACTAGACAAACGGAGAAGAGGCCCTGTTCTTTTTTTTTCTTTTTGCAGAAAAGAAAACGGAAAAACTAATAAAAAAATGTACTGAAAGAAAACATTCGCTTTTGTATCTTTGTTATCATTTTGTAAACTCTGCGGGTGCGGTCCAAAATCAGGTCAAAACAAAAAGTCCTTTATGGCGCAAACGCAGGGCTGGCAGGAGAAAAAAAAAACAAAACTCAGCAGTCACCCCCTCGGTTACAGTACACCGATGAATTTACAAAACACATCCCGACCGGGAACGCTAGTTCAAACGTGACAAAATAGGCAAGAGACGGGGTCAAGGTCAAGGTCAAGGTTTATTTATAAAGCACATTTAAAATACAGTTGACACTGCCCAAAGTGCTGTACATGTTTCAGTGAGAGACAAATATATATACACACACACACGGTACAAAGTAACAACATAGAATGCTCAACTCAGCTCGTGTTGAAAGCCAACGCATAGAGGCGTGTTTTTAAGAGTGACTTAAAGCTCCCAACGGATGAAGCTGATCGAATGCTCAAAGGGAGCTCGTTCCAAAGTTTGGGTCCAGCGACCGCAAATGCTCTGTCACCCCGGGTTTTTTCTTAGAGCGGGGACAGGTTAAAAGCTGTTGGTCGCATGACCGCAGGGCTCTTACAGGAGAATACAAAGTCAACATTTCAGACAGATACTCTGGAGCCAGGCCATTCAGTGATTTAAAAACCAACAATAGGATTTTAAATTGTATCCTGAAGGGAACCGGGAGCCAATGAAGAGACTGTAGCACGGGCGTGATGTGGTCATAGCGCCTGATGCCTGTCAGGAGCCATGCAGCTGCATTCTGTACTAGTTGCAAACGACGAATGGATGCAGCATCAAGACCGTGGTACAGAGAATTACAATAGTCCAGACGTGAAGAGATGAACATGTGGACTAATTTTTCCAGCTGATTAGAAGGCAGATATGGTTTTACTTTAGCAATCAGTCGAAGCTGAAAGAAGCTTATTTTAACCACAGAGCTGATTTGTTTGTCAAATTTAAAAGAGCTGTCAATCATGACTCCAAGATTTTTTACATGGGAGCTGAAGGGAACACCGAGATCAAGGGTCTGTTCAGTACTGCCGAACATAACAATTTCAGTCTTGCTCTCTAGGAGTAATCATGGACTCAGACCTGAACTTAAACAGCCACATCAAAGCAATAACATCATCAGCTTTTTACCATCTGAAGAACATTGCTAAGATCAGAGGAATAGTGTCAAAACCAGACTTAGAGAGACTCATCCATGCATTTGTCTCCAGCAGGTTAGACTACTGTAACGGCCTGCTCACTGGCCTTTCTAAACGAGCTGTTAGACAGCTGCAATACATCCAGAACGCTGCTGCTCGAGTCCTGACAAGAACCAGGAAATACGACCACATTAGTCCAGTGCTCCGGTCTCTGCACTGGCTTCCTGTCACTCAGAGAATAGAATTTAAAACAGCTCTGCTTGTGTACAAGTCTTTTCATGGTTTAGCACCAAAGTCCATCTCTGACATGTTAGAGCCGTATGAACCATCTCGGGCCCTGAGAACTTCAGGGAGGGGTCTCCTGGTGATTCCCAGAGTCAATAATAAACACGGTGAGGCTGTGTTTCAGTTTCATGCAGCTAAAATCTGGAACAGTCTTCATGAGGATGTGAGACAGGCCTCAACTCTGACAATGTTCAAATCCAGGCTGAAAACAGCTCTTTTACCCGTGCATATGAAAACTGAAAGTATTTTATCTGCACTCTTGCTTTTTACTGTAATTGATTAACTTTATGTTGATGTTTTATTGATTGATTTTATCTGTTTTTTTGTAATTTTTTCTGCAACTGTGAAGCACTTTGAATTGCCTCGTGTATGAATTGTGCTCTACAAATAAACTTGCCTTGCCTTGCCTCTCGCTTAAGTTAAGGAAGTTTAGCTTCAGCCAGTCTTTCACTTCCTGGAGGCAACTCTGCAGAGACTGCATAGAGCTGCTTTCTGACTTAAGAGGCATGTAAATTTGGACATCATGGGCGAAGCAATGAAAGGAAATGTCATATTTTCTAAAAATTGAGCCCAGTGGCAGCATATACAGGGAGAACAAAGCTGGGCCTAGAACAGAGCCCTGGGGAACTCCACAGGTGAGAGGGGCTTTTGCTGACGGGGGTTGTATATGAAAATGTCTTTCTTTATTTGAATCTTTATCGTTTTTCATTTTTACACCGCACACATGTGAGACGATCGAAGTAATGAACCGTCGCAGTCCCCGGGCCTCAAGGTAGCAATATCGCCGTTTCAAGCTGGCGGCAAAGTTCCTGGTACATTGCCAGACAGCGAGGCTCGGTCCCGGTAGCCGCGTGGTCTGACGCGCACACGATGCAGCGCGTCTTCAGGTGCCGGGGCTCGAAGTCGCCGTGTTCTTCGCTTTCAAAGGAAATCACGAAAGCCTCCGGGAAAGCCACGAACCCCTCTCTGAAGCGCTCTCGACCGACAGCGAGTTGAGGCTCGGCCGGGCGCGCCGCTTTCGACCAGACCCAGCAGCCGCTGCTCCAGTAGGAACTCGTAAAGTTTCCAGTGCGTTTCCGGGCAGGCCGTGTAATGCCACGGGTCTTCGCACCTGGCGTTGCACACGAGGCACAACGGTGCCTCGGCGCGATGTTTCGCGTTGTATCCGTTTTCGGTGAGCTGGGCCTGGCGGGAAGGATGTGCCAGGAGGCCCTTTGGAACCGCGCTTTGCCGAATGCCTCGATTATCTCAGTTTCGACGTACCGAAACCGAGACTGGATAATCCTGCAGCGACCTCCTCCACTGAACAAGTGCTCGTATAGATACGGGTCTCCTCTCAGGTACCTGGAAAAGACCAATCCGCAGTCCGTGCACTTGAAGGTGTCGTACGTGCCCTCTATGCGTTCCAAGTATCTAGAGCCCGCTCGCGCAGGGGACGATGAAGCCATTGGTCCGGAATCGACTCTGTGCGTTTGTTGTCCACGTCGCGGTCCTCATTCTTATATTATTGCTACCGGGCGGGGAGGAGGGGGTAGTGAGCGGATATTTCCCAACACATATTCTTTCCGATTGGTTGCAAAGAGGTTGTTCAGACAACGTGAGTAGTTGTTCGAACTACGTCTCAGCTCTCATTCTGTCGTCGACTCCAGAGAAAAGGAAAAAAAAAAAAAACAACAGGGGAGGCTAGGCGAGGCAGGTTTATTTGTAGAGCGCAATTCATACAAGAGGCGATTCAAAGTGCTTCACGGTTGCGTAAAATTACAAGAAAACGGATAAAATCAATCCAATAAAACATCAACTTAGATAGGAGACACGATATATTTTTCCACATCGTTAAATTTATTTCTGCGACATCTCTTTTATTCCTGTGACATTTTACAACAATCTCGTTGCGAGCCTATACTAAAAACTCATTTTCCTATCGGTCGCCTCAAGGTAACAAGATTTCCGTGTCGAGACGTTTGCGCCGGCTCTCGTGCCCCTTACGTCGATCGGCTCCGCAGATGAGGCAGCGCGTGGCCACCCCCGGGGTCTCAGCCCAGGGGTTACGGTTTCGACAGAAACGCACGAAAGCTTCGGGGAAAGCTAGGTATCCCTTTCGAAAGCGCTCTCGGCCCAGGATGATCATCATCTTCGCTCTTTCCCCGCTGAATCTTTACTCCAGGTAGGAGCAGCGAAGGCCCCTGTTGTAGACGTGATAGACGTGTTCGCCCAGCAAGGTGTCGCCGGTCACCAGCGCGCCCACGTCGATGCCGCAGCTGTCGCAGCGGTGGCAGTCCCAGGTCTTGGGCACGTGGACCATGTTTGCGGGGTCCCACAGTGAGCTCAATTCCTGGGTAGTAAAAGAGCCGCCCTCGGGAGCGTCCGCTCCGCTTGACGCGAACAGAAACTCTAGGCGGAGGGGAGGCCGCAGCAGCTGCGTGTTCTTCAGGAAATTTTCCACAGCGCTCACGGTCTCGGCGCAGCCCGGGTAATGTTCCTGCCCGGTCGGGGACGCGCACACCCGACACCCGCGGATCCCCCGTCGATCGGTTCGAACGGAAACGCCACGAGGCCCCTTTCGAAGCGCGTGTCGTGGACCACGGCAGCGAGGTCGGCGCCGTGTTCTCGAAACACCGCCTTGACGTACCTGCAGCGACCGCTCCCGCCCACGGCGTGCTCCAGTAAACGGGGGTCTCTTCTTTTGTATCCGGAAAAAGTAACCCCGCACTCGAAGGTGTCGAACGTGCCCGGGACGTGCGCTAAGCCGTAACGTTCGGCCATCTCGGCGTGAGAAAGCGGAGGCGAAGAAGATTTGGCGTTTGAGGCCCGAGATGACGAGGAGGACGAGGAGGTGGAGGAGGACGAGGACGAGGCTCCGTTATCCGCCGAGGCGCCGTGGACGTATTGACAGCGGGTGCCGTACGGGCAATAGTCGATGATGTGGAAAGCGCGACACGGCTCCGTTTTGTACTTGGAGTTGCAGCTCGGGCTCCTCAGCTCGCGGTTACTGTGCGCAAACTGGCATTTGGCTCCGTAGCCGCAGAAACCGTTCCGCTCCATCTTGTAGCGCTCCGGGTCCAGGATCTGCGAGCCGAACTCGGGCTCCTTGTTGTTCGCTAGGAGCACGCCGCTGTTCTCGTTGAAACCGGGGGGTTCATTGCCTCGGAGTTACACGCGGCTTAGTTATTGTTTGAGTTTCTGCTGAAATATATACGCCAAAAAAAAGAAAGAAAAACGGCAAAAATCCAAAGTGCTTTCTGACCCTGATAGACGAGGGGTTAATACACGAGCGTTAAAAAAAATAAAAAACAATCTTCCCTCTCCCCGCGCTCGGTGATGTGCAAGTTGTTACGGGCCCCGAAGCTCTCGGCGCGGGACAAAACGTGTCGAACCGACCCAGTGCTCGATGATCTGTATTTTTCTATTATTATTTATTACCGGGCCCCAAAAGCTCTCCGCGCTGGGCGAATGTGTCGAGGCGACCCAGGGGTTCGGTGATGTGTATTATTTTGTATTACTGGGCCCTAAAAGCTCTCCGCGCTGGGCGAATGTGTCAGGGTGACCGGGAGCTCTGGGACGTGCGAGTTGTTACTGGCCCCCCGGGGGGAGCTCTCCGCGCGGGGCAAACGTGTCAGGGTGACCGGGAGCTCTGGGACGGGCAAAAGTGTCAAGCCGAGCCTTGCTCGTGGCGGAGGGTAAAGGGTCACATTTACCCTGTGCCCGCGCCACCCCCATCTCACCCCTGCACATATGGGTCCGGGAGACGAGGAAAGAAGGAAGGAAAGCGTGCCACGAACCGAACGCTCGAGGAGGAGGAAGAGGAAGAAGAAGAAGAAGAAGAGGAAGAAGAAGAAGAAGCAAAGATACGCTGACAGAGAAATAGCTGTGAAAATATTGAAAAGAGTTCAAAACCTAGAAAACTTACAAAAATATATACAGCACGAGGGCACCACGAGGGTTAAAGTGACTCAAGAGCAGTGTGAATCCAATCGCTGACTTTGAGGTGGAGCTAATGTTTGGACTTTGTTTTAGTTCTCATTCAGGCGGTTTACTTATCTATCTCCGGTCATCTGTTGGAATGTTAGGATCATAGCAGTATCCACAGGTCGGCAGCGACTGGTCTTCGAACTCCTTGTAGATCCGGAGTCTGCTGTTGGTCAGTTCTCGGAAGTTGGAGATGAGCTCATCGGACAGAGGGTCCACGGTATATTTCATTTTTTTTAATAATACTTAAAAACATTTTTTATTTTTTTACAGTTTTACCCAGTAAGAAGTACGTAATCAGACTAAATAAATCCACCCGGAGGAATTAGTAAAACGTAACAGGGCCCAAATGGAATTATTAAACAGAACATTTCTTGAAGGACCACTTAAAGCCACTCTGTGGAACATTGATTGATTTTTTTATTTCGAGCTACACACAACACGACACAAAAGCCAGAAAAAATATAATAAAAGAAAAAAAAATGTTTTTACATTCTAGCTCGAAAAGGAGTGGGAAGAAGACAAGCTTAGTGATTGCCACCCCTGTTCATAAACTTAAATAATAATGTGGTTGCAACAATAACACTGTTTAGTTCTTATTTTCTTACAAAACGATTAACAATCAAGTTGGTTACATATTTACAGATGCAACAATGCATTACATTGAGTCAACATTCACAGTATGTTACACTTTATAACAATTGAATAATTTTGTTTCCTCTACCTATTTTATTACCATGTTGGTATTACTGTTATTCACCATCATCATTCCAGCCCTTATAACATTACTCTGTATCAAAGTGTTTGAATGATACATAATATACTCCACATTTATTCATGAAAGGTACAGTAATCGCAGACTGATTGATGCTCATGATAACAAGATTAATCTTAATGATGTGTATTAAAAAGGAGTCGGGGCTTTTCTTTTTTCTTTCCTGTGTCTGGACCTGCTGCCAGAGGGGAGCAGCCCCCAAGCAACAGGACCATCATTCGTGAGGTGTCCTATGCTGTGCATTAAAAGAGACAAGATTTAGGAGTCTGCTGCCAGAAGAGGCTTTCCTCGAGCTGCCGGCCCCCACATGTCGGCCCTGTACTATGGGTTATGTTGAATGCAGAGTACATGGATATGTGCATGTTTTACTTCTAAGAATTTAATTCCTTTATATTACCATCAGCATCAATAGCAATACCGCTGTTTGAATCTATTAAGTTTGATTCTAAGAATAATATATAGATTGTTAGGTATTAATCCTGGGCTGTTAAAATAATGATGATAATAACACAACAGCAATAACAATGGCAATAACAATTACAATTACCCCTCCTAATCAATTCTTATACTAATATGACACAATACATTAATACATACATACATAATACATTAATAGCTATCATTAATAAAATAAAGAAAACAAAATAAATAAAAATAAAACAAAAACAACAAAAACAGCCAAGACATAGTTGATGTAAGATATTACTAATACAATATAATCACTTAGTTATTTCTTGTTTACTGAATTACATGTTATATCCTCTTACAATAATAATAACCACCATAATGATAATAATAATGATACCAATAACAATAATAACAATAATAACAACTGCAATAGTATAATAGTAACAACAACGATAGACTTCATCATTAGCTCGATCTGACCTTTAAATTACACAGCACTTTGTAACACCCAACACTCAATTACCCATTTCCTCCTTCTGGTACTTTGACCATACCATTTTTTTATATTTTGATTTGAAATGATGAATATTTGGACATTGTTTGAGCTCTGCCCACAATTTGTTCCAGAGTTTAACCCCACATACAGATACACACATACTTTTCCTAGTGGAAGACACTGCTTGAACCTTAAAGTTATCACACCCCTCAGGTTATATCCCCTTCTGTTCGTGTAAAAAGTATTTGTATCCTTGCAGGTAGCACATTTTTGTTGGCTTTAAACAGAAGTTGAGCAGTAGAGAAATCAACTAAGTCAGACATTTTTAACAGTTTAGACTGCAGAAATAATATATTAGTGTGATCACAATATCCTACATTGTGTATAATTCTTACAGCCCGTTTTTGGAGTATAACAAGGGGTGTAATGAACTTTTATAGTTATTGCTCCAAACTTCTACACAGTAATTTAGATATGGCAAAACTAATGAACTATATAACAAAAATAATGCATTGTAATTTAAGAAAAACTTTGCTTTATTAATGATTGAGACACTTTTGGAGACTTTACCTTGTATGTGTCTTATGTGTGGTTTCCAGCTTAATTTACTGTCAATGGTGACTCCTAAGAATTTAATTTCTGATACTGTCTCTAAGACTACACCTTCTATATTTACTGAGTCTGGTTTTCCATTATAACTACCAAAGAACATTACTTTTGTTTTATTTAGGTTGAGGGACAATTTGTTAATGTCCATCCATGTTTTTAATTTCCTTAGTTCACAGTTTATGTTAGTTACTAAAGTACTATAATTGTCGTTAGAATAGAAAATGTTTGTGTCATCTGCGAAAATCACTAATTTTAATAATTTAGACACATTAAAAATGTCATTAATATATAAATTGAACAACTTTGGGCCTAAGACAGATCCCTGTGGGACCCACAACCAATGTCCAAATAACCTGATGTAAACTCCCCCATCTTCACATACTTCACGTCTTCACGTTGTCTCCCAGTTAAATAGCTTTGAATCCAACTCAAAGCCACTCCCCTTATGCCATATCTGTCTAATTTTTGTAATAATATAGAATGATTAAGTGTATCAAATGCTTCTATTGCATCGATGATGGCCATTGAAGTTGACCTTGCAGCTCGAAACCCATACTGACCTTCATTAATTAGTTTATGCTTATCTATGAAATTGTCCATTCTACTGTTGTAAAGTTTCTCTAAGATTTTGGAAAACTGGGGGAGCAGAGAGACAGGTCTGTAGTTAGTGAAGATGTGTTTGTTCCCATTTTTATGTATTGGTATAACTTTTGCAATTTTCATTTTATTTGGAAATGTTCCTGTTTGAAACGATAAGTTGCATATGTAGGTTAATGGTTTCACGATACTATATATAATTTGTTTAACCAGTGTCATATCTATATCAAAACAATCTGTAGACGATTTGTTCTTACACCCGTTAACGACATCTATTATTTCTGTTTCAGTTACTCCAGACAAGAACATTGTTTTTGAATTAATGTCGATCAATGACTCTGTTTCGTTGCTACTACACTCCGGAATCTCTGCTGCCAGATCCGGTCCAACATTTACAAAAAAACTATTAAACTTTTCCACAATATCATTCATATTATGATTGTCATTGTTCCCATCAGTGAAATAGTTTGGATATGAATTATTTTTTGCATTACCTTTGATTATAGTGTTTAGTACATTTAACATTTAAAGCTACATGTTTCCAAATATCACAAGAACAACTAAGACAGTTTTCACATTGGCTCTTATTAAAGTGACTCAAGAGCAGTGTGAATCCAATCGCTGACTTTGAGGTGGAGCGAATGTTTGGACTTTGTTTTAGTTCTCATTCAGGCGGTTTACTTATCTATCTCCAGTCATCTGTTGGAATGTTAGGATCATAGCAGTAACCACAGGTCGGCAGCGACTGCTTTTCGAACTCCTTGTAGATCCGGAGTCTGCTGTTGGTCAGGTCTCGGAATTTGGAGATGAGCTCATCGGATAGAGGCTCCACGTGGGAATTCACCTCGAATATCTCCAGGACCTCCAGCTCCTTCAGAGAGGCCAGGCTCAGGAACACGTCATCAGAGAACAGACTATGGGACAGGCACAAAGTCTTCAGTCTGGGAAAGAGCTGTGGGATGAGCGCCATCTCTGACCACGGGCCCAGACGGGGCTCATTGCGCAGATTGTTGTAACCGGGATCGGGATTGTACGGCACGAACAACTGAAGGTGCAGGTGGCGGAGGTTCAGGAGCTGCGCAGGCAACGTGAAATCAGAGTTGATATAATGAGGCCGGAGAGTGAGGCAAGTCACCGAGGAGGGGATTGACTCCACAAACTTAGAAAAATACATACAATCCACCGTCAAAGAGGTGAGAGTGGGCAGGTCCTTCAGCCAGGTAGACAGCTTATTGGATTCATCTTCATCGCAACAATGAATGTCCAGGCTCCGCAGAAATTGTAACATGCTCAGCATCTTCATAAAGTCCGTCGGGAACAACTTAACATAGCATACCAAAAGCTTCAAACTGGAGAGGGAGCAGTTGCGCAGCGGAGGCAGGTCTGATATTCGGCCCATAAAGGAGGTTTGTGTGTAGACGAACAGAGTTAAGTGCTGTAGCTGAGGTAAAGATGAGAGAAAGAAGTGTAGGACGTTCACCGGATGCAGTTCCAATAACTGTGGAAAACCAAATACTTGAGATTCTTAAACGATGAATCAGGCGGGATCTCTGCGGGGAGAGAATTTCTGTGCCAGTAAATGTCAAATTGATCCACTCTGAGATGGATCAAACGCTGGGGCAACACCGGGGATAACTCCTCCAAACGTATGTCAGTGGGTATTGCCAGTTGTAGACGCTCCAACCGGGTAAAACTTCTCAAGTCCTGCAGCTTCACATCAGTACTCTTATTATACTTGTGTAAGTCTATGTGTACAGTGGTTAATTCCGGGAGCTTTGTGGCGATGTGTGTCCAGCTGCAGGGAGAGAACAGCTTTACAGAGGTCACTCTCCAGTGGCGGAGCGCGCTCCAGAAGTCCTCCTCATACTCCTCAGCGCTCTTCTCAGCTCCACGGTCCTGTTCCTCCACAGCGCGATATCCACCAGGTCTCTGAAGTCTTTACACGAGGCTCTGACCCTCAGTCTGTCCGAGAGAGAGAGGTGTCTGAACACGAGGCTCCACACCTCCGCGGGGAGACACGGAGGGAACAAACACCGCTCGAAGAGTTTACACAGTTTATACAAGATATAAGACATTCCTGAGGTAGATTTTCTTCTTCTACGGACGAGACCAAAGTCATGCGCCCTCTAGTGCACGGGAATTAAACTGTAATGGCAAGGCAAGTAACCAGCCGAAAGCAGAATTAGCACAAAGAGCCTTCAAACATTTACTTTAAGTTTACTCCATCAACACATCCTCAAGCGGCGCCACTTTAGCTTCATGTGATCCTACAGCATTCACAGCCAAGCGATTAATCGTGAAAAAATAATCGATAGATTAATCGATTGCTCCTTGGGGTCGGTGGTCAGCAGCTTCTCCAGCTCGTGGTGCATGGACTCTTCGTGCTGCGCCGGAGCTTCTCCTGGAACTCCGTCATGGCGCCGCCCGTCAGGTCTGAAACACGGCAGACATAAAACATAATGTTTATTAAAGACTTTAACGATGGACGAGATGCGGAAAACTGGTACAAACTGTGGGATGTGATATTAAAAATGGACGACAAACAAGATTACAGTAAGTCCATGCATTTTTCTCCCTCATGGCTTTTACTACACAGTTTATACATATTTTTAAAGCCAATAACTCAACAAATCTAAGTCTAAGTATTATAAGCTTTCCAAATGAGGTGGCAGTGAAGAAATTGGATATTTTAAAAGTAAACTTTTGAGCAAGATTTGAGTGAAGTGGGCGAATAATTTACAGACATGTTCAGCAAAACATGCAGCTCAGTGGGTTTTGAACCATCGTTTTTGTATTTTCAAGCAATTTCATATTGAAGGCCTGTGGAAACAACTTAATGTGGTTTGTGAACATCTTTCCTAAGCCATAATAGTAAAACCTCTGAACAACAGATGAATGCTTTCCTCTCCATTTAACACAAACAGTTTCCATGTCATTTCCCCAGAGAAGAGCAGAGGCTTAAGCACATTTTTGGCAAATAAATCACGTGGCGTTAAGCCGCCAAAGACTTTGACATGGACATTTTCCAAGATGAGAAGATTAGTTTGACCTCATGCTATAGTTTATTTGTTTTATTTGGTCGGGACAGAATAGTTTTTATTGCCATGGTTTGAGAACAGGTTCACAAACAAGGAATTTTTCTTGGTGCAGACGTGCAAGATAAAACATATAACATAGAATTTAGATAAAAATAAGCAATAAAACTTTAAACTATACGGCTTTAGGGGGCATGCATGAAGAATATCAAATAAATAAGATACAAAATAAAAAGTAAAATATGGTAAGACGACAACAATTGACAGAACAACAGCGGGATTATATTTACAGATGTGCATGTGTATAAAGTAAAGTGATATAAAGTGATAGCAGCAGCAGATCTAAGTGTGGACACACCACACAGAGCAACAGAGCAGATACGTCCATGAGTCTGTAACTAAGTTATGGGTCTTGTTATTGGTCATGATTCTGATGGCGGAGGGAAAAACTGTGCATGTTAATGAACGTAACATAAGATAATCCTTTATTAATCTCACAACGGAGAAATGTTGTTACATTTGGCATTCAGTAAGATCACTCAGGGTGTGCAAAATAGACAGGAAATGTGCAGACAGTTAAATAGTAAAAAACGAGGTATCTTATGTACAATAAGTAAAAGCAAAGATCTTAAGGGGTGGAGTTATAACAAGTAGGAAATAAGAATAAATAAAAATAGAATAAAAGTTAGAACGGATTATAAAAACTAGAATATCGAGGTGCAAAGTTTACAGTCCTAGTGCAGGTTGTCAGTAAGTGACGCTGGTAAAGGGAATAAAGTGGCGCTGATAGAGATTATTGCACGTAGTTTTGCAAAGGTGGGTTATTGCACATGTTACTTTAGAGTCTTGTTGTACAGTCTGACAGCAGTGGGGATGACGGCCATGCATGTAAACACGCCACGACACACTCATTTATCCAGGCCTATTGTACATGTTTTAGTGGTAGGGGAAACCGGAGTACCCGGAGGACACTGGGGACGATATGAGGTATTTTACAATATCTGCCGATAAAAGTGCAGATATCTCCGGAACCTCAGGGGAGCGAGGAAACCGGGACGTAGCTACACCGGTTAAAAATCAGGACTCAAACATGACTGAATAAGAAACTAGAGCTTTTAGACAAAGAGGAAAGCACAACACAGCAGTGACAACAAGAAAGACATTGGCTATTTACCTTTAGAGACAGACCCAGAGCCTGAGCCCAC
The DNA here is from genome assembly GCA_007210695.1 of Neogobius melanostomus. Taxonomy (NCBI): domain Eukaryota; kingdom Metazoa; phylum Chordata; class Actinopteri; order Gobiiformes; family Gobiidae; genus Neogobius; species Neogobius melanostomus. The sequence goes on along the minus strand of VHKM01000122.1, from coordinate 5,400,171 downwards.
GTACTGTTGTTATTAAATTTACTCCAGCTGCACCAGAGGAGGAAATCAAACGTTTGTGGAAAAGTGAGTGCTCACTCTGTATTAGACATTTTTGGTAAAGTTTTGGTAAATTATTTGTGACATAGTGAGTGCTCACGCTGTTCTTTGACATGTGAAGTGCTTTTGCTTTGTCAGAGCACAGTGTGTTTAGAAAGGTTTAGCTTATGGCTGAAGGAAAACGGTGTCATGATGTTTATCTGATGCCCTGCCGCTCAGGAGGTAATACGGTCATTTCCCTCGTTTTAATCGCTGCTTAAATGGAAATTCCTCTCAAAACATGAAGTTACAAGCGACGCTGCTGCGGCCTGTTGCTTTCTGTTGTGCTTAACTGGTTGCTACGTGTTGCTATGTCTGACTGCACAATGTCATACCTGATTTCGGCCATTTGTCATGTTGTTTTCCATGCCAAAAACAGGGTATTCTTAATGTATCCATTGCTATGTCAGGCAACGGGACACCACGCTAAAATGGCGCTGTCCGTTGTCATAGTAATCAGTGACTGACGTACATGCGGTCTTCGAGAATGCTCCGAGCAGCATAGATGACACATTTCACACTACACTTACCAAGGATATTTGCAAACAGCCATTAGACGCCTTTTTTAACCATTTTAAATCACATTTCTGCACTTTTGTTGTGATATTTTGCTTCAGGAGAAGGATAACAACATTAATATCGATCATTACCATCGTACGCCGCAGTGCAGTCCTAATAACTGTGATCATTTTGAACATTTACTTGATTCTGCTGGATAAAAACGCAGACGGACCTGTTGTTTTGGTCTCATGTCGCCTGCACGCGTTGTAATTCTACGGAAGGCTACTCACCTGTCAAAAATCCTGCACAAACACGCTCAGAATCGGCTCTGGGGGCTCGGACAGCTTGCACAGACTGGCCCGGGGAGGCTCCGAGGGTCGTCCCTGTCTGCAGACACGCTCACGGAGCACACCGAGGCTTAAATACCCCGAGACAGCCGCTCCCGTCTCATCTTTCCGCGGCTAGCTCACGTGCTAGCTTCTATTAGCCTAGTCGCCAGCCGCACGCCGTCCAAGAAGGGGATGACGCAGGACGTAACAAACTCTGACGGTCGCCATGGAAACGTGATCGGTTTTCAAGTTATTTTTTTACGCTATTCTAAACTAAAAAAAATAAAAACAACGTACAAAGATAGATAAATAAATAGATAAATAAATAGATAAACTAAAATCTTCTAATATATATTTCCCCCCCACTTTACATCAACCTCTTAACCCCCACTTTGGATCTTACAGCCAGTGTGTCGCCTCGTTTGAAAGCTAAGACATGACTTTATTGCTTTTTCGTCACATTTTTGTAATTTTCTGTAGCTTTTTCACTTTTTTGTCACTTTTACATCGCTCTTTTGTAGCATTTTCATCCTCGTTTCATCACATTTTTGTTGCTATTTTGAAGCTTTTAGATTTGGGTGAAACCAAACTGGAGAAAACGTGGTTGGTTCAGGTGGGGGTTAAGAGGTTAAAAACAAATCTAAAAGAAAGAAAAGCAGAAGAAAAAAAAGATTAAACATCTTGTAAACTATTAAAAGCAACAAGAATATTTCCGTTTAAAGAACAGGCCCTCCTTAAGAAATTGCACGGAATAATTTGGATCATTTGTTTTTCTTGAGTAATTATCAAGCTAGATTTCATGACACAAATGGGTGCTTTTATTTATTCAATCAAAAACATCTGAAAAAATAAAACGTAACAGGGCCCAAATGGAGTTATTGAACAGAAAATTTCTTGAAGGACCACTTAAAGCCACTCTGTGGAACATTTAAAGCTACGTCACGTTAGAGCAACTAAGACCATTTTCACATTGGCTCTTATTAAAGTGACTCAAGAGCAGTGTGAATCCAATCGCTGACTTTGAGGTGGAGCCAATGTTTGGACTTTGTTTTAGTTGTCATTCATTACTTGTCCATTAGGCCCATCTATCTCCAGTCATCTGTTGGAATGTTAGGATCATAGCAGTATCCACAGGTCGGCAGCGACTGCTTTTCGAACTCCTTGTAGATCCGGAGTCTGCTGTTGGTCAGTTCTCGGAATCTGGAGATGAGCTCATCGGATAGAAGCTCCACGTGGCACTTCACCTCGAATATCTCCAGGACCTCCAGCTCCTTCAGAGAGGCCAGGCTCAGGAACACGTCATCAGAGAACAGACTATGAGACAGGCACAAAGTCTTCAGTCTGGGAAAGAGCTGTGGGATGAGCGCCATCTCTGACCACGGGCCCAGACGGGGCTCATTGCGCAGATTGTTGTAACCGGGATCGGGATTGTACGGCACGAACAACTGAAGGTGCAGGTGGCGGAGGTTCAGGAGCTGCGCAGGCAACGTGAAATCAGAGTTGATATAATGAGGCCAGAGAGAGAGGCAAGTCACCGAGGAGGGGATTGACTCCACAAACCCATCAAAATATTTACAGCGCACCTGCAAAGAGGTGAGAGTGGGCAGGTCCCTCAGCCAGGCAGACAGCTTATTGGATTCATCGTCATCGCAACAATGAATGTACAGGCTCCGCAGAAATGGTAACGTGCTCAGCATCTTCATAAAGTTCCTCGGGAACCTGTTAACACAGCATACCAAAAGCTTCAAACTGGAGAGGGAGCAGTTGTGCAGCGGAGGCAGGTCTGATATTTGGCCCTTAAAGGAGGTTTTTGTGGAGACGGACAGAGTTAAGTGCTGTAGCTGAGGTAAAGATGAGAGAAAGGAGTGTAGGACCTTGACCGGATGTGACTTCCAATAACTGTAGAAACCAAAGACTTCAGATTCTTAAGCGATGAATCAGGCGGGATCTCTGAGGGGAGAGGATTACCGCGATAGTAAACGTCAAACACTCTGAGGTGGATCAAACGCTGGGGCAACACCGGGGATAACTCCTCCAAACGTATGTCAAAGTTTAGATGCAGACGCTCCAAATTGGTAAAACTTCTCAAGTCCTGCAGCTTCATGTCACTTTTCTCATACTGGTTGGGTAAGTCTACGTGTACAGTGGTTAATTCCGGGAGCTTTGTGGCGATGTGTGTCCAGCTGTAGGGAGAGCACAGGCTTACAGAGGTCACTCTCCAGCGGCGGAGCGCGCGCCAGAAGTCCTCCTCATACTCCTCAGCTCTCTTTTTCAGCTTCACGGTCCTGTTCCTCCACAGAGCGATATCCACCAGGTCTCTGAAGTCTTTACACGAGGCTCTGACCCTCAGTCTGTCCGAGAGAGAGAGGTGTCTGAACACGAGGGTCCACACCTCCGCGGGAGACACGGAGGGAACATCTTTATTCACACAAACACCACTCGAAGAGTTTACACATTCCTCACATTCCTGAGGTAGATTTTCTTCTTCTACCGATGAGACCAAAGTCATGCGCCCTCTAGTGCACGGGAATTAAACTGTAATGGCAAGACAAGTAACCAGCTGACGTGTAACTTTAAGGTCTTTTATTTAGTAACAAGCTGCCAAAAGTACAGGCTCACCACCCAGACTGAAGACAGAACATAAAGGACCGTGCCCCTGACTATTCCACACGCTCACAGCGCCCCTGGTAGCGTAGCAGGTACACGACAGCGAAAAACTATGGAGAACAGAAGAAGTAATGCACACACAGCTCTATACTATACAATGGAGTTGCAACATTTAAAAAAATGTTTGCCAATAAACTTACTGGCTTAAATATCAGTGTTCCTTCACATCTAAGCACAATTATAATTAATATTATTAGGCTACTATTACTACTACTAATAATAATAATAATTCAACATTATATTTGTTCATTGATGGTAAAAAGTAAAGCATCTAACTACATAGGCCTATTATTGTTACTGGGTTCTGGGTAATATTTGTTTACAACGGGTTTGATCAAGCATAATCTTTTTCATTGTTATACAGGTTGGGAACTGGCTCTCCACTGTCAGTCTGCCCACATTAATGAAGAGATATTGCTGATACTGATATTATTGATGTTATTGCTTCAAAGGCTTACAGTTCACACTGCATGTTGAGGAAGATATTTGAAGAGAATCAATTCTTAAATGTGACAGTTTTCCTTTTGGCCAGCAGGGGGCGGTGGAGGACCGTCATTCTCTGCATGGAACAGTATAGATTGTTTTTGCGTCATTAACGAGGCTTCTGGTGGATCTAATATAATGTTACTGTCCGTACACTGTGTTTGATTCACTGATTCAACAAGTAGATTCATTTGGGTAATTGTAACTTCATAAGCCATTTTCTCAAAATGTGTTTTTCCCGTTACATCGTGTAAGTATATTTTTTATTATTATAACATTTAATTTTTTTCACCCAGTATGAAGCATGTAATCATATGCTAAATAAATCCAACCCGGAGGAATTAGTTTATTATATGTCAACATAATACGCACACATGTGGGGATAACGAAGAATGGACAAAGAAAGAAACTATTTAAAATAGGCCACCCCTCAAAATGCTTTATATTTCATCATTGGTGTGAGTTTTATCATATTCATCATTGTTTATTACCTTGTTTTATTTCTATTTATTTTAAAGTGCATTAATACTGAGCAGTGTTAATTTTTTTAAACATATTTCAATTTAGTTTTAGTCTTAGTCTTTTGACGAAAATGTAATTCAATTTTAGTCGAGATTTAATCAAAAAATATCTTCAATTTTAGTCTAGTTTTAGTCGACTAAAATTGCAAGTCATTTAGTCGACTAAATTTAAGACAAATTTAGTCGACTTTGCATTTATAATATGAACAAAGCTCAGAGCTGCTCCTTTGGCAGAGAATTTACATGATATGAGGCTCTTTCAGACTGTCAATAGAAGTTTGGATGATTTTAGTCTCTCCTTTTCATTTTTATTTAGTCTTATTTTAGTCAGATAAAATATCTGGGCGTTTTAGTCATAGTTTTAGTCTCATGAAAAACTTTTAATTTAGTTTTAGTCCAATTTTGGTCGTCAAAAATATCACTTTGACTAAAATTAAGACTAAATCTTTTAGTCGACGAAATTAACACTGATACTGAGACAGCCCTTTAGATTTGCAGTAAGTGTAATTCATACATTCGACCACAAGGGGGAGGTACCTTCATGTGAACTACGGGCGTCTGCGTAGAATAAACAGAAGCTCTGCTACTGTCAAACGGCAGACAACATCTCGCACAACATTTACAGTTTTTGTCATGTTGTGTTCACAAGTAATGTGTTAAGTACATAAATGTATGAAATTATTATATTTGTGACATACTGGTGGGGCAGGTTGGCCGTTTTGCCCACTGTAGATTTTTAACTGTATTTGTAAGTTGGCCAGAACTCGAGCTAAGCTAATGTTAGCATGCTAGCGCGGCAGAGTAGTTGCCATGGCAGCGCTGTAACTTGACCTAGTAAATCTAAAACGTTAATACTAAAATAGTAAGGCTACAGACTGTGTACATTGTGTACATTGTTTTAATTTACATTCTTCCCCTTGGCAATATTTTTCGCTACTTTGGTGTTCAGTTTCATTGTTATGCTGATGATACACAACTTTATCTGTCCACAAAACCCGGTTCCACCTGCCCCACCACATTAACCAACTGTTTACAGGCCATTACAGCTTGGATGTCAGCAAACAAACTCAAACTCAACGGCAATAAAAGTGAAATACTATTTATGGGCTCTAAATCCACCCTATCCAAATCCCCACCCTTCAATATTTGCATTGACGGCTGCCTGGTTCCCGTCTCTCCCCAAGTTAAAAGCTTGGGTGTCGTACTGGACTCCACACTTTCATTCTCCTCCCACATAAACAATACTATCCGCGCAGCCTTCTTCCACCTACGCAACATCTCCCGACTCCGCCCGTCTCTCTCACAACACTCCACCCAAGTACTTGTTCATGCTCTTGTTACGTCACGCCTGGATTACTGTAATGCTCTCCTCACTGGCCTCCCCAGAAACTCATCCAACGACTCCAAAATGTCCATAACGCTGCAGCACGAATAATCACTCGAACCAAATCCATAGAGCACATCACACCGGTCCTTATCCAACTCCACTGGCTCCCCGTAACCCACAGAATCCAGTACAAACTCCTCCTGCTCACATTTAAGGCACTCCATAATCTAGCTCCTCCATACCTGTCTGACCTGCTTCACCTTTACACTCCATCCCGTTCCCTCCGCTCATCCTCTGCTGGTCTCCTCTCCATCCCCACAGTACGAATGGTCACTATGGGTGCCAGAGCATTCAGCTACTCTGCCCCAAAGCTCTGGAACACTTTACCTCAGCCCCTCCGTCAACTGGACTCTTTAATTACTTTCAAACCCAACTCAAGACTTTCCTTTTTAAATCTGCACATGCATTGTGATTTATCAGTGATTTTATATATATTTTTATTTTGTGTTCTTAATTGTAAGGTGTCCTTGGGTGACTTGAAAGGCGCCATCAAATAAAATGAATTATTATTATTATTATTATTATTATTATATTTTCTTTTTATTGTAAATTTGTACCCGAATGGTGAATTGTTAAAATGTTCAGTAGAATAAACAGAAGCTCTGCTACTGTCAAACGGCAGACAACATCTCGCACAACATTTACAGTTTTTGTCATGTTGTGTTCACAGATAATAAAACCATCCAAAGTCACACTCTGAGTCCATTCGTCATCAAGTGTGCAACACACACATTTAACTTCTTAAGACCGCTATGACCGCATTGTATTTTGCGTTGTTGTATTTTTTATGCTTTTTCTGTTTTGTTGCTTTTTTGTCACATTTTTGTCGCTTTCCTGTCACGTTTTGTTGATTTTGTGATGATTTTCATTGCATTTTCATCCTCGTTTACGACTCGTTTTCATCATTATTTCTATTCATTTTTATTATAAAATGTGCTCAGTCCAGTTGGGGGTTAAGAGGTTAGGGTAGGGAGTACGCATTCAACTATCTTCTCTCTTGGTACAGCTGCGTTTTTTGCCTTTTTCTGCAAACTGCATGCATTTGTGATATTCAGTGGAGAGTCCATACTGACCATGAAGGACGCTATAGCTTTCTCCTTCTGAAACACTGAAGAAGCACCAAGAGCCCCCCACACCTGCAGCACAGTGCAGCCGTCACAAGAGGCGCTACAGGAAACAATGAAGGGACAAATGAGGAGGTATCCGGGCAAGACTCACAGCTAAGCCACACAAGCCTTCTATCCTTACTAGTGTTCTGACTAATGTTCGTTCAGTGGAGAATGAGACTGCGCAGGAGGAAGGAGGAGGTGGAGGAGCTGACCAGTGCAGGACACCACGCTTTATGTATTTGAGCAGTAAGTCTGCTCAAAGGGAGTGGGCCGAAGCAAAAAGCTTATAAGCGTCCAGCCAACAATATTTACATTAACAATCAAAGCAAGGAACGTAATGCACGATAACAAATCATAAACAAGGGAACATAAGGCAAGGTAACAACAAATAATTGGGAACAATAAAAAAAAAAAGCAACCGCAAAATAAAGAAACAACAAAAGAATATACTACAACACTCACAATAATTGTTCATATTTAATAAATAATAATTCTTTGTAAACCTTTTTAAAATGTACCAGGTTTTTTACATATTTTAATGTTTTCATCTAAATGTGTCCATATTTCTACAGCACGTCTCGTGGGACACATGCTTTTCAAAGATGTTCTGGAGTATTGTTTATTGAAACTCATCTTATCTCTCAAGTTGTATTTAACTTCTCGTTTGCAGAACATATTTTTTATACTTTCAGGAAGCGACTTTTGTAAGGCCTTGAACATGATTTGAGCCATCTTAAATTCAATAAGGTCCTCAAATTTCCCTGTTTTTGATTTAAAGAATAAAGGATTAGTGTGATCACGGTATCCAGCTAAATGGATTATTCTTATTGCAGACCAACCAGAGTAGTTTAACAAACTGGCGAAGAGTGGCTGGAGAGCTGCTCCTCTTATAACGGTAGGGAGGCTGATTTGCTGCCAGGTGAGTTCTGGAGATGCCACACCCAAGTAGGAGGGAACAGACTGACACACAAGGGGAGGGGAAACAAAGGGAGAGATGGGGGAAACCGTTCCCTCCTCCCTTCCCTACACCCTTCCACTCAGGCCTCAGTGAGGGCGCCTTCAGAGGTTCACTCAGAGAAATTCGAGCTGTGACTTTCAGACGCACTCTCCCTCTCCCCCACAGACTGCACAGCCCATAATGTTGCAACAATCACAAGTTCGACTGAGCATACTTTTAAATGGAAAAAAAAGTTCCCTTATGAGTTTACAAAGTAATTCAGATTTAAATGTGTCATATTTACATGATATAATTTAGCTTCTTCAAACTCACAAGTGAGAACTTTTCCTTTTCCTATAAAATCATATGAAGTCTCATTGTCGCTTGCTTTGTCATTAATAAATGTCTATGTGACGATAAAGTTGTTCCAATGATCACTTAGGTGCTCCTAAATAAAGCAGAACTGAGGTTGTTTGGTGTGTGTTGCTCGTGGGACTGCTCTCTGGTGTAACACACACCTGTGAAGTCTGTATCGATGCTGACTCGCTGTGAAGGAGCTGATCAGACACTTTCCCTCACTGAGTGCTCCATTTCAGACAGAACTCCACTCCGCGGGCACACGCAAACTGAGTGTAAGGGCGTAGGGTGAGGGAGGAGGAAGCGATTTCGGAAAGGCCCATGGACATCAGGCAAGGCTGCCATGACAGGAGGTGGTGGACCATTTCAGAGGAGACTGAAGGAAGTTCTCTGGTTTCCCAGACCTCCAAAAACATGTGGCTCAGGACTAAACCAACACCTGAATGCAATTTCGCTGCACAATTGTACAATGACAAATAAAGCACTTACTTACCTACTTAAAAGACAAAAATGGTTGGATCATGGTCTAAACAGTCTGAATCAGAAATGTCCAGCTATATCAACTTACAGGACTTTGCTTCCCTTAAAACAGTAAAATATAACTCCACAGTTCACAGAAAATCACACAGTAAAACCCATCTGAATAGTAGAAGTGATTATAGTAAATGGTCACATTTATTTGAGCGCCCGAATGATCCTGGAGCTCTGTTGTCCCATGGCAAACAGGTCCTAGGTGACGGGTCAGACAAAGAGCGGTTCAGAAGCCCCTTATGAGAGACCAACAGGCCCGGTTAGAACCATGAGGCCGTCCTTCTGTGGACCCACCACCTGCAGGAGGAGCCATAGGGGCTGGTGCAGCTCCAACAGCTGCCCCCACGACCCGGCAACGGACAAGTGGATTTTAGATTTTTAGATTTATTTATTTGAAAAGGGACCGTGCACATTAATCAACATTTTACAATGTAAATATGCCCGAGTAGCAGAAGAAGCTAATTTTCATCGGTAGACCCTTTGGCAGATGTCAAAGCCAGCCTAAAAAAAACAGGATTAAAATCACACAGCAATTTACAAACACAATATAGTTACATACATACATAATACATAAAATGAGCCAAGTATACATTTTCAATATAACTAGTGCTCACAAGTCTGTGTCTCCACGAGCCACTTTTTGGCATTCTTTTTAAATGAATTAAATGAGGAAGACTCGCGAATTGATTCAGGCACCGTGTTCCACTGTTGGGAGGCTTTATAAGAAAACACGGCCTGACCAAATGCAGTTTTTCTGAGGGGGAGGACGCAGTCTTCCCTCACTGCCCCTCGAGTTACTCTGGCTGCACTCGATCTGAAGTTTACAAACTCGCTCAGTGAAGGGGGAGCAGAGCCAGTTTTAATTCTATACATTAAACAGATGTTTTTGAATTTTATAAGATTGTCCCGACTTAGTAACTTATATTTCTGATCTGACAATGGTGATATCTGTAGGGTTTTTTAATCCAATGTTTTAAGCGCTTGTTTATATAATGATTTCATGGGATTAATTGTTGTGGCATGTGTGTTTGACCAATTTATGATACAATATGTGATATGTGAGAGGATCATGGAAAAAAAAAAAAAAGAAGAAGATGGATGGGTCACATTTATACAGCGCCTTTTAACCTGCTTTGGGCGCTCAAAGTGCTTTACATCAAGGAACCAGTCACCCATTCACACGGTCATTCATCAACCAGTGTACGCAGATACTGGAGGCAAGGTGGCTGAAGTGTCTTGCCCAAGGACAGTGTGCTCCTGCGGGATTCGGGTCGCCCACCCTCAGGTCACAAGATGACCCGCTCTACTCTCAGCGCCACTGTCGCCTAGTAATAGTAGTAGTAGAAGTAGAAGTAGTAGTAGTACAGCAATTCCTTTTCCCAACCAGATTCCTCCTCTTTATTTATTCCTGTAAAGAACAGAGGTCACATGTCGGGGATTACAGCTCATGTTCGAGCTGCAACATGTTTTTGTTTTGACAGACTCCAAGATCAAAAACACAAATGGAGATAATGAACCTCAACTTGACGCGTTTTTGTCGTTTTCCTCAAAAACATTTCTATGCCACACACTCGCTGTCTGACTTTATGGTTCAATTAAAGAGACAGAAACACCAAGAACTGTGCTTCAAAAACCTCATTTAGATCAAATCAGTCATGTTTTACTTATTCTCTGTACATATGTGTCCTTGGGCAAGACACTTTCCCAATGGGTGAGGCTTTAGGACCAAGGCCAGCCGACACTGAAGAGGTCGGGCCTGATTTTGCACTATAGACGAGACTTTTGCGCTCTGTGAAATCTACAGCTTCAGACCTGGCACAGTAAGTGGCTGCACAGACTCGCGCTTTAATTCTGGCACTAGAGCGGAACCATCGATATATTTGGGAGACAGTGTTTAACTCACAGTGGGAGAAATAGTTTGTAGTTTGCAGAGGCTTAAAGGGATATTTCGGGGTTTTGACATAGGGCCTCATTTCCTAGTTATCCAGAGTGTTGTTGATGTCTGGAGATATTTTTTTCTTAAATTCATGCAGTTCTTATATTTGAAGAGTCTAGTGGCGCTAGGCTAGGGCAAGGCTAAAGCATTTCTATGGTATCAGTTAGCCTGCATTAAAAACAGTCTGACCCACTCCACAGTGCACCTGAGGTAAATCACTTATAACACCAGACTAACCATATAAATGTCTGTGTTAATAGAATAATGTTTGAAATATAACTGACCTTGTATCACATGAATTACCTAATTTTGAGGGACTATTTTCTCGCAGATCACTCCACCGCTGCGTTAGCTTAAGGCCACGAAGCTGATGCTGCTCAAATATAAGTTATTTTAAATGCAAAATGGTTAAAATTATTCTATTAACACAGACATTTATATGGTTAAATCACCCGTGGGCCGCATCTGGCTGTTTGTTAAAAAAGATCTGGAAGCGATGATCTGAGGATGAGGAGAGCGGGTGCTTCTGGGAAAGGTCCTGTCAACAATGACACTTCTGCCAGAGTCTATTGTGGTCTAATCTGTTTAAAAGACAAGAGATTATTATTCATTATCCCAATTTCCAAAACGTATCGACATTTTTATAATGAAATTGACTAAAACGTGACTAAAGCCTTTTTAGTTTTCGTCTGACTAAAATGTGACTAAAGGGGCTGACAAAAACAACACTGGTTTGGACTGTGTGATGATCGGAACAGGCCAAAACACTTAAATGCTACTTTATCATCTCACATCTTTGCAGGGGAACTGTCGAAAAACAAACTGCATGCAAAGTGTTATCGTGCCATAGAATCTGGACATTTTCCAACATTTCAGCCGTCGAGTGGAGCTGCATTTTCTCTTTAAAACAGCTCATCAACATTTCTCAATATACTCTTAATTCCAGTATAGCTTAAACTAGATCAAGATATCAGTTTCATGTTCCCTGTTCCCTCACGTTTCTCAAGATTGATCCGTCATGGTCTAAGCGCCAGAGTTGATCAACATAACCCGGACTCATTGTCTTGATCTAAGTCTCTTCTGCTTTACTGAAGTTCGTCTCCATCTCTCTCTCTCTCTCGTGATTTGATCCTGCTCCTGTTTCTCCTCTTTCATCTCATTCCCTGAAGCCTCTGCCTCATTAGCCGCACACATTCCCATCGACATTTGGACTGTGGCATGTGTCCAGGCTGGGATGTTGTGGACGTGTGCTGTATGTTACCAATTGACAGTAATGCACTCTCCCTCTGGCATGTTTTCAGCCCTTTCCATTTGACACACTTCTAAGTTATCTTTTCAATAAAAAAAAAAAAGGAAAGGGTATGGTTATATTTTTATAGTTTCAACAACTTATTTCACTTAATGGGAGACACTAATCTAATGAAAAAGACGTTTGACGATTTCACTGAATACATTTTTCTCCATAGATTTTTTTCTGCAGCTCAAAAGGTAGTTTTCTCAAAATGCATTTCCACTGACAGGAGCACACATTTCCTCAGGCTCACACTCGACAAGATTCAGATGTTTATGTTTTATTCCCACCTGATTTATTTAGTTTTCAACCCACAAACACAAGGCAAAACTTGATGCACTACTTTAGGCAAGGCAAGTTTATTTGTAGAGCGCAATTCATACATAAGTTCAAATCAATAAAACATCAACATAAAGTTAATCGATTACAGTAAAAGGCAAGAGTGCAGATAAAATACTTTCAGTTTTCATATGCACGGGTAAAAAGAGCTGTTTTCAGCCTGGATTTGAACATTGTCAGAGTTGAGGCCTGTCTCACATCCTCATGAAGACTGTTCCAGATTTTAGCTGCATGAAACTGAAACGCAGCGTCACCGTGTTTATTATTGACTCTGGGAACCACCAGGAGACCCCTCCCTGAAGTTCTCAGGGCCCGAGATGGTTCATACGGCTCTAACATGTCAGAGATGTACTTTGGTGCTAAACCATGAAAAGACTTGTACACAAGCAGAGCTGTTTTAAATTCTATTCTCTGAGTGACAGGAAGCCAGTGCAGAGACCGGAGCACTGGACTAATGTGGTCGTATTTCCTGGTTCTTGTCAGGACTCGAGCAGCAGCGTTCTGGATGTTCTGCAGCTCTAACAGCTCGTTTAGAAAGGCCAGTGAGCAGCCGTTACAGTAGTCTAACCTGCTGGAGACAAATGCATGGATGAGTCTCTCTAAGTCTGGTTTTGACACTATTCCTCTGATCTTAGCAATGTTCTTCAGATGGTAAAAAGCTGATGATGTTATTGCTTTGATGTGGCTGTTTAAGTTCAGGTCTGAGTCCATGATTACTCCTAGATTTCTAACCTGATTTTTTTGGTTTCAGAGCGAGAGACTCAAGGTGACTGATAACACTTTGTCTTTGTGTCTGTGGGACAAAGACAATGATCTCAGTTTTGTCTGAGTTTAGTTGGAGAAAGTTGTTTTGTATCTACAGGCCCATGTTCACCTGCCGTCAGTGACACGTAGATCTGAGTGTCATCTGCGTAGTTGTGGTATGACACATTGTTGCAGTGTATTCATTGCTTCTAACGGCATCCACAGTCAGCAAACTAAACCCTAATCAGACGCATGAAATCGACTTCTATATGAAAACATTAAATAAAAGATTCCAAAAGTTATATTCTGTCAGTTTCAATGTTTCAAACTGATCTCTCTAATGCAGCTTTTCTTTATCACCGCCGCCAGTGTCTCGCCTGAATTAAACCGTATTTCAATTGAGCAAATATGAATAAAGCGTCTGAGCGATTGAACTGACGCCGCCGTCCCCAGAGTCCGCCGTGATAAACCGAGTGAGAGTCTTAATCGAGTTGAGCTCAGAGTGACTCCATCAGAGGCGTTTCATGTGGTCGTATTAGGAGGAAACTGCGCCACAGGGAATAAACTATCCAGAGAGCTGAGGTTTTTCCACTGGAGACTCATCTTCATCAGCTCACACGAACAGTGGGAGGAAAAAGTATGTGAACCCTTTGGAATTCCTCACATTTCTGCTAAATTGGTGATAAAATGTGATCTGATCTTTATTAAAATCACAATGAGTGAGTGAACAGTGTCTCGCCTTAAAGGGATATTTCAGGATTTTTGACATTGGGCCTCATTTCCTAGTTATCCAGAGTGTTGTTGATGTCTGGAGATATTTTTTTCTTAAATTCATGCAGTTCTTATATTTGAAGAGTCTAGTGGCGCTAGGCTAGGGCAAGGCTAAAGCATTTCTATGGTATCAGTTAGCCTGCATTAAAAACAGTCTGACCCACTCCACAGTGCACCTGAGGTAAATCACTTATAACACCAGACTAACCATATAAATGTCTGTGTTAATAGAAAATTTTTGAAATATAACTGACCTTGTATCACATGAATTACCGCATTTTGAGGGACTATTTTCTCGCAGATCACTCCACCGCTGCGTTATCTTACAGCCACGAAGCTGATGCTGCTCAAATATAAGTTATTTTAAATGCAAAATGGTTATAATTATTCTATTAACACAGACATTTATATGGTTAGTCTGGTGTTATAAGTGATTTACCTCAGGTGCACTGTGGAGTGGGTCAGACTGTTTTTAATGCAGGCTAACTGATACCATAGAAATGCTTTAGCCTTGCCCTAGCCTAGCGCCACTAGACTCTTCAAATATAAGAACTGCATGAATTTAAGAAAAAAATATCTCCAGACATCAACAACACTCTGGATAACTAGGAAATGAGGCCCTATGTCAAAAATCCTGAAATATCCCTTTAACAAATACCACCCAAACAATAAGGTGAAAAAAAGGTGAAATTATGTTTTGTATCGTCCAGCGGCCACAACAACAACATATTAGAACAAACACAATATACACTACTATAAGAAGAGGGGGAGCGAGGAGGCAGGTTGATTTAGCCTCTCTGTTGTAGACCTGAGAATTTATCGCCCCCTGATGGCAGCAGGGAGAACACTAAAAACATGTACAATAGGCCAGGATGAATGAGAGTGTGTTTGAGAGTGCGCATGGGGGACCACGGATGCAAATTAGCCCAAGGCTACAATCCGGTGTGGCTTGTTTACATGCATGAGACCCATGTATGTTCATTAACATGCACTATCCTGACCAAATAAACCATCCATCCATCCATCCATTTTCTTCCGCTTTATCCGGGGCCGGGTCGCGGAGGCAGCAGTCTCAGCAGAGATGCCCAGACTTCCCGATCCACGCACACCTCCTCCAGCTGTTCTGGGGGACCCCGAGGCGACACCAGGCCAGCTCGGAGACATAGTCCCACCAGCGTGTCCTGGGCCTTCCACGAGGCCTCCTCCCAATAGGACATGCCTGGAACACCTCCCGAGGGAGGCGACCAGGAGGCATCCGGAACAGATGCCCTAGCCACCTCAGCTGGCTCCTTTCGACGTGAAGGAGTAGCGACTCTACCCCGAGCTCCTCCCGGGTAACTGAGCTCCTCACCCGATCTCGGAGGGTGCGCCCAGCCACCCTGCGAAGGAAACTCATTTCGGCCGCTTGTATTCGCGATCTTGTCCTTTCGGTCATTACCCAGATCTCATGACCATAGGTGAGGGTGTGAACGTAGATCGATCGGTAAATCGAGAGCTTTGCCCCCTGACTCAGCTCTCTCTTCACCACAACAGTCCGATACAGCGACCGCATCACTGCTGACGCTGCACCGATCCGTCTATCGATCTCACGCTCCATCCGTCCCTCACTCGTGAACAAGACCCCGAGATACTTGAACTCCTCCACTTGAGGTAAGGACTCCCCACCGACCTGAAGAGGGGAAGCCACCTTTTTCCGGTGGAGAACCATGGCCTCAGATTTGGAGGTGCTGATCCTCATCCCGGCCGCTTCACACTCGGCTGCAAACCGCCCCAGTGCGCGCTGGAGGTCCTGATTTGATGAAGCCAACAGAACAACATCATCTGCAAACAGCAGAGATGAGATCCTGAGGTTCCCAAACCGGACACCCTCCGGCCCCTGGCTGCGCCTAGAAATTCTGTCCATAAAGGTAATGAACAGAACCGGTGACATAGGGCAGCCCTGGCGGAGACCAACACGCACCGGAAACAAGTCTGACTTACTGCCGGCAATGCGAACCAAGCTCCTGCTGCGGTCATACAGGGAACGGACAGCCCTTAGCAGAGGGCCCCGCACCCCATACTCCCGGAGCACGCCCCACAGGGCACCACGAGGGACACGGTCGAACGCTTTCTCCAAATCCACAAAGCACATGTGGACTGGTTGGGCGAACTCCCACGAACCCTCGAGCACCCGATGTAGGGTATAGAGCTGGTCCAGTGTGCCACGACCGGGACGAAAACCGCATTGTTCCTCCTGAATCCGAGGTTCGACTATCGGCCGGATCCTCCTCTCCAGCACCCTGGAGTAGACCTTACCGGGGAGGCTGAGAAGTGTGATCCCTCTGTAATTGGAGCACACCCTCCGATCCCCCTTCTTAAAGAGAGGGACCACCACCCCGGTCTGCCAATCCAGAGGCACTGTCCCCAACCGCCACGCGACGCCGCAGAGACGTGTCAGCCAAGACAGCCCTACAACATCCAGAGACTTAAGGTACTCGGGACGAATCTCATCCACCCCCGGGGCCTTGCCACCGAGGAGCTTTCTAACCACCTCAGTGACTTCAGCCTGGGTGATGGACGAACCCCCCTCCGAGTCCCCAGCCTCTGCCTCCTCATCGGAAGACGTGACAGTGGGATTGAGGAGATCCTCGAAGTACTCCTTCCACCGCCCGACCACATCCCCAGTCGAGGTCAACAGCTCCCCGCCCGCACTGTAAACAGTGTTGGTGAAGCACTGCTTCCCCCTCCTGAGGCGCCGGATGGTTTGCCAGAATCTCTTCGAGGCCGACCGATAGTCCTCCTCCATGGCTTCTCCGAACTCCTCCCAGACCCGAGTTTTTGCCTCTGTGACAGCACGAGCTGCAGCACGCTTGGCCTGCCGGTACCTCTCAGCTGCCTCCGGAGTCCCACAAGCCAACAAGGCCAGGTAGGACTCTTTCTTCAGCTTGACGGCATCCCTTACTTCCGGGCGCCACCACCGGGTTCGGGGATTGCCGCCGCGACAGGCACCAGAGACCTTACGGCCACAACTGCGAGCAGCCGCATCGACAATGGAGGAGGAGAACATGGTCCACTCGGACTCCATGTCTCCAACCTCCCTCGGAATCTGGGTGAAGCTCTTCCGGAGGTGGGAGTTGAAGACCCTACTGACAGAAGGATCCACCAAACGTTCCCAACAGACCCTCACAACACGTTTGGGCCTGCCAGGTCTGACCGGCTTCCTCCCCCCTGCCAGCGGATCCAGCTCACCACCAGGTGGTGATCGGTTGACAGCTCAGCCCCTCTCTTCACCCGAGTGTCTGAGACACGCGGCCGGAGATCAGATGACACAACTACAAAGTCGATCATCGACCTCCTGCCTAGGGTATCCTGGTGCCACATGCACTTATGGACACCCTTGTGCTCGAACATGGTGTTCGTTATGGACAAACTGTAACTAGCACAGAAGTCCAATAACAGAACACCACTCGGGTTCAGATCGGGGAGGCCGTTCTTCCCCATCACCCCCGTCCAGGTCTCACTGTCGTTACCCACGTGGGCGTTGAAGTCCCCCAGTAGAACAATGGAGTCCCCAGTCGGAGCACTATCTAGTACCCCTCCCAGGGACTCCAAGAAGGCCGGGTACTCTGCACCGATGTTGGGCCCGTAGGCCGAGACAACGGTGAGAGACCTGTCCCCAACCCGAAGGCGTAGGGACGCGACCCTCTCGTTCACCGGGGTGAACTCCAACACGTGGCGGCTGAGCTGGGGGGCTATGAGCAAACCCACCCCAGCCCGCCGTCTCTCCCCGCGGGCAACTCCAGAAAAATGGAGAGTCCAGCCTCTCTCCAGGAGTTGGGATCCGGAACCCAGGCTGTGCGTGGAGGTGAGCCCGACTATATCTAGCCGGTATCTCTCAACCTCCCGCACAAGCTCAGGCTCCTTCCCCCCCAAATAAACCAATAAAATAAAAAAACAGGATGTTTTCAGGACGGCTGTTTTCCCTCAAGCTGAAAAGGTTTTTAGCACCTGGGATGAGTCTAAAGTCTCAGTCGTCTGAGATGGTACCGGCGTTGTATTAAACTCACAACATTATGAAAAGAAAGTCTCTATTTCCTCACAAAGAAGCGATGGTTTTAGATTTGGGTAAAGTCAAATTGGAGAAAATGTGGTCGGCTCAGGTGGGGGTAAAGAGGTTAAGGTACGTTGCGACAGTGGTGAACCCTAAAATGTACATGGACTACCAGGTTTCTATAGAGATGCACCTTTGTAACTAGAGAATTAATTTGTGATGGTAAGATTGATGTTGACTGGTGTAAAGGTAAAGACTAGTTGCTTCTGCTTCACAAAGATTGTCTTGTTGTCACGGTTTTTACGGGACCCAAAAACAGAACACAGCAGGTAAGTGAATTATATATAGAAATATTCAATAGTATCAACGAACAATACACAAAACTAGTGTGGAGCCAAAGTCACTAACTAGGATTTGGTAACAACGAACTGATGACGAGGGATTGAAGAGTCAGGCTTATATACGCAGTTGCTGATGAAGGTGGAATGGGATACAGGTGTGCCATCTACCAAACAAGGTCTGGCCATGCCCACGTCACGCCCAGGGAAGGAGGAGCCGGCCTGCACAGAAGGGAGACAAACACAAAACCCGGGAGATCTCCAAATCCAGGACTGGGTCTTGACACTTGTAACGCCGTAATTCAGAGCTGAAGTTGACAGTTTGTGTGGAGGGCGAGGAGAGTGTTTGTTTCCAAAGGACAGACGAATAAATCCACAGAGCTTTACACTGGAATGGGCTTCAGAGCAGTGGATCTCATTTACATATTAATGACTTCTATCGACCGACCGACATGACTCTACTGGACTGGATTTAATCTTAACCCAGATTTTAACCCGAGGAGCCTGGATGAGACGGGTAAATCCTTGAATGGACAAACCGCAGAGATGCAGGATCTGCCGGCACAGACTCCTCGCCTTCAGCAGCAAAACGTCTCAAGCTTTTGCATGGGCGAAAAGACGCAAACTAAACCAGTGGCTCTCAGATATACACAGAGTCATCCGCAACTTGAGATTCTATTCATTGAAAAGGGAGACACAGCAGAGAAAACCTTTTACTTTTTCATTACGCTGGAAAAAATATAATCATCTTAAGGAAGAAATGACCTGAATTAAGAAGTTTGGTCTGGTCTTACGTCAGATAAAACCTCTTACTGCCAATGGAACCGTCCATTTTTCCTCAGATTATAGACCTGTTCACTACAACTGCCTCTAAAATCCTGCACTGTCACTCAGAAAGGTGTTAATTCGGGTCTGAAGCTCCGTCATGCACGAGCTTAATATAGAGACTGCAGTTACACGTTAGACCTGAGGTGGCAGCAGTGGGCATAAAATGACCAACTTGGGTCTAGTCCCTTTAAGTACCTACTGTAAATTCAAGCGATTTATGTCATTTATCTCACAATGTAAAAGGTTTATTGTAGATTGTACTGTAATATACTGGAAACAGGTTTCCAGTATATTACAGTACATCCAATGACACTAGTGATACTGTGTATTAATATAACAGTAACACTGTAAAGTCTTTGTACAGTAGTGGCCATACCGCCTTTGCTCTGCCTGATCCCGTCAGACCTTGGAAACTAAGCAGGGAAGGGCCTGGTCAGTACTTGGATGGGAGACCGTTTGGTAACACCAGTAAGCCTAGCGAATGCACTGAGTGAGTAACTGGTTGGTGGTGGTCGGAGGGGCCGATGGCGCAGACTGGTTGCCTCGCTTCTGTCAGTCTACCCCAGGGCAGCTGTGGCTACAGTAGTGGCTTACTACCACCAAGTATGGAGTGAATGAATAATGCAATGTAAAGCGTCTTTGAGTGTCCAGAAAAGCGCTATATAAAACCAATGCATTATTATTATTAGTGATACTGTGAACTACAGTAAGATACTGTAACAGTATTACTGTAATATAAATTACAATAACTTGCTGTAATCTACAGTAATTTACTGTAGATTTTAAATGAACTCATTCCCAGAATCCTTTGTGAATTACAGTATTTCACTGTAATTGCAATTTTTGGCTCACATGGTGAAAGAGTGGATCAGGGAGCATGAGATGGATCGGCCGCCAAAGAGTCTGAACCCCATTGACTCCGTTCATCAATACAAGATGTTGGTGAAAGCTTAATTCAGCACTGGATCATTTGACATCGCAGAGGCGGATTGTGACAATAACACCACGAATGTGGTAAAGCCAACCAAATATTCTTTTTTTGGTCGGGCAGTGTATTCATTTATGGACACTGTGTTTTTCAAATTTCAATAAACCTTAATCTAAATGTTGATTTGTTTAAAAACAGCACAACTGTTTATTTATTTGAAATTCAAGTCAGTTCAGTTTGTGTTCAGCAGATGTGGGAGGGGCCTCTGCAGGGCCAGAAAACAACTCCATGAGGACCGGATGAGGCCCACAGGCCGCATGTTTGGCATCTCGAACCTGTTTCTGTGCTCACTTAGTCCTAGTTTATCTTTTGGATACATTTAGCTCTCGTTTCCTGCTCTAAAGTCGACACGTTTGTCAGAATGTAAAGAAGGATCATGGCCGCTGCTCCTCCATCGCTCAGCCGAGTCTGTGAGAATGTAAACAAAAGCACAGGAACAGATGCTGCTGCTGATTAATGGAGCGTCGTTTGGCTCCAACACACAAGGGGGCAGTGTCATAAACGCTCCGGCAGGAATTCATCTCTCAGCAGTCGCCCGGCAGATTTAATCTTTTTATATCTGTCTGTATTTACACCAAAGACTGCACTGATAAAACTGTCTCAGTTCAGTGTTGAGGTCAGAACATTAAGGCGATACATTTAAGGATCTCAATTAGAAACTTAAAGGAATACATAAATATGAGGAAATAAATCTGCTTTCATTGTGTTTTCATATAAAAGTACGGCACTTTATGCATAAAAATGTCCAAAATGTCCTTTATTTTCAACAGTGGATCGAGTTTTGCTGCAGTGTAACGGAAACCTCCTTTAGAGAAAATGGCAGCTTTCATTTTATAGCATACCGTAAATCCTCTAATACTGGCCTGTATTCCATTACCGGCCGGGTTCGTAGCTGGCGGAGGCAAATAAAAGCCGGTCTCTAAAACAGGCCGGGGCTATTATTAGAAACTATAGCGGTAGAAATATTTCCCATGTTAGGAATTTGTCTCGTACTAGTGTAAACGATAACGCACATGCAGGAAGTAAACAAACTGGAACCCAGGAGAGAGGGATCAACGCTGTGGAGTGGAGCTGATCCAAGCGTAACTTTGACACAGATTTAGCCACTTTTCAAACCTTCTGTGACTATGTTTGGAAACAGGACAAGCGACAAATGTTGTGTGACCCTCCAGGGTTTTAATAAAGTCACCTACAGTTCAGGAGAGTTCATTGAAAGGAACAAAACATAAGGACAAATTTACGTTTTACTTTTTCGAAATTTAATGGAGTAGAAAGTGTTACGTTTATCTTTCAAAAGTAATAAGTTCTCAAGTTAAATCCTTGCTTTGTCCCGGTTTATCTCAGCCTTAGCCCTGGTTCAGTCGATGTTTATCCCCAGTTCAGTCTCGTTAAAGTCCGCGATCATTCCCTCGGTGTTCCCTCGCTGTATCTCCCGACCCCAGAGCTCATCAGCGCAGCAAATAAGGACTCGGGAGGCGGTTTGTTGAAAATCTCTCACATTTATATGACACGGAGATGACATTTGGAACAGAAAATCACTCACATGCATTTGGACGCCCCACCGCGACCTTTCCCCATGGCATTTCCCACAGAGGCCATAAATATAATCTCCTCTGCGCATACGGCCCTCGCTGACTGTATCTACTACTGCATATCTCCGAGAGACTGGGAGGAGCTGAAGGGGGATAAATCCAGGCTGAATGAGGTTTTACTGTGTCTTACATTTGGAAACATTAAAATGATTTCACCAAAGCAACATTCGGACGTGTTCGGACCATCAAATATGGTTTTAAATGAGACGGCAGGAGAGCACGGAGTTTTTATACATTTTTTGGTGTGACTGACCACAGGAGCATGTAAACAAGCCACGCCGGATTGTAGCCATGGGGTCATTTGCATCGGGAAAAAAAAGCCATCTTGTCTTTGATAAATGGCTTGAAATGAGCTTGAATTAAAGAGCCCAATTTCGACAGGAGCGGAACCACTTGAGACCAACCCCAACAGGTTTGTGTTTAAAGTGCCTTTAGAAGAAAGTGGCCTGGAGCGGTATGGAATTGGCCAACAGGAGGTGCTGTGGAGCTACGTTCATGCCGGTTAATGCAGAGTGAGAACTACTTACTGCTAAGTTTTTTATATCGATTTCAGGTCTATGCCCGTCTGTACACAACTCACAAGGCAACGCAGTGGATTTTTACTAATGTTAGATGTTTTCTAAATGTCTCCAAACAAGAGATGCAATGTCTCATCGGCCCCCATGACCAGATACTAGCTTTGTGTCGCTAAACATTACGTTGCCTTTCCCTCAGAATACGACACTGATCACTGATATGACAAATGTATGTATATTTGCTTTTAAGCTTGTGGTTTTTGCTCCACCTCATTCTCCCTCATCTAAATCATAACATAGCTGCTTCCCCCCACGCCCCCTAATCCAGTCCAACAAGCAAACCGCTCCAGACGTGTGGGGTTGGAGCGCTTTGGACCCCTCTTATCCTGGTCCGCTCCTGTCGAAATGCGACATCATGCAAAATCAAGTGGACATATCCTGCATACGGGGCTTAAAATAGACTTAAGAGCATTATTTTGGTGCATTTTATAGTTTGAAGTTATGTGTCTGTAAGAATTAAACAGTAACAATAAAATCCCGGTGCTAGAGCCAGGAAAAACTTTGACTGGGGCTCCTCCTGCTGGCAGCTGTAGGAATAATTTATTAAAAACATACTGTTTCGATTTACAGCGTGGTTTTTACAGTTTCAATTCGACCTGATAAACACTGTTTGAACTGACAAAAAGGAGGACAGTTTTAGGTGTGAAGTGTAATCAGGAAGTGCAGAACGAGGCGCTGACACCGTAGAAGAAGAAACAGCTAAATGTAACAGCTTTGCTTGAGGACTACTCGAAACTGCTTACCATGTTTTAACGTTCCGGTACAGTACAGTATATCTCTGCATTCACACAGTTTTGAGTAATCCTCGGGTTAATCCTGTTTAATGTAGCTGTTTCTTCTTCTACGGTGTCAGCGCCTCGTTCTGTACTTCCTGGAAACAACTGAGTCATTGTTAAAACCCAAACTCCTATTTAAAGCCGATAATCCAAAATTATATCTGCTCTAAGCCCATTCTGCTCATAGTGTGTTTGTCAGGCCGAGCTGAAGATGTAAACTACGCCGTAAAACGAAACAGAAAGTTAGTTTTAATGAGTGATTCCCACAGCGGCCAGCAGGAGGAGCCCCAGTCCAAGTCTTCTCCAGCTCCAGCGCCTGCATTTCATATACAAAGACATAATCTCAAACTATAAAAATTGAAATGCCGAGGCCCAAAAGTCTACATTGAATCCCCAAATTCAGGACACATAAACTTTAAAGCCTTAATTCTGATTTTGAGTAGGTTTGGACTTGAGTGCCAATAAAACTGCTGTCAAAGAGATTAAGGAAACCAAAGTCCACATAACGCCGCTTTAATCCCAATAAAAGTAAACCTGGTGCACTTTATTCTAAACAAACGTCCTCCTCTCAGCTTCGGGATGACGGGCTTCTTGTCCGTGCGGGGCCACCGTACCGCTCTATAAACATACTCACCTGTAATAGCTAAGATATGATCATTACTGTCATAAATCCACGATAGAAGTATTAAATATAGTTCTCTGTTTGTGCTACACTTCAGCAGACCTGAGTCAAATAACGGGGAATACGCTTTGAACATGGACTTTTCAGATGGATATGAAATGATAGTTTATACCGACAATATCGGTATTTTAACGATACTGTACTTGGTTTTCGATACCTATATTCAAATATTTGTCATATGGAACCACAAAACAGAACAATAAAGTTAATTTATTTGATCTGAAAATAACAAATCACTTCCTTCAATGCTGCCCCTTGGACCAACAGCATCAAAACTGGAAAATGGAAATGACACTCCTAATGTCAGTGGGACGTTCCTGGTTAAAGTAAGTAAGTAATTCATGCCCCTAGAGGCCATAAGCGCCACTGCAGGTGTCGTAGCATGTTGCATTTTTTTAACTTTATTTTTTGTTCCTTGTGTACCATTGTGAAATGTACTTTTTTATTGCACTGAATTTGGGGGTGGGCGCTCATAAGCTTCTTGCTTCAGTCCACTCCTTTTGAGCGGAATGTATACTGCTCAAATAAACAAATAAAGTAAACTAAACTAAACATTAATTGTCCGTGAGAGTCAATACTACGCTGACAGAAAAGACAAAGGGACAGAGGGATATTGTTCATCCAATTACACAATGGAAATACATTTTTCACTCAAACTTGGCTGTAAATACTGTTTAAGTGGCGCTAGCTCGCAGTTAGCTTTGCCCGTTAGCCTGTTAGCTTCTTCTTCGTGATTCCATTAGTGTGTATTGGTGACTCTGACCCGCAGGCAGTCAAGTTGCAAATGTGGTTTTCTGGTCAGAGACACCAGGGGGAGATGAAAGACCCTCCAATCATCCCATTAACACTTGTATTACCCCCAGAGGGACTACGGAAAGGATTTATTAAGGTAAACAAGTTACTTAGCACTGCTTTAAATAAAGACTAAATAAAATAAATAAAACTTGGTCTCTAAAGATATATATTTTTCTGTACCTGCTTTTGATGCTTTTATTCTTTTGAGGCCTGTACCATAATGGTGGCCCAGCCCTAGTCATCCCCAGTTCAAACATGAAAACAAACAGTTTGAAGTCAAAATTTTATGAGGAAAGAGGACATTTCGAAAAACAGCAGTGCTCGAACTGAAACTCAATCTGCAACTTTAGGCTTTCATCACTTTGAGCAGAGATCATTTCATTTATGTAATTTCATCTAATTTCAAACCCTTTTTATTTCAAGGATAGGACTGGGACACACTCTTGGTCCTTAGGTACAGTATCAGGGTTTATACAGTCAAATGTGATGCTGCTTTTTAATGTCACAAACTCAATACTTGCGCATATTTCATGACTTGCGAACATATGATCAAACAAAGGGATGAGGGAAAGTTTCTATATTCAAAAGCAAATTTGAAAATAATGTGTACAGTTTCAACCAAAACTGCAGCTGAATGTGTTTTGGACATTTTATTGGATTTCTGACGAATGTACACAGTAAAAATAGATGAGCAATGTCAAGTATTCCTTTTCTCGGCTTCATGACCATTTTAAGATACTTTCTCACGTTACGGGGGTTTCCTTTCAAAGACCGTAATAAACATTTTACCTAAACACTACATATCGCGAGCAGAGGTGCACAAATCTACTCTACGGACGTCTCATCTCACAGCACATGCTAACACCACAGATCGTCTCCGTATCCACATCGCTATACATTTGAAATATTTGGCCCAGGTCTGCGCTCATTTAGCCCTTTTCGCGGGTTTTTACCGAAGTCAAAATGTCAACTTCTACCATGACAAAGACCCGCGTTTTCTCAGCAGCAATCGCCATTTCACCACCTCTGTAGCCACACGAATACTTTACTCCTGTCATTCACGCAACTTTAAAGGTCCCATGTTATGTTGTGCTGACTTGTGTGCGTGTTGCGGTGCAGTGAAGGCAGTTGCAGTGCTTTACAGGAAAAGGAAACACGTCTTTGGGCCCCGATACTAAGAAGCTGAATACGTTTCTCTAACCAGAGCCTTTGTATTATAAATGTTTCTTTGTAAAATCTTTGCCGCATTAATATAAATGAACTGTAACCCTGAGCCAAAGAGCATAGTGATCTCTCCTCCCTCCACAAAGGCATCTTCTCATCTTAAATCTCTGGTCACGGAGATGTCGCGAGTCTCCAGGTAGTCTTGGTGAAAACAAGTCTCCAGGTAGTTTCGGAGACATTGCAGGGACAGAACCGTCACAGGTTGAGGACCAGTGTTGTTTTCGTCAACGAAGACGATATCATTTCGTCAACGAAGACGATATAATTTCGTCGACGCCCCCTTTTTTTAATGACGATAACGTAACGATGACTAGCTAAAAATATAAAAACATTACGAGACGTCTATGACGGAGAAAGTGGTTCGTCAGAGTGGGCGCTTTGGGGAAAGTCCTGTTTACAATGACACTTCTACTAGTACCTATTGTGGTGTAATCTGTTTGTCAAAAGCTATAAAGCCAATAGATAACTATTATTTATCCCAATTTCCAATACTTATCGAAATTAATTATAACTTTTTATAATGAAACTGACGAAAACTTGACAAAAACCTTTTACATTTTGTCTGACTAAAATGTGACTAAAACTAAAATGGCTGCCAAAAACAACACTGTGGAGGACAACAAATATTCGCACAGTTGCCACAGCTGCTTGAGACCCACCGTGCTGAGACATGAAAAAGTCTCAGCTGAAGAAATCTCCATTCAGTCACCGCTGAAATCAAGACTCGCCTTATCTCCAGGGGACGTCCCGGAGACATCTCCGTGACCAGCGGCAGCTCGAGTCTCCAACTAGTCTCCAGGCCGGTGAGACAGTCCCTTTGTGAGCACACAATCAGTCCGAGTTGAGGACATGTTGTGGAGACTGCCAGTCACTCCGCAACATCTCTGCAACTCTCCTCCAGTGAGATGGGCCCTCGTTTCCACTGGCAGGCCTTACCCAGCCCAGTGCCTGGTCTGCCCTGTTAGACGGGCGTCTCCACTGCAGAGGCCAGAGCCAATCCGGGCTGACCAGGCACAAGTTTTGAACCGACCTCTGGCCCTGGTTGAAAGCGCTCAACTCATCGTAACGTAACATAGACAGACTGCTGGCCTCGAGTTGGTCATAGGTGAGAGGAACGCCCGCTAAAACAGGCCGGTCATACGGATTTGATATTTCACATCATACGCTGTCGAAAAAAGCGATTTGCCGATAGCATTTAGCCGCTGTTAGCACAATTTAGCAGGTGTAGCATAACATTAGCACGTAGCTTAACTTCATAGTTGTCTTTTAGCTGCTTCTTTCTTTTAGCATTTGCCTTGGCACCCCTGAATTCCACAAACTCCACATTGTTTTCTCATCGCGGCTCACAAAAGTTCATCGCCGTTCTGTTGTTCCTTCAGTAATGTGTATTCTAGCGTGCACGTCCGACCCGTGGAAGCACCGCCCTCAAAGTGAAACCCCTGCGTTAACTGAGTAGAGTGGATACGTGAGTACTTTTGACCGAGCCGTGCTGACTTTCCTCGCTAACCCGCTAATCCAGCTTCACAGTAAAAGGCCCAGCAGTGAATTTCATTAAAATACATCGTCGCATGGATAAAAGTTTCAGACCGTTCTAGTTTGGGATTTGCATAACATGGGACCTTTGACATAAAACGACTTAATTAAGAGGAGATTGTTGGATGCTACCGGTGAATATTACAAAATAAATTCAGACATCTGTACAAAGTTTTGTGTGGTGCGTCGACAACACAAAAGTTGAGGGCACAAAAGGTCTCGCGAGCCCTATTCATTTGAAACAACACAGTCCTAACGCTCTTCAGTCCGTGAGCCGTCCCTGGAAATGGCTGGTAGGGAGTGTCCCAGGAATGCCCCGTTAACTTCCTTAGCATTTTAGTCGCTAACCGTGCTAAATTTGTTCCAAAAACATCCATAGACAAGACGCGACGAATCCAAAAACAGCTAGATCCAAGTTACGGAGAACGGGACGCACGACTGACGCTAGTTTACAGTTTGTAAAGTCTCCTGATTTGCAGCAAAAGTGTCAAAAAATTAGCCGATCGTTAGCGTAAAAGTTAGCGTTTCATCTCTGCTTTCTCGAGTTAGCATCCGTGACTTTACAATCCTCCTCGTTGGGTCTTCTTTCCGATCGCGCGTTCGCTGAGGAAGCGTCTTTAGCCCTGGCCTGGTCCAGTGAGCCCGCGCTGTTGCATTTCTTCACCAGCGGGGGCGCTATCGAGCCGGGGGCGAGCAGAGAGGACAGGGACAGGCTGTTAAAGTGTCAGATAAATGTTCGCTTTGTTTACATCCGTTCGCCGCGCTCCCCGTGTTTTCCTCACACGCATCCACTGAGTCCTGTCGGCTGCCTCCACCGCTGCTCTGGCTCCGCTGGTGCCCCTGGAGGCCTGGAGGGAGAAAGAGAGATGAGACATATTCCTGTAGCACATTTATATAGTATCTTCTTCTATAGGGGACTCATAATAACACAGAGACTAGAGACGTATCTGTAAATTTGTAAATCCATTCATGCTGATCTGTAAAGTGCTTTTAATGTAGTTAATCTATGGAGCCATAGCTGCCCAAGGGCAGACTCACAGAAGCATGGCTCGGGGACTGATCTCCAGTTGTGAAGCCAGGCTGACAGTCAGAATCACCACCTGGAATTTTCCTCCAGGTACATATTACAATAAGTGCCTATTGCGTATGTTTTAATGAGCCCGACCTGCTTAGCCTCAAGATCTGATGAGATCGGACGTTCACAAAGTGGTTTGGCCAAAAAGAGATGAAGAGCATTGCGATATATGGGACAGAACATAGACTGTACAAATAATAGACAACTCCTCCTCACTCCTCCCCGTTTACCATAATGACCACGTTCGAGGGGGAAATCATGGCGGATTTACAGACTCCTCCTCCCAGCTCTGACGAAGCATGTTCCTAATAAGGGCATAAGGCTGGATCTTCACTGTAGACTCGGCCCTTGTGTGACGTGTAGCTCGTGCAGCTCCAATGCTAACAGTCCGACCCTCATTAAGTACGAGATTTCTAAAATTTATCCTACGATAACCAGCCCGATGCCTCTGATTGTGTCTAACCCAGCGTAATCACAGGAGGAATATCTAGCTGTAGACAGTTCCAAAAGATTAGGCACCGGGCATTAAAGTTGTTTTTAACGTGTCTAGTGCAATGGATTCCAATGGGGGACTAGCTACCTATATGGAGGTACTACAGCAATGGCGGAGCAATGGCGACCTCCAGTGTCGTCGTCGCAAAGCAGAGCAGCCAGCGGCCATTGGGATAGAACCACAAATCTTTGCGTATGTGGGCAAACGCCACCAACAACTAAGCACCAAGTGGAGATGGTGCACTGGGGGGTGTCACGGTGGCATTCATGTGTCACAGTTTGAAAAGCTCTCGGGTTAGATTCCCACCGATTCTTATCTGTGTGGAGTTTGCATGTTCTCCTCGTGTCTGCGTAGGTTTTCTCGGGGTACTCCTGTTTCCCCTACCACAAGTGGTAAATGGACTCAACTTATATAGTGCTTTTCTACCTTCATCAGGCCCAAAGCGCTTTACAGTAAGGATTCATTCATACGCCAGTGTACACAGACACTGGAGGCAAGGAGGGTGAACGACAGTGTGCTTTTGTGGGAGCTGGGATTCGAACCCACGACCTTCCGATCACGAGACAACCTGCTTTACCAACTGCACCACCGTCGCCCCTAGTAACATAACTAGTAAGTGCTTTATTTGTCATTGTACAAGTGTACAATGAAAGGTGTTAGTCCTGAGCTGCTGGGACTGAGCCGCGTCGCCACTGTGGGTCAATCTCACCAGCATGTTTTTGGATGTCGGGGAAACCGTAGCACCGGAGGAAACCTGGCTGCCTTCAGTCTCCTCGGATCCTCTGAACGGTTCAGTGCTTCCTGGGTTTGTCCCTGTTTCAGAGCATGGTGTCCTGCACTGGTCAGCGAAAACTAACAACATGTACAATGGTCCAGGATGAATAAGAGTGTGTTTGAGGGTGTGAGTGTGGGACAACGGATGAAAATGAGCTCATGGCTCCAATTAGGCGTGGCGCATTTACCTGCATGAGTCCCATGTGTGTTCATTAACATGCAGTGTCCCGACCAAAAAAACAGATACATAGTTCTGCACTATACAGACATGGATCATCTCCAAACTTAATTACTGTCATGATGCAATAATCCTGTCTCAAACACAAACATGAGAACTACATTCAATTTAAAGAGCAACTAAACACCGCAACTAAACACCAAATCAAGTTTTCTTTACTGATAAACTGTCTCAATGGGTGTCTCATAGTGTTGTCCAGTGGTCCCTGACATTTTTCTGACATTATAGCGCAAACATGTGTAAAATCCTAACTTTGGCCTGAAAACGAATGGGTTGCGCCCCCTTCAGGGTTAACTCTGCTACTAAATTCGAATTTCCTGATTGACTGGAGACGCGTCCACGGCCTCCACAGAACGTCATAAGCCGCACCAGCTCCACACATCGTCATCAGGTGCTGCCCATTGTCCTGCCCCTGTACCTGTGGTTTATAACCAAGTCCCTCCCACGTAATCAGTCTGCTGTGATTGTGCCAATGCAAATGTCGAGGTCAATCAAGGCCCACACACTCACCCCCGCATGTCACCCCAAACCTCAGAGACCGCCTCTTTCACAGCAATTTTTGACTTTTGTTTGTGGGTGGGGTAAGGCTTTGGCACGCCCGTTTAGTTACTCTTTAAGGCACATCGTCTCAGTTTGACCGATCCATCAGCGCCAGTTCAGCCATAGAGGACCAGATCTGAACCATATCCAGCTGGAGGACTCGTCTATCTTGCATGTTTTTGATTAAACTTGTGTTCTAGAATCCCATTTAGAAACAGTAATAGTAGTGTTTCAGTGTAGCTCCCCTGTTGGATGAAGCTCTGACCTGCAGAGCGGTGCGTCTCTGGAGCAGGGACAGCCCCTCCTGCTGCTCCCTCTGCCCCAGACTCGGTGGGTGGTTGTGGGGGTGGTGTCGGGGAGGTGTGGGGTGGAGCGGATGGTTCTGGACGGGGCTGAGGTCTCGAGGCGGAGACGCGCTGAAGCTGAGCCCCTCCTCCACAGTGTTCTGCAGACTGCCCTCGGAGCTGCCCGTGTCCACAGACGAGGCGCTGTGGAACGGGTGCTGCGGAGACCAGAACACGGGGACACGATTTCACATTTTTAATAACAATACTGAGAGTTTCAATTAAAAAAAGAAGCAAGTACTGTTATTATATGAAGGTTATTCATGATCAGATCTATCAAAAGGAAGGTATGTTACCGTAAAGCTTTTGTCACTTACAGAGTCAAGATATGATAATAGTTTATTGATCTTACGATGGAGAAATTCACTAGTTACAGCGGCTCTAAAGAACTCACACGGGGGAGTAGATGTTTAGGAAATGTGCCAGGTAAATGTGCAAACAGGTTATAATAATACAATAAAAGGTGTCTTATGTACAATGAATAAAAAGACTTTGAAAAAGAAACACAAGTATAAGTTAAACTAAATGAGATCGAAATATCAACAGAAAAATCAAGGTGACAGTGCAAGAAATCAGATATTGATGTTTACAGTCGCTGGCAGTCACTCTGGGTTTTACATGAGCCAGTGCAGATTTGGATTTTAGAGGAACTGAATTGTCTCCAGCCCTTAATTCAGGAAGGCCCAGCTGCAGAACCAGGTGGAGAATGATTGTGCCTCCATGTCTGGACTTGGAGTTAAAGTGCTGTCCATGTGGCAGCAGCTTCTTAAGGGATATTTCAGGATTTTTGACATAGGGCCTCATTTCCTAGTTATCCAGAGTGTTGTTGATGTCTGGAGATATTTTTTTCTTAAATTCATGCAGTTCTTATATTTGAAGAGTCTAGTGGCGCTAGGCTAATGCTAGGCTAATGCTAATGTAACCGGGGGTGGTGCAGAGGGGTAGAAATAACTAGCAGCTCTAGCAAGTAGCAGTTTTAACCTTAGCTATTAACCCCAAAGGTCCACAGGTAAGTAATATTGACAGAGGCAGGTTCCATACTTTAAATAAATCAGTGTTTTATTTATTAAAGTTATTTTTCTCAAGTTTCTCTTTTTCCTTAGTTCCATGTTTAAAACCAGAAGTCCATAGTTATTAGATCATGATTTTCACAAGGGTTAGTCCGCAGACCCACGCGCCCCAACAGTGGGCTTACAGAGCGTTCAGTCAAAGATGTAAACAAAACATGACATAACCAAAACAAAACGACAAACAAGACGGCAGAGTCCTGCACTGGCCCGCCAGTGTTTGGAGTTCGACCTACAATATATAAAATAACAGTTGGTCACAAAACAATTCATAACGGCGCACTTTAGCTACGACCAAAACTAAAACATACCGCTCTCCGAGGCGCAGTGTCACCGGCATTGGGATACAAATGCTACGTCCACCGGACCTTCGGGACCTCCGCACCCGATACACAGTGGTTCCTACGCGCATTGCGCTGAAGCGCTCCCCCGGATAGTTGTGCCCCTCGGCGCTATAAAGCAGTGCTTGTTAGGGCCAAACCAATTTAGTTAGTTTTGAAAAGTTAAAAACTTCGCTCTACCTGTTAGCCTGTTGCTCCAAACACAAGCGGACGCCGGCCTGACCACCCGGAAGAACAAAGACGAAGATAGACGTGACCTTTTATACGTTTTACGTTGCGCCCCTAGTGGGCGCACCGTCACACTAAGCTAACGCATTTCTATGGTATCAGTTAGCCTGCATTAAAAACAGTCTGACCCACTCCACAGTGCACCTGAGGTAAATCACTTATAACACCAGACTAACCATATAAATGTCTGTGTTAATAGAATCATTTTTGAAATATAACTTACCTTGTATCACATGAATTGTCACATTTTGAGGGACTATTTTCTCGCAGATCACTCCGCCGCTGCGTTAGCTTACAGCCACGAAGCTGATGCTGCTCAAATATAAGTTATTTTAAATGCAAAATGGTTAAAATGATTCTATTAACACAGACATTTATATGGTTAGTCTGGTGTTATAAGTGATTTACCTCAGGTGCACTGTGGAGTGGGTCAGACTGTTTTTAATGCAGGCTAACGGATACCATAGAAATGCTTTAGCCTTGCTCTAGCCTAGCGCCACTAGACTCTTCAAATATATATTTTTTCTTCTCTTTGTTGTTTTTTCCTTAATTGTTTATTATTTTTTCTTAAATGTATTAAATGCAATAAAAAAAAAGAAAAAAAAAAAGAACTGCATGAATTTAAGAAAATAATATCTCCAGACATCAACAACACTCTGGATAACTAGGAAATGACACAGCTGATTCACAGACATTACTGATCTGACTGGGGCATAAATGGACATTAGGCATTATCTTTCTTTATGTCAATTACAACATTCGTCTTTTTCCCCTTATTAGGAAATGCATATCGGGGCTTGGTCATGTTTTGAGGGCCTGATTGAAGGGCTAGGCGGGCCACATCTGTCCCCGGGCCTTAGTTTGCCCATGCCTGATTTAAACAGTAATAATCAGAGCAGAT
Source organism: Neogobius melanostomus (assembly GCA_007210695.1). Classification (NCBI taxonomy): domain Eukaryota; kingdom Metazoa; phylum Chordata; class Actinopteri; order Gobiiformes; family Gobiidae; genus Neogobius; species Neogobius melanostomus. The sequence continues at coordinate 5,366,831 of VHKM01000122.1, read as the reverse complement.
GGAGTATTATTCTGCCAAGTGCGTAGCGCCCTGTACTTTCTCTGCAAACAAATTAGAGATTTATTTCATGGATAACATTTGTGTTTATTTTGTTCATTTTTTTCAAATCCAAAATACTTTCTGTCTTTTCACAATATCTTTTAATCTTTGTCTTTGTGACAGTAGTTTGGCTTCTCTGCTGTATTTTCCTGATTAGTTTATGCACACGTGTGAAAGATCAGAAAGAAATCAGACAATATGTACATCAGATTATGCTGTTTACACGCCACGTCAATAATCTGAGAACTCCAGGAATCAGATTATGATCAGATTTGAAAGGTGCTACATAAATAAATGTTACTTATTCACTTATGTCAAACTATATTACTTAAATAGAAGGTACTTTGTGATAACACTTCTCCAAAAAGTACAGTTATTGTGAGTGATTCAGTCAAAGCAAACTTCCTCTCATCATCAGGAGTCTCAGAAAACCCCTCGCTCCAAAATGATCAACAGAGTCCGAGAAAGACCGAGAAAGACTAAAGCGAGGAGTCCGTCTGCGGCTCCGGGGTCGAGCGGGCTAATTATCTGAGAGCAGGCAGCGCGGGATCACAACGCGCGCCGAGGCGGAAGGGAAACAAAGAACAGGTAGGAATGAAAATACAGTCGCTATGGAAACCAGCGGCACTAAAATAAACCCCGCTCTGGAACTGGAGACAGCGGCTGCGGCTTTGGAGGCTTTATTAGAGGACTTATATAAATATTAGCACGAGGGAGAGGACACAGGAGGATGAAACAGGAACGTCTGCAGAGGAGGATTTAAAGTTCACAATCATAATGTCATGTTATGTGGCATTCAAAGTTTGTATCGCCCAGCGTGAATAAACTTAGGTCGTTTCTTGATGCTTAAAATAACACAGACAGCACTATATGGTCTACAAGATAATATGGAGATTACTGTTTGGAAGATATACCATATAGAGTTACTGCAATGTCAAGAAATGTGGGAAGATGTAGGAGAAAATGGGGAGAGAAACGGGAGGGGAAATGTAAAGAAATTTGGGGGGAAAAATTGGGAAATATTGGGGAAAAAACAGGGGAAAATGTGAAAAAAATAGGGACAAACAAAGGGAAACAAAGAGGGAAATGAGGGAAATATTGGTGAAACATTGGGGACAAAAAAGAGAAAACACAGGGGGAAAATTGGGAAAGAATTGGGGGGAAAAGTGGAAAAAAAGGTAATAAATAGGGGCAAAAATAGGGAAACAAAGGGGGGAAAATATTGGCAAAAATTGGGACAAATATAGGGAAAGAATGGGGAAAAATTTAGAAACAGTATGAGTGCGTTTACAAGGGCTCGAAATTCCCCGTTATTATCGGGAGTTTTTTAATATTCCGGTTTTGTCTTTGATCATACAAATGCAGTTTCCCGATTATAAAAACCCGAAAATAGCAGTTTCCCGATTTTGAGAAACCCGGATTTTCCGTCAGTAACCGGGATATAACTTCATGTAAACGCTATTTTCTGGTTTTAAGAAACTTCCCATTTCTTGCGCATTCGCAGTTAATCGTAAACAAACATGGCGGCGGCGAGTCTGAAGAGCTCCTGTTTCTGGAGTCAAGAGGAGACGGAGTTTTATATTTTAACCATGAAAGAATATTAGTGAATATTTAAGATGGAAAGAAGCGTCGTAATGTGGATTTATGCGAAACTGTCGGCGACCGTTTCAGGCTGGTTTTCCAGAGAGGAGTCGACCACAACACAGAGCCGGATTAAGTTTTTCCTCCACTAACTATGGGTGAACTCCATCAGCTCCACTCTCTCACACCGGCCCCGGCTTTAACCTTCTCCCAGAGCTCCCTGGTCCACTCGGTGATAAAGACGGACTCAGGACGGGTAAAGGTCAGGAATTATCCACAATCTGCCGTCACTGCTGTAGCTTAGGATGTCGAGGACGAGCAAAACATTGAGCCCAAAGTGACTCAAAAGAACAAGCCACACATTTATGCTTTTAATATTTTCACCGTATTGTGCTCAGAAATGTAACGTATGCGCCTGTGCGGACAGAGCTTAAATTCGAAAGCCGGGTTTCCTTATTTGATCATGTAAACAAGGAATTTGAGTTTCCTGATTTCTCATAAAACTGCCATAACCGGAATATAGCGAATAACCAGCAATTTTGAGCCCTTGTAAACGCACTCTATGAGTAATATCTGGGGAAAAATTGGGAGGGAAAGTGTTTTTTGCAGCACATTCTTGCATATTTCTGATTGAAAAGTATCACTTCTTCATTGTTATCGAGACAGTCAATATCGCCCAGCCCGAGAGTAAACAGCACAGCAGCGATTTGTACGATCTACTCAAATGGGGCCTCTACAAGGAAAATGTGAGGTATTACAGGTTAAAGGGAAAATATTGCAGAGAAACTAAGAGAATTTGTTCTGTTGGGACAATATCAACTTTCACCAGGACGTTGATGTGTGAAATGATTGCACTGACTGAGCGTTTGTCCAGAGGTTTATTTGGGAAATGGTTACTTCATCTAGAAAGAAAGAAAGAGGCCGACTGAGGCGTGCTACAACCTTATTACTACTGGACTGATCTTTACCTCCTCGTTCTGTCCAGCGCTGACATGTTTTACCTGAGCAGCGAGCGGTCTGCTGTTTGCCCCCGGCGACCGGAGCGAGGCCCAGGACGCCGGAGAGGTCAGCCCACAGACGGCTCTCGATCCTGGGGAGAGAGAGGCGCGAGGGCAGGGCCCAGAGCCGGGAGCCGAGGCCGGGTGAAAGAAGTCTGCGGGGAGAGGGAACACTCCTCCAGAACCGGAGCCCATTTCACCGTCTGAGGAGAGAAAACCATACAGAGCAATATTAATAAGACTCTTAATGAAAATGAACGGATTCATAATTCAGGGCTCATTCAGGGTTCATACAAGTGTCTAGAGAGTTTAAATTATACAACAAACAATACCAAGGCTAAGGCGCATAATGCAGTTCTGTATAAGATTAAAGATCTGAATTAAGATCAGGGACGGCTGGCATCAGTGGGCTGGTAGAACTCCTCCCTGTGGTCTATATCTGGTCTGCGGGCTGATCTGAAACATTGGTGTCGCTGACGAAGCCTTTTGGTTGAAGAGGCGAAACGTTCAACACCTCAACTACAGAGTATAGACGATGACTCAAGAACCTTCATGATGGATAATTCTCCTGTACGACCTACACAGAGCAGAGGAACATTGTTGACATTGTTGACCAATCCAGTCCTGTGTGTCCCGTTCTTTACCGAAAAAATCGTGTAGTCTGTGCTCAGCTTAAAGGGATATTTCAGGATTTTTGACATAGGGCCACATTTCTAGTTATCCAGAGTGTTGTTGATTTTTTAAATTTTTCTAAAATTCATGCAGTCCTTATAGTTGAAGAGTTTAGTGGCGCTAGGTGCTAGGCTAGTGCATGTCTATGGTAACTAGTAGCCTGCATTAAAAACAGTCTGACCCAAGCACAGTGCACCTGAGGCAAATCACTTATAACACCAGACTACCGATATAAATGTCTGTGTTGACTGAATAATGTTTTAAATATAACCATTTTGTATTTAAAAGAACTTATATTTGAGCAGCATCAGCTTCCTGGTTATAAGCTAACGCAGCGGTGGAGTGATCTGCTAGGTTACCGGATCTACAGTAGTTTGTTTACCTGCGGCCGGCGTTACTACACGTGGAATTCATTCATGATTTTGAAGAGGTTTTTAATGCAGGCTACTAGTTACCATAGACATGCACTAGCCTAGCACCACCAAACTCTTCAAATATAAGGACTGCATGAATTAAAAAATAAAATCTCCAGAAATCAACAATACTCTGGATGACTAGGAAATTCTCCTGAAATATCCCTTTAAAGCAGGACCTTTAACGTTACAAGGGACATTTATAAAACAAACTATTTTAAAAACGTAAAGCGAAACAATCCAAAAAATCTCCCAAAACGAAGCTCCAGATTGAAAGACAGTTCCTTTATCTCTTTTATCTCGCTCTGACTGTGGCCACGTCTCCCGCTCGTTCCTCCTCCTCCGTCTTCGCTAATGAACTGTTTAATTGGATCAAAGTCAGCGGAGCGTCGGACAACGTTCAGTCATCCTCACGTCAAAGTCGATCACTCTGAGGCTGTGATTGTTTCAACGATAGCATCAATGTCACCGTAAAGTCACGCACTTTAATGAGTCTGCATTAAACACGGCCAAGGTCGCACATTGATCTCATGGAGCTGATTAGGACGGAACCGCGGGGGTTAGCGGCACCTGCACATGAATATAACACATGGAGGAGACTTAGCGAGCCATGTTTTACTATTACATGAGGGCTAATATTGGTTTCAAATCACATTACCAAATTCATAGTGCCATTGTGCAGGACTGAGGCTTAAACACATGATTTCAGTACATTACTGTCGATAGTTTATGTTTTAAAATGTGAATTGATGTGAAGAAAAGACAGGGACGAGAGACTGGGCTGGTCAGGACTTTAAATGAGCCTGGAGCGTCCTCTGCAGGCAGGAGTGGGAAAGGCACATTATTAAACAGTGAAAACAAGCTTTCAGTTTTAAGTATAAGATAAGACAAGATAAACTTTAATGTCCCACGAGTGGGAAATTTGTCTTGGGCTTCTCACTAGGGCCGCGATCCGATACGTATTGTGATACAGTAAATAATTATGATAAGTCATATGTTAACCTTAAAGCAGTACTAAGTAACTCTTGCCCCTAGAGGCCATAAGCTCAACTGCAGGTGTCGTAGCAAGTTACGATTTTTTTACTTATTGAATGTCTTGGAGAGTAAATACTACGCTGACAGAAAAGGTGAAGGGAGAGAGGGGTGTTGTACATCCAGTTAAACAATGGAAATAATTTTTTTCACTCAAACTTGGCTGTAAATACTGTTTAAGTGGCGCTAGCCCACAGTTAGCTTTGCCCGTTAGCCTGTTAGCTTCTTCTTCATGATTCTATTAGTGTGTATTGCTTGCTCCGACCCGGTGGCAGTCAAGTTGCAAGGGTGGTTTTCTGGCCAGAGACACCAGGGGGAGATGAAAGACCCCCCAATCATCCCATTAACACTTGTATTACCCCCAGAGGGACTACGGAAAGGATTTATTAAGGTAAACACGTAACTTAGTACTGCTGTAAAATGTGTAAAAAGAAAAGAATCATGTGTCCAAAGTTTATAAACCAAATGCCATTTGACTTTTATTGAAGTGTTAAGATTGAAAAGTGCATTAACAAAGAAAGTGCTGTTAGTGGAAAACAAAGGAGTGTGTGACAAAAATGCCTCCAAACACAAGTATTGAAAGTATTGATACTTGATAAAGTATCGATACTTGGTATTGCGATCCAAATCCGATCCGATATTTTGTCCCAGCCCTACTATTATTCACCCATGCTGCAGCCAAAACTAAATACACATAGACAACATAAATAAAACATAAACATACAGGCCTGCCCCATTCTGTAAGAGTACAATAAAACAGAATGTCCATTGTTCATACATCTATCAAAGTTCATCTTTGTATAGATTTGTTTAATGGCCCAATCGAAGTGGGGACAAAAGAGTTTTTATTTCTGTTGAGATTGCAGTGGGGGACCCTGATCCTTCTTCCCAAAGGCAACATTTCATACTCTGAATACAGAGAATGTGACGGATCGCTCAAAATCTTGTTGGCCAAACGCAGAGTGGCCTGTTCATAGAGGCTCTGCTGCTCCTGTTCACCAATGATTTTCCAAGCAGTGTGGACTAGACACAGCAGCTTGTTCTTTAGCTTGGATTACCGGCATGCAAGCAAATCTATGCTGAGGAACAAACTTTGAAAAGTCCAGCTACGGATTATCAGCTTTAAAAATGTGCAGCACAATTTTACGTTCCTTCTATGACATTATAAAATACAGAATATACAGATCGGCGCTTCAGCAGTCGAAGAAGAAATGGCCAAAGTGAACAGGATTTCAGTGTCGTTCGTAAACGTTTTGTCATGTTTTAGCCTCTATCTACAGGAAGACAAAACGCTTATAATATCAGAAACTTTCTCGGAGCCCGCTCAGTAAATGTGTGCGTCCACATGAAATGACTCAGATCAATGAAAACGCTGTGATACATCTGCCCAGCCTGTGTGAGGCGCTGTGGCGCTACCAAAGAAAAGAGAACAAGACTGGAGATAGCACATGCAGTAAACCCTCTGCTTTAAATATGACACTTCTCAATGGATTTACGACGTACAGAAGAGACGAGGAGGTGAATTTATCCTTCAGACTCAGTACAGTCAGTCCAGAAACAGACTGCATGGAGGCTAACTCTGCGGCGGTTATTCTACCTGTCAGCTCTGGCTCGCGGTGGAGCAGAGGAGCGGAATAAGTCAGGATTAAACAACGAGGAGCCGTGCGTTATACAGTCACGACTTGGAGTCACGAACACCACTGACACATCTGGATTGTCACGGCTGGCGATGACGCACGTCCAGTTCAGTGATGAGGAGGAGGTTCCTAAGACTAAAACTAACAGGGCTTGATGCAAAACACTAGACATGTAGATATGTTTTCCACGAGGGAGCGTTATAAAGTCAAGAACTCTTCACTTCCCCTTTCCACTTCTCCTAAACTTGAAAGGACCAGTCAAGTCAACCCGGTGCTATAATGAACAGTGTCTGAATATCTCATACACAGACAATAATTATGTTGTTATTAAAAGTTAGAAAACATCCTTGACTGATAGTGTCCAGAAATTAAAATAAGGAAACAATGTAAAGTCCCAGTCATCCAAAACCTAAGCACTTCCTATTTTTCTTCTTTTTTTTTTTAAAGAAAGAATGACAGGGCTCTCGAGATTGAGTAAGACATTGGAATATTTCTAAAAGTAATTCCAGTAAGATGTGTAAAAGAGTGGGTATAATAGTTTTTGCAGGTATTTGGTAATACTGTCAAATGCATCTTCATCACTATCTTACACTTTGTTGGTTAGACATAAAACAGCTGAAACAAACTGTCCAGCCGTTTCACTTCCTGATTTTCAAATAATCCCCGGTTTACTCTTGTTCCTCTTGGCTGTGCAGCAGTTTCAATAAAGAGGAAAAAAAACCTGAAACATTATGTGGTTAAAGTAATTTCGTCCAGTTACCTTTGCGTTTCGCCGGACTCTCCCCTGCTCCCGGATTAGACCGTGGGCTTTGGTCTGGGTCTCTTCTCGTCTGGACCCCGTCTTCAGAGCTGTCCGAGCTGAAGCGCAGACCGCAGTAGCCGCTCTGTACGGGACGCTCCTCTGAACTCTGGGAGTCACTGCTGCCTCTCTGTGACAAACAACAGCAAACACACACATTCAGGATCAGCTTTTGGCTTCAGGAACACAGCACATCAGTCTGAGTTGCGGAGACGTTGCAGAGACTGCCAGTCACACCAGTCTCAGCATCGTCTTCGCAATTCTCCCTGGTGAGAAAGGCCCTTTAGGCTGCACAATTATATACATGTACATATTCAACAGCCATCAATTGTGAATACATTTACAATTTAAGTTTCAACGTCTGGATTTATTCCACAGAGCACATTACAAAACCAATGACGATTCTATACTATAGGTTTATTAGAAACAAAACAGAGTTCTCTGCAAATCCCAAGCCTGGGGTTTCCAATCCATCCCCTGTGCAAAACTAAGAATGAAATGCATTTCAGGATACAAACCACAAAACAAGGCTTTATGAAAGTCGGCAGCAGCATCTGTACTTCAGATCTCTACAAACAGGCTTTGAAATGCATAGGATTCTTAGTTTAGCGGTTCATCTATTTACTTCCGCTTTATTCACGCACACTCCCTCCAGCTGTTCTGGGTTTTCCTGGGGGCCTCCCACAACGTGTCATACAAGGGGGCGTGGCCTAGTCAAGGGGGAGAGAAAACCTCTCATGAGAATCACAATTTTTCACTTTTTTGGGCCGTTTTCTGGTGGATTATAAACATATTTATCACACAAATAAAGTCAAGCAAAATAGGGTCCACTTGGGTATTTTTTCACAGCAAATTATTCAGTAGAAGCGAAAAACGGCCCTTGTTGCTAACGTTAGCATATGTAGCATGAAGCTAATGTTAGATTCCTGGTTAGCATTGTCTGTTTTTGAGAAATTATGGGCTGTTGAAGCAGTTTGTTCCTCTCCATGTCTCTGTATCTTTATTTGGTAGAAAAATAAATGCATTCATTTTTTCCCTCTTTGTTTTCCCTCTTCAAAAATGATCATAGAGGCAATTCCAAAGCTGCCGTCTGTATGTGTCAGTGGGACATAACCAGAACACCTCCCTAAGGAGGCGACCAGGAGGCATCCAAAACAGATGCCTGAGACACCTCAGCTGGCTCCTCTTGACATGACTGTTTAAAAGGTCCCGGGTTTGATCCCCACCTGGACGGGCCTTTCTGTGTGGAGTTTGCATGTTCTGTGTCTGTGTAGATTTCCTCCGGTTTCCCCAACCACTAAAAACATGTATAAAAGGTTAAGCCTCCAGCCGTTAGCCTGGCTTCACATCTGGAGATGGGTCCCAGAGCGCCGGCCCATTCTGGCTGCTCACTGCTCCTACAGGTCGCCCCCACTGAGGATGGGTCAAATGCAGAGAATAAATTTCCCTACAGGGATTAATAAAGTATAACTTAACCTTAACCTTAGCCTTAAGGAGCAGCAGCTTTACTAAATCGAGAGCTCACAAACATGATTGTGAGATACTTGAACACATTTTTAATTCAAATAAATTGAAAATCTAACATAGGACATTGAAATATTTGTCAGAAAAGTCACAATCACTTTCCCAAATTGGTGCATCTCAAGTGTAGAATGAGTTGTTGCGTTCGCCAATGAACGTTCAGGTGTTGCACTCTCCACGACTCTTTTCTGACAATCACAGAGATGCCACAAAAACCTGCAATTTCCCTCTTCACAACAACAGAGCAGTTTGAACCCATCTCCTCCGTTTCGCCGCTCTCTAGTCCCTGATTAAAATAAGACCCGCTCAAAGGAAACGCTCTTCAAGGGCTGATGAAGTGAACAGGAGCCAGGTGGAGCTGAGAGGGCCGCATTTCCCAGCATGCACCGCTGCGCCGTGCGAAGAGGCAGGTGTTGTAATCAGCCTCCGAAGCGTGTAAACAGTGATTAATAAAGATCAGCAGAGACGGAGGAGGTGCGAGCGCGAACCGTGACTTTATAACAGCACTAATAACACACATCTGTGCCGTGAGATCATTTCAACAAGAGGGAGATGAGCTAATGTTGTTATTCATTTAAATAGTTTGCAAACCAGGTAAATAATAAATTACAATAAAACAGTGCAAATTCTCTCATCCATGTTGTTAATTCTATCTTTAGATTTTAATTGTTTTTAAATCAAGACAAAATTACAATACCGTTCACAATCTATTTCTCATTAAAGCTGCCTTCAGCTATTAGCATGCTTCCACCAGTAGTGAACCCTGCTCTGACTGAGAATGGTCTACATTTACAGTGCAGAGCTTTTATTTCCCACAACCCTAGAAGACCTCATATACTTCCTGATGGTGTGTGCTCTGTAAACAGAGAAATGACCTGACGGTTCCCTGTAACTACATTAGATTATTAACACAAATGGACATTTCATGAGGATCTTTTGTAAACTTCTATCATAATGCTAACCTCTGACTGTGTTAGCTGCTCTGCCGCTGCAGGCATTGCCATTTGCATGTGTTTGTGTTTACATGGAGCGGGGCAGGTGAGGGGTGTGTTGGGGTTGCACTGAGAGGCGGGGGAGTTGCCGAGCTCGTCTCTTAATTTTTTTTATTTCATTCAAAAGTGAGATCCAACAATCACAACAAAACAGCCAAGCCAATACAGCAGCAGAGGAGAAGATCAAGTCTCTGCGGAACAAAGGTAGTTCACTGTTTCGAAGGGGGTGCATTGCGATGCAATGTGGGAATGCAACCACTCTGGGTCGGCAAAATGGAATAGCTGAGGGCAGCTTTAAGAAGGCTGGGACAATATATTGTGTACTGAATACTGAACTGTAGCAATACGAATCGATGCTTTCAATACTTTTTAAATTACATTTTTCTTGAGGAACAGTTACACAGCACTTTATGCTAAACCTATATATTTTGCTGTGGTACTTTACACTTTACATTAACAGGTCAGAAAATGTCTTGGTTTAAAACTTTTGGACGCATCACAACACAATACTTGCTGTATCGCAATACAAATTGTATCGACCCCAAAGTATCGTGATACATATATTAACATATACGTATAGTGAGCAGCCCAAGCGTTAAGTCCATAAAATCACACATAGAGGAAATAAAATGAACAAAGCATAAACAGTCAAATCATAAAATGTAATACAATTAATAAATAATAATGTGGATGACGGATGCAATGATCGTATGAACGGGTTGGAGTGTTTTGAATCGTCGGCTTTAATCTGTGAACACTGTAACCACTGAGCCACAGCAACTCCATTCTACCCATGTCTGAGGAATTATTTAATTCTTTGACTCAGCAGTCTCAATCAGGCTATAAAAAATCTTTCCGGCAGTGAACACCAACAACTATGCAAACAATCACTACCAGGTTCTTATCACTATATGTTAGAGCAACTAAACTAAAAACATAAAGCTTAAACTACAAACAAAAATGGCAGCAATAACAAGCCACTTAAAAAAAAACAAAAAACACGAACACCACTGAATGTGACGTGTATAGCGCTGGTATAGGGGCAGAGCCTAAGCAGAATTTTGCTTTCACATTGCGCTCTAGTTTCCTGTCACTCTTTCCCCACAACCACAACCTACGACCAGCTCTGACAGGAAGGAACAGGCAAACTCATGCCTTTCTAAAATGTACCATTCTCTGGGACAGCCCGAGCTCTCTGGACCCTCTCAGGTTTGACTTTTGTTTTATTGTATATTAAACGGTGGAGTGAGGTCAGGTCCTGAATTGAACATGGGCTAATTCTGGGTTTATAAGATGTTGCCTCATAATTTGACCGATTTTAATCTTGTCTTATTTATAGGATTTAGAAATACTTTTACAAATATATGATACAGTTTCAGGAAACTTAAATGAACTAATCTGCCATTGTTTGCTTGTTTAATCTTTGAATTTATATTTTGGATTTCGTTCACAACACATTCATTTCCTGTTTTTTGTTTTCTCAAGGGACTTTGTAATCCCTGAAAGAGCACATATTCTGCTAAATGGACTTGTTGGTGTGTTTTAACCGTAGTAATGTAATATTCCTTAATGATACACATTGTTTCATTCACTCATGTTTGGTTATTCCAGTATATTCTATCGGTCTCCTCAATAAGTCAAAACACTCACCTAACCTGCAGCCTTTTTAAAATGCCTACATTTTCTTAGTGCCAGAAGAGGGTGATTCCAGGCATTAGAGTGCTTAGTGTAGGGAAGGCAAGGCAAGGCAAGTTTATTTGTAGAGCACAATTCATACACAAGGCAATTCAAAGTGCTTCACAGTTGCATAAAATTACAAGAAAAGGAGGAGAGAAAAGAAGGAAGCTGATTTGCGGTGATCTTTTCACATGATACAAGTTGCGCCATCGTAACCTCCCACCTCCAACCACTCACACTGGCTTCTGGATATTCCCCGATGGCCTCACATCCACTAACCAGGTCCTTGTCTTCTGAGATCAGAAAGGATCAGGTATTCAAAAATACCTGTGTATTTTGCAGAAACCAGAGTCAAAAAAGTGTTTTAAAAAGACAGTTAAAATGCAAAATGTCAGACCTTTTAATTTCTTTAGACTAATATGAATTTAACTAGAAATTCTGGGATTGCTATATATAAAAAAAAACTGAAGACCCAGACCTCACTGATTTACCAAATTAACACAGATGCAATAAAAATATGTTTAGCTTAATTTTCCACTATGAATTTATCAATTAAATTACGTATAAACATTTTGATTAGATGTTCACTATATTTTAATCAATATACTTTTTGTGACAATTTTGTTGGGGTGCCTTGGGGTTTTTCTATTGTAAAATGGTGCCTTGGCTCAAAAAGGATGGGAAACACTGCCGTAGACAACACCTGGCCCTCCACTTCATCCTGGAGCACCTGGACTCCCCGGGAACCTACGCCAGGATCCTGTTTGTGGACTTCAGCTCTGCCTTCAACACCATCCTCCATGGACTGCTATGAGACAAGCTCTACCAGCTCAGCGTGCCCGGCTCCCTCTGCAGGTGGATCACTGACTTCCTGGCGAAGATCGTCTCAGACACTCGGACTACCAACACTGGGTCCCTCAGGGCTGTGTACTTTCCCAAGGCTCTTCTCCCTGTACACAAACTGCTGCACCTCCAGTCACTGTTCATGAAACTGATCACGTTTGCGGACGGCACCACCTCGACTGGTGTCCCGTGGCAGCAACAACCTCCTCATCCGGTTTCCCCTACCACTCAAAACATGTACAATAGGCCAGGATGAACGTGAGTGTGTTTGAGAGTGCGCATGGGAGACGACGGATGGAAATTAGCCCAAGGCTACAATCCGGTGTGGCTTGTTCATTAACTTGCACTGACCCTACCAAATAAACCAACCAAAAAACCACTGTGTGATACGCTGGCGCCACAGGACAGGCACAGACTGCTGCAGCACATTGTGCATGGTGCTATAGGCTATCGCTCCTGGGACTTACATCTCCAGGATGTAAGTAGGGAAGGAAGCTTATTTGCTCCTCTGACTCCTCTCCCCTCAGGCAGGAGGATATGGTCCATCCAGACCAGAGCCTCCCCTACATGAAGAGCTTTTCCCCCCATGCCATCAGAATCATGAACACTAAACCTGTTACCTGCCATTTGCACTATTATATTTGCACTACCTGATTATTCACCTCATATCTGCTGCTTTTGTACATTTGTAACTCATTCACGCCACTGTTTGTCGGGACGAGCATATTATGTATATTCAAAGGTTATCCAATTTTACAATAAAAATAAATTTGATCCTACTTAATTATATTGTTTTGCATTCCCTAATAGAATTAGTTTACATGTCGCACAATACCACAGCATAAAATTCCTTGTCTGTGAATATACCTTCAGTGACATAAATAAAAACCTATTCTCAATCTAACGTCTTCATCAAGATCTAATTTGACCACGGAATATTTCTTTATGTACTGACGTATTAAAATGCACAGTAACAATAGGGATGAAAAAATTAGGTAAAAGAAAGAGTTGAATGAGTTTACATGACCTGTCTATGTTTAATCAATTGATAAGTGTTAAAACTTGGTCTAGGAGATAGATGATTAGCTATCGCCTGAACTCCTAACGTAGTCTAATCTCCTTATTAGATATTTCAGCAAAGGAAATTGTATTCTGAATGTTGACTGTGATTGTGCAGGTTTCTGGACAGAGGATGGATCAGACAGAGCACAGAGAGGACGGAGCCCCGCGATCTAAAACCACTGACAGCCCCAAAGCTCAGAGGTGAGACCCACCACTGTTCTCCTTGTCAGAGTCAGCACTAAAGCCACTGCTTCCTCTGTGTCCACAGACCTGCTGCTGGGACGGGACCAGTGTCTTTGAAAAGTGAGAACTCTATGGGACGGTACTATACCTTCAAAAACAACCAAGATCCACAGTAAGTCGGTAGTTTGTTATAAGAATACATGCTTCATAGTCAAAAACTATATCCACATCTGGCGCTGCACATCGGCCTGACGTGTTTAGTCACAGTAAATGTTCAAGGTAATATGCCTGCATTAGCATCATCAGTTTGAGTCATAGCTCTGGCAATTTTAATATAACTCTTCACTCCCTTTTGGTGCAATTAGACCAAACGCGTCGGATGCGCAATATTACAAGCAACAACAACAAGAGAAGTCCAACCAACTCGCTCGTGTCGGAGGACGCAGAAGAAAAGATCTGCGACTCATCTGTCTATGACATAGACAGATGGGGCCACAAAGTTTTTTGTTTATTTTCTTGCCAAAAGGGGCTAGAATGAAGAAGACTATGATTGCCTAAACACATTTTAAAAAGCAACACAATAGCTGCAGTTATGTGTTGTCTTTCTTCATGTCAATAAAAACATACAGCGGGAACCATATGTTTACATACACTTTATAAAAAGATACATTTGCATTTTCCTCACTGTATGACATGAAACAAGAGTTAACCTTTATTTTTTTTTAGGTCAAGTAGAATTTAAAAAAAATATTTCTATTTGCTAAATGCCAGAAAAATGAGAGATAGAATTTTTTTTTTTAAATGTTTTAAGTTTACATACACTAAGATTACTATACCTTTAAACAAAGCTCAGATGACAATGTCATGTCCTTGGAAGCTCAAGTCTGGTTCATCCTTGAGGGAAATTTCAAGACACTTGAAAGTGCCAGTTTCATTGGTTAAAACAATGATGGAAATGTCCAGTCATCATACAGATGAGAAAGTTTTGCTGCGGGAGGGACTGGGGCACTTCACAAAACAGATGACATCATGAAGAAAGAACACGATGTGGAAATATTGGAGCCACATCTCAAGACATCAGCCAGGAAGTTAAAGCTTGGGCGCAGATGGGTCTTCCAAATGAACAATTCCCAAAGCAAACTGCCAAACTGGTTACAAAGTGGCTCAAGGATAACAAAGTCAATGTTTTGAAGTGGAAAAAACTAAGTCCTGATCTAAATCCAGTTGAAAATGTATGGGCAGAGCTGAAAAGGCATGTGTACGCAAGGTGGCCTAGAAATTTGGCTCAGTTTCACCAGTTCTGTATGGATGAATAGATCAAAATTCCTGCTAACTATTGTGAGAACCTTGTGGAAGGAAATCCAAAACATTTGACCCAAAATATACAGTTTTAAGGCAATGCTATCAAATATTAATGAAATGTATGTAAACTTTTGGTTTTGTAAAAAGTAACAAAACATTTAAAAAAAATTCTATCTGTCATTTTTCTGGACTTCGACAAATAGAAATAATTTGTAAAATTCTACTTTACCTGAAAAGGTAAGTGTATATAAACATATGGTTCCCGCTGTAGGTGTCTTTCCCCTTATAGTATTGGGCCAGACTGAAGGGCTAGGCGGGTCGCACTTGGCCCCTGGGCCTTAGTTTGCCCACCCATGGTCTATGTCAGGGGTCGGCAACCCGCGGCTCCGGAGCCGCATGCGGCTCTTCAGCCTCCTTGTAGTGGCTCTTTGTCCCACTGGAGCAGCGACGAGTATATTTACAAGGAGAACTGGTTCTGATTGAGTTATCCATCGGAACCGTGTGACTCCTTCATTAACGATGCCTCTTATTGATGCCGCTTTTGCCGCGGCCTCTTTATACTATAAACCTGCAGGCGCGGAGCCGCTGCAGATACACGCACCACTTGCACTTCATCCCAAACGTCTGTTTTAGGATCCGCGCTACACGTTGCAATGAGTCCATCTATCCGTTCTCTTTATTTACGCTTATACGTGAAGCTGCTACGTTTTTAGGAACCAAAACAAAGCGCACGTGCTGAAACATGTGCTTTTGCGCACTTGGTATCATTGAGAAACTACCGCGCTGAAGGGCTGAAAAGAATATCCTTCGACCCTCGTTCATACAAAGAGAGAAATGGAGAGAAAGGTAAGAAAATCACTAACAACCTGTTAATGTGCAGCTCCTCCTCTGCGCGCCATGGTTAACACTGGCTGTTACAAGATGAATCAGTCAAACCAACGTTTTAGGGAAAGGAATCCCGTTAATTTAATAACCATTTTACAATAGCCTTTATAAAAATGCTTCGTATGATAGGAAGTTTATGTCAAAATAGGTCAATTTACTATCTCTCCTGTTTAAATATGATAATTTATGGCCTATTGTTAATGAATTGATAAGATAAATTATCAATGGTATTAATACATTGATAAAAAAAATCTACAAATAAGTATTACATAAAACAAACAAACATAATTAATCATTTCAATCAATATTGTGAATGAATTCGTACTTAAAAAAACATATCAACAATAATATTAATAGTAAAGTTTGTTCGGTCGGTTGAAAGTTAAAACTACACTATTGCGGCTCCTTGAGGCTATTGTTTGGTTTGAAATGGTCCGAAATGGCTCTTTTGATGTTAAGGGTTGCAGACCCCTGGTCTATGTGAACCAGGAGCTACACAACCTCACCTCTCCATCATATAGAGTCAAATGGAAATGTCGTCTGAAAAGAGGAGGAAAAGGAAAGGACTGGACTCTCCAAAACACGCTTGTATTATTGAGTGAAGCTAAAGAAATGTAATGTTGGGTAGGAGTTTGATGAGCCAGGAGCCCGAGCAAAAGAGCTGTGTCTTCTCTTCACTCTGAAGGCATTTTGTTCAACACCACTACGGCGCTGGGGAGAAAGGGGTGGGCACGTCATCGACACAACTCCTACCCTGGAGCTTATGGGGAATGTAATACTAACATGTTTAATACCATTTATACCATGGTCTGGGTGAATACTCGATTCTGATTGGCTGGTGGGTGCTGACAAGCCTTATTTTCGTATAACCGCACACGTAGTCCGGTATTTAAATCACTGGGATATCACTCCGCTGCGGGCATAGCCATAGCAACGCATAACACAGCTGAATCCAATGGCTGAATCAGACAAACGCTTAATTAGTGACTGACATGAACGAATGAGATGGATTTTGTGGTTAATTTCAACGTTTTTGGCCAAAACAAAACTTTTGATGAATGGGGAATAGAGGAGAGCAAGCAGCTAGGTTAGGCTTCTGTTAATAAAATGAGCTTTCCATTTCTACTGTAAACGTTTAAGGCACTATTCATTATTTTCAGACGTATATAAAATGATCCCTGCACTTAAGCATATTTGGCTGGATTAGTAAAGTCACATAGAAAGGTTTCAGTTCGTGGGGCCAAGGTGTACGCGGACTTCACTCACTTAAATGACTCCACTGCAGCTGTTTCAGTTGAGCTCGTTGAGCTACATGTTGCTAGCTAGCTAACTAGCTTTAGGTTAAACAGCGTAAAAGTGAAATAACTCCTGCCCAGGAGTGCCACATATCGGTGTTTACTTCCACGAAAAAGAGCAAGGTTAGTCCTGTTGTGTTGTGAGTCTGGCGATGCAGCGTGTGCTTATGTTTCGTTGAGCCTGACGGAGATCCTCACAGCAGCGAGAGAATGGCTCGCTCTGAGACGAGCGTTCAGACAGTGGCCGCTTAAAAGCCCACATAAAATAGTCCCTGTAGTTTGGCATATTTAGCGAGTTTAGTAAATGAAAACAACATTTGTTATAAAATGTTACGTTTGTGGGACCATGGTATAAGCGGATTAAACAACTCGGAGCCGTGCATTAGACGGTTATAATGCACTTCGCGGAGTGTCGTGCATTATAACCGTCTAATGCACGGCTCCTCGTTGTTTAATCCTTACATATTGGCGGGACGGCTATTATCGTATAAGCTAATAATCCGGTCGGGGGCTAAATAAAAATCATCTTGGTGAATTGGGCCTGCAGGTCTTGAGTTTGACATGCTATTATTGATTTAAACAGGACCCAGCGCAGACCAGAGAATTCTGAACCAGGCCCCAGCTGTGAGTCCCTCAGCAGTAACAAGTCTATGGAAAATCCTTGTGTATTTGGAAAAGAGACAGAGAAACAAACGGCAACGAAACACAAGACGAGGTAAATGTTACAATATTATTATCTAAATGAATGTAATGCTCTGCCTGAACTAAAAAAAAAAGTCGGTACAGTGTAATATTTGGTTGAACTGCCCTTAGCAGGGCTGCTGAAAGCCATTTTGGTGCCATAAGCAGAAATGTTTAAAGGAATTGGCCATAGTTTTTGCATACTGGGATATGTTGTTACCTGAGCTTAGACGAGATGATGCGTACCTGTCTGGTCTTTACATGTGCGCTCAGTCACGCAAAAAGAGCACAGATGTTGTTAGCATTTAGCCTCTCCCCCTCTCCTCTATGGGGCCAAACGGGGGTGAAGTTAGAAGTGACCAAGCTCTTCCACGTTTTCCCCTATTTAAATACGGTTACGTGAGTAGTTACACAAAAGTAAACATGTCGATTTTCTAAGCGGATAAAAAGGGTAGTACCGCCCGCCTGTCTGGGGGCCAGTCCTTCTCCTGCTCCCTGAACCACTCTTTCACAATGTCAGCCTCATGAATCCTGGTCTTGTCATCTTGAAATACACTCGTGCCATCAAGGAAGAAATCCTCCTTGATCTTTGCACTGGCTCCTTGTTAATTTTAGAATTGATTTTAAGATTTTATTGTTTGTTTTTAAAGCTTTGAATGGACTGACTCCTCAGTATATCACAGGCCTCATGCAAATGTACCGACCCCCGCGTGCTCTCAGGTCTGAGGGCCAGCTCCAGCTCGTGGTTCCTAAGACAAACCATAAAACCAGGCAGGACAGAGCGTTCTCCGTTGTCGGCCCTAAGCTGTGGAACGTTCGGCCCCTCCACGTCCGAACTGCCCCCACCGTGGTGTGTTTTAAATCTCGTCTTAAAACTAACTTTTATTCTACGGCTCTGCGTGAGTTGTGTGGTCCCCTTTGTCTTTTATTTTATGGTTTTTTAATATCTGTTTTTATTTCTATTTATTCTTTTCATCTGTTTTATTCTTATTTATTGTTTTATACTCATTTAGTGGTGAAGCTAATTTGTATCGTTTTGGTTTTATTGTTTTTATGATCTCATGTACAGCACTTTGAAAATGTTTTGTTGTTTAAATGTGCTATACAAATAAAGTAGATTGGACTGAAATCCATTGATGGAATAGAAGAAGAAGAAGAAGATCTTTATTTATATAGCGCCTTTCACAGACATGGTCACAAAGCGCTTTACATGAGAGCATTTTACATTCACTCCATACTTGGTGGTGGTAAACTACGTTAGTAGCTTCAGTTTCCCCTGGGGGAGACTGACAGAAGCGCTGTCGCGACTGCACACATCTGCGCCAACGGTCCCTCTGACCACCTCCATGCATTCACATACATCATTCATCCTGGCCTATTGTACATGTTTTTGGTGGTAGGGGAACCGGAGTACCCGGAGGAAACCTACGCAATAACCTGGTCATTCAGGATGTTCAGGTTGTCGACTGATCTCATTCTTTGGGCTCATAGTGTTGCTGAACGTAGACCTGACCTACTGCAGCAAACCCAGATCATAACAGTTAAATCCAGGTGGTGACTCATTTTTGGTCAGGCAGAGTATACTGCTGTTATAAACTTTGTCACCTCCACCTTCAGAGTGAAGCAGGAAAACCAATGCAGCATTTGGACACCATATTTGAGGTCTGTTATGACTGCATTTCTGTTTCTGTTGTGTGTTGTAACCGTTCAAAGTTGTGTTGCATTGGACATTTTTTGTTCAAATCCATTGCATTTGTGTCATTTATTAACTTTCTGTTCAGCTTCTGGAGGAGGACATCTTAACTTTTGTTCATAAGGAGCTGAAGAAGCTCCTTAAGGTTCTGAGCACAGATTACCCAGAATGCTTAGAGCCTGAGGAAGATGAGGATGAAGAGCAGAGGAGCAGCAGTGAAGCTTTTCTGAAGATCACTCAGAACCTCCTGAAGAGGAGGCAGCAGAAGGAGCTGGCTGAGCGTCTGTGGAGCAGTAGGTCCATTTCACTCAGTCATTTTATCTTCTCTGAGACTCAGGCTCTGTCTGTCTCTTCATCCAGGGAGATGTTCTGGAGTTCTTCAGCGTAAACTGAAGCATGACCTGCAGCAAAAGTGTCAGTGTGTGTTTGAGGGCGTGGCTAAAGCAGGAAACCCCGCCCTCCTGCAGCAGATCTACACAGAGCTCTACATTACAGAGGGAGGGGCCTCAGAGGTCAACCAGGAACACGAGGTCAGACACATGGAAACCAGGAAACCAGGCCGAGCAGAGACGGCCATCACATGTGAAGACATGTTTAAAGGCCCCGCGGACACAGAGGCGCCCGTCAGAACAGTGCTAACAAAGGGAGTGGCTGGCATCGGGAAATCACTGCTCACTCAGAAGTTCAGTCTGGACTGGGCTGAAGGCAAAGCCCACCAGGACATCCAGCTGCTGTTCCCCTTCACTTTCAGAGCACTCAATGTGCTGAAGGACAGGAGCTTCAGCCTGGTGCAGCTGCTCAGTCACTTCTTTAGAGGAACAGAAGAAGTGTGCAGCTTTGAAGAGCTGCAGCTGCTCTTCATCTTTGATGGTCTGGATGAGTTCAGACTTCCTCTGGACTTCACCAAAACCAAGGCCCTGACGGAGCCCACAGAGAGCGCCTCAGTGGAGGAGCTGCTGGTGAACCTCATCAGGGGGAGCCTGCTTCCCTCCGCTCGCCTCTGGATAACCACACGCCCCGCGGCGGCCAATCAGATCCCTGCTGAGTACGTCTCCATGATGACAGAGGTGCAAGGATTCACCGACCCACAGAAGGAGCTGTACTTCAGGAACAGGTTCAGAGACGAGGCCCACACAATCATCTCCCACATCAAGACGTCCCGAAGCCTCCACATCATGTGCTTCATGCCGATCTTCTGCTGGATTCTCTCAACTGTCCGGGAACATCTGCTGAAAACTGCACCAAGAGACCAGCTGCCCAAGACCCTGACTCAGATGTACATCCACTTCCTGGTAGTTCAGGCCAAAGTCAAGAACATCAAGTATGAAGAAGGATCTGAGACAGACCCACACTGGAGTCCAGAGACCAGGAAGATGGTGCAGTCTCTGGGAAAACTGGCCTTTGAGCAGCTGCAGAAAGGAAATCAGATCTTCTATGAGAGTGACCTGAGCGAGTGTGGGCTGGACGCTGCAGCCGCCTCAGTGTACTCTGGAGTCTTCACACAGGTCTTTAGAGAGGAGCCAGGCCTGTACCATGACAAGGTCTACTGCTTCATCCATCTGAGCGTGCTGGAGTTTCTGGCTGCTCTTCACGTCCATCAGACCTTCATAGACACTGGGGTCAATCTGCTCTCAGAAAATCAAAATTTATCGTGGAGCAAAGTTTTCAGCAGTAGATCAGTTCAGTTCTACCAGACGGCTGTGGACCAGGCCTTACAGAGTCCAAACGGACACCTGGACTTGTTCCTGCGCTTCCTCCTGGGTCTTTCACTGCCGAACAATCAGGGTCTTCTCCAAGGTCTGCTGACACAGAGAGGAAGTAGCTCCCAGACCAATCAGAAATCAGCTGAGTACATCAAGCAGAAGCTGAGTAAGGAAGTGTCTGCAGAGAAAAGCATCAACCTGCTCCACTGTCTGAATGAACTGAATGATGGTTCTCTAGTGAAGCAGATCCAACAGCTCCTGAGCTCAGGACGTCTGTCTAAAGGTGGACTGTCTCCTGCTCAGTGGTCAGCTCTGGCCTTCATCTTGCTTTCATCAGAAG
This sequence comes from Neogobius melanostomus, assembly GCA_007210695.1. Taxonomy (NCBI): domain Eukaryota; kingdom Metazoa; phylum Chordata; class Actinopteri; order Gobiiformes; family Gobiidae; genus Neogobius; species Neogobius melanostomus. The sequence continues at coordinate 5,345,483 of VHKM01000122.1, read as the reverse complement.
AAGATCTGGAGCAGTTTGAGCTGAAGAAATACTGTGCTTCAGAGGAGGCTCTGCTGAGGCTGCTGCCAGTGGTCAAAGCCTCCAACAAAGCTCTGTGAGTGATTTTTAATTCATAACATGGATATATTTGGTAAATTAAAACATCTTCCTCTACAGACTAAGTGGCTGTAACCTGTCAGAGAGCAGCTGTGAAGCTCTGTCCTCAGTCCTCATCTCCTCTAGTCTGACAAGTCTGGACCTCAGTTACAACGACCTGAAGGTCTCAGGGCTGAAGATGTTATCTGGTGGACTGAAGAGTCCTCACTGTAAACTGGAACAGCTCAGGTTTGAGTCTCATTTTCTCTGCCTTCTCTGACTCTGTGTTTTAAAATCACATGAATTGCTGAACTAATCATTTATGATTTCTACAGTGAGTCTGGTAATTTGACTGAATTATCTCTTTTGTATTTCCCTCAGACTGTCTGGATGTCTAATCACAGAGGAAGGCTGTGCTTCTCTAGCCTCAGCTCTGAGGTCCAACCCTTCCTATCTGAGACACCTCGACCTCTGCTACAACCATCCAGGAGACACAGGAGTAAAGCTGCTGTCTGCTCTAAGAGATGACCCCAACTGCTCACTAGACACTCTCAGGTCAGGACATACTGTTGATATTATGGTACAGTCAGACCTAATGCGTCAAAAGTGTCATGGACATGCAAAGTCTAAGGTGGATGCGTGGATAGGGCGTCAGGGGCGTTCAATTCTCCAACCGAGCTTTCCCCCTAGAGGCGGAGCAGCCGCAGATGCAAACAGCTATTTAAAGACACATATCAGTGTTTCCTTTACCTAAAAACCCAGGATTAAAAGTGGTGATAACAGTTCATTTTAGTGGATGGATCTATGCTCGTAATGTGTTTGGGGCCTTGATGAAGCACAGAGCATTCTAATTAGAGAAAGCTAATGCTACTAGCTCTGAGCTATAGCTCCCATCAATCAGGCGAATACAAGAAATACACACTAATTAAGTCAATAAAACCACCAGCAACCTTTGAAATGATCACACACTGATCATGCTGAGCTTGTTGAATATGTAGTGTATTGCACACTTCTTATCAACAATGAGCTGTAGCTGATCGTAGCATGCTAACCTAGCATTTAGCTACAAGCCAACTCAGAGGATTCCCATCAGAGAAAGTTACAGCTGTTAGCTCTGAATGATCATGCCAAAACATGATCCCTAGGAACATGCTCTGATTAGTCGATTAAAAGAGGGCATGGCATGGCACTAACAAAACCTCTGAAAACAGCAACTGACCCAAACTGCACTCATAAGACATAAAATCACATGGGCTGCAAGCTGTAACAACTATTAGTACGTATATCAAGCGCATGGACTTTTTTGGGGGTTTTAACAGACGCCAGCTCATCAACACAGTTTTAGCCTCTCTTCACTGGTTCCCTATACATTTTAGAATTGATTTTAATATTTCGATTAGTGTAGGACCATGTTATTTGTGGATTAAACGACTCACAGCCTGTCGAAGTGGGCCCAATAGATCCAAGACACAGAGACCTCAGCAGATGTTTCTACGCACCCAAGTGGGAGAGGCGCTGTCCTGTCCTCAGTTCTCTTCTCTGTCTGTAAACCTCAGATCTATCTGTTTTTATAATGAAATATTAGCCCTAAGGAAAAGACAGAACCGCCAGAAGCCTCTGGCGTTATGTAATTTGAGACCATCTTAAATGTTGCAAGAAGTGCATGCATAGTGGACCAGTGAAAATTGTGGTCTGAACATACTAAAGGTATGTTAGGTTAGGTATGTTCAGACCAACACGTCCAGAGGTGCGGGTGATTTCAGTGTATTGTCAATGTGAAGGGACACACGTGTGAATAATTTGCTGTGCGAGCGATTCACATGACATGGACAGGAGGAAGTGGAGTCCAACACACTCATTCAGGCAAAAGATCTAGACTAGGGATCCGATACTAGTACCGGAAAACTGCGATATCGATATCGGGTTCGGGTACTGAACCAATACCTGTTTTGACTCTCACCTTTTAAAAACACAACTTTCACCAACTAAATCTCAGTGAATATGGGCATGCTGTATATCATTTTGAAGCTCAGAACCTGGAGAATTCAATCACCGAAATAGTTTTAACCTCTGCAAAACGTATTTTGGATCGCCGCGGCTAGCAACAGTATGCTAATGCTCATGCAACTAATCAAGGCCCCAGCCTTGAAACTATTGATTGGATCACTGCAGTCAGTGGCCAAGTGTTTGTATTTTAGTTTATGAAGGAATAACTGATCTAACATGCACAAGTTGTAATGATCAGATGAATTTATGTGAGTTGTTCATATTAATGTAACCTAAATAGCCGGTCATAGGCTATATTTAGTGTAGAAAAGTCCAGTTATTCTTGTTTAATGTTTTTTCCATTACAGTTTGTTAAATAGCCTATAATTGATAACATCTTGTTTACAAGAAAAAAACAGATTATATTAATCTCACAATGGAGAAAAGAGGACAAACATTTTCATTCCCAGCAGCTACTTTGAAGAAAATCTTTTGGTATCAGTTAATATCGGATATCGCCAGACACTCAAACCCCCGTATCATTATCGGTAGCAAAAAAGCTTGATCGGTGCATCTCCAATAAAGACACAAGTCAAACAGAAACACCATATGAAAAGAAGAGGAATCTTGTGACGCTTCGATAAACCTCCAAACCACTTGTATTATGGGGCAAAACCGAAATAATGTTTAGGAAAAAGTATATGCTCCCTTCCAAATTTCACACATTTGTTTATATTCATTGCACTTGATTTTGATCAAGACAATTGTTATAATAAACTGGTCGTGCCACTCTTTGTCCTTGAATGAGCCGCCAGGTATAGCCCTCTGAACATGCATGTAAAGGCTAAAGTGTGTGTTTCTCTCAGACTGGAGCCTGCTGGAGTCCACTGGCTGACTGTTTGGCCATGGAAGAGTAAGTCTTTTCCACGAGGGAAATCAATATACTATATTTTTTTGTTTTATACAGTAGTCATATACAATTGAATTCAGTTACTTCCTCACTGTGTCTCTCCTTCAGATTTCTATGAACTCTCTCTGGATCCAAACACAGCTTACAGACACCTCAAACTGTCTGACAACAACAAGAAGGCGACACGTGTGAGAGAGAAGCAGCCGTATCCAGATCACAAGGACACATTTGACCTCTTTCCTCAGCTTCTGTGTTCCACTGGTCTGACTGGGCGCTGTTACTGGGAGGTCCAGTGGAGCGGAAGCGTGGATATATCAGTGTCTTACAGAGGAATCAGGAGGAAAGGACACAAAGCTAAGATTGTGTTTGGATGGAATGATCAGTCCTGGAGTCTGTCCTGCTCTAAAGATGGGTTCTCAGTTTTCATGATAAAAATCGAATCCTCCTCCCTCAGCCGTCCTCCTCCTCCTCTGGGACAGTGGCAGTGTATGTGGACTGTGCTGCTGGATCTCTGTCCTTCTTCACAGTCTCCTCTAACCAACTGATCCACCTCCACACCTTCAACACCACCTTCACTCAGACTCTGCTCCCTGGGTTTATGTTTGAGACTTTGGGCTCCTCTGTGACTCTGTGTGCTCGGTCGGACTTATGGTCTCCACAAATGTAGAGAAACATCCTCACTGGTGGTCTGGCATCAGTATGATCTCACTCAAAGGTTTTTGGACAAGATTTCAAGTGAGGTGTAGGTTCCATTTTTATTTTAACTTAGTCTCACAGTGCACTCCCACTTTAATTAATAGTAATATTAATGGATCGAATATGTGTTGCATTATAAGCTTTCTGCATCCAATCAACCAACACAACAGGTACTGAGATGGGTGTCTTGCCAAGAGGCACAACTGGATTCAAACCACTGACCACTCAGCTTTCTAAGCCACAGACAAAACTGATGCAAACCAACTGGAGACACCTGGCTCAGAAGGTTCTATTCAAAAACCCTTCTGTAAATCTGAGTTTATGATTGAGATGTGATTTAAGCTGAAGACTGGGTTAAATTCCTGTGAACAATAATAATAAAATAAATCGTAAAACTGTTCGAAACAAAGCCTGACTCCTGCTCATGTTCCCCTTCCCCCAGTGTGATAGATTTAACAGTGATTTGTTAGAAGTGGAGAAGTGGAGTGTGCAGAGTCCTACAAGTAACTTGGAGCAAATATTGAAATTCGATTTCCATCTACATATTTACTGTCTGAGGATGTAGTTTTTCTTTCCTATTAACACAACTATAATGCCATTTTATTAGGCTTTTATCCAAACATGTTTAACTTTGTGACTCTTTTGAAGCATCAGTCAAAAAGACAAGAGTATTTAACACATTCTGAATTTCAGTTACGCTAATACACAAACATTATTATTTATATTTCTAGAAAATGTATCCAGTTTTATATTGTTTTAATGTTTCTATTTCTTCTTGTCTCATCGGTTCTTATTTTGTGGAAGTAAATGCATTAAGAATTACGGCACTCTTGGCAATCAGTCAATTTAAATTGAATTGGTCGCAAATTGCAAAGAATTGTTTAGGGGAAATAATGTCCCCAGAAAAACAAACAAACTAAAAATGACTCTCCATTCAGCTTCAGCATGATTAAAACCTCCAAACCCTGTAGTTTGGACCTCTGTGTGAAATGCATGCAATGTGTATATTTGTTTAGCAGTTAGGTTTGCTTCTTCTGAAGTTAATTCACTTTTTATTCATTTTTATGTAAGGTATGACTGTGAGAATGAACGATTGACAGAGGATCATGTGCCGACTTATGGGCTGGCTGCTACTGACCAAAGAAAATGTGAATGGTTAACTCTTCTAATTTTGAAACAACATGCTGAGTGCTCCCAACCTGTCAGTCCTCTTGCTCGTCATTACTACCAGATCATAAACAGACCTATGGCCCTGTCTGTGATTCGAACTATCTCCTGTTCAATAACTGCACAAAGTTTAATTACCGTAATTTCCAGCCTATACGGCGCTACTTTTTCCCACGCTTTGAAACCTGTGGCCAGTATGACGGTGCGGCCGATATAGAGCCGCCAACAGGCACAAGAGGCGTCTCTAGCAGGAAACACAAAAGTGAGACGGGACTTCTAATCAACGCTGCTCTTGGCTGAGGAACGGTAGATGAGTAACTTTTAAAATGATGAAGGCTCACTTTAGCCTAAATGTCGAAGGGCTTTGCTCGCCCCAACGCACCCAAACGCCTTGACATGCGTTGAGAGAACGCACACCGAGGTTGCAGTGACGCGCTGGACCCCGCGCCACAATTCAGATCTGCTGAATCCAGATGTGGCGCCGTGGAGGAAAACACAGGCTTTTAACCTCCTGCAGAGGCACAGAGGCGGGTCTGGCCATGACAGACAGGGGGCGCCGTGAACTTTGTCTGTTTGGACGAGAGAAGCCGTGGAGACAGAGAAACCATCGTCAGGGCTCAGGCATCAGGGGAAGCATGTTAAACTCCTGTCTGTCGCCGACTCACTATTAACCTACAAAACAGAGCCAGGTTTGCTCTCTCTCTCTCTTACAACACGGACATACGTGTCTTCTTTTATTTATGATAAATGTATAAATCACGTGTGTAAAGGCCCGCACGGTTTGAGAAAAGCCTCTGAAGTGCCGTGACGCGGCGCGCTGTGTTCTGGTGTGCTTGGCCTCTACACTTCCACAGGTCGGCTACACTGGACATTTCTGCCTTTTTTACGCGTTTATCACTGCCGTCCCTGCCGCCCTCCCTCTGCAACTGCACCTTTCTCCAGGATGAGGCGTCTCTTCCTCCTCATCTGCGCCATGGGCCGCTCTGAGCGCATGCACGGCACTATGAAAACCTGCGGCTTGTATTCAAGTGCGGCCTGTACGTGTACAAGGCTGCACATTTAGCTGGCACGCTTTTAGTAAGGTGCACTTTATCCTGAATCTGCGGGGAGCCAAGCTGGTCGAAGTCTTGAGTCCTTTTTTAACTCCAAGCTCAAAGAAGTTTTATTTCAGAGCGCATTTTCCCAGGTTTAGAGCCGGACTCTGAGAGTGAAGGCGGGTTCCATGGCCTGAAAGGAGGGAGCAGTGCCACAGGAAGAGAAGGCACGCTCTCAAGTCCAGGACACAGCATTTCTGAACACAGCTTACAGTTTGCCTATAACAAAGTTTTCACTGCAGTAAATATACTCCAATTTGTTTGCAATCTTAATGTAGATCTATGTCTCAATGCTGAACTCTTTAATAGTTGGTAGTAGCATACTGCAACAATGCTTCCAATCGTAAATGCACATTCAAGTATTGTAGAGGTCTAGTTCAGGATGTTGGAATGGACTTATTACAATTTCAGTGGTGTAAAAGGTAAGTGACAACATGCCTCAACAATCCTGTAAAGTTTCATTTCACTTATGTCTGTGTAAGCTCTATTTCAATTAAGTTCAGATAATTCATTTTATTGTAATATTCTGGAGCATGGCATTTACTCTGTTTGTCTGATACGACACTCGTTTAAGTTGCCCAGATTATATCTGTTATATACTTTTTCTTTTAATGTATATATTCCTATTTGTGGCTTATATTTATATTCATTATTTTATTTTAGAAATATAGTTTTTTTAGGTCATTATTGTAGCCGTGCTTTATATAAAACTGAGTGTTAATATTTGACAGTGTATCCTATTGGTAATTGAAACAAGATACACTAAAATACCGTAATTGCAAATGCAAAACTTATCAGAGAAATTGTCCAACCCCATTTTAATGTATCTCTTATCATTGCACTTTGAGTTCTGTCTTTATTGTTTTGGATTTTGACCATTCTGCCTCACGTTCATACTTGGGCATTAGTTTCCTGTCACTCGTGGAGCCGGTTTGAAGCTCCTCCCACCACTGCAGCTCAACGTTAGAACACAAACTCAAACGCACTTTTCTCAGAGACCGTTTGAGCTCTTTGGACCCAGCTCTCAGGTTTCACTGCACTTTCTTTAAAAGCACTGTTCTTTTCTGTTTAGTCCTGAATTGCGACCTGTTTAAATCCTAGTTTAGAATAAATTCTGATGTAGTTAATGGTTATATGGGCCAAACAATGGGATAGATTAATTTTGAGATTTAACAAGACTTTCACAGATATTGTTTAATCTATGATTAATCCATGTTAAATTGCTCACTTTGTTAAAAAGTTAGGGAGTACTCAGAGTATAAATTAATGCTTCAAGGGATACGTGAGACAAAAAAGGTTGTGAACCCCTGACATAGATGACGTCACAAATGTGTGTCTACTCCCAACATCATGTTCGGGATGTCGTCTAATTCAATTATCATCCAAATCCAAGTTATGCGAAAAATACACTATGATGTAAAATTATTAATACTGTATAAAACAAATCCACGAAAAATAGAAGAACTTGTGCTCTCAGATGATTTTGCCAACAAATGTGAGTAAACGTGAGTAATATGAGTCAACATCTGTGACCCGGGAGCAGCTTTTCTTCCTGGTTTTACCCGAGTCTGAGAAAAAACAAAAAAAACAAAACAGTTCCAGCACAGAGTGAATTTGGAGTTGAGTAAAGTGACCTCAATCTGCAACCCTCACATTCATCCACTATGGGACATTTACATTTTCCAGTTCAAGTCCATGGGTGTCTATCAATGGAAGAAGAAGCTCAATTCAACACTACCACATTTGCTGAAGTGTGTGCAGTACCTTGTTGTGCCTGTGGAGGAGCTGTAGGCTGGTGCTGTCGTCGAGGCTGAGGTCGTCGGGTAAAGCAGGAGAAGACGACTTGTCCGAGAGCTGCTCGGACATCAGTGACGCCTGCTCCACCTCCGCCAACCGGATCTGTAGCACAAACAGAACAAAGAACAGGACTCAGGGCAAGGAAGTTTAGCATTTAGCAGAAGCTGATATACTGTAGGACTGACAGCATATCGAACCCTCTGGCTAAAGAATAATGCTACAAGAGTCATGACAGGTTTTAGGGCTGGGCGATATGGCCAAAAAATTAAATCTCGATTTTTTTTTTTTTACTCAGTTTGGACGATTACGATTTTAATCGATTCTATTGGAAATAAACTTAAAAAATGTCTCCTGATCTTTCATATGAAGAAAACTGCTCAGAGTCCTGCTCATTAATATTTAGATTCATAATATAACCTACAATAAGGCCCAATAAATACTGTTACTTCTGTTTTAAATATTCTTTGTCTGCTCTCAAAAGTAAAACTTCTTAATAAGCCTTTAGTTTTATCATCATCGAGCTCAGCTGTGTTTGACATCAAGGGGAAAGGGGGCGGAGTTACATGTTGCCTCCGCTCAGCGTGAGAGAAGCAGACCAGTCGCTACGGAGCGTTTGAAACGCTGCTAAATCGGCAGCACGCCGCTCGTCAGGCGGACATGGGGCGGCGGACACGATTTTACGATTTAGCCATTTCCCACATCATCTGTGTTTAAAACCATGAATTCATTGAATTAATTTGATTTATCGCCCAGCCCTAACAGGTTTAGACATATTTCACTCCAGTTCAGGTATATTTGATACCTTTTTAGACCACGTTTAGTCTTGAATTGATCTTAATATGAGCCTTTTGGTGATACTTGGTATAAACATTTTGTGACGTAAGATGAACTCCTAAAATGTATTTTGCTTGTACTTCCACTACTGCCACTAGTATGATTGCGACAACAACTAATTAGGGCTGGTTTCTTTTAAATAATACCATGGTATCTGAAATATTAATGTACTACTGGTTTCGGAAGAAAGAAAATCATCAGATATCCTAGACCAGGGCGGCACAATCACATGAGAGTCAGAGAGCCGCACCAACAATAACTCCAAGTTATTATGCCCAACTTTGTCCTATTTTACTTTTTACTACATGATGTATTATGAATAGCACTGGTATTAAGTAGAGCTATAATAATCTGTAAATATTTAGCCATATCAGGTAGACCACATGCAAACAAGGCCAAAAAATAAATACAAAATGGATGAAGTAAATATTTTATTAGGCTTTGTGCTACATTTACAGCATTTCAATCGCATAAAGGTTAAGTGTCTGCGACTGCTCACTCACGGCACAGTGGCGCCGTGGTTAGCGCTCGTGCTTCACAACCTCCCGGGTTCGATTCCCACCTGGACGGGGCCTTTCTGTGTGGAGTTTGCAGGTTCTCCCTGTGTCTGCGTAGGTTTCCTCCGGGTACTCCGGTTTCCCCTACCACTAAAAACATGTACAATAGGCCAGGATGAATGAGAGTGTGTTTGAGAGTGCGCACGGGGACGACGGATGGAGATTAGCCCAAGGCTACAATCCGGTGTGGCTTGTTTACATGCATGAGATCCATGTATGTTCATAACATGCACTGTCCTGACCAAATAAATGAATAAAGCTCCAGGGGAACACGGCTCCAAAAGGTTTAGGAAGTACAGTTTTATGGAATAAATGATTCTTAACTTTGAGTTTTATGGTTTTAGATAATGAATAATGTAATGTAGGTAACAAAGGGTACTAATAAAGTACAGGTATCAATAAATAAATAAGGTACCCCATTCTACTGATACTACTAAGCTACAACTATTTCTACGACCACTAACAACTTCAATCACCGATCCAGCTTTTTTGCTTCTGATGCCGACACTGGGGGTTGGATACCAAGAGACTTTCTTAAAAGTAGCAGCTGTGAGGTTAAAACTAACTCAGCAATTGAATTCTCCAGGTTCTGAGCGGTAAAGAGCCAAAACTTGTATCGGTTCAGTATCAGCCAATACCCAATATTGTATTTTTTCTGGTATAGATGCCTCCATGACTACTACAGTACCATAACTACCACTTCCATCACTAGTGTCATGTATTACAGTCTCCCTCTGTTCCTCTGTCTGTCCCTCACTCGCCTGTTGCATATTGACCCCGTGTCCTCTGGTATTTTTAGCGCGGTGCTCAGAGATCGTCTGTGGAGACTCACCTCGGGAGGGTGCCTCTGCAGTCGGCGCACACCGGGACCGAGCTGTAGCTGTGAAACACCGAGCCCGACAGGTTGTCGATCAGATCCCCCTCGGCCGAGTCCTTTATGAGCAAAGACACGCTGTCCAGCCACTGGCTCTCCTGGAAACACATCCACAGGGGACATCAGCAAAGACACAGTTTGATCATGTCTTAATTTAAGAAGGAAGGCATCTAAAAATACAAATATGTAAACTGTTAGAGGCTGGTTGTTATAAGAATGACAAAAAGCTGGTATTGTGTCAAAACATGACACCAAATTCAAGAGAATGAGCACAAACATTACTGTGAATAAACAGATCCTGGTTTATATACTCACTCCAAAAATAGTGTGGAGCCAAGTTTTTATTTTTATGTAAGTTGATGAAAATAGCCCTAATATTCTGTTTGAAAGCGATATCTAAAATCTAAAAAACCATTAAAAATACATTGATTGTTATCCGAACTAGACTCCAACATGGATTTTATCAGAAAACCAGTGCTGTAATTACAATGAGAATGTCACAAAATCAATAAACATTTGGGTTTTTTATGAAAATTACTAGAAAGCAAGACTAAACTAGGGCTGTAGCAACTAGTATTAAACCAGATCCAAACCAGAGCGAGATAATGTCCCAGAGGGAAGTTGGAGTAAAGCCAGGTCCATCACAGTGACCTTTACGCTGTCGAGCTGATCCAAACACATCCATCAAACCAGGCAGGGCAGTTGATGAAGCAGCTTGACAAGAAGGTCACAGCCAAGGCACTCAGGGTAATGTAAGGAAACACAGAGGATACGAGGAGGGGGCAGCGGAACCATTTTCATACAGAAAGATAGTGCTCATAGAAATAAGCCATGAGTTTCACAGTATGGTGCTATTTCTGAGAGTGACATCATGCAGCTCAGTCTTTAAAACCCGATTATACCAAAACTATGTACGTTTCCTGCAAATGGCAGCGAGTAGACAGGTAAATGTAGACCACAATGCATGAGGAGAACAGACAGAGAGGTTTTTGGGATGAGTGAAAACAGCTGTTGTTGCATGTTGTGTATTTTTCATGAATAAGCCACTTATAGGTCGTTATGATGAAAAGTTGCTATGGATGTAACAATGCGCCCAAATTGATTTTCGAATTTAAAGAACTAAGTAACTTGTTTACCTTAATAAATCCTTTCCGTAGTCCCTCTGGGCGTAATACAAGTGTTAATGGGATGATTGGGGGGTCTTTCATCTCCCCCTGGTGTCTCTGGCCAGAAAATCACACTTGCAATCGGGTCGGGGGCGCAATACACACTAATGGAATCACGAAGAAGAAGCTAACAGGCTAACGGGCAAAGCTAACTGCGGGCTAGCACCACTTAAACAGCATTTACAGCTAAATTTGAGTGAAAAAAATGATCTCCATAATTGTGTAATTGGATGTACAATATCCCTCTCTCCCTTTGTCTTTTCTGTCAGCGTAGTATTTACTCTCACGGACATTTAATGCGTAAAAAACAACCACAACATGCTACGACACCTGCAGTGGCGCTTATGGCCTCTGGAGGCATGAGCTACTTAGTTCTGCTTTAAGTTTCCAATTTCTTTCTTCTTTTTTTCTTACAAAGTGAATACGACGATTTCATAACCAAAGGATGTTTCTTTATTTTAACGTCTACATTTCTGTCCTTGTAACTGTAAAAGAACTTTCCATTACAAAAGACAATTACAAGACAAAATGAAAATGAACCAATAATTGTGATTGTTTTTTCACATTGATTTTTATTTTATTCTTATTTTAAGCAGTTTAAATTGATTTTAAATCCCTAAAAGTCGCTGTTAAATGATTGAAAGCCTCCTCTCTCAGGCTAAGGCAGTATTAATCAAAGCAGTTTTCTTCATTCATGTTAAAGCAGTACTAAGTAACTCTTGCCCATAGAGGCCATAAGCACAACAGCAGGTGTCTTAGCAAGTTACGATTTTAAACTTATTAAATGTCTTGGAGAGTAAATACTACGCTGACAGAAAAGGTGAAGGGAGAGAGGGGTGTTGTACATCCAGTTATACAATGGAGATCATTTTTTTCACTCAAACTTGGCTGTAAATACTGTTTAAAGTGCCGCTAGCCCGCAGTTAGCTTTGCCCGTTAGCCTGTTAGCTTCTTCTTCGTTATTCTATTAGTGTGTATTGGTTGCTCTGACCCGGTGGCAGTCAAGTTGCAAGCATGGTTTTCTGGCCAGAGACACCAGGGGGAGATGAAAGACCCCCAATCATCCCATTAACACTTGTATTACCCCCAGAGGGACTACGGAAAGGATTTATTAAGGTAACACGTTACTTAGTTCTGCTTTAAATGAAACTGATTTGACTAATATTTATCCATAATTATCAACCTTTTAACTCCCACCGGAACCGCCCTCATTTTCTCCAGTTTGGCTTTGCCCAAATCTAAAAGCTTCTTGACTGGAGAGCGTTTATGTCGCTTGTTTATTGTTGCTTGTTTTTTAGTTGTTTTTGTTACTTTTTCATATTTTTTTTGCCACCTTTTTGCCGCTCTTCAGTCACTTTTTTGTTGCATTATTGTTGCTTTTCAGGCACGTTTTTATCTCTTTTGTTGCTTTTCCATCCTTGTTTTTCATTGTTATTGAGAGGCTTTTATCAAGAAGCTTTTAGATTTGGGTGAACCCAAACTCGAAAACGTGCGGTCAGTTAAGGCGGGGGTTAAAACCACTGGGTTACACCTGTATTATACTTTTAGAGCCCCAAATCTGTGCTGTAAAATAAAGAATGCTGAGGGTTTGAAAGAGGTGCGAATAGAGAATCCTGTTTGGAATAAGTTTGGAATAAGTGATCTGTGTGTTGCTGAATCCCTAAGAGAATGCTTTTTCCCCCTTTTCGCTGACGCAGCCGTTTCCTCGTCTTTGTTGTTGTACACGTTGCCGCTCTGGTCTCGAGGGCAGTGGGAGCTTTTTTAATGTGACCCACTTGTTTCATATGTAAAAGCCTGTGTTTCTGCGTTTGTGTAGGTGGATGGTCTCAGCAAAACCCGCCTCTGAGCGATGAAAAGAAACACATTTTAATTACAAACTACAGCGAGGTCAGGTCAGTACATGCTGTTTTGTTAAGGAGGCTCGTTAGCAAAGACGCAGTGGAAAATAACAAAGGCTAACGCTGCGGGTTTGCTTGGTACAACGAAAAGGGACGGAAACGGGAAACATTTCTTTACATTTTCTGTCTACTGAAAGTTGGGTAATGTTTAATAATGTCGGGAATAATCAAAAGAGACTCATCAAACCTGTGTAGAAATGTGTTAAAGAGGGGTATTATGCTTTTTTCAATCACATAGCACCAGTCTATAGCATACTACAATGATGACGTAACCTTCTGTTGGTCTGTATATGCAGTAAATTAAAATAACTGCCTTGAATAAAATTGCTCTCTCAAATGGCTGTACTGAACGTCTTGAAATAGGCCTCTGTCTCTTTAAGAAGCTTTCCGACACGCCCCCTTCAGCACACTGCTGTGGCATCTAAACAACACTACTGTGCGGGGAGGGGGCTCTGCTGAGCTGAGGAGCAGTGGTTGGTGGCTTGGCTGGTGACGAAAGGTCCAGAGGCGTCTCCAGGAGGTGGGGGCGTTCCTAGGAGGACTGAGGCATAGCTACACCTAAAATGGCTGCCGTCTAAGTTTTGACTGATTACTCAAAAATATGTGAATGAGCCAAGGCAACACTCCAGGCATGTGTTTAATGAGGGAATGACATAATAACATGATATAAAGCTTGAAAAAGTCCATTTTACATAATACCCCCCCTTTAAAGTCTTTGGGGAGCTGCAGGAGCCGATACTGAGACACACGGGTCGGAGACGTGTGCTTTATTCGAGTCTAAGAATGAGGTGAAATGTCAAGTCGGTGGTCGGACTTTGACAACTCTCTCTCGGAAACCGCCCTCTGGCCTTTTCCCGTGTTTATATTTGAGACGTACAGGAGCAGCGCTGGGGAACAGACAGAGGAGAGTGATGGACTGTCGGAGCAGGAGCCGCTGGGAACGAAGCTTTTGACCTGGTTTGACACAGAAGCGACGAGAAAACACGATTCACATCCAACAATAAAAGGATATTTGAGTCTCTCATCAGTTACTAAGATGTTTGTTTTCAATCTTCCAGCTTTTGTATGAGCTGACAAAGCTGAAAACATATGACATCCTTTCTCATTTGGATTCTAACAAGTAACATGTTAGTCGTCCATGACCAAGTATTGTAGTACTTATCTCTGTCTGCCCCTTTAGCTCTTTCAGTGAGCAGTGGAGGTTTCAGAGAGCTTCATTCAACTTGGCTGTTCACATTATTTTGAAACCATAATAAACTCAATGTAGTTCATGTTGTTGAGCCGATGCTTTTTCGAGCTACATTTTTATAACAAACTCCGGCGTCGTCTGTGAAGGCCAGTTTGTTCATTTCAGCGAACTATCGACTGTTCCATAAGGCTCTAAAGAAACTAAAGGATGTTGATGCTTCTTGTTATAAACGGCTGCTGTAATTTGTCGGGCAAATACAAGAATAAATCACTTAGACGCAAATGTGTCCTGCTTTTATTTACTGAAATCAAGCTGCTCTCTGGGTTTGAGTTGCAGCTGTTTGCCTTGTTAAATGAAAGGTCCTTATCAAAAACACGCCCAGAGTGGTTTATGCTTCATTGTCAAACCACCCCCAACCAGGAAGTGCCCAACGTCTGTAATGTAATGCAGAATGTAAGCTACTTTTCAGCATGTGTTATCGCGGGGGTTACGTTAGTAGTCAGCTTTATTTTTTTTTACAATTATTATATGTTTTAAGGCAGTAAAACCCTCACCACGGTTCTCCCTTATGCCTGGTGAACACTGTGCGATTTTGTTTGTCTTTGATTTTTAGATTCAGACGTGGGGATGGAAACATCGTCTCCACTGTGCGACTGTTCAAACTAAGAGACAATCGTACCTACGACCAAAGTTCTATCGTAGCAGTTTGAGGCTTCAGAAGGCGAGTGTTTAGCTGAGGCGAGCGCCACATGCTAGCGGTGTTTATTTCACAGAAAAGTGCAGAGAAAGTCCTCACATGTGTAGTCGGACCCGCTCATGTCTGTGCTGCTGTGACTCTGCGGTGTGTGTGCTGACACTGACAGAGATCCTCTCTGCAGTGAGAGGAAGCTCACTCTACGTTTAGCCAATCGGGATGCAATGAGCGTATGGCGTTCACACGCTGTAAACAGGCATGCAAAATTGTGCTAGATAATAAATCCGTGAAACAGCGAGGTCGCGAAAGGTGAACCGCGTTATAAAGAGAGGGACCACTGTAGTTTACATTGGAATGGCCAAAATAGCATGATATAAACCCTTTAAAGTGCATATGACAGATTTTAATGCTCTTGAAAATATGACTTATTTAGATGGATTACATCAGTTGCATAGTTTCCATTTTTTTCAGTGAAGCAGAAAATTTAATGAAGAAAAGTTATTTTTATTTGAATTTTTAAGCTGCTGACAGGAAGTGACATAAAGGAAGGAAACATTCCATACGTTTGTTAAGTGGTGACGTCACAGCTCTACTTCCGGGTCCGCAGATGTGCGAGAAACTACAAAAAACTCTTTAATACCACAATCAATATTTCTGAAACTCAACAGAGAGTTACTGAACATACTTATGTATCAGGCCCATTAGCCAAAAATGCTGAACCTACTGCTATAAAAGTAATATTTACCAAAATCGCTACATCCGGGTTAGCGGTGAAAAATGCTAACTGCGCAGCAGCTACGCTAACCCGGAAGTAGCGACTTTAGCAAATATTACTTTTTTAGCTGTAGGTGCAGCATTTTTGGCTAATGAGTCTGAGAAATAAGTAGCTTCAGTAACTCTCTGTTGAGTTTCAGAAATATTAATGGTTGTTTTTAAGAGTTTTTAATGTTTTTTTCTCGCATATTTTGCCCGTCTGCCACGACCCGGAAGCGGAAGTATAGCAGTTTGACTCATTCATTTCCCATTGACTTAACATGGTTGCACGGCAACAGTTTAATTTTTTTTACCTTCTTCGATGTCACTTCCTGTCGGTGTCCAATAAGGAAGTGAAAATATAAACATCACAAAAATGGTCAAATTAAAGAAAACTGGGAATAATCTTTAGCAAAATCTTAAATATAATCGTGTTAACTGTGTTTTAGCAAAAATGGTGTCTAATGTGTCATATGCACTTTAAACCTTCAACCTCAGAAAAACAGTGATTGTAAACTGTCTTGAATAGAAAAACCTATACAGTACATAAAAAAGCGTTTCCAAACTTTTGTCCGTTACTCTTCATATAACATTATAGGTCACTAATTTAATTCTTCTGACGCCACACCGGTTAAGAACCACTGCACTAAACTGTCCACTTGCAGAAAAGTTACTACATTCTGCTTTGATCATTCGGATCCATTTGCAAAGATGAGCAAATACAAAACCCAATTATCCTCTAACACACAGAACGGGACTTTGTGGCCGCACTTACTACGACTCCACGGACCAATTACAAATCTCCAGAGGCAAAGGTTACTGAGGCGGCGTCATCAGCACACGCCGAGACGCCACTTAAGTAAAACTCTTCATAAAAACACAATATTCAAATGATCCGGCGGTTTCTACGTGTGACCACTTCCACATTAGGAGTTCTGCGAGAAAGTGCTGATGTTTCTCTCTCACAGACGGAGCCGGTAATCCTGCTTCAATTACTGTATGTGCTGTTTTCATTAGAGAGGCTCCAAAGGTTAATCCACTAATGTTGAACCTGAGCATTTAATAAATGACAAGGTCCAAGGGGCTTCTTCAACCTCGAGTTTCGCTCCAGCTCCAGGAAATGCTCCGTTAATTAACCCCATAGACTTTTCATAGTTGTGGCCTTTTTTTGACCATGCAGCATTTTAAGTTTTCTATTCAAAGAAAAAGACAGTAAGGAATTCGATTTGTCCTTCGCCTTCTTTTAGCCACAGAATGAAAGCAAATCCGTGGCTGAATGGGTCCAGTGATGGATTATGGGCTTTAAAAATGTGCGGGACAGTTTTGTGTTTTTCCTTTGATTCAACAAACTCCACATAATACAAATGGGAGCCGTTCAATCGTAAAAAAAGTGACAAGTGAACAGGTTTATCAAAACTAAGTGAGGCCTGTTTTATCAAAAAGTCAATTTATTAGTGATGTGATGTTCATGACCGAGCAGCTCTTTTGAACGGCTCTTTGAAATGACCTGATCCCAAAGACTCGGCTCCCAGTAAAGAGCTGTAAATCCAGTCACTCCAATTATGTTTCCGTTAAAGGCATTACATCGGCTAATCCGCAATGTAGTAACTATTGACTACAGTGAAACGTGGTGTTATGATGTTTATGTTTATGTTTGCCTGGATACTTGATTCGCCTGAGCTTTACATCGTCTTATTTGCTGCTCTGTGTTATTGCCTTAATGTTCGGTGCAGCCCTATAACTCCTGTTGTGATATTGGGCTATACAAAACCATTGATTGATTGATTTGTATTTCATGGAGGAAAATACCAAATACTTGAAAATACAGTGAAATGCTTGATAACTATTTGGTTTCCAAAATATCATGTCTAACTCCTATAGTCAGTCCCTAAATTCAGTGATACATATTGATACGATACAGTAAGTTTTGTAATTTAAAGGTGCATTATGTAGAACAGGATGAAAAAAAAAATGAAATGATTTTCATTTTGCCTGACGAAGGCCACTGGCCGAAATGTTGCATTAAATAAAGGAACACTGGTGTTGCAAGTATACAGTGTGCAAGAGATTTTTCCTGTTCTACGTTTGGCCTCTATGCCTTCTCTTACCATAGACTGTAAAAAATAATAGACAACTCCTCCTCACTCCTCCCCGTTTACCACAATGACCACGTTCGAGGGGGAAATCATGGCGGATTTACAGGCTCCTCCTCCCCAGCTCTGACGAAGCATGTTCCTAATAAGGGCATAAGGGCGGGATCTTCACTGTAGACTCGGCCCTGACGTGACGTGTAGCTCGCGCAGCTCCAATGCTAACAGTCCAACCCTCATTAAGATTTCTAAAATGTTTCTTATGAAAACCAGCCTGGTTTCTTTAACTGTAACTAACCCAGTGTTATCACAGGAGGAATACCTAGCTGTAGAAAGTTCCCAAAAAATGAGGCACCAGGCTCTAAAGTTGTTTTTAACGTGTCTAAAGTGTAATGATTTCTAATGGGGGACTAGCGCCTATATGGAGGCACTACAGCAATGGCGGAGCAATGGCAGCCTCCAGTGTCGTGGTCATAAAGCAAAGCAGCCAGCGGCCATTATCTCTTACGCACCTGTTTCGTGCGAAGTAAACCGTCTTTAAAAGGTGCATGGGTCATGATGGCGGCCTCTATTACGCTCGAGGACCAATTTTATTTCAGGATTTTAAGATTTTCTGGATGGAATGTACAGTATTATGTAACCATGGACACAGAAGCCAGGAACCCTAAAACACTATTGGTCCTGGAGCACCCTAGAGGCACTTTAAACCATTGCATAATGCACCTTTAAGTATTTGAAATAAAAGAAAAGAAAACACTTGAGTAACCAAGAGTTATAAAGCAAATAAAAATGTCTCAACACTGTTCTGAGCCTCCTCTAAAAACTAACAAAGGCCACCACGACATTATCTCGCTACATTCATCCACAAACCTGCAGATTCACAATAGATATTTTCTCATTATAACACCACAGGAGTAAAGCAGGCCGCCGAGTCGACAGAAACCCATCAATAGAGAGAAAGATCTTTGAAAACACATTTAAAACAAGCATAAAACCCCAGTAGCTGCGCTGACATAAGACCACAATAAGTTTATTTCACACCGACTTCCAGCTTTTTCTCCGTTCCTTTGAAAACCGCACACTTGGCAAAACGGCACTTTTCGTTGTTCAGCCTCGAGATAAAAGGTGAATATGCAACGAGACGCCCTAATTGGACAAAGCAGTTGGGAAAATAAGGAAAATAGACTTTAATGTTGTAAAAGGGGCAGGGTTTGTGGTGAAAGTAGTAAAATGGACGTCAAAATGAACTGCCTTTCGTGAGAAGTGACAGTGAAAGTCGTAGTAAGAGATTGGCAGAGCCGTTTGTACTGAGTGAAAAGTCTTTGAACAGTTCGGCTTTGAAGCAAAAGTATGTTTTTTGGCAAGTGTTGTGATATTTTGGAGCTAACAGACTGTTTTCTCTATATTTAGTTGTTAAGTAGACGTATGGAGCCTTCTGCTGCTGCCACTGTAGTAGAATCAAGTAAAAGAGTACTTGGAGAAAATAGAGTCGTGAGTAACCGTTTGATTTATGTTCAGTTGATGTAATGGGAAAAATCAGTAGACAACACCTGTCATTTTAGAGTAAATACTTTTAGTTTAGTTTATTGAAAGGACAGTGTGCAGTTGCATTAAAGGGGGGGTATTATGTAAAATCGACTTTTTCAAGCTTTATATCATGTTATTATGTCATTCCCTCATTAAACACATGCCTGGAGTGTTGCCTTGGCTCATTCACATATTTTTGAGTAATCAGTAAAAACAGTAGTGTTGTTTAGATGCCACAGCAGTGTGCTGAAGGGGGCGTGTCGGAAAGCTTCTTAAAGAGACAGAGGCCTATTTCAAGACGTCCAGTACAGCCATTTTGAGAGAGCAATTTTATTCAAGGCAGTTATTTTAATTTACTGCATATACAGACCAACAGAAGGTTACGTCATCATTGTAGTATGCTATAGACTGATGCTATGTGATTGAAAAAAACATAATACCCCCTCTTTAAAAAGATGGCTGCACCAGATTTAGCAGCATGCTCTTTTTTCAAAGGAACCGGGTTGAATATTTGGTTTCTACAAAAGCTTTACATTGTCTGTTGAAATGAAGTGAATGAGTGTAATGAATTTTTCAGCTATTGTGCAGGAAAATTAATTCTCATTTAAATTCAATAGAAGATGGAGAAAGACTGTTGTGGAGCGGAGGGAGCTGCACAGGAGGAAGAGGAAGGAGGAGGAGTTGACCAGTGCAGGACGCCACGCTCTTAAACAGGGACACACACGAGGCGGTGCACCGTTTCAGAGGATCAGAGTAGACTGAAAGCAGTCAGCCATGTTTTCTCCGGGTACTCCGGTTTCCCCTACCACTAAAAACATGTACAATAGGTCAGGATGAATGAGAGAGTGTTTGACAGTGCGCATGGGGACGACGGATAGAAATTAGCCCATGACTAATGGCTAATGGCTGGACCCACCAAAGTCTTTGTTGTCGTCTCCTGATTGGCCCGTTTCTCTCCCGAAGTAGTAGGGCAATACTGACTGCTTCTTGTTGCTATAGTTGGCATTGTTGTTGTCGGATTCGTGTCCATCTCAGACGTTGTGGTGGCCTCCCTTCTGCCATGTTGCTGTGCCTGAGTCCCAAATGATATGCATCCTCTAAATATACCTACAGCAGGAATCACACGAGACTGATCCCGGCGCTCACCAGTCTCTCACCATCTGCACGACTGAGACGATTTATCTTTCACCATTCTCGCGACCGTAGCTGCTGCGGCTATATTCAGTCGCAATCGACCTCCACTGAATTTTGTGCGTGCGTGACATTCAGCTGCAACTGATGATCCAACTGCAATTCTCACCTTTTCATGCGGTCAATAGCGGTCGCTCGTGCGCCAAGAGACACTGCTCGCACAACCTTCATATTTTGAGGCTGCAAACGATCGCATGGTGCCAGTGTGCCAACTGTGACAGGCCCTTTAAGCATTACAGGCTCTCACAGGTCAAACTAAAAACCTTCTGAACCCCATCATGAGCTAAACAATGTTCGTGTCTCGAGAGAAAGAGATGACGCCTATGCCGGTCCCGCTGTGACACGGATCGGCACTGTTCACCCCACTCCCCCACAACTCCTCTCCCTCCCGCTCGGCATGGAGTCTGGTTGGACTCCAGACTGTTATATATAACATTGGCCATGGGTGTTTCTCCACCCCAAGTACTTCCCACTTAAAAGCACTATGTCTGGAGTGGCAATGTCTGAAAGTGCGCTCCTACTAAGCGCAAAGTGTTACGCTATAGTCTGCGTTTAGAAACACAAGATCGAGCCTATTATGTAACTAACTTTATTTTATTGTTTGCACTGTTTTGTATTTGTATTTAACCTGTATAGTGTAGTGACTGTGTCCTACTTTGTATTTTATTGCACTGACCGTAATGTTTTATTGTCTTAGGGAGACTTTTTACATCTGTCCAGGGACTACGGATGAAAAATAGCCTTTTGGCTAATTCCGGTGCATTTACAGAAATGTTGATTAATGTACACTGTCCCTGTCAAATAAATAAATAAATAAATAAACTAGACAAGGCACATTTTGGGAAAACTCTGGCCCGATTATAGCCATAGTTTCAGCCATTAGTCTGCAGTGTTAGTCCAGTGGGGAGTAAGTTCCACAGCAAGTTCAGTAGAGACAAGATGACAATGCCAGGATTCATTGGGCTCATGTTCCAAAAGAGCGGTTCAGGGAGCATGAGATGGATTGGGCACCACAGAGTCCAGGGTCCTCATTTATAAAGCTCGCTTACTCTCTACGCATGGTGTAACCCGCCCTCTGCGCCATACGTGGGATTTATAAAACTCCTACTCGGCCTGGAACTTTGCTTATCTCCACGCCGGCTCTGACCCAGGCTTACGCTCTACGCAAAAGCTGACGTCAAGAGGAAAAGGCGAGACTCGCGGAGAGGTGGAGACAGATGAAGTAATGCTTGATTGTGTTTTCTTTCAGGAAAACCGATACCTTAAAGGGGGGGGTATTATGTAAAATCGACTTTTTCAAGCTTTATATCATGTTATTATGTCATTCCCTCATTAAACACATGCCTGGAGTGTTGCCTTGGCTCATTCACATATTTTGAGTAATCAGTAAAAACTTAGACGGCAGCCATTTTAGGTGTAGCTATGCCTCAGTCCTCCTAGGAACGCCCCCACCTCCTGGAGACGCCTCTGGACCTTTCGTCACCAGCCAAGCCACCAACCACTGCTCCTCAGCTCAGCAGAGCCCCCTCCCCGCACAGTAGTGTTGTTTAGATGCCACAGCAGTGTGCTGAAGGGGGCGTGTCGGAAAGCTTCTTAAAGAGACAGAGGCCTATTTCAAGACGTTCAGTACAGCCATTTTGAGAGAGCAATTTTATTCAAGGCAGTTATTTTAATTTACTGCATATACAGACCAACAGAAGGTTACGTCATCATTGTAGTACGCTATAGACTGGTGCTATGGGACTGAAAAAAGCATAATACCCCCTCTTTAAAAAAGGGTTTTCAGACTTTTGACCGGTACTGTATTTCTGAAGCAGAGAAAGACCTAAATGACAGCTGCCCTGGGGTGGACTGACTGAAGTGCAAGTGTCTTCCCCATGACAAAGGGCAGACAGTTCACAAAAGCAACACACTTTGAATTAATTAGGCGACACAAACGGACAAATCCAGGATTAGTCTGAGCTCGTTTTTGATCCGAGTTAACGTTTAAATTCCGTCCACACCAAGATAAGCCTCGACACGGACTAAAAGATTTGAAACAGCACCGAAGTAGATCAAGTAAAATCAATGGGATAATCTGGATAATTCCGTTAATGAGCCGCGTAAAACCTTTAAGACGAGCCTCTAAAGTGCTCCACGCTGACTCTCTGTGTTCCTGAAGTGTTTTAGTTCTCGTCTGTGGTTTGGAGAGTTGGATCGTGAGACAGACGAGCGAGGGGGCGGCCGGTCTTTTCTGCCGCCGTCACTGTCAAACTGATCCTGGGTATTTTTAACAAAGGAACAGAGAACATCGGCACGTGCCACCGAAACCACAGGCTTTTCTGTCGTGTCTTATTATCTCTGAATCGGGAAGAAGCTCAGGTCAACTCAGAGCTTAAGAACTTTACGGATGTTTTGAGCTTTTATAAGTCTGATGATAAGGCTGCACAATATTATGAATACATAATTATGTTGTTGCGATACATTTCAACCCCGTACGTTTCAAGCAGTTTACATCTTTATCCAAGCCACTGTGCGTTACTATTTTGACATTTTCCTGAGTAAAAAGATATATTTGTTTCTTCTTATGTTTCGTGGAGAGACGTAACGTGTGCAAAGGTCATGTTTTCAGTCTGAGGACAACGGCACAAACGTAAACAACAATGGAGGAAAGAGAGATGCACCTTTTCTCACTGAAAATACTAAATAGTCACTATTTCAGTTTGTGTCAGCCGAAGATGACAGTAGTTTGCAAAATGAGGAGAGCAGGAACAGAATTTTCCAAAAAGTAAATGATCCCCTCCCTCCTGATTGGACCTGACAGGCCGGTTCACAGAAAAAGCTCGTCTCATTGGTCGACGTGGGAGGATACTAGACTGTGATTAGTTGCTGAGATCCAGGAAGGAGGGATAATAATATATAATGTATATATTAGTTCTTACGTGACATGAAAATGCAAGACTGGCAGCTGGAAACCTCACATCATAAAATTAAAACTAAAGTTGCAAAGATTTCAGCCCGAATGAATAAATCTAAATATATCATTGATAACAAAGCTCTATATATTATATACTGTTCACTTATCCTTCCCTATTTAACATATTGTGTAGAGATCTGGGGAAATGTGTATAAAAGTAATCTTGACCCATTGTTTAAAGTTCAGAAAAAGGCAATAAGAATAATCCATTTAGCTGGATACCGTGATCACACTAATCCATTATTCTTTAAATCAAAAACAATGAAATGTGAGGACCTTACTGAATTTAAGATGGCTCAAATCATGTTCAAAGCCTCACAAAAGTCACTTCCTGAAAGTTTACAAAATATGTTCTGCAAACGAGAATTCAAATACAATTTGAGAGATAAAGTTTGAGAGATTAGTTTTGATAAACAGTACTCAAGAACAACCATGAAAAGCATCTGTCCACGAGACGTGGTGTAGAAATTTGGAAAAATCTAGATCAAAGCATCAAACTCTGTAAACATCTGGCACACTTTAAAAGATCTACAAAGAATCCATATTCCTCAAATATGAACAGACATTGTGAGTGTTGTTGTATATTCTTTTGCTGTTTTATTTTATTTTATTAATGCTCTTTATTATTTGCTGTTACCTTGCCATATGTTTCCTTGTTTATGATTTGTTAAATGAAATGTTATTGTTTTTACTTTTGGGGTGGGCGCTTATAAGCCTGTGGCTTCGGCCCAGTCCTTTTGAGCAGATAAACTGCTCAAATAAATAAATAAAATAATAAGACCAGGTGGTCAATTTTACACATTTTATAAAATTTGTAAAACATTTAGAGTTCCAGACTATCACTTTAAGGTTCGTTGTATACTCTGTGCTTTTTGAACTAAACTTCAAAAAGAAAACACTACATAAAGTAGGGAGAAACATTTGGAGCTGCAGCACGCCACAGTCAAAGGTCCCACCAGGAGGTGGCAGCAGAAAGCGGATACAGAAGGAGGCGGTGGAGGTTTTGACATGAGGTCATAATCTTAATAGAAACAGCTTTGATTTAGCCACAGCACGAGCTGAACATGAGCGGAGCACTGAACGGAATTAAATTCAATTAATGGCAGTAATTTAGCGCCCCCTAGTGTATTGCAGCCACAGGGAACATTAGGGGTCGAACGATGAATGGATCCAATACATTTCCAACAAATTTGGGATGAAAACCTGAAGTTAAAAACCAAATGGATTTTACAAATGGGCTGCCTTCACTGTCCCCTGACCTGAACATCATCCAAAGGGCAGAGACAAGCCAGAAATCTCTCAGCTCTGGAACTTTGGTGAGGAAGAATGAGCAAATATCCCTCAAACTAGAACTGAAAGACTCTTGACTGCCTGGAGAAGTGTTTAAAGCTGTGATACTTTCCATATTGGGAGGTTAAAAGTTCTTCCTTCTTTGTTCACGCTAATAGAAATTATCATCAGTGTTGCCCATTAATTAAACACTGTACTGTGGCAATTAGGCAGTTTCCTTTGTTTCCACTTTATATGAAAATGACTGCCCGTATTATCTGAAACCTGGGGCTGATGAGATCTCATGGCTCCCTCTCCTAATCTTCCGTCTCACGTCCGCCCCCTCTCCACAGTCCTCCCATTGTCTTTTCCCGCTGTCATTTGTTGGTTTTCTTCCCGTTGGCCGGAGTAAAAGCTGCTTCTAAAATTACCCTGATTCGCCGTTATTCGCGTGTGATTGCGAGCGGCGCGCTGCACGGCCGTCCCCCGCGCTCGAGTATATTTAGCCGATGTATATCTCTGTGTGCATATGGCTGAGCGTACGGGCAGCTCCATATGTGCGAGCGCTACGAGTCATGACCCCCCGGAGGTGTTTACAGGAAGCAGGGCCATAAAGAGGAGGCACTTTTAGTTAGACTTACAGGCTTTTACAGCTACGTTCAACCTCCAGGCTTTGTAGAATAACCTAAGACAAGATACTGCGAGTGAATAAAGGGAAAAATGAGAAACTTTTGCAGTAGATTACTGACAAAACTATAAGGAAAAATGTACAGGAGGTTTTCTTTCATTTAATGTTTTCATCACAAAACAAGAATCCGCCGACATCCAAGTTAAGGATCAATGTTTTCATATAAAAAAAAAGCAATGAAATCTGAAAAATGGATAGAGCCAGGTTTAAATGTATTTGACAAGTGTTATTGGGATTACTCCATAAAAGTAATCCAACTGATTACTCCTTCAGCAAGTAATCTAGTTACTTCTTTGATGACTTTATTTCAAAGGTAATCTGATTACTAATTAAATGTTACTTTAGTTGTTATAAAGTATCGAGCTGAGCCGTTACGGTCTGTCCAATGGGCGAGGAACATGCTTCTCTTTGGTCCTCATGGCGCTGACATTGCTGTAATGGTAATACCACCCCCTGGTGGTCAGGGGCGACTCCAAAAGACACTTGTGCTGCATCCGAAACCATTAAATTGTAGCCTCTAAGTACTAACACTAGCAACTAATCCTTAACCTTTCATGGGGTCAACTGTTAGATCTCTATGCAGTTAGTGAACTTTTGCTTCAGCAGCATTTGCCCAATTCCACCGTCCTTACCCAGGGGAAGGGGAAGTGACATCACCAACAGCTGTTCTTCTTCTTCTATAAAGTTCAGTGCAGGCCAAACAAAAGCGCATACCGCCACCTACTGTATATTGTCCAACAACAACAGTGTCCAAATAAAGACATTTAAGGCAAAAAAAAGAAACATCCAAATGATCCTTCACATTTCCCTTTATTCTATCTCAACATCAGTTTCATAAAGCTACAGTATGCAAATTACCCATGTGGCTTAAGTTTCTACTAAATGAAGCAAAAGCACAAACTGCTTCATTTAGGCCATTTACTGAGGAGGCTCTTTAAAACCCTGTGACTGTGCTGTATTTTGTCACTTCGCCAGTGAGTTAGCATCAGAGGTCCCTATGCTAAAGTGGCTATGAACGTTAGCATACAGGCAACTTTCCCTAACTCCTTCCTAACCGAAAGCCCAATTCGGACGCTTCTTATCATGGTGGACGCTGACGCACATCCGGTTTGGCGTAAGACCTCTTACCAATTTACTGGTTTCGGATGAAGCATTGGTAAATAGCGTTTCTAAGAAGATGTTGACCTCGTTTCCACAGCTTGAAAGCCTGGCTCCAAAGAGTTTTTCTTTTTCTAAAAATTGCCATGACTCATGTGACAACGCTGGGCTAGGTGTCACATTTTTAACCACGCTGGTTTTTGTATATTAGAAATAAAAAGTGGAAGCCTATCTGTGGAGGCTCCTTTTGCCTTTTTGCCCTTTTAAGGACCAGGCTTAGTAGGAGGAGACCGAGCAGCCATGTTAATTTTGCAGATCACTCGGGATCATTACTATGAATGGAACACCGGTTATCTGTTCAATCTTATATCTATGGTTCTGTCCTACTAACAGTTAAAACCTGACAATGGACCACAATATTCTCTGCTCAAAATAACGTCTGTATTTCCAGACAGACTTGGCAGTTTTCTGTTGTTTTTTCTAAATGTCTGACATTTAACTAATGAGACGTTTCAGTTGTCATAACAATACAAAAAGTAATCAATATGTACTTGGTAAAGTGATTATAATCTAAATACCAGTTTTGCAATTGAAACTCTAAAAAAGCACCTTACACTAAACTGACTTACTTTAAAAACGGGATCTGCCAGTTTCGCTGCCCGGACAGACGGCCTCCTCAGAGCTGTTGTCAGGTGATGTCACTGGAAACTCGCCATCCATTAAAGGCTATATCAATATCTTTCATGGGTTCAAATTTCAGCACAAAACTAATCTGTCTTTACATTGAACTACATGCCATCAAAAATTACATAAATATGTTTGATCTACATATTCATCACAGACTGAGTACTTTCATAAATATTACACCACAAGCTGCAAATGACCAACCTAAACACGACATGAGTCACAGGAAACACCGGCCAAACACCGGAGCCGCTCTGTTTCACAGATGGAGCGTTTAGTCTGATCTGCTTTAATGATGACCCTTCTCTCCACAGACGGACTCTGGTGAATCACTGCCATGACACGAAACCAGCAGAAAAGCAAAGAACTCCCCCACGTCCGAGGAAAAATGAGGAGAGGCTCAGGTCGACTTTATCGCCCTCCAAAAACAGAGGCGCCATACTGAGGGATAAGCTTCACATGAACTCAAACCAGGCACAAACCGATCCATATCTATCTGTAAAAGTGTGACATTACATATTTAAACCACATCGCCTTTTTGTCCAGCAGTGGTAAATGGTAAATGGACTCAACTTATACAGCGCTTTTCTACCTTTATCAGGCCAAAGTGCTTTACAGTAAGGAACCAGTCACCCATTCACTCTCTCATTCATACATTTGTACTATTGTGATATGTTCTTTTTTATTATAATGATTTTCAGCAGAATTTTAACTGCTCAAATAAACAAATAAACTAAACTAAAAAACACACCTGGCTCTGCTTATAACACATTAGTTTCTATTTAAACCCGTGTTACCTGTGCAGGCGAGTAGAGTCGACAGCGATGGTGATGGTTGGTGCTGACTCCCTCATGCCCTCCTCCTCCTCCTCCTCCTGCTGCTGTTTCCCTGATCAGAGCGCTCCCGGGTGGCACCCCCCCCATGGCGGCCCCTCCCGCGGCGGCCGTGGCGCCCGCGATGGCCCCGATGTTCCCCATCATGCAGCACAGCCCGCCCTGCGCCAGCTCCAGCTCGATCTCCGCGTCCATCTCCGCGTCCTCCTGCGCCTCCTTGTTGGAGTCGTCCAGGTGCTTCATGAGCACGGCCACCACCACGTTTATGAGCACGAACTGCGCCGTGAGCACGAAGGACACGAAGTACAGCGGCGAGATGAACTGCAGGCCCGCGTGGCAGCCGTAGTCTGTGCCGGAATGATCGGGAGGGCACTCTCTCAGCGTGTCCTGGAGACGAGAAACAGAACGCTGTTGATATTTCAATAAACGTTTGGGAATGTAGATGCAAACATTAAAGGGATATTTCAGGATTTTTGACATTGGGCCTCATTTCCTAGTTATCCAGAGTGTTGTTGATGTCTGGAGATATTTTTTTTCTTAAATTCATGCAGTTCTTATATTTGAAGAGTCTAGTGGCGCTAGGCTAGGGCAAGGC
Source organism: Neogobius melanostomus (assembly GCA_007210695.1). Taxonomy (NCBI): domain Eukaryota; kingdom Metazoa; phylum Chordata; class Actinopteri; order Gobiiformes; family Gobiidae; genus Neogobius; species Neogobius melanostomus. Next base: position 5,316,862 of record VHKM01000122.1, on the reverse strand, counting down.
TAAAGCATTTCTATGGTATCAGTTAGCCTGCATTAAAAACAGTCTGACCCACTCCACAGTGCACCTGAGGTAAATCACTTATAACACCAGACTAACCATATAAATGTCTGTGTTAACAGAATAATGTTTGAAATATAACTGACCTTGTATCACATGAATTACCGCATTTTGAGGGACTATTTTCTCGCAGATCACTCCGCCGCTGCGTTAGCTTACAGCCACGAAGCTGATGCTGCTCAAATATAAGTTATTTTAAACGCAAAATGGTTAAAATTATTCTATTAACACAGACATTTATATGGTTAGTCTGGTGTTATAAGTGATTTACCTCAGGTGCACTGTGGAGTGGGTCAGACTGTTTTTAATGCAGGCTAACTGTTACCATAGAAATGCTTTAGCCTTGCCCTAGCCTAGCGCCACTAGACTCTTCAAATATAAGAACTGCATGAATTTAAGAAAAAAAATATCTCTAGACATCAACAACACTCTGGATAACTAGGAAATGAGGCCCAATGTCAAAAATCCCGAAGTATCCCTTTAAACACTGTCCTGGATATATATCGACGGTCCCGCACTAGCACCAGTATTAAAGAGCGCGCAGAAACGAGATAAAAACAGCAGCACGGGCGCCCCCATACCATCTACACAGGTCTGGGCGAAAAATCGAATTAATTCAATTAATTGATGCTTTTAAAAACAGACGGTGTGGAAAATGGCTAAATCGTAAAATCGTGTCCGCCGCTCCATGTCCGCCTCACGTGCGGCCAATTTAACAGCGTTTAGACGCTCTGTAGCGAAATGACACCAGCGGAGAAGCCAGAGACTTTCTGACGATCTCTGCTGCTTCACAAAGGCCGCGTGTTGTGTTTTAAGAGTGTGCGGTGGAGTTTTCTTCCGCTAAAACAGCCTTTCCCTGGGTCTGCTCCTGTGCCTTTCTCTCGTTCTGCTCTGAGCGGAGCACCCTTTTAACTCCGCCCCTTTCCCCTTGAGTCTCCATGGAGACGGTTGTCAATCACAGCAGAGGGATGAGGATAAAACAAACACTTTTTAAACTCCATGGCTTATTAAGAAGTTTTACTTTTGAGAGCAGACAAGGATTATTTAAGAAATAATGTATTATGTATGTATGTAACTATATTGTGTTTTGTAAATTGCTGTGTGATTTTAATCCTGTTTTTTAGGCTGGCTTTGACATCTGCCAAAGGGTCTACCGATGAAAATTAGCTTCTTCTGCTAACTCGGGCATATTTACATTGTAAAATGTTGATTAATGTGCACTGTCCCTTTTCAAATAAATAAATCTAAATCTAAAAAAATTAAGAAGTTTTACTTTTGAGAGCAGAGGATTATTTAAGAAATAACCATTTTTAAATAAAGGGTTATCTTATCTTATCTCACTGGGCCTAATTGTGGCTATATTATGAAATAATGAGCAGTTTTCTTCGTATGAAAGATCACGAGACCTTTTAAAGTTTATTTCCAATCAAATTGTCCAGACTGAGTTATTTTTATTTTTGGCCATATCGCCCAGCCCTACATCTACACTAACCGCCGCCCACATTTAAGCTCATGGAGGGACCTCTGCTGTGCATAACATCATCATGAGAGTCTGAAGATTTCACAAAAGTCTAGTCTACAGTCTGCATTTAGAAACGCAAGATGACTGTAGACAAGACTACCTAATTTTGAACCGCATAACAGGGCAAAATGAGATCATGTTCACCAATGTTTCCACTTGATTGTAGTTTATTCAAAGAAGAGATAAGACATTCTAAATCCCCCTCTGGAAAAAAACGTCTGTATCCAATAGACCAACAAATAAAACAATTCATTTAACCCCGGCTCTATCTGCTGAATAGATCTCGTTGTCATTTTTACACATGAAAAGTCTAACTTCCATATCAAAATAGTGAATGAAAGAAAACTTGCAATACATTTGTTCTTACAAAAAGATTCAAAGTGATATCTCTTAATTATCCACCTCCAGTGTCTCGCATTGTGATTTGAAGTTTTTGGCAGCATCACAGAAGACTTTCATACATCATGTCTAAGCCTCTCCTGTCATTGAGGAGGAAACTATTTCACAAACGTGAGCGTCTGACCTTCATGATGCCGTTCCAGTTGTCTCCTGTCGACACCTGGAACAGGGTGAGGAAGGCCATGCCGAAGTTCTCGAAGGTGGCGTGTCGGCTCATGCCCTCGCACGGGTAATCCGCGTTACACACTGCGCACGAGAGACACAGACATTAGTCAAAGCTTCGCACGGCGCAGGACGAGGACCAAAGAGTCTCACCGAGCTCTCCGAACAGCTCCACTCCCAATGCGGCGTAGATGAAGAACAGCAGCATGAACAACAAGCCCAGATTCCCCACCTGGAAATAACACATACGACACTTTTATCTTCCAGAGATTAGGCAGGATTCGAGATGAGATGGAACTGTTGAGCTAGAAATATGACTAATTTCTACATTTGATTTGATCAGTGGTATTTTTGTATCGTGTCCCTGAATATGAAGAAAATCAAATCAAATGCATAAACAAACATCTATGTCTTTGAGCGGCATTTGAGATCTACAAATCCACATTGGTTCTCCTGAAACACTGAAGAGGCACCGAGAGCCTCCACACCTGCAGCACAGTGGAGGAAGCAGGAAACAGAAAAGGCACATATGAGGACCCTCAGGTGAAGAATAACACCAGAGCCAGGGGAGGAGGAGGAGGACAAAGATGAAGATGAGAAGGAGCGAGAGGAGTCGGCAGGAGCTGTGCAGGAGGAAGAGGAAGGAGGAGGTGGAGGAGTTTGCGCTTCCGCTTCACAGCTAGAAGGTCCTTAGTTCGATTCCCACCAGGGGCATTTCTGTGTGGAGTTTGCATGTTCTCCCGTGTCTGCGTGGGTTTCCTCCGGGTACTCCAGTTTCCCTACCACTAAAAACATGTATAACAGGTGAATCCTCCAGTCAGGAGATTCTGATCATCAACCTGGCTCCACATCATGGAGATGGGTCCCCGGGCGCGGCACTGCCGTCGCCCACTGCTCCTTACGGGTCGCCCCAGCGGCATCGAAGGATGGGTCAAATGCAGAGGACAAATTTCCCTACGGGGACAATAAAGTATACAAACAAACAAACAAACAAACGTGTTAGCTCCAGTCCCGTCGCCAGACATCAGTCTTAAGGGGGGCATATGAAATCCACTGTGGGCGCATCCGCTTTTCAGTCACACTTCGAACAAATACGCGGGGTCTTTTCCGCGGACTTCAGCGCTTTGTAGTAAAATACAGATTGCTTGTTACCAGCCGCACCTGTCACTGCCCAAAGACGCAGAGGGACAGAGAAATACGCACAGCCTAAAGGGTCCGACATGGTGGACTCTCAGAGCGGGGGATGAACAGGGAAAGTGCCTGTGACAGGGAGACGCTGAGCGTGAGACATACTGTTAATAAGCCTCTATCGTTATCAGCTATTCTCTGGTCGGATTTTATTTTGTGAGCAGACAACACGGGAGCCGTGCGCAATTACGGACGAAACGCAGCTTAGAGGGAACTGTTTCTGTAGAGACAGAGAAAGAGAGAGAGCGAGAGAGAGAGGGATTAAATGTCCCCTCTCTCAGTTTCAGGGGAGGAAATAGCTCCTGTTGTGGAGTTTGGGCTGGTCTCTAATCGGGCAGAAAGCACAAAAATAACAATTAGTGATACATATCTTTGCCCAATTTGTGGTGGTTATACGGTTATTCTGCAGGCCTTAGTGGTTATACGGCGTATACCTGCGTATCACGTAGACTACACCACTGTCTCAGGGGGACAAGCATCTTGGGGGACGGGCACGGCCCCTATGGCCCGCCCATAGCGACGGGTATGGTTAGCTCCATAAAACAATTATAGTGAGTTGTCGATGTTTTGTGCGAAAGCTAAACGTGTCTTGTTGTCATAGCTGTGCTGTTCTCTTTGCTCAAGAACGCTAGTTTCTTTATTCAGTCCTGGTTTATAATCGGTTTAGTCCAAGTCCTGTCTACATTTCTTTTCAAAGTAGAAGGTACTGCCACCCGAGCTGAGTTTCTGTTTTATTATTTTGTATACTGTAGTGTCAGAGCATGAGAAAGTCTTTGACCTGTATGTGTGAAGATGGATGAGTGAATGAAGTTGTCTTAATTTTGTAAATAGTTAAGAAAAGCCCGAACATGGACAGGAGTCTTAAACTCAACATTTTCCCTGACAAATAAACAGATGAATGACTAAATGGAAAAGGACACGACAGTCTGCACCAGGACTAATGTTACTCCATCTTACATGCCTGTTACTATAACTCCCACCCTTTGGTGAGGAGACGGCCGTGACATTGAGCTGTGCAAAGATCGACTGAATTCGAAATGTGCAAACTCTGTCAGGGCGTAAAGAGGACACACACATCGATCATGCATTTCTAATAGATTCAATAAATACGGCCGTGTACAGGCTCCGGCACATGTCAAAGCATCAGCCGACATGTCCATGTGGCACATGTTTAATGCATCAGCCCCGTGTTTGTGCGACGCAGCCCCGTCTCTCGGCTCCTCCGCTGAATGTGAATTTATTCCGTGTAAATTTGACCTGATTATGAGATTCCAGGCTCTGGCGGCGGGAAAGGTCAGTCATTTGAAATCCAGCCGAGAATCGCTCCGTTATGAAGACAATAACCGTGTCAAATGTCCTCCGCGCTGTAACGGAGCCATGAGCGCTTTAAACCAGGAAACGCTGAGCTAAAAGAGGAGCCTTGACTCATACTGGGCTTATTTAAGGATTTATTATAATAATCGTGGTTATTTTTGGCCCACAATGTGCCTAAAATTGAGACGAGGACCATTTTATTGCGACAAAAACATCTGACAAAGGAGGTTGTGAGGGCATATGACGCAGGTGAATAGGATTTTTATTTTTTTGAGATATAAATGTGAAACTTTAGCTGTAGAATAACTGAAAATGAATTGCATTTTGTGTTTCATTGTCCTTTATCATGATCTGAGGAGGAGGGGATTATTCTGTAAACTGTCAGACGAGGAAAGGCTTAAGTATTTGTACAAGTATAAGTCATTTTATTTGGCTATGTTTTTGTTTAGCACTTGGCTTCAACGTAAGAAGACACTCTTTGTTTAATGTTTTGTCAATTCTAAGTAATGGATAGAGCCAGTTTTGGGGGTAACTTATTACAAAACTATATTACTTTTTCAGTAACTAAGGAACATATTACTGAAAAAAAATTGATTAATTATATTAGTCATTACAATTCAAGTAACTCAAGTCACAAGTGCACTTAAATATATGAACAAAAAAAATGCCCCCAAACAGAATGCAGCACCAAATCAAGTTGGACACTGGTGTAAGATCTGCAGTTGCGTGTAGTTAAAGCAGTACTAAGTAACTTGTTTACCTTCATAAATCCTTTCCGTAGTCCCTCTGGGGGTAATACAAGTGTTAATGGGATGATTGGAGGGTCTTTCATCTCCCCCTGGTGTCTCTGGCCAGAAAACCACATTTGCAACTTGACTGCGCAATACACACTAATGGAATCACGAAGAAGAAGCTAACATGCTAACGGGAAAAGCTAACTGCAGGCTAGCTCCACTTAAACAGTATTTACAGCCAAGTTTGAGTGAACAAGATTATCTCCATTGTGTAATTGGATGTACAATATCCCTCTGTCCCTTTGTCTTTTCTGTCAGTGTAGTATTTACTCTCACGGACAATTAATAAGTTAAAAAACGCAACATGCTACAACACCTGCAGTTGCGCTTATGGCCTCTAGGGGCACGAGTTACTTAGTACTGCTTTAATGTTGTCAAAACAAAACACAAGAGAATGGGGGAAAGTAAAGAAAAGGAAATTGTTGACTGCACTTTTGCTCAGTGGCTTTATTACTATTTTTAGTTTATATTTGGCCAAAAGTAACTCAAAAGTAACTCAGCTACATCTATGAAACAGTAATATGTAATACAAACATATTACATTTTTAAAAGCTGTAACTACTAATATAGAATATATTACAATTTTAAAGTAACTTGCCCAACACTGGTCAGAGCCAGGTTTAGAGTTATACCTGGCTCTGTCCAGTTATAGGGAAATTTGTTCTCTGCTTTTAGTTACAAATATCTTTTTCAAAGAGATTTTGGATTAGGGCTGAAAAATATATCGTTATCGTATCGATATCGAGATATCTGGCATGAATATCGAGATATGAAATTGTGTCCATATCGTTCAGCCCTAGTCCCATGTCATGATTCAAAATATTAAAATTGAAAAAGCACGATATAGATTTTCATCAATAAAACTGCGCTCTTTTGTATTATGATTTTATTTTTCTGAAAAATGCTTAGTTTTCACCTAACCCATAGTTATATTGTATCGTATCGATATCGAGATATCTGGCATCGTTCAGCCCTAGGCCCATGTCCTGAGAGGCGATCTTGGGAGAGAATTGTTACAGGATTTCAGATTAGCAGGAGAGAGGGTCACTCCCGACTACCGATGTCTAGCTGACAAAACTGGCCTGAATTTACGATCAACTATCCACCAACCTGGGGGTAAATGTTGTCGCTTGTCCCCAAATAGCTGCGTAAAGGTCTTTGCGCACCCACTGCAGCAACGCTAAGTGTCAGAGGCACCAGCACGCGGACAGGCACCTTGTTCGTCCCAAAATGCTCCAGCACTTCCACCCATCCCGTCGCGTTGGCTACTCTTGAATTAAAAGTTTGGCCTGTCTGAGAACGAAAACGACCATCTCCCAGCGCGCACCACCAATTGCCTCTGGATCATTGTGCGCTCTTTTGGTCCGGGGATGACAAATCTATAGGCCTACTACTGTAAATGCTGAATTTATGAATTCTTCAACTTGTCGTGAGAGTCAATATGCCAGATAAAGTTAGGTCCTCTGAAAAAGACTTCTCTGAAGTCTCCTGGCCTGCCTACTGGACACACCGTTTGGATCCAGTTCTCTGAGGATAATTCACGTCTTCCTTTCTCACGCCTAAACCATTTTCTCTGCACTTGGCGTATCCCTGCTGTACGTAGGCTAATAAGATGACTTTCACTTAGGCTACATTAATACCATGTCTGTTGGCAGCGCTAATCTTGATTCTTTGTATTTTAAACCCAATTCGAAATAAAGGTAAATTAATTTCCCCCATTCATGCTCTATTGTGTGTGGAGGATGATAGCGTAGAGTTATTGCGCTATTTCGCAATAATTATTGCGTTATTTCGCAAAACTTTTGCAAAATAACGCAATAAAAAAATTCTCGTCATGTCCCCTCGCGGGCTCCGTAGTTATCTCATCTCGAGAACTCGGGCAGTAAAAATATTTCCCGGTTTCTCAGGGGAACATATGAGACGAGGTTTGTTCATGTGCAATTTTCTACTCGGCAAATGGTATTTACCATAATTACACGACCACATGAAGGCAGCATCATTAGCAACGGTTCAGATTTTGGTTTGGTTTATTTGGTCGGGACAGTGCAAGTTAATGAACAAGCCACACCGGATTGTAGCCTTGGGCTAATTTTCATCCGTCGTCCCCATGCGCACTCTCATACATCCTGACCTATTGTACATGTTTTAGTGGTAGGGGAAACCGGAGTACCCGGAGGAAACCTACGCAGACACGGGGAGAACATGCAAACTCCACACAGAAAGGCCTGGTCCCTGGTGGGAATCGAACCCTGGACCTTCTTGCTGTGAAGCACGAGCGCTAACCGCTGTACTACCGTGCAGCGGTACATACATAGATTTCAACACAAATGTGCAACGGCTGTTTCAATCAATGTACCTTTAGAACAGAAGAGAAGATGAAGCAGGAACATTCTTGTTAAGCACATTTAAGAAAATGTTTTACTAGCGGTTAATTTGGTCCCTGACAGTGTGGTCTGTGATTGGATCGATATACATGTTTTTCAATATTTGATTGGCTGTTAGCAAAGTTCCTGAGGGTCCTGCTTTTGAACAGATACAAAGAGCAGGAGTGGATTGCTGACCAGGCAACTGGATTCTAGCTCATCATGGTCTTCCTGTTTAACATTAGCTGAAAAACATTAAAATCTGCCTTGTGACTTACACAGAAGTTCAAAACATACAAACACTCACATATGCAGTAGTTCATTGGAATAATTTATTTTTCCTTTTTTATTTCAGTCAAAGCAGGTCGCTCATCCTCCATGTCAGGATCCACTCCTGTCTCCCCCACTCTTCTCCTTAGACTCACCCCTACTACTACTACTATAAATAAATCTATAAGGGCATGAATTTATTCAAATTACATGCAATTAATACGGGCTGTATGCACAGTGTCCCCACGTGATCTCTTCCTGGACAGTAAGATTGGCACTGTCCTTTCTCCCCCTATCTCTTACATTCACAATGAGCAGGTTCCACACAAATGAAGAGATTGCTCCGGATCTGGTTAAGGACTGTGAGTTTCTGATGGCCAGTCACTTCAGCATGTTATAAACATCATGTTCGCTGTGAATCCTGCCCCAAAGGAAACGCCAGTGCTCGTAAGGTAGGAGCTTTTATCTTGGATAAACATGTTAACAACTAAATAAAATTTAAACTACTTACAGGACGATCCTTTTTTGCACAGGCTCGTTTGCACTAGTTTTAATTTCTATTTTGTGTTTGCTGTTAGCCCCAAGACAAAAACACCCACCCTTCTGAACACAGAGGTTTCCTCCAGTGAAGTCATTACATCTCACGTGATGTCTTAACCTGCTCCAGTCACAGCCTAACTTTTACTCGCTGACCTCGACCAAATCTTGAGCTGACTCTTCATTTGTGTAGAACCCTGCTAATTGTGAATGTAAAAGACAGGGTAGAGGAAGGACAACACCGATGTTACTGTCCAGACTGAAATCACGTGGGGTCACTGTGCTTTGACAATTTCACCCCCTGTTGCTCTCCTAAAAAAAAGCCTCCAGGACAAAAACAATCCACTAAATAAAAGAATATGAGTTAGGTTTTAAGTTAGGAGGAGTCTTTGGGATTTGTAGGGGAATGTTGAGAGTCTTGTTTTCCTAGTTGATGATGACCGAAGTGCAACTCGTATGATTTTTATGCTGCGTTTACACATAACGACGACGAGTCACGAATGCCACGAATCCATATTCGTGGCCGAGGATCACGAATGTGATGATTCGGGGTAGAGGTTTCACGCACCGCCACAAATTGTTGCGACCTGTTACTACGCGTTACGATTAATGGCACGAATTATTACGCACGGTCACGAACATGCGTCCCGCAATGCTGCGGATGTGACGCTCTGTTGCGTGGTGTTGCGTGGTATTGCGAGGTGTTGCGGTCTGTTACGGGTCATTGGGAATTGTCGAGTTCTGTCAGAAATCTGTCAAGAATCGGGCGAATGTGGACAAACCGCCTGCCGCACACACCGGGTTGGAGGCGGAGCAGAGGCGTCTTGGTCCGCCGTGCTCTCACCTGACTCATTGGGCTCTTGCCAAATCGGGTTAAGCAAAAGCAAAGACCAGCTGAGCGTCGGGACTGTCCATATACTGTAGAATAGCAAACGTTTTTCACAGTCTATGAAAAACTGAACTTAGATCAAACCCAAACTAAGTCATATGCTCCTGTCAAACACTGAATCTATCAAGACAAACTATAGCAATAAACACACGCGCTTTATGCCAAATGAGTCTGTGCAACAGCGGCACATTCAGCCTGACTTTACTCCACAGAATAAGCATAAAAACACTACACTCACTGCGCACTCGATCTTCTGGGGATCTGTCGTAGAACTCTTCACCTCTTTATCCATGACTCTCACTCATCTGGTTGATCATTAGCTCCATTTGGCAAAACTTCTTTTGCATAATCCAGAACAACAGGCCTGTCTCCACCTGCCCTACGCCCATCACCGCTTGTTTTACATGTCTAAAGTTGTAAATAAGTCTTAACACTTATCCATGTTATAGCTGCTGTAACCACGCGTTGTTGTTTGGGTCAGAGCGTATGGCAGCGTGGGAGATGCATTCAGGGACAGTAAACAGTGCGGGAAAGGCGCACTTCTTACTGTCCCTTTTCTTATTTCCACAAACGCGCGGAAAATCGGGACAAATATATAACAGTCGGGTTCTCCAGCGGGGCGGCAATAGGGGGTGGCAGGGATTGGCTCCCAAACATTAGGAGGAACGACTACAGGAAGAAAAGCCCGCGTAACAACTTCAGCACCTGAGGAGCGGCAGGAGCAGGTGCTGTCCCGGGCCTGGAGCACGGACTGGCCGACTTTGTGGGACTTTTCTTTGGCATAGTGCATTAACTTTTCGGCGTAGCGTGTGTTTCTATCAATTCTGAGCGTGAAAACAGTGATTCTGCACTACGAATGCTTTACGAATGCTTTACGAATGCTCTCACGCTGAATTACGAAGCGCCACTACGCATCACGAAAGGACACGCTCTGTTGCGAACTCCACGAACAGAGGGTGAATCGTGACATTCGTGGAAGATTTTTTGACAGCCAAAAACTTTCTCCACGAACATCACGAATGTCACGAGCTGATGCGTTCTATTAAGAATCCCATCAAGATGCGTTAAGTCAAGTCACGAACGTCACGAATGACGGAAAAATGCCATTCGTAACGCATCGTGCTTATGTGTAAACGCAGCATTAAGACTTTACTCCTTCTGTGGTGCTCTCTGTTTCATCTCAGCTTCAGATTTTTCCAAAGCTGTCTTCAAAACTTGCATCCTCTGCTGGTGTTTAAGTGTCTGCTCCACCAGCTCCTTGGCCTGAGACACCTGACTCTCCAGTTGTGCATTGACCATATTTTTCTGGGCCAACTGGATCGTCAACTCCTCAACGTTTACCCTGGCCTCTTCAGACCTTTCCACTGCTGCTTTGAGGCCCTCTTGGAGATCTGTAATTTTCCTCTCCAACTGCGAGTTGACCACGTTTTTCTGGTGCAACTCTTTGTCCATCTCTGCAAGCCTCTTCTCAGAGTTTTCCCTGGCCTCTTCAGACCTTTCCAATGCTGCTTTGAGGCCTTCTTTGAGTTCTGTAATGTTCCTCTCCAACTGCGCATTGATCTCGTTTTTGTGTTGTAACTCCTTTTCCATTTCTGCAAGCCTCTTCTCAGAATTTTCCCTGGCCTCTTCAGACCTTTCCAATGCTGCTTTGAGGCTTTCTTGGAGATCTGTAATTTTCCTCTCCAACTGCGAGTTGACCACGTTTTTCTGGTGCAACTCTTTGTCCATCTCTGCAAGCCTCTTCTCAGAATTTTCCCTGGCCTCTTCAGACCTTTCCAATGCTGCTTTGAGGCTTTCTTGGAGATCTGTAATTTTCCTCTCCAACTGTGAGTTGACCACGTTTTTCTGGTGCAACTCTTTGTCCATCTCTGCAAGCCTCTTCTCAGAATTTTCCCTGGACTTTTCAGACCTTTCCAATGCTGCTTTGAGGCTCTCTTGGAGTTCTGTAATTTTCCTCTCCAACTGCGAGTTGACGACGTTTTTCTGGTGCAACTCTTTGTCCATCTCTGCAAGCCTCTTCTCAGAATTTTCCCTGGCCTCTTCAGACCTTTCCAATGCTGCTTTGAGGCCGCCTTGGAGTTCTGTAATGTTCCTCTCCAACTGCGCATTGACCTCGTTTTTGTGTTGTAACTCCTTGTCCATCTCTGCAAGCCTCTTCTCAGAATTTTCCCTGGTCTCTTCAGACCTTTCCAATGCTGCTTTGTGGCCTTCTTGGAGTTCTGTAATGTTCCTCTCCATTTGTGAGTTGACCACGTTTTTGTGATGCAACTCTTTTTCCAATTCTGTAACCCTCTTTACAGCGTTTTCTCTTGCCTCTTCGGACTCTCCCATAGCTGTTTTCAGGAACTGGCTTAGCTCATCCAGTTCCTTCGTAGCTTTGGACTTTGCTGTCACCATCAGTGCCTTGCTCCCATTTAGCAATTCTATTAAGGTCCTCTTCGCTTTCATCTCTGCCTCTTTGACAGACTTTTCGCAGACTTCTTTCAAGGTGACAATCTCCTGTTGGTGTATTTGTTTCTGCTCCTCTGATTCTTTCCGAGACCTGACAAGATCTCTCTGGAGTTCATCGTTCTTTTGAGACTTCTCCTCAATCTCAAAACGCATCTGTTTCCTGAGATCCTCCGCTTTCTCTTCTGTGAATTTTATTGCTTCTCCCACAGACTTTTTCACAGCTTGTTCATGTTTTAGTATCGATTCCTCCAGGCTGCTTATAATTATATCTTTTTCCTTAATATTCAGCTGTAGCTCTTTGCTTTTCTCGGCGCTAAACTGGGCCTTTTCCGTGGACACCTGGAGGGCTTTTTCCAGGGCTTGCTTCTCTACTTGAAGTCTCTTGACGGCCTCATTCATGTCGTTGAGTCTGTCCTTGAGACTCCCCTCTCCCTTCTCACACACCTCGCTTTGGAGGATATTAATCTTGTTTTGTTGGTCTTCCATGAACTTTGTCACCTCCACCATCACAGACGTCTTGAAGGCTTCTAGCAACACATTCTTTTCCTGCTGCTGACTCTCAAAGTGTTGCTTCAAATCGTAGAGCTCCTTTTTCATCGTCTCCACTTGCGTTTGAGCTTGCGGAAGGACTTTTTGGGCAGATTCCTTCTCTCGTGTCCATCTGCTGAACGGCGTGACATCGGCACGAAGCGATCTCCTCCACAGTCTCTCCTCATTGAGAGCTTGTTCTTGTAGAAGGATCAACGCCTCACTGCTTTCATTCGTCCGTCTTAACTCCTTCCTGAGTGCAGCCTTTTGCTCCTGCAGCATCAACACTCTCCCCCTCCCTTTTTGGAGGTGCTTCTTCTGGTTGTTGACCACTTTTTGAAGTTGGCGTTCAACTTTCACCTTTGCTTCTAGAGTTTCTTTCAGTTCTTGCTCTGTTGGGCGTTGAGAGCGTTCTGGTGGGTCATCTGATCCACCTGCTCCTGAAGCCGCTTCCCAATGGCTAGAATCTCACTCTTAACGACTTCTACTAGACCTTTCATCTTCTGTTGCTGATTCTCAAAGTCCATTTTCAAATCGCAAAGGTCCTTTTTCATCGTCTCCACTTGCATTTTAGCCTGTGGAAGCACTTTTCGGACAGCTTCCTTGTCCAGTTTCAATGGACTGACCTCTGTGTTCAGCACTTCCCCCCTCTGTCTCTCTTGATCAAGCGCTTGGTCTTGAAACAGGATGAATGTCTCACTGTGTTCGTTGGTCTGTCTTAACTCTTTCCTGAGCGAAGCTTTTTCCTCCTGCAGCGTCAAAACTCTCCCCTCTGTTTTATGAGATGCTTCTTCTGCTTGTTAACCTGTCTTTGCAGTTGACGGTTGACCTTCTCCTTTGCTTCCAGTGCGGTGTGGGTCTCTCTGAGCTCTTGCGCTGTTTGCTCGTTGAGAGACTCCTGCTCCTGAAGTCTCTTTCGAAGGTCCACATTCTCGCTTTCTGCGTTTTGGAGAAACAGGGCCATGTTCTCTCGTTCTTTTGCATAGGTCTCCATCTTCAGCGTCTCCCCCTGTAGAGCTGCATTTTGAGCACGAAGCTTTTGATTTCTGCTGCGTTTATAACCGCAGCATTTGTCAGACACCTGTTTGGCTGGGTTTTCATGCCCTGTGTCTTTTCAAAGTCTTGTGTTTGTTGATAGGCTGTGGTTAGCTCCATCTCAACAGATTTCCTGTTGTCTTGTTCTGTCTGGACCTGTCCTGTTCTGTCTTTTGCATAGGTCTCCATCGTCAACGTCGCCCCCTGTAGAGCTGCATTTTGAGCACGAAGCGTTTTGATTTCTGCTGCGTTTATAACCGCAGCATTCGTCAGACACCTGTTTGGCCGGGTTTTCATGCCCTGTGTCTTTTGAAAGTGTTGATAGGCTGTGGTTAGCTCCATCTCAACAGCTTTCCTCCTTTCTTGTTCTGTCTGGACCTTAATTTCCAGCACGGTCCTCTCCTCTCTCTCATTTTGGACCTGCCTCTGCAAATTCTGGGATGTCTCCATTGCGGAGATCAGTTGGAGCCGAAGCTCTTGCACCAGTAAGGCGTTTGGTGAAGGTTTCCTGCTGAAAAACTTCATGTTTGAGTCTGTAGTTTAATCTTACGTCTCGGGCGTGAGTTAGACTGTGGTCTGACACGATTATAGCTGCTGTTAGCAAAGTGCTCTGTTGAAGAAGTGATTTCACAGAGTTTTAGAATCTCACATAAAGACTATGGATGGAATGTCTTGCAGTGTCACCGCAGCAACGCAGAGTTCTATGGTTACATCACTTTATAACATTCTAAAGACGTCTTTGGAATCGCCCATATATGGTCATGTTCGAAACAGCCAGAGGGAAAACAAAGACGTGAAAACATTGAACTTACAGGAATTACTCCACCATTACTTTAACAAATGCTGAATTATGAATATATTTTACTATTAAATAAAGATACAGAGACATGGAGGTGCAAAGTGGTTCAACAGCCCATAAAAACTTAAAAAACAGACAATGCTAACCAGGAAGCAAATGTTAGCTTAATGCGGTATATTCTAACATTAGCTTCATGCTACATATGCTAACGTTAGCTTAATGCTACATACCCTAACGTTAGCTTTATGCTACATATGCTAACATTAGCTAATGAGTGCTGTTTTTCGCCTCGGCTAAACAAACTGCTGTGAAAAAACATCCATATGGACCCGATTTAGACTTGACCTTATTGGTGTGTGATAAATATGTTTATAGTCCGCCAGAAAACGGCTAAAAAGGGTGAAAAAAAATCGATAAAAAACACTATTTCAAATACTTACAGTTAAGAAATTTTGTGAAGGTCAAGGTAACCTCAACAAGACTCCTCATACACAATTGGAAAAAATACTTTAAAAAAATAAAAAAATATTTTAAGGAAAGGCCTCATCTGAGAGTTTTACAATCTTTTGTCAAACAATAAATCAGAGAATTCAATCAAGAAATTAGTTTTCTGGAATGAGGATCTATCACAATATTAGTGAAGTCGATTGGGAAAGAGCATGTAGTAAAATTCATATAATGTCAATTAATAGTCGTCTTAGGATATTGCAATTTAAATGGCTCATGCGCTTATATATGACTCCAGTGAAACTTAATCGGTATAATGACAATATTCCAGACATTATAAAATGTGGCTCAAAAGGAACGTTGTTTCATTGTATGTGGAATGTAGCCATATAAAAAGCTTTTGCCTGGAGGTTAAAGATTTAATAGAAAAAATAATTTTAAAACAGATTACATTAGATCCTAAACTATTTATAATGGCTTTATATCCAGATAAACATAAATATAGTAAATCAGAAAGTACTTTTATAGATTTCAGCTCACTGATAGCAAAAAAATAAAAATATGAATGCACCTAGTGCCTCACAGTGGTTAAAGCAGATGTCGTTTAGCCTCCCTTTATAAAGAATAACGTATATACATAAGTCAAAACAACATATATTTGAAAAACATTTGGGGACCCTTTATGGACTTTATCAAAGACTTAGACTTTTCAGCCGACTTGACTAATTAAAAAAAAAACCTTGCAGTTAATCACACTGATTAGATATGATTTCTCCACTTTGAAGAGAAGCTATAGGTTCTCAGAAGGCCCAGTTTTATTTTGTGTGTTTGTTCTTACGTTTTTATTTTTTAAAATTAAAAACACTGTATAATACTGAACTACTCTGTTAACTTGTGCCACTGAAGTGTATGTTGTATTACATTGGAAAATCTCAATAAAATATATATGGGAAAAAAAGGGTGAAACATTTTTATTCCCATAAGGTTTTCTTCCCCACGCCCCTTAAAATACAATACAAGAATCTATTTAGTTATTGGTCAACAGAAACAAAGAAACATCTTTACTGTTAGCAGACTAACCTCTGACCTGACTCATAAACTTACGGGGGGAGCGGGACATCCCCAGCTCGTCTCCATGGAGATGTTGAGATCTTTATCTAAATGCTTTATTTTGATAATCCACTGCAAAATAGCTTTGCTTGTATCTAACTTAGCATCAGCAGCATGTTTGCATATGAATATTCCCCACAGTGTCTTAAACACAAAGAGCAATTGATAATATTTATTTATTAAAGCCATCCTGCACTACACTGTTGTAAAACGCCAAAGCTTCACACGACAACAGGGCCTCTGCAAGACATTTTGGTGCCATAAGCAGAAATGTTATGTTATGGACGGAGAGGTAGCTCATTAAAATTAAACATAGTCTCAAAACTACACCAGAAATATTTGTTTAGTCAAATCAATTGAGTTTAGATTTAACAGTTAAATAGTCGGTGCCCCCAGAACCTGAGTTTCTCTGCTCCGCCGGTCAGGTCTGAGGAGAGTCAAGCTCACGCGTGAAGAATAATAAAAATGTATAAAAAACACTCTTTATTTTATTGAATGAATGAAACACTGAATGGCTTTATATTTTATTTTTAACTGTATGTTGTTGGCGCTTTTTCTTTATTGTAACACATCCCCTAAAAGTTGTGAAACGTGCTGCTTATAAACTCATCCATAGAAGTGGGATGTTAGAAAGCAGTGACTAAAATATTTCTTTGTCTTTTTATAAAAAGTAATATTTTTTGCTGACTAAAATGAGACAAAAGCCATGATGAAATGAGTTAATGAGGCTAAATCTTTCACTAAAATCTCCAGATATGTTTGTCGACTTATAAAAAACCACGTGAGCTTCAGTGACGCGGTGAAAGAGCTTTATATTCTCTACATTCACTACCAAAGGAATAGGTCTGTGCTTTGTCCATGCGGGAAAAGCTCCATGTTCTCTTTTTCCTTTTAATCAAACAAAAACAAATAAATCAAACCGGCGCACGGCCTTTCATTTCATTGAAGCTCAAGAATTCACTGTAATTAATGGAGGCCTGCACTGGCACTAATTGAGACTTGAATGGGGGGCAGGTGCACAGCAAATTGCGCTTTAGAACTTTGTATAAAGGTTTTATTCTCCGGTGGCTGAGGGAATAGAATGGGCCTCACCAAGGTTTCCCTCCGAGTTCAAACTGTTTCTTAAACTCAGAAAGTGGAATCCATTGACCTTTCCTCTCCTCTCTGCTCCACTCCATGTGTTCATTTCAAAGTAGAGTTCGCTTTGGCATTTAGTAACAGGTCTAAGAGCTCTTAAAGGCTGCTGGTGCAGGGGGTTCAACAGGAGAGAGCAGCGGAGCAGAACCGCGGAGTAAAAACCGCTGCAAAGGGCAGTATACTGCTGCAGCCGGAGGAAGAACAAGCACCTGCAAACTGAACACGTAAAGGCATTATATGGCTTTAAATTAGATTAAGGTGTGGGATGCACAAGAAGAAAATGGCCATATTCGATTTCTTTCTTCATTATTGAGATCATTTTGATAACATTTCAACCCAGAAGTTGAGGTCGACCAATATTTGGGAAACTGGAAAGAGCTTCAGAGCTTTAAAATGAGCTTCCTAGGCCTCAGGAGAGCTTGGAAACATTGTTGTTTGTACAACTCGGATTGTATTTCATATATTTTATGTTGAAGACTTTTCTGTATAATTTCAGAACCAAGAGATGGAGATTTACCGTTTTTTCTCATCTATCTGCTGATTTTTGTCTTTAAAACAAGCGTCCTCTGAAGTATTTACTGAACATGAACATCTTGAATAAATCAGCTCTATGCCCCAATGAAGCGCCCCCTGCTGTCACAGTTCAACACTGACACATTTTACACTATGGTAAATGGTCTCAACCTATATAGCGCTTTGAATCAGACTTTTTCTCCAAGTACTTTTCTCTTACTTGAGTACGTATTCGGGCCACTACTTTTTACTTCTACTTTGGCTACTCTACCCACCTCTGCCTATTGTACATGTTTGTAGCGTTCAATGTCCTATCTGGTGTTGTATTAACCTCTTAACCCCCGCCTTAACCGAGCACATTTTCTCCAGTTCAGCTTTAACCCAATCTAAAAGCTTCTCGAAAAAAAGTGTCAAAATAATAATGATGAGCATCAAAAGACAAAACAGGCGGAAAACAGTGATTAAAAAGCAACAAAAAAACAGCAAAACGTTAACAAATAAGCCACAAAATGCAACAAGAAGAAGCAATAAAAAAGTGACAAAATAGCACCAAAAATACAACAAAGAATGCAGTGGAAACACAAGGGAAAATCTTAGGTCCGTTTTGTAGGCCTTAGCTTTCAAATGAGGTGTGACACAGGCCTGTAGACTGTAAGCTCCAACCGAGAAGCTTTTAGATTTGGATAAAGCCGAACTGGAGAAGATGTGAACATTTGTCAAGTAAGTAGGTAAGTAAGTGCTTTATTTGTCATTGTACAACGAAATAGTGTTCAGTTGTTAGTCCTGAGCCGCTACGACTGAGCCGACCTGAGCAGCATGTTTTTGGAGGTCGGGGAAACTGTTGCACCCGGAGGAAACCTGGCTGCCTTCAGTCTCCTCTGATCCTCTGAAACGATGCAGCATCTCCTGGGTTTGTCCCTGTTTCAGAGCGTGGTGTCCTGCACTGGTCAGCTCCTCCTCCTTCCTCTTCCTCCTGCGCAGCTCCCTCCGCTCCACAACAGTCTTTCACCATATTCTGGGAAGAGGTTAGGCAGTTCATCTGTGAATGTCCATTAGGGGCGATGGTGGCGCAGACGTTAGAGCGGGTCGTCTCGTGATCGGAAGGTCGTGGGTTTATTATTGGTTTATTTGGTCGGGACAGTGCATGTTAATGAACATACATGGGTCTCATGCATGTAAACAAGCCACACCGGATTGTAGCCTTGGGCTAATTTGCATCCGTCATCCCCCAATGCGCACTCTCAAACACACTCACATTCATCCTGGCCTATTGTACATGTTTTTAGTGGTAGGGGAAACCGGAGTACCCGGAGGAAACCTACGCAGACACGGGGAGAACATGCAAACTCCACACAGAAAGGCCCCGTCCAGGTGGAATCGAACCCGGACCTTCTAGCTGTGAAGCACGAGCGCTAACCGCTGTACTACCGTGCCGTTTGAATCCCAGCTCTCGCAAATGCAACTGTCGTTGTGTCCTTGGTAGGCTGAAAGATATATCGTTATCGCATCGATATCGAGATATGAACATTCAAGATACTAAAATCGAATAAGCAAGATATAAACAATATAGATTCTCATCAATAAAACGGCATTTTTTTGTATTATGATGAAAAATGCTGTTTTTACCGAACCCATAGTTTATATCGTATCGTATCGATATCGAGATATCTGGCATGAATATCGAGACATGAAATTGTTTCCATATCGTTCAGCCCTATTTTAGATCTTGTTTATGTAATCCGTATTTAGTATAGCCTTTTATTTTTGCGGGCCCACTTCCTGCGACACCCCAAACTCCCAACTTCCTCAAAGCTACGGGTCACGGGGGTTCACTTCCTCTCCGTCTCCACTGTGGCTGTGGCTTTGCCTGTTCGGCGTCCCAAACAAACCCAACAAAACGCTCCAACCTTAGGGATTCAAGCTCTGAATCCCCGGTAAGTCTTTTGCCGTCCACAACTATAGTATGTCACGTTCTGCCGTGTGATCGCTCACTGAAGCGTTACTTTGACTGTAGTTGCTGCCGCTTCCCAACCAGAGCCCCTGTCTGATTCTGCTCTGTTTAAACATCGGGCTGCGCCTGGAGACTCTGCGTTAGGCATTCTAAACTCAAAGGTTAATCGTCTTACCTGTTATATTGTGAAAGCCGAATTGTAGCCACCGATTTAAACTGTTAGCATGTTGGCTAAATTAGAGTATTATTTCTGTTGTGTGCGCGTTTTGTCACTTTCGTGACTACCGCTGAAATGGTTACATGGTTTGGTGGCCATTGAAGCCCATTGATTTTAACGTAGCTACGCATTTCCCCTTATGAATATTGCGCAATACTACTTCGAATACCAAACTCTGCATTAGTGTTTTGGATTATTCGACTACTTTTGTTTATGGAAATTTGAAGGTGAAAGTGCACCTTCAAATATAATAGTATTATTATTATTATTGTTATTTTCTTCAACGTTGACTGAGTTATATGTTTTGATTCTGAACACAACTACATTTAGATGAGATTCAATGTATGGTGATACACCATAGTACATGGTAATAGTTGCTTTACTTTATTATACTTATTGCATATAAGTATACACATATTATATAATATTATTGCACAATACAGTTAAATGTGTTTTTAACTTACGATCATTATTGATTTTGTATTATCCTCATTATATTAATACTGTATTTGTAATATTGTTATGCATTTGCATTCAGCCTTTGTTAGTTTTTGAATAAGCAATTTATAAGAAAAAAGAAGAAAAGTAAAAAAAGAAAAAGTTTGCTTTGTTTCTTGTGGGTCAAAGCTCAGTAAATCAGTGGAGGACATGGAAACAAAACTCCCTCTGTGAAAACCTTAAAAATATTCTTAATTACAAGACTGGGAAGTGTGGAGTCTGTAGGAGTTTCTAAAGTGGAGATGTTGTTGCAAGAGTGTAAATAAAACCTGTTTTGAGGGACCAGAAGTTTTATAACGTCGGGGAGGAGGTGCAGCTCATTAAAACACACTCTCGAAACTGCAAATATTTGGAGAATTTAATAAATAGTTTAGATGTACAATTTAACAGTTGGTTTCTCTGCTGCGCCCGTGCAGCTCAGACGCGTCTTCCCTCTTTGCACCTTCCCCTCTTTCCTTTTTCACTCATCGCCGCGAGCACAGGCTCCAGAGAACACTACATAACACTAAAGTTTTGTCAGGATCTGAACTTAAGTTGCAGCGAGTTTGTAAGAACGAGCCGTGCATGAAGTCTCCTCGCATGAAACAGGGATTCCGTTTTATCATCGATCGCGTTGGCACAACTTTTCCATAACACTTCTCTCTCATCGTTCTCATTAAATACAAGACATTATTTGTCAGCTGTGTTAATAAAACAGCGGCGCAGATACTGTACAGAGTCGGGCCATTGATGTAGTACCTCCATGTAGCCACTAGTCTCCCATTAGAAACATTGCACTTTAGACACGTTAAAAACAACATTAAAGGATCTGTATCATGCTATTTTAGCCATTCCAAAGTAAAGTATAGACATTTATATGATATATTGTACCTCTATCACTATGGAGTACTCAATTTTGAGAGAAATATAAGTATTTTTGGGGAGTATTTTCCCTACCCGGAAGACAAGACGCTTCGATTCAGTTAACTCCGCCCCTCTCTCCGCTCATTCCACATTTGCAGTATTATAAATATAAATATTGCTGCAAAAAGTGAAGTTACTTCACATAATGCAGTTATAAGGAGTTGACATGTGCACCACAATTTCATAAATGGCTAACACACACGCTAACACACACGCTAACACACACACGCAAACACACACGCTAACACGTGTTTTGATTGACTCACTGCTCAGCCTGGCCTCCCCATCGGTTATGGGATCGCGTTGGTTATAAAAGTTAATCCACTTTGATTCTGGCCAAGGTTCACCAAGCATCCATCAGGTTGGTTGATAAAGTCGCTGAATCCCAGAAAGAAATTCCAACTTCTGGCGAGTGCACTCTTCTTTAGGAAGGTTGAATAGTCCTGTTCCTCTCGTAGCCAAACGCGCATCCGTGACATTATCATTGGGTAAGAAAAAAGAACAGGCGTGTCCAGAGTAGGTTAGAAAGAGCTCAGTCTTCAAAAACATGACTTCTGTTTGGATCCTCCGGGGGTGCGTTTGTTTACTCTCCCGGGACAGCACAGACGCGTCGGAGAGTTCCTTTTTAAATTTTTTATTTTTTATTTCTCTCTTACAACAAAAATAATGAAAAAGCTGTTTTATAAATTAAAACCAGGCCGTAAGGCATTACATTACAGACGTCGAGCACTTCCGTTCCTTTGTGACGACACAACAGAACAACTCAGTGGTTTACCAGGAGAGGGCGGAGCAGCTGCTCAGAGAGCAGGATTCAGGAGGATTACTTAGAACTGCGTGAATGAAGCCAAAAACCGCTCTGGGGCTGTTTTTGAGAAGGAAATAGCAAAACAACATGGTTAAAAACTCCAAAAAGTCGAGTTTGCATGATATAGCTCCTTTAAAGGGACTAGATACAAGTTGGTCATTTTTATACTCACTACTGCCACCTCAGGTCTTAGGCGTAACTGCAGTCTCTATATTAAGCTCGTGCATGACGGCAATAATTCGGATCCGAATTAACAACTTTTTCAGTGACAGTTGTGGTGAACAGGTCTGGGCTCATTCTACACATTAGGACATTACTGGAACGTGTAGTGGAGAAAATACTTAATAACGCCGTATAGTCCCTTTAAAGCCTGGTCTCTAATTTTCCTAAACTTTCTACAGCTAGATATTACTCCTGTGGTAACGCTGGGTTAGTTAAAGAAACCAGGCTGGTTTTCATAAGAAACATTTTTTAAATCTCGTATACTAATGAGGGCCGGACTTTGATTGACCAGCCGTTAGCATTAGAGCTAATTCAGCGGCTACGACCGAACTACGCGTCTACAGTGAAGAGCCCGCCCTTAAGCCCTTTTTAGGAACATGCTCCGTCACAGCAGTGTAGGAGGAGTCTGTAAATCCGCCATGAATTCCCCCTCGAACGTGGTTATTATGGTAAACGGGGAGGAGTGAGGTAGAGTCTATGGAGACCGGAGACTCCGCACTGACACACAGCGCATTATGAGCGTTTAAGGAGCAGGGTTACTCGTCTCTCCCAAAAAGGAAATGACCATATTTGTCGCCTTTCGTGCTACACATGGATACCAAACAGGTCAACATTTGTGAAAGAATGAACATGGGAAATTTACTGGAAAACTATGACGGGCGAGTTGAGAAAAGTCATAAAATAAACATTGAAAAGAGACATAAAAACTAAGATGTTAAGGGATAAAACTGGTTAATCTCTGGTGTGAAAAATGGAAGTTTCCACCTGCAGCGTCTCGCCTTAAGTCTATTAAATCTGAAAGTTTATGGATGAAATTTTGTGCGTGAGTTGTAGATCTACACTCCCTACGCTGTCTGCTCTGATAAAACTGCTCTGGCCAAAGGGAACTTTACAAACGACTTTAATAAAGAGCTGTTTGGAGAGATGCCTCTTCTGCTTCACTGGGACTGAGCGAAAAGAGAGATCAGTGGGATTTTATTGAGAAAAACACGGGACGGAATAAATGTTTGGGTCTGATTGGACTTTTCTCAATAACTTTTGTGCTAATGTTTATTTCAGAGGTATCTGGGGATTCACTTTTGGGCTAATGTGGATTATGTTTGTGCCAAGATAAACCCATTTTATGAAAAGGTTAAGGCTGCATAGTGTTAAGCAAAAGGTCAGGCTCAACTTTTATAGAGCTGGCATCGAATCAGTTATTTGGTGTTACAGCCTGGTTTGGGAAGATGCAGTGGTCAGTGTTGAAATGTTTTGCTAGTTAAGTCCCTTAACATCTTAGTTTTAATGTCAGATCATATAAAGATAGGGGTGTTGAAAAATATCGATTTGGCGATATATTGTGATATTATCGATCCAAAAAGGGTCCGTATCTGTATTTAAACATCCATTTTGAGGGGAAATGTTCAGTGCGGCATCTCTTTGGTCCTGCAATTTTACTCCCGCTCACCTCGCAGCCCGTTTAGCAACAATAGAATAACATGAGAGTTAGAGAAACACAGGAAAAGCTGTAAGGAAATAACAACAACATTTGAGCTCAATTTTGATTGTCTGTATTTGCATTTTTCCCCATTTTTCTATAGTAGTACTTCATATCGCCCAAAGTAGGTTATGTTTCATTGTATTTCATGTTTATTGGAGGATGTTTTAAAGAGGGGGTATTATGCTTTTTTCAATCACATAGCACCAGTCTATAGCATACTACAATGATGACGTAACCTTCTGTTGGTCTGTATATGCAGTAAATTAAAATAACTGCCTTGAATAAAATTGCTCTCTCAAAATGGCTGTACTGAACGTCTTGAAATAGGCCTCTGTCTCTTTAAGAAGCTTTCCGACACGCCCCCTTCAGCACACTGCTGTGGCATCTAAACAACACTACTGTGCGGGGAGGGGGCTCTGCTGAGCTGAGGAGCAGTGGTTGGTGGCTTGGCTGGTGACAAAAGGTCCAGAGGCGTCTCCAGGAGGTGGGGGCGTTCCTAGGAGGACTGAGGCATAGCTACACCTAAAATGGCTGCCGTCTAAGTTTTTACTGATTACTCAAAAATATGTGAATGAGCCAAGGCAACACTCCAGGCATGTGTTTAATGAGGGAATGACATAATAACATGATATAAAGCTTGAAAAAGTCGATTTTACATAATACCCCCCCTTTAAGATAAATTACTATTTGAACAAAGATTTTTCTGTCATTTTTAAAGGGACTAGAGGCACGTTGTCATTTTCATGCTCACTACTGTCACCTCAGGTCTTACGTGTAACTGCAGTCTCTATATTAAGCTCGTGCTTGACGGTACTTCAGACCCGAATCAATAACTTTTTGAGCGACAGTGCAGGATTTTAGCGACAGTTGGAAAATACATAATTTTAACATTTCAAAGAGTTGAACAAACTCCTTCCCTTTAAGCCCTAGACGAGCTTTAGTTTTAGAGGCAAAAAAAAAAGGTCTTCAGTAATGCAATGCAATAATGTTCCGCCTCGAACTTCAGATTGTGTTATCTTGACAGGCCTAGCAGACGTTTCAAAATGTATTAAATTAGATTTTAATTCCACTCCTCCAGGGGAACAAACTAAACTTTCTCCCATTTCTCCATCATTACTTTAATAAATCCTGAATTATCTATATATTTTTTCTATTAAATAAAGATACAGAGACATGGAGAGGAGCAAAGTGGTTCATAAATACTTAAAAAAACGGTCAATGCTAACCAGGATGCTACCTTTAGCTTCACGTTACAGTAGTATGCTAACACTAGCTACGAGTGCTGTTTTTCCGCTCCTACTGAACAATTTACTGTGAAAAAACATCCAGATGGACTTGATTTGTGTGAGATAAATATGTTTATAATCTGCCAGAAAACTGCAAAAAAGAGTGAAAAATCGTGATTGTGATTCCCAAAACAAACTTCCCCCTCGCCGAGGCCATGCATTGCCGTCTGTAACTTTTGTCTGTTTTTGTGTTTTTGTACCTGCACTCTTTCCATTCCATGAAAAATAATAACAAATAATAATCTGATCTAAAACAATAACTATGAATATTTATATACTTCTTCCTTTCTATACATCTCACACTAACTTTTCTGCCGCTTTGACTTTTAAAGGTGAGGCCTCCTACAGTGGAGCGGGTATCGGGGGGACATTTATCTCAGTAAATGTTAATGAAGTCTGTGTCCTTGTGATAAAGCCTCACCTGGGGGGGTTACGGCTGCAGTGAGGGGTGTAAAGTATCAGGGGATTTGTGACGCTCAGATCTGAGGCGTCTGCAGTGACATCCGTATACAGTCGGAGGTTCACTTAACTAATATTTCCACTCATCAAAGGACACCGATGAGAGAACAAAATCCAGACACAGGGTTTTTGCGCATGGAGAGCTGCAGGTGTTCTTTCACATCTGTATGATAACTCAGGTGCCAAACATCCACTTCAATCCACTTTATTTCTATAGCACATTTTATAAACAAGCGTTTCCACAGATGGACAGCAGCATCAAACATGTGCCTGATTGCTGTCTCTCTCCTGCTCGGTCTGTGGTGTTTGTGCGTCTGGGGTCGGATGCCCTGACACGTTTATGATGTGGCTTTGGGTGTGAAATAAATGCGGTTAATTCTCTCACCACTGAAATATTATTGAAGGACAAAGTGGTTTGTAAAATCACTAAAACAGCTAAAAGCAATTCAGCATGGACCCAGCTCTGCCACTCAGAGCAGCTCCGACTGTCTGCGCAGACAGACCAGACAGAGACAGAGACAGTCTGCGCAGACAGGCCGGCCTTAGCGGCTCTACACATGGGGTAGGTTTAAAGGTACACTGCGTAACATTTTGGACTATGCTGTTGCCGGCAAAACAAAACATGCTCCTAATGACCAGCTCAACACAGGAAATGCCATTACTGCAGTGGGTAATCAAAGAATGGATTTGGATGAGAAACTAACTACTGCCTTTAGTCACATCTCCATGGAGACGAGCTGGAGACATACCCAATCCCGGTAAATTTCACCGTCATATTTTAGGAGAGGTACATTTATGAGGTATTTTTCAATGATGAAAACATCTGTCATAAAATAAATGCTTGTATTTCAATTTAATTTAATCAGTACAATACTACGCCGTGTGGCTTTAAGGAATAATCTCATTGAATTTATTAGATCTAAAGTTCTTAACACGGTTTTATAAAAAGTACCTGAAGGTCACTGTATTGGAAAATGTGACGACGCATAGACATTCCCAGTGTACTGACGGTGTGTTCATATGCGCTTCGTAAAATAACCTAAAGGATTTTGCAAAACAAAAACTGAATTGCGATTTTTCAGACAAATATTGCGACTGTGATTTGATTTGCGATTTTTATATTTGATACGTTTAAATGCATAAACTGCTAAAATGATGAGTACTTTTAGACTTTAGTCAAACAACATGCTCTTGCTCACACATTAGAACAAAACTCAATAATCTACTTTCAAAGATGTCAGGTTTTTATCAGGGACAGCGCCCTCTTCTGGAGGAGTTTGCCCGACATTCAGAGAGTACCTCTGGGGGACAGCCACGTGACTAAAATAAGTCCGGGGTGGAGTCACATGGTGTCTGTCTAAACACTTTAGAATCTGCTTTATGGAAACTCAGACCTTTTATCTGTTGCAGCTGAACCTGAGACCACAAGGATCGACTATTCTGACCGGTGAAAGTATCACCCAAACGCCAGAGACAGAAGAAAAAAAACCCTCTTAAACCCTCTTTGGTTATTGCAGTCGTCAAAACCTCGATTCCATATCAATAAACCTGAACCTTTTCGTGATAATTAATATTTAGACTTGAATCAAAAACACTCTTATGTTCACCTGTTTTACTGTTGACATTACCATTGATTTTTACTGGTCATTTGCCTGTCAAAGCAGCTAATGGAAAAAAACTGGATACTGTAGACACTAGCAGAGGCAACGGCGGAGTACAATGTGATTAATACGTTAGTAAACAGTCAGACTGTACAACAAGACTGTAAATAACATGTGCAATAACCCCTTTGCAGAAATACATGCAATAATCCCTGTATTCACATCACTTACCTGCGTCACTTTATCAACCACTTGCACTATGATGTAAACCTGCACTGCTAATACTGACAATAACTTTTTTGTTATAGTCTGTTTACTTTATTATTATTTACTGTTTACACTTGTTGTCCCCACAAAGTCCTTGGTAGTCATTGTATATAAGATACCACTATTTACTATTTAATTGTTGTTCAATATTTCACATTTCCTGCCTATTTGCACACCCTGAGTGTTTCTCAGAGCTGAAAGTAACAAGTACATTTCTCCATTGTGAGATCAATAAAGGCTTATCTTATCTTAAAATGTGATGTGTCTGACATGTAAGTAGTATCTTAAGTGTAACACAGTGTGTTTGACTCAGGAGGACGTCCCGACCTGAGGCAGAGCCTGCACCACAGTGTCCAGCAGAGCCCTCATCCCTGTGGCCATTTTCAGCAGCTTCAGCACTGAAACAGAGAGAGCAGTCAGGTTAGAAAAGTATTTAATTCAACTGATGAGTTCGTATTGTCTTTTTGTACCAAAGGTTTGAGAGTAACACGATGAGAAATTGAGAAATAAATTGTCCATAATGTTAAATGTTTCATGTGAAGTGCTTTGTGACCAATGAAGTCCTAAAGTCCTTCACAGATGATAGAAATGACAATAGAACTGAATAAAATCAGTTTTCATTGACCCGCCTGGTGGAGTAGCCCATCATATTCACACTATATTTATTTGTATCGCTCATAAGTGGCTTTAGGAAACTGCCACGTCCTGCAGTGTCTCTGTGTCTTTAGTTCCTGTGCCTGAGCTAAAGCCGATAAGAGCCGCTCACAGACCAGAGATAAGACCCAGATCGATACAGTCAGGTCCCTCCTGTCCATTAGAGCGCCCCCCCCTAACCCTCCCCCTCCGGACCCCAGAGGACGGAGGCTGGAGGGGACACAATCCCGGCTGTGCTTACGAGGGCAGAGCAGCCGGGACGGGGAGAGCGAGAGAGAGCAGTCTGCTTTAGCCGAAGGGCAGCGACAACTTTCATCCATCTTCTGATTGTGAGGAGAAAAGTGCACACACAGTCCATTACAGCAACTGTGGGCCTGAGGCGGGCCACAGCCTGGACAGTGGAGAGGGAGGGGACATGCAGCACCAGATTGTTCTACAAGCAGTCATTATCTGCTTCATGAAGGACTGCACTTCAAAGCGAGATGCTAAATATATCAATTTGAAACTTTGGCTGTGGATTACCAACAGAAATATGAGGAAAAAGTGTATTGCGTTTTCTGTTTTCTTAAAAGAACGAGGCACTTTATGCATAAAAATGGCCCTATAATTTCAGCGACAAAAACTAAATAATGGATCGAACCAGATTTAAATGTATGGTTTTATTTTGCTGATATATTAGCTACAAATATTTCTTCAGCGGGGATTTTGGATCTTGTTTAGTTTTTGGAATAAGCTAATTATTAATAATCCATCCATTTTCTTCCGCTTTATCCGGGGCCGGGTTGTGGAGGCAACGTCTGAGCAGAGATGCCCAGACACACCTCCTCCAGCTGTTCTGGGGGACCCCGAGGCGACACCAGGCCAGCTCAGAGACACAGTCCCTCCAGCGTGTCCTGGGTCTTTCGCGAGGCCTCCTCCAATAGGACAGGCCTGGAGCACCTCCTGAGAGAGGCGACCAGGAGGCTCCTCTCGACGTGAAGTCTCAGCTCCTTCTTCACCACAACAGACCGATACAGCGACCGCAGGGATGGGCCGAGATAACATCGCCACGAGACCACGTCACAATGTAAAGTCATCTCGTGATATATATATATTTTAGATCTAGACCTACAGGTGCTCGTCATATAATTAGAATATCATGAAAAAGTTAATTTCTGTAATTCAACTTGTGAAACTAATATATGATATAGACTCAGTACCTGCAAAGTGACATATGTGAAGCCTTTGTTTGTTATAATTCTGATGATTATGGCTTACAGTCCATTTTCAAAATATTCTAATTTATGAGATTTTTAATATGGGTTTTTTACAAGCGGAGCCGTGAACATCAAAATTATAACAAATAAAGGCTATACATATCTCACTTTGCATGTAATGAGTCTGTCATATATTAGTTTCACAGTTTAAGTTGAATAAAAGAAATGAATGCACTTTTTCATGATATTCTAATTAACGCCAGCTTAATACTAAACTCCATCCATCCATTTTCTTCCACTTGTCCATTGCCGGGTCGTGGGGCAGCTGTTGGAGCTGCACCAGCCCCTATGGCTCCTCCTGCAGGTGGTGGGCCAAGTTAACTAAACTAGTTTATTCATAAGGCAAGGCAAGGCAACTTTATTTATACCGCGCATTTCGTACACAAGGCAACTCAATGCGCCTAATATACTGTATAAGAAGCGAAAGAGTAAAATAAAATGGTAAATCCTACTTAGTTTAACTTGTGTACCTTGAGTCCACCATACTTGTATGCTAAGAGTATAGTTGAATTATGGAGACAAGTGTTCCTGTACAAGATATTTCTTTTGCATCCGGTTTCCCAGTTTCTGCCAAGTAAACTTTACTTATTACAACTTACAGTGTATATGACGAGCAGCTGTACTGTGAACTTATAGGGTTTAAGGGAATATTTAGGAAATAGTTAACTGTTTGTACTTAATATATTGATTGACACGATCAAACAAAGATACATTTTCAAGTTGGGACCGCCAAACCTGCAGACTGGAGCCGCTGCAGATTCACGCCCACGCCTCGTTACTTTCTCTTTCATTTTGTCCTAAAGTCTCCGCTGTTGGAAGCTACGCGGCGAGTCCGGGTCGATCCGTCTTCTATTTTGCGATTGTACACGCGCTGTGACGCACGCTTTACTGCGCACGGAAGACGCAAATCAACGCGGATGCATTGACAGTCGATGACAGTGAGGGACAGTCAGAACGCACAACACGCAACATGAAGGCAGGCCATTATGACAGCGGGACATTTGAGAAAGAAAGAAGTCAGTCTGACTAAGAATCACTAAGTTTAAAGCCTCCTGTGCTTCAGTGTCTGGCACAGACTGTTTGGATACTAAATCTGTCTGTGTCTCCTGCTCCTCCACCTGAAATCAACTTTTAAGCTTTAAATTCTGTTTAATTATTCGTTATTACAATCGCCATTAGTAAATGTAATCAGAATACACCTGTCCAAATGTATTAGCCTTGTTCTAATATTAAACTGTAGCCACACAAATAGATGATTTTCCCCATTAATATTGGTAAAATCTGATCAATTCCCATCCTCACATTAGTTCATTTTGTTACAAAAAATACATAACAATGGCTCCATACAAAGGAAACATAAGAACGAATCTCAGAAAAACTGGAAAGTTTGGCGTCTGTAGGAGCGACTAAAGTGGAGATGTTGTTGCCAAAGTGTAATGAAAACCTCATCTCGGTCGCCTGTTGTGCTACAGGTGGACACCAAACATGTGGATATTTGTGAATGAATACGCGCGGGAAAGACGAGGATCCTGACGAACTACAGAGGGGAAAATGTCATTAAATAAGCCTCGTAAAGGGAGAGCTTAGGGAGATTAAACCTACCAAACAATCTCTACGTGTTCACCAAAGCGCTGATCTGGATGTTGCCTTTCCAGAACAAAGAGACTCCGCAGAACACAGTTTTACTTCCCCTCTTGCTCAGCTCAGCCGTTACATAAAAATGATGTTAATAAAACAGATTCTAAAAGCCCAATGAATCTGAAGGACCAACCACTGTGAAATACTGGATCATAATCAGACTTTTACAGCACATTTAGCGCTGAAGTGGGCTCTAAAACATTATGAAACAGACCTCGAGAGTCTAATCCTCCGCTGTGGATTTAATTAAGGGAACTCTGTTTAACCAGGCAGTAACAGAGAGGTCCCGGGCTCTGGGCAGGGTTTTACTGTCACTTAAAGTTGGTGATGGCGAGTCAAAGTATAAAGTGACATGTGAAATTCCCAGAGTTTTACCTTTAGGGTAATTGTGCAAACTCCGAGAACCGCAGGTAATTCCAGTCCCGTGCGAATCAACATGTCGGAGTCTGGAAAGTTTTTAACTTGCGGAATGAATTTAAGCTATAGTGATAATATCATGGCATCAAAGCGCTGCTCCGACCAAAATTGTGTTTTGTTTTTTTACAGCCACAACGTTACACAGACATACACAGGAAGTATAGTCCTGTTGTCATGGCAATGGTAGACAGACCAACATGGAGGCTCTGAGTGAAAGCTTGTGTAGGAGCCAGAGCCCTGCCATAACCGAGAGAGTTTTCTCAAGTTTCAGTCCAGTTATTTGAAAGCTAAGGCCTTCAAAACTCATCTAAATTGTTATTTGTTATTAGCGTCGTCATCACTTTTCCCCCCCATCATTTATTGTTATGTTTTCAACATAGTTTTGTCACATTTTCATAACTTTTTGTCACTTTTTTTGTTGCTCTTCTGTGGCTTTTTTGTCACTTCAGTCCAGGGCAGCACGGTAGTACAGCGGTTAGCGCTCGTGCTTCAAGGTCCCGGGTTCGATTCCCACCTGGACGGTTGCCTGGCTCTGCCATACTATTCTCTGTCTATTCCACGCAGGGAAGTGAGTCTGGTAATTGGAGCAGTTTGAACGGGCGGGCCTAACGCGCACAGATTGTCAGTGAAATAAACCAATTAACAATTAGCGGACGTGACGACAGCTGTAGTCCAACTCACAAAATATGAACTGAATATAAACTCACGAGCACGCGGAGGCAAAATCCTCGACTACTTCATCCATGATTAGTTTTGGCTAATGTTAATGTTAATTGAACTAAAAACATAGCAGCGCAGCGAGTGACGTAACCTTGTCAATTCTCTGTGACGCTCGTGATTGGTTCGGCCTTAGCCGCCAATCAGAAACTTGTTTACCGTGTATGTCCAGACCCGCCTTCTTTCACGCAGAAAAGAAGTGGGTGTGGTTTATCAGGCTACCTGGACGGGGCCTTTCTGTGTGGAGTTTGCATGTTCTCCCTGTGTCTGCGTAGGTTTCCTCCGGGTACTCCGGAGGAACATGTACAATAGGCCAGGATGAATGAGAGTGTGTTTGAGAGTGCGCGTGGGGAACGACGGATGGAAATTACAGTACAAACCGGTGTGACGTTAACATGCACTGTCCCGACCAAATCAATCAACAGATAATTTTATCCATCACTTTTCTGTTGCTCTTTTTCGGCTTTTTGTTAAGTTTTTGTTACACATTTTTTTTAGAAACCATAAAGGGCAAAGGATGTCTGCACGAGATGTGGCTGCAGCAGGAAGGCACAGTCTTTGTTTAATCAAGTCAATCCCAATTATTTCACACGTGCCTAAATTTGTATTTGCATACCGTTCATTTCTGTAATAAATGCAGTTTTCATTTTCTAAATCCCTTTTGTCGACCTGCTTTTGTCATGCTATGCGGAGCGTCACCATAGACCAAGGAAACTGACACTACAGTTTGGATGCGTTTGGTGTAAAGTTTAGACGGAGGAGGCTGTTTCAGAGCAAACGGATGAATAGAGAAAGGGATCTGTTGTTTTATGGTCAGAGCAAAATCCCACAGACGTGACGCTGATGTCGTTCGTCGGGCGGTAAGAAATAGCCTTTCTCGCTAAAGCAAAGCTCACATAAACAAACCTGAGAGTCAGCGCTTGCATCACGAATGAATAAAAGGCTTGTCGTCATCATTCTGTGTTCAGGAGCTATCCATCATTTCCGGAAAAGTCTGTAAAATGTGTGAATTACCGATGTCCCCAGGTCATTCTAATCCCCTGGGAACAGGTCTTAAAGAGGGGGTATTATGCTTTTTTCAATCACATAGCACCAGTCTATAGCATACTACAATGATGACGTAACCTTCTGTTGGTCTGTATATACAGTAAATTAAAATAACTGCCTTGAATAAAATTGCTCTCTCAAAATGGCTGTACTGAACGTCTTGAAATAGGCCTCTGTCTCTTTAAGAAGCTTTCCGACACGCCCCCTTCAGCTCACTGCTGTGGCATCTAAACAACACTACTGTGCGGGGAGGGGGCTCTGCTGAGCTGAGGAGCAGTGGTTGGTGGCTTGGCTGGTGACAAAAGGTCCAGAGGCGTCTCCAGGAGGTGGGGGCGTTCCTAGGAGGACTGAGGCATAGCTACACCTAAAATGGCTGCCGTCTAAGTTTTTACTGATTACTCAAAAATATGTGAATGAGCCAAGGCAACACTCCAGGCATGTGTTTAATGAGGGAATGACATAATAACATGATATAAAGCTTGAAAAGTCGATTTTACATAATACCCCCCCTTTAAGAAATACTTTTTCACAACCGTATTATTGGGGTGTTTTCTCTACTTTTCTTCAGATTTAGATCTATACTGTTTGCACCAAGGATTTGAGAGTGATATCATTTAAATTCTCTGTGTGTTCTTTGACTTGACTTTGAAAACGTTGGCATCATTCAGACACACAGATGCAAGTAACGTGGCAAGTTTGTGAGCCCAGTCATTAAGAGTAAACGAAATTGAAAGAACACTGTATTAAAGGGATGTCTTGTACCATCTTTCCTTCGGGATGAATAAAAGAAAGTGTCTGGTACCTCTGGCGATGCGCAGCACTCTCATGATCCTGATGATGGTGGGGTTGATGGGCAGCGACGCGTTGATCTCGATCTCCTCCAGAGTGATGCCCATCACAGACAGCAGCACAATGGCCAGGTCCAGCTGGTTCCACCTGAGAGAGAGATGTCAGATTACAGCGAGCAAAGACTGTAATCTAACATTACAGTTAGATTACAATGTAAAGATCCCATAGTATGAGAGCTTAACATTTTCATTCTGCACTCATCCTTATCCACTGGGCTTGCCTGGACCAATGGCCGCTGGCTGCTCTGCCATTGCTCCGCCATTGCTGTAGTATCGCCATATACCCGCTAGTCCCCCATTGGAAAGCATTGCACTTTAGACACGTTAACTTTAATGCCCGGTGCCTAATTTTTTGGAACTGTCTACAGCTCGATATTCCTCCTGTGATTACGCTGGGTTAGACACAATCAGAGGCACCGGCTTATCATAGGATAAATTTAAGAAATCTCCTACTTAACGGGGGTCTGACTGTTAGCATTGGAGCTGCACGAGCTACACGTCACGCAAGGGCCGAGTCTACAGTGAAGATCCCGCCCTTATGCCCTTATTAGGAACATGCTTCATCAGAGCTGGGGAGGAGGAGTCTGTAAATCCGCCATGATTTCCCCCTCGAACGTGGTCATTGTGGTAAACGGGAGGAGTGAGTATTAACGGTCTATTAATAATATGTCTATGGCCTGGACTGGAGCCCATGGGCCTACAGTAGTCAAGGGCCTATGATAATTCAATAAAAACAATCACTTTACATTTGCGCCATGAGTTGACCAACCTGTAGGCGTGCCAAGAGAGGGCCTCTTCCTATTGTTGGATATTTCTATATATGTTTTTGTTATAATAGGCTTTAATGATTATATGAAACTGTGTTGATTGTAATCTGTGCTTTTGGGGTGATTTGAATTGAATTGCTGTATTGTTGTCCTTACTCTTGGAATCCATTGGGGGGCAGTGTGTTATAATGCAGAGTCAGATCGCGCAGCAGAAGAAGCATTCCAAGGACATTGATTGGTTCTTCAACAAGTAGCCGCCTACTTCCTGTGTCTATAAAATGCGAGGATAGCGAGACGCGCCCCCTCTTGTCTGCTGCCTTCCTCGCTGTCCACTGAAGATCATCATGTAGCCTTTAGCATAGCTTTTGTTTTAGATTGTAAATTCAGGGAATAAAATAATGATTTTGATTTTAATAGAACGAGCCTACGAATTCTTTTTCATCCATTTTTGAACACAACACTATCAGAAGTCATAGTTTTAAATTATTGAACTTTCTGTCAATCACTTCAAGTTCACCAACCCCACTCTAGAGGGCCTAGCTAATGTCAAAGGGCCTAACGGAACTTAAGTAGCCTTAAGTAGGGTTGGGGGGCCTATATTTCATGGTTAGCCCAGGGGCTCATGGGTAGGGTAAGGCGGCCCTGTCTGCACTCAGTGCTTCAAATCAAGAAGTCGCGCACCAGAGCATACGTTCTAGAGAGCAAGAGATTTCACCTGGTGTTTCGCGACCCAAAGAGGGATGTAGAGCTGTTTTCAGTGGGTCATAGGGCCTTGTCAGAAACAAAGTCTGTGGAAACTGACAAAACTGCTTTGTTTTTCTTGTAACAGAAGTCGCAGGGTGAGTCTCCTGTCGCTGCAGCGGGACGATACACTTTGTTGCAATTTGATAAATCAGGGCCGATACGACACATATTGCGATACAGTAAGTAATTATGACACTAAGTAATATGCTTACCTTAAAATGTGTAAAAAGAAAACAGTCATGTGTCCAAACTTCATGAACGAAATGCCATTTGACATTTATTGAAGTGTTAAAGAGGGGGTATTATGCTTTTTTCAATCACATAGCACCAGTCTATAGCATACTACAATGATGACGTAACCTTCTGTTGGTCTGTATATGCAGTGAATTAAAATAACTGCCTTGAATAAAATTGCTCTCTCAAAATGGCTGTACTGAACGTCTTGAAATAGGCCTCTGTCTCTTTAAGAAGCTTTCCGACACGCCCCCTTCAGCACACTGCTGTGGCATCTAAACAACACTACTGTGCGGGCAGGGGGCTCTGCTGAGCTGAGGAGCAGTGGTTGGTGGCTTGGCTGGTGACAAAAGGTCCAGAGGCGTCTCCAGGAGGTGGGGGCGTTCCTAGGAGGACTGAGGCATAGCTACACCTAAAATGGCTGCCGTCTAAGTTTTTACTGATTACTCAAAATATGTGAATGAGCCAAGGCAACACTCCAGGCATGTGTTTAATGAGGGAATGACATAATAACATGATATAAAGCTTGAAAAAGTCGATTTTACATAATACCCCCCCTTTAAGACTGGAAAGTGCATTAACTCTTGTAAGTGCTGTGTAACTGGTACTGGAAAACAAAGGAGTGCAGGATAAAAATGCCTCCAAACACAAGTATTGGAAGTATTGTGATACTTGATAAAGTATCCATACATGGTATTGCAATCCGATATTTTGTCCCAGCCCCAGCCATGATCTCTGTCAGGCGTCTCATCAACAAAATACAACAGAGAGTCATAAGCAACAGAGGCCAGGCATGAACGGGATCACATTTTACTTTCCCTGCACTTTTCCGCGAACACTAGCCTCAGCTAAACACACGCCGTCTGCTCCTGAAGCTGCTGCGACTAAACTTCGACCGTAGCTACAATTCTCTCTTTGGAGACGAGTGCAGGCTCACGATTTCACAATCTTATAAGACAAAAAACTGTCCAGCAGGCATCAGACACACTTGTTGCAATATCCCAAAATGATCAACATTGTTTCATACTGTCCCAATCGACAATATGAATAAACTAAATAAAAGTTTGATTTTGAACAAAGGTCCACAGAGGCCGAGTTCGATCCGCTCCTGTTCTCTGTTTAATCCCAGCTCCTGGGTTTTTAATCCGAGTCTTCTGTGCACTGTGGCAGATCCAGGCGCTGTTTTATTAATGCTCCTGAGGATATTGGGGTTAGACAACAGTGTCTATAATGAAAATGTATGATAATGAGAGAAAGAGGAGCTTCATGAATCTGCACAGAGGAGGTTTAAGTTCCACGGAGTCTTAGCCCTGGGGTTATTGTCACCGTAAGGTTTCACTGGTGTCAACCCTGTCACGACGAGCGATGGACCAGATCTGAGGAGGATCAGGTTCTGTGGTGGATTATCGTCTATTAGCTATGAAAGATTGGAATAACCTGCCAGTCACTTTAGTTAATGAGGATTTGTATTTAAGAAACAAATAAAAATGCCTTTGGTAGGGTCGTACTTGGTCAATGAGAAACCTTCATCAGGAACAATGTAATTAGGAAACATGTTATTATGGTTATGATATAACTATGTGTGGAAAATCCCCCTCCTTTTGTGGGAAATTCCCTCCTCCTGTGGGTCCTCCCCTTTACTCCTGCTTTGGCCCTCCTTCAGCTTCTACCTGGCTCCACCAGAGTCTATAATTAGGGGAGCAGCCCAAAATGTTCTGCCATTTTGTCCTGCCCAAGCCGCATGGTGGGGCCATCCAACTTCCAGGAGCAGCAGTGTGTGAATGACAGTGAGTCCAATAACCCAAAACTCTTTCCGACTTTATTTCTACTTTTGAAGCTATTGTGCATTTACCTGTCACTTATATGTATTGATTGGTTTCCCCTTTGTCCTTTCATAGACAAACCACTGGTCTCTCTCATGGCCCACCATACCTCCAACCCAAGCCCATAACCCCCACTACTACTTCAACTCAATAAAATCACCTTTTAAAACCTGAATCTGCTGGCTGTCTCATCCATTGCGTTGGTACCTTCACCAGGAATCAGCATATATCACAGGATTACAGTTACTTATATTTTTACCATGTATTTACGGACTGTCAGCTATTTGATACTATGGAGTTTTGTGAATCCCTGGTGATGATATTAAGTTCAGAAGTTAAACCCAATGAACTGAGGATGGAGCTTAATAAGCTTAATACAAAGGAGCACCTTCATCCTTTTCTGAGTTTTCCTTTTCAAAGATTTTTATTTGTTCCATCACTGGAAAAAATGCCATCTTGATCATTGTGCTTGAATTAAGACAATTAATGCAGATTCTGATAAGGTTTGGACCGTCTTTGAATAAGATGCCAATGGAACAAACAATAATTCACTTACGATAAGAGAAACAAAGAAAAAACTTGAAATGAGAC
Organism: Neogobius melanostomus; assembly: GCA_007210695.1. Classification (NCBI taxonomy): domain Eukaryota; kingdom Metazoa; phylum Chordata; class Actinopteri; order Gobiiformes; family Gobiidae; genus Neogobius; species Neogobius melanostomus. The sequence continues at coordinate 5,278,922 of VHKM01000122.1, read as the reverse complement.
AAAAAGTCAAAGGCAAGAAAAATCATTCTTGTTCCACTGGCAATAAAATAGTCCAAACCTACAGAGAATGAGCACAAATTACAATAATTCAAGCACTTTTAAGTCATTTTAAGATAAGATGGCATGTTTTCCAGTGTTTGTATATTCCTGAAACAGTCCTGTGAATTAAATTTATTGTAACGCCCAGATTCCACATCTTCCACCTGTTCGCTCCACTCCGCTCCAGACGCCTCCGAACGGCAGCGACATCAACGGCCACAACCATATTTTTTGGGGGGTGACAGTGGCGCAGTTGATAGAGCTGGTTCGTCTCATGATTGGAAGGTCAGGGGTTTCAATCCCTGCTCCTGAAGATGCACACAGCATTCTTCACCTGAGGGTCACCTCCTCGTTTGCCCCTTTTTGGTTTCCTGTACTGCCTCTTGTGACTCTGCTGCAGGCGTGGGGGCTCTTGGTGCCTCTTCAGTGTTTCAGAAGAACAAATCTGTGGATTTGCAGGTCTCAAATGACCTTCAGATCATCAGCTAACGTTAGCTATTTGTTTACTTAAAGGCACACTGTGCAAAATTTTGGATTATACACAGAATATGCTATTTCTGCAGTGGGTAATCAAAGAATGGATTTGGAGAAGAACCTAACCTGTTGAATCTCAAACTCTACTGACTTTAGTCACATCTTCATGGAGACGAGCTGGAGACGTACCCACACTACCCCCACAAGTTACATGTCATGTCTTTGGAGAACTGCTGCTTACAGCAAAATCACACGTTTGTACATTCATGAGGTATTTTTCAATCATGAAAATATCTGTCATAAAAGAAATGCTTGAATTTCAATTTCATTTAATGGGTAAAATTCTACATAATGTGGCATTTCCTTCATGGCCAGTAAAGACTCTCTGAAGTAGAAAATCCACTGAACCTCCACAAAAACACAGCAAAGATGTACAAAAGCATCCAGTAAACAATGTGGAACAGAATTTCATTTGGGTCGACGGTGGTGCAGAGAGTAGAGCAGTTTGTCTTGTGACTTTTATGCCCATTTCATACTCGTTGCTTGAGCTTTGCCAAATAATGAGTCATTAGTCCAGACATGTTTGCAACAGTGGCGCTTGTGGCCTGGTGTTAGTTTAATGAAGTGTTACTGAGTTGCCTTGCCTTAAACTTCGTCCTGCTCTTGAGATGTTTGTGAAATCCTGGTCTAAGCAATCGGGTTAACTACTTTTATACAAGATAAATCCTCATGAAAAGAGATTATTTGCCCAGGATAATCGCTGTCTTTGTGATTAAAACAACGTGCAAACTTTAAGGTTTATAATCGCAAAACCATTCTTCTATTCAGACTAATAGCACCGCAAGACCCTCCTGAAGACAAAGTTATTATCTCTGACTCTCGCTGCCTGTGACCTATTTAGCAACTTTTGTTTGTTTGTCTCTTTGTCCCAAACATTTTTAGCAGATATATTCCTCTCTCCGGTTTCCTCGGCTAATTGCGTTGTCTCTTTGTAAACAGCCCGTTGTGAGATTAACTGGGACAAGGAAAAGGCTCCAGGCAGCAGCTCTGTTCCCCGAGAAAACATGACAAAGTTGGATCTGGAAAAGTTGGCACCGTAACAGTGTAACAGATAAAGACACGGAGATATATTTGTAAAATGGAGAAACTCGGGCCAAAGTAACACGGCAGTACCATATGTGCAGGGCTTTTCTGTTATTTCCCCGGTTCATTCACTTATGAGACATCAAGAGGCACAAATCAGGAATGTCACTAATGCAGTGTTTCCCCTACCATTATATTGGCAGGACGGGCCGATCACGATCATTAAAACGAGCATCTTTACCAAATCCGTTCCGTATATCAATTCCGTTTTTTGTTTTATGAGTTACTACGCCTGTTCAATTCAGTCCGAGTCCGTGTTATTTATGGATCCAGTCCGCGTTTTGTGTTAAGTGACTCAGGCCATGCGGTCGTGTTTATTTGAAGCTGTGCCAGAAAAGATCAGAGAAACAGGGGCAGAGACAGGAGCTGCCACAGAGCGAGTAAGTTTAACTAGAGCATTAGATGAAAATAAAATTAACATTAAAATCCAACCCAAGCTAAATGCAACAGTTGAGTTTAGCCCAAACTGTTTAGGTGAAGCTGTTAGCATCAGTTTCACATGAAGTCACTGAAGTTAGCCTTAAATGCTTATTTTGGCTCCTCTTGTTTTAAGCAGAACACAGACTCATAAACTGTGGAACTCACTGATTAAACATGAATATAAGGAAAATCCAAACACCCATGGGAAAATTTAATAATGGTAGCCAACATTAGGCTAATCTAATAATAGTATATTTCATTCTCAAACTTTCTAAAACATAGTATTGTTTCCTACATCATTAAAATGTTTTACAGTTACTTTAACTGAATTAATTGTGTATCATATAGATATTCAAACAATAAATTGTTACAAATAATAACCTTGAGTCTGTAATAAAGTTGAATTGAATTGAATAACATTAACACTTTATTTTACCCGGCAGCGTGCACGGACCGCGCGCATGCACGTGTAACCATACCCCCCCTGCCAAACCAGTAAACCCAGGGGAAACACTGTGATGCTTTAGGGCAGTTGTTCTTGTGCCGCCTCATACAATATTTGACCTTCAGTCGAGATAAAGATCAAATCAGGAGTGAAGCAGCTCTAAAATATATCTAAAGCAGACTAAACCATGCACACAAAATCATTTTCTTATGTACTTAAGACTGTACCTGCTTCATTCGCCCGTTCCAAATGTACATTGATTGAAAAAGCCGTTGCGCATTTGTGTTGAATTCTCCTACATTTAAGTTTTTTTTTTTTTTTTACTAATGGCTCCTTATTGTTGCTAAGAAGAAGAAGACTTAGCAACAATAACACAATAATAAAGCGACAAAAACACACGAGAACACTAAAGAGTGATGAAAAGCAACACAAAAAAAAATCAACAAGAAAGTCACGAAAGAACGACAAAAAGGCGATGATAAAGAGACAACACGACAGAAATCCTACGAAACAAATCACTTAAAAAATGAGACGAAAAGTTACGGTCAGTTTTGTAGGTCTTAGCTTTCAAATGAGGCATTACACTGGCCTACAGGCTGTAACCTTTTGGATTTGAGTAAAGTCAAACTGGAGAAAAAGCTTGTACTGTAGACCATGTGACATGTAACGTGAATATCTCTGCCTGACATGAAAGAAAGGCCTCATTCACACAGGCCCCGGTGTTCCCTCCCTCGCGGTCTCTTGTCCGAGACCGGGCCCAGCCTTGTTTACCTCCTGAGGTCTGAAAGGATCGGGCAGAGCAAGGGCGGTTCCCACAGTAACTGGACGATGAAAGTGAGCAGTACCTGTCTTTGAAGAATCGCCTGAACCCGAACGCCACCAGTTTCAGCGAGGCCTCGATCACGAAGGTGGAGGTGAAGAAATAGTTGCAGTACTTCAGCGCCGCGTCCAGGGACTGAAAAGTGTAGATGTAGAGCGTTAATTCAATCCAAAACTAGAAAACAATCAAATCTATACTTGTTGTGTTAGTCAGGCAGTGGAGATACCATTACTTTACCATTTAAGTGGTGCTAAAGTAATCATTTCATGTAGTAATTTATTTCAATGGGACAATGCACATTACAGTTTTTCTCCATTGGTTTGGAAGTCTAAATGTTTCGATGTCACTATGGCAGAGGACCATTGACTATTGTGCATGTGATGACTTATACAATGAAATGACGCTGACACGTTTTGGAGCGAAGAACCATTAGACTGAGAATCCACAAGATCTATTCACTTGGAGATTGTGCTAATTGTGCTACATGTACTTAACCATTTGCAAAGATGTACTGAGACATTGAGACATGGACTTAGACATTTGCAATTTGATGAAATTAATGAGAAATTAAATTCTGTTGTGAACAATTGCCCAGTGGATTGGAGATTTGTCCATGTTGTTTTGAGAATGTAATTTCTGTTTCAAGAAATGAGCCAAACCAATGGAGAAAAACTTTAATGAACAGACAACTAGTGCTGTAAATATGCTGGATTTAGCTCAGAGCTCATTTCCATCAGCAGTCCCATGGGGTAAAAACATACCACCAACACAGAACATACATGAGTACTGCAAAACATGTATTACATCACATACAGTGCACGCATATACAAACAGTATAACATGTACAATAATAATAATGCATCGGTTTTATATAGCGCTTTTCTGGACACTCAAAGATGCTTTACATTGCATTCATTCACTCCATACTTGGTGGTGGTAAGTTACTATCTACTACCTCTGACCACCACCAACTATTCACTCACTCACTACATTCGCTAGGCTTCCTGGTGTTACCAAACGGTCTCCCATCCAAGTACTAACCAGGCCCTTCCCTGCTTAGCTTCCAAGGTCTGACGGGATCGGGCAGAGCAAAGGCACAAGACCATCCATAAACTACTAAAATTGCTCCTCCGTCCCCCTCCCCCTCACACTCACAGACCTACTCATGGTAAAATCCTGTCCCTGTGAACATAACTGCCTCCTAGTGGTCACAGGTTTGCTGATCAAGAAGCCATCTCTTACCCCCCGCCTTAACCGAGCGCATTTGCTTTTCTACCCAAAAAGCTTCTGGACTATTAGACCAACAAAAGTGATCTGAACGGAGCTTTTTCCTTGCGTTGTTGCCGTCACTTTTTTCACTTTCTTTTTCCATCTCACTTTTGCCACGATTTTGTTGAGTTTTCGTCAGTTTTTTGTTGCCCCATATCGCTTTTTTTGGGGTGACTTCTTGACACTTTTTCGTTGCGTTTTCATCCTTGTTTTCTTCTCGTTTTTGATGCTTTTTTCAAGAAGCCTTCAGATTTGGGTAAAGCCAAACTGGAGATGGTAAAAATATGACTGTAGTACTTAGACAGACAAAACTTAAAGGGGGGGTATTATGTAAAATCGACTTTTTCAAGCTTTATATCATGTTATTATGTCATTCCCTCATTAAACACATGCCTGGAGTGTTGCCTTGGCTCATTCACATATTTTTGAGTAATCAGTAAAAACTTAGACGGCAGCCATTTTAGGTGTAGCTATGCCTCAGTCCTAGGGTGGGCGATATTGACAAAAATGAATATCTCGATATATTTTTTCAATATCTCGATATCGATATTCAGACGATATTTTTGCAATCCTTCACAGAAATGTGTGCAAACTGGCAAAGAAGGTTCAGTTGGTCTTTTGACTTGCTGTATCTGACCTATTATTGTATAGAATTACTAGTACATAAAGATGTGACACATTATTGATTTAAACATTAGGGCAGGGGGAACAAAAATGTATATCACGGTATGAAAAAGAAATATCACAATAACGATGTATTTGGCGATATAATTTACACCTGACAAAATACTTCAAAATCAAAGCCTTTAGACAATAGGGCAAATTCATTTAAAGCTATTTTATTCTATTTATTCATCTAAAGCTCTACCTTCATCTGGAAGAACCATACTGTCAATGGGAAGAACACGGAAGATAAGATAAAATAATTTTGCTACAATATTTGCAACTTCATCTCCATCACAGTGAAATGCTCCTGTAAGTTCACCTGCCTCTGGGCAGTTTACTTGTGTTTTATTGTCAGGAGACTGGGGATAGATCTGTGAGTATTAACGCGTTTGGGAAGTTTTTCAAAGGATCCAGTTTTTCCCCATTTCTCCTTTTCGCGTCTCTCCTGATGCACGCGGGGGGGCGGGGCAGACGCGGGGGGCGGGGCAGACGCACAGACACACAGGAGGGAAAGAGACAGAGAGGGAGACAAGTTTGTCCTGGAACTTACGTGATCTGAAGAAAACAGGTGAGGAGGATATTATTAGCCTTTAACCGCGTTAGCATTGTGGTTTTCTTCACCGTGTTGTTAGTTAGCGCGAGGCTAAAAGTTAGGAAAGTTAGCTAGCTAGCAAAGCCAGTGCTACAACTTGTCCTGAGCCCTTTCCTCGCAAATATGAGCGACTCAAGTGACAAACTTCATTCATATCATTAGATTCTTCATCTCTGTAATCGCTCCACGCTGCCATGTTGTTGTTTTGAATGTGTTACGCAGCGGAGGGGGCGGCTGGCGCGCTACGGTAACCCACAAGGACAACGCCGAAAAAGTCCGAAAAAAAAAAAAAAAAAAACATGTTTGGGGGGTCGGATTGTACAAATTATGAAATATCTCGATATCCAATTTTGCATATCGTCCAGACAACAATTTTCGATATTATCGTCTAAACGATATATCTCCCACCTCTACTCAGTCCTCCTAGGAACGCCCCCACCTCCTGGAGACGCCTCTGGACCTTTTGTCACCAGCCAAGCCACCAACCACTGCTCCTCAGCTCAGCAGAGCCCCCTCCCCGCACAGTAGTGTTGTTTAGATGCCACAGCAGTGTGCTGAAGGGGGCGTGTCGGAAAGCTTCTTAAAGAGACAGAGGCCTATTTCAAGACGTTTTGAGAGAGCAATTTTATTCAAGGCAGTTATTTTAATTTACTGCATATACAACCAACAGAAGGTTACGTCATCATTGTAGTATGCTATAGACTGGCGCTATGTGATTGAAAAAAGCATAATACCCCCTCTTTAAATGAACATAAGAAAAATATATCAATAAGTGAAATATTCTGTAAATATCCATGTCCATGAGTCAAGATCGAATTGCACTCGGAATTGAATGAAAAAATATGAATTTACTTGAAAAACGATTGCAGATGTGTATTCTAAAGTAGTGTGTGATAAAACAGCTGGAGTTTGCCTGAATGCTGCTCATGTGAATCTGATTTAACGTCATCGACAGACCTTGCAGATTCTTGTTTTGCTTTTCCATTATTCCCATTTAACACCACATTAAGACAAACGAAGGCGTCGTTTGGCCGCATCTGCTGTGAAGTGGATGAACGGCCAGAGGAGGCGTTTTAATAAAAATGAGCTTAATTGGAGCAGACGCCGAGTAAAAGGCGTTTCTCTGGGGACGCGCGAACACAACACGGCCAGGACTCGGAGAATTACAGGGAATTATCAAACGCAGCCGGATCGCTCCTTTTCCATTACGGCGCAATTAAAACCGAGAGGCAAAAAGAGGGTCTTTATTACGGGCAGATGAATGATCTTAATAAACCAGGAGATGATGTATGGAATGAGATTTGTGCTTCAAGTCTGACCCTGATAATCCCTTTTTCTGATTGTGTATCTTTAGACACCTGACATTTAAAGTTCTGCTCTAGTTCAGTGGTTCTGGACTGGTGGGTCAGGACCTTTAAGTTTGCCACTTTCAGAGAGTCACTTAAACAATCTCGAAAGCTGTTCCAATGGTCCTGCAGATATAAAAACAGTCCTGTCCAGTGGAGGTGGAGCCTCGTGTCTCTGGTGGTTTGGTGAGGCATGAAGGAGGCTGTGACCCATGTGACGAGACTGAGCAAGGTGTCGTATTTTTAACCACACTGTTTTTTGTTGTGTAGAATTAAAAGTTTAAGCCTGAGTCTTTGATTGGGCCCTGGAGCGCTGTGGAGCTTGGACAGGGCGTCCCGCCTTTCTACCCGTTTCACTAGCAAGGACCACGCCACAACAAAGTGCGATTAAGAATTTAATGAGTTAAGGATTGTAGAGTGAACTGGGCGAGACTGTGTGGGGGGGACTCCGTCTCGATAAAGCCCAGCTCTTCAAACCCCCCCTCGAAGCAGGAGAATCATTGCTGAAAAATAAAACAGATGTAGAGGGAGGGAGGGTGGGGTCGACAATTTCAAACAGACAGGTTGAAGGCTTGGCCTGGTGAGTATATATAGGCTTGTGGTTAATTAGAGGCGTGGAGTGGTGAATGCAGGAGTGGTTGGTAAGCAGAGGATGATTGATTGAGGCGTGGTTCTGCTCCTGAACTTAGTCAATGACATTAACTCCATTTAAGGAACGTGTTCCGTAGGAGGAGCAAGGTGCACCATGTTGTTTTCACGAACAACACGGGACCATTACCAAGAATGGGGCGGACTGGCTACCGTCTAACTCTTGTATGTTATTTCTATGGGTATACATGCGTTTCCCGTGACGTCACGCATTGTTGTGGCCGCCATTTTGAATACCGAAGCAGCGAACACCGCAGTTATGCCATCCGCCTGTTGCGCTATGGGATGTACGAATGCCCTGTCTCATAAAAAGGGACTCGCTTTCTACAAGTTTCCTAAAGACCCAGTTCGTCGACAGAAATGGATAACTGCCATCAGGAGAGACCAGCGGACTCCAACAGCCGACTCCAAGCTGTGCAGTGAGCAGCATTTTGTTTCAGGTAAGTGAAGCAACGCGGCCGCCGTTGAAACAGTTGCAACAATATAAGTAAGGCGAGGCTACAAATAAACACCAGGCTATCCGTTTACCTACATGAATATACTCTGGCCTAGGCTGTAAGCTCCAGTCGAAAAGCTTTGGGTAACGCCAAACTAGAGCAAATGTGCTCAGTTAAGGCTAAGAGGTTAAAATGTAGCCGACTGACCCGCGTGAACTGCCCACCGGAGAGCAACATAAACACATTTCTCTTGTGAACGTTACCCCGATCCATAGCTGATAAAATCATAAACTATCGATAAACATGACTCATAGTAGACTAAAACAAAATAACAACCCACAGCTTAACTGTTTGCTTGAGAGAGATGAGTGCCGACACATGCTAACGTTCGCAAAAGGCAACCGTTTGTTTATTACTTACCCTTCCTGTGACCAAGAACATTTTGCGCCTCTTGACCTGTATATTGTTCTCCGTAAACCATCCTGAGATAAAGCAGTGATAGGCTTCCGTGCTCTTAGAAGCCTTGAGGGCTTCACCGGTGTATGGAGAGGGATTATGGACCAAATACTGTAGATGTCCGCAAAAGTGGCGTAAAAAAATCTCCAGACAGTTGATAAGGATCAAATCCCAAGGTTTCGATCTTCTTTGTGTATCTGTTCAGCTCATCTGCTGTCAGTGTGACATTTTTGATGTGCATCTTGAATTCAATAGTGACGCCGGTAGATACACTGTTGCACTAGCCAGCGGTGTTCAAAATGGCGGATAGAACTACAGAAGTCACGTGACTGAAACGCATGTATATCATCCTATCTGGGAACCAGACCCACCCTGCTGTGTATATAAGGCCCGGTTCAGTCCAGTTCATCTCGCGCTGACGATCATAGTTGTAGAAAAGACAACAACATCAAATCTAAAATATACAACCTGTCCAGTTGTTTCATTTGTATCTTGACCTGGATGTAAACATGAACCTACATAAGCTAGAACGTGTTTGAGACGTGATCAGTCACTTGCTAAAATAAATTGTGATCAAAACTCAAAACTGTTTATAAATATATTCTTTGTGGAAGCCGTAGTAGCAGCGTTGTTACCCGCGGCTGGCTGTAGTGCTCCAGGCTCATGGTGATGACGTTGATGCAGATGATGAAGGTGATGACCAGGTCCAGGTAGTGCGAGGTGCACAGGGTGTGGATGGTGAGCCGCGCCGGACCGTACGAGGCGTAGTACGGAGTCTTCTGGGCTTCTGCAGAGACACAAACACACGGCAATCTAATCAGAAGAGGCGACAAACATTTGGAAGTATTAAATGTACTTGTGAATGGATAAGCGCGGGAAAGACGAGGGAGCGCCGCCATGATGGAGTGATTACCTGAAAAAGTCATATGGTCATGTTCAAAGCAGCCAGAGGGAAAACAAAGAAGAGAAAAAACTAAACTTTCTCCCTTTTCGCCGAACAATAGAGTTTGTAGACATTGTTAACAAGTAAAAAACGAGAGTCTGTCACAGGACCAGACTGAAAGGACACAGTTACAGAACAATACAGACTCCCGGGACTTGTTAGAGGCACTGGAGGCTTAAACGGGGAGAGAAGCCACACTATGGGACAATGACAAAACGACTGAGTGGTGACATAAATCTAGCTTTAAAAAATAGAAAAGCCACAAGACGTTTGTTTATTGAGGATTTGTGAGGCTGAGGTGAGAAAAACAGTTTCGTAAATGGGTCCAGACAGGGAAGAGAGGAGATGGAGAAGCTAAGAAGGCCTTGCAAAGTTTATGATCTTGTTGGTCCAAACAACCAGGAAAAAATCCACTTAGTTTGTGCAGTTGGTGAATAATGAATATTATTATTAAAGAGGGGGTATTATGCTTTTTTCAATCACATAGCACCAGTCTATAGCATACTACAATGATGACGTGACCTTCTGTTGGTCTGTATATGCAGTAAATTAAAATAACTGCCTTGAATAAAATTGCTCTCTCAAAATGGCTGTACTGAACGTCTTGAAATAGGCCTCTGTCTCTTGAAGAAGCTTTCCGACACGCCGCATGCACACTGCTGTGGCATCTAAACAACACTACTGTGCGGGGAGGGGCTCTGCTGAGCTGAGGAGCAGTGGTTGGTGGCTTGGCTGGTGACGAAAGGTCCAGAGGCGTCTCCAGGAGGTGGGGGCGTTCCTAGGATGACTGAGGCATAGCTACACCTAAAATGGCTGCCGTCTAAGTTTTTACTGATTACTCAAAAATATGTGAATGAGCCAAGGCAACACTCCAGGCATGTGTTAAATGAGGGAATGACATAATAACATGATATAAAGCTTGAAAAAGTCATTTTACATAATACCCCCCTTTAAAAAAATATACAAAAGTTAGTGATTGGTTTAAAACAAAAGAGCCAGACTATTAAAATTGCCTCTGCCATTTGCACATGTCTGACTGATTTATATTTAGTTTATACTGTACCTACTGGATACTCAAAGTGTGCTTTCTTACTAAATTCATTAAGGTTAAATATTGCAGTTCACTATACATAATACCAAGCGGTTGCTCATGTGCAGCACAACAGCAGAGTCATTTAGGCATTATTTTCATATCAGATTTGGAGCCGTAATACAGGATATTTCAAATGCGCACAAATGACTTTTCCAGCTTCTACCGGTCTCTTGATAAATGACTCCCTTAGTGCATTAGATTAATGAGATTATTGTATCGGGCCCTCTGTCTCGTGATATGTATTGTGTCAACTAGTCTCAGCCCTAATAGTGAGTGTGTGAAATTTGGAGTCGTGTCTTTAGCAGTTTCTGAAATAATTAGGAGTAAAACAAGTGCGCGTGTCATTAGAAAATCAATTAGAAAATGCCAAACGTTTGACAAGCTCTGACTCCTCCATTGTTTGCCCAACATTAATGACAGTTTCAGGGTTTGTTGTAAACATTGGGCCTGATTTAATAAACCTGGAGCTAAACCGCAATTCCATTCAATCCATTCAAAAGCCTGTTGCACCTGATGTATGATTGGAAAATGCTTATAATTTTAGTTTAAGAGAAACAAAACCCTTACCTGGACCTGCTTTTTGCACCACTTCAGCACATGCCATCTGTTTCTGAGGTATAAATCAGGATTCAATCTTCTATAATGATAATCATGGCCGGCCAGAAATACATCACAATAACAGCATCAGTTCAAACTGTGAAATAACAAAGTCATGTAGGAGAACCGTCACTTCCTGGGCTTTACACATTGCAAATTAATCCTTTTTTAATATGATCAGCCATTAAAAGTGATTTAAAATGACCAAGGTAAGACACCATCTCCCAGTAAACATTGGAGAGAGCATGACTTCTTTAGCACTTTGGAAATGCACATGTTAAGATTCATTCTGATGAAACTACTGAGGCGTCAGAGCTTAACAAAAGTTGGAATTTTACAGTAGCCATGAGCGTTACACAGCCACCTGTTTGTTTGTTTATGGGTTTGTTTGGTCGGGACAGTGCATGTTAATGAACAAGCCACATCCGTCGTCCCCCATGCGCACTCCCAAACACACTCTCATTCATCCTGGCCTATTGTACATGTTTTTAGTGGTAGGGGAAACCAGAGTACCCGGAGGAAACCTAAGCAGACACGGGGAGAACATGCAAACTCCACACAGAAAGGCCCCGTCCAGGTGGGAATCGAACCCGGACCTTCTGCTGTGAAGCACGAGCGCTAACCGCTGTACTACTGTGCCGCCCAAAGAACTTAATTAAACCTAATTATTCAGAAACTACAACATTTCGCACTATTAACAATCAACTACAATGAGGCCAAGTTTGAAGCAAATCCAGGACGGTCGAGCAGATGGAATGATCCGGTTTTAAAACTGCGTAGGAGACAAAAATAAAGCATATGTGCAGGAGCGTGTTTTAGTTAAAGTTAGACACAAACAAGTGGATAAAATGTAGATGACATAGAATTAAGTCTAGATCTATTTCTAACACTGCATAAATGAAGTTAACCTCTTAAAGCAGTATTAAGTAACTTGTTTACCTTAATAAATCCTTTCCGTAGTCCCTCTGGGGGTAATACCATAGACATTATTAATAGACCGTCATTACTCACTCCTCCCGTTTACCACAATGACCACGTTCGAGGGGGAAATCATGGTGGATTTACAAACTCCTCCTCCCCAGCTCTGATGAAGCATGTTCCTAATAAGGGCATAAGGGCGGGATCTTCACTGTAGACTCGCCCTTGCGTGACGTGTAGCTCATGCAGCTCCAATGCTAACAGTCCGACCCTCATTAGTACGAGATTTCTAAAATTTATCCTACGATAACCAGCCCGGTGCCCCTGATTGTGTTAACCAGCGTAATCACAGGAGGAATATCTAGCTGTAGACAGTTCCAAAAAATTAGGCACCGGGCATTAAAGTAGTTTTTAACGTGTCTAAAGTGCAATGGATTCCAATGGGGACCTAGCGGCTATATGGCGGTACTACAGCAATGGCGGCCTCCAGTGTCGTCGTCGCAAAGCAGAGCAGCCAGCGGCCATTGGGTAATACAAGTGTTAATGGGATGATTGGGGGGTCTTTCATCTCTCCCTGGTGTCTCTGGCCAGAAAACCACAATTGCAACTTTCGCTGCCACCAATAGACACTAATGAAATCACGAAGAAGAAGCTAACAGGCTAACGGGAAGGCTAACTGCGGGCTAGCCCACTTAAACAGTATTTACAGCAAAGTTTGAGTGAAAAGAATTATTTCCATTGTGTATTGGATGAACAATATCCCTCTGTCTTTTCTGTCAGCGTAGTATTTATTTCACGGACAATTAATAAGTTAAAAAAACGCTACGACACCTGCAGTTGCGCTTATGGCCTCTAGGGGCACGAGTTACTTAGTTCTGCTTTAAACATTTTCTCTAGTTGGCTTTATGGATCTTTTCCCTCATGTTCTTGCCATGTTGCTGTCACTTTTATTTGCCTTTTTTAATTTCATCACATTTTTGTCACATTATGTGTTTTCATTTTTTTTTCCTCATTCTCATCTCGTTCCTGTCCCTGTTTTGACGATTTTGACGGGTTAAGGATTAAACCAACTTAAACAAGGTCCACGTGTGTGTTTCCATCCAACACTGACACACTGCCCTCTTCTGGCCAGTGCTGCTAAGGCGCCCTGCCAGTCCAAACCAATGGCTGAAAGTTTACAAAGCCCACTTTTCTAAAAATGTTTTGTGCCCCTAATAAAGCGACTTGTCCACTTGAGCTTAATTAGTGGCTGTGCTGGACATGACTTTTCTTTGGATAAACACGGCGCTAATGATTTGAATCAATGGGGCGTTAAACCCTCCGCAGAGAGAGAGAGAGGGATTAAGTGAGTGGAAGCAGGCGGTCGCTCTTGGCCTCGTTCCAGCGGCGCCACTCCAGCTCGGTCTCTTATTAGAAAAATGTCACAGTCTTTATCACAGCTCATTTAAAACGCTTTCAAATTTGTTCCTTTATTTATTTTGTCACGGTTCAGTAATGAGAAAACAAAAACCTACAAGTCGCTTCATTACCGACTTGAGTGGTCTGAGGCAAATATCGCAGACCAACGGTGCAGAACTTCTTTCTGATTTCAAAACCACTGTCATTATGTAAATATCGACACAGAGAAGTGGGAGACTCTATCTGGTATCGCCCAGTCATTATTTAAAAGATTTACGTGAAGAAACTTTGTGGCGAGAGACAGGCAGGTGAAATGGGAGAAAAACTAAATGTAGAGAAATGTAAAAATAAGTCATTTTATGCATTGAAAAAAAAAAAAAAAAGCCCATATTTTCATATATTTGAGCCAGGTTTAAACTTATGGTTTTATTGTTTGGTGTATTAGTTAGAAACATTCTTACACAGGGGGTTGTGGATCTTGTTTAGCTTGGGCCAAAGCTCAATAAATCAGGCACAAATTACATAAAATCCCTTGAAAAAACAAATTCATTTTATTGTTAAGTCCAAGACTGGAAAGTTTGGAGTCTGTAGGAGCTACTTAAAGCAGTACTAAGTAACTTGTTTACCTTAATAAATCCTTTCGTAGTCCCTCTGGGGGTAATACAAGTGTTAATGGGATGATTGGGGGGTCTTTCATTTCCCCCTGGTGTCTCTGGCCAGAAAACCACAATGCAACTTCGCTGCCACCGGGTCGGAGCAGCAATATACACTAATGGAATCACGACGAAGAAGCTAACAGGCTAACGGGCAAAGCTAACTGTGGGCTAGCGCCACTTTAAACAGTATTTACAGCCAAGTTTGAGTGAAAAAAAGATCTCTATTGTGTAATTGGATGTACAATATCCCTCTGTCCCTTTGTCTTTTCTGTCAGCGTAGTATTTACTCTCACGGACAATTAATGAGTAAAAAAAAAGCAACATGCTACGACACCTGCAGTGGCGCTTATGGCCTCTAGGTGTTGGAGAATCTAACAAACGATGATCGAGAGATTGATGAAGAATAGGCAGCAGTCAGGATGTCTTATGCAGGAGAAGTTTATTTTGCCATCGTTGCGGGACCGGAGACATGAACTCAAGACATTGCAGTCCTAACATTCAAGCCTGTCTATACTTCCACATCAAGAGAGTTAAGTAATCTTGGCGACACGTAGGCACTAAGCATCTACCACTGGCAGTGTGCCACGTGTATTTAGGCCACAAGTCATGTAGAAGGCCGAATGTACTGATTTAGCAGTACGATGTGATAAGGGCAATGTGTGAGGGCCGAATTAACTCTATAATTCCCCATCACTAGGGGCACAAGTTACTTAGTCCTGCTTTAAGTGGAGATAAGAGGTCCGTAGATATATACAGTACAAGAGAAAACTGGTTATCCATTCAGCCCTATTCATAGTAATGATCTGCATCTGTAGATTTCTTGCTAGCCGACACAAATTTATAAGTGAGTTTTGTCTTTTATTTCAATGGGGAAAACTAGTTAAAAATCTCAACATTGACCACTGCGTGAAAAATCAATGTTTTCAGTTCGATGATGGGAAAAATCTAACTTTACCGTATTTTCCAGACTACAAGTCGCACTTTTTTTCATAGTTTGGCAAGGGGTGCGTCTTATACTACGGAGCAACAACTTTTTAAAATTCAAATATATAATTTCACACGCCGCTAGAGGGCACTGCAGGCTAATCGAGCAGCAGAAAGTTTGGAGTGAGCGAGAAAGCGGAGGTTACTCTTAACGCAATGGAGAAAACAAACAAAGCTAATCACTGGATAAAAGCTCAATGGCCACAGCTGGAGGAACGAGTTCGCCAATGAGAGCTTGAAAAACGTGCTGCCGGGAGAGGCTTGTCAACGGTGCAGTTACGCCTCCGTGCCAGGTCGTTGCCAAGGCGATTGTTCAGAAGTGACACCGAGGATGAAGATTTCAGCGGATTTTGTGATTTGAGTGAGATGGAGAGTTTGGTTTGTTTGCCGCTGGGTTTAGAAAGCGAAACCTACGTGTGTCGTCCTTTTGGTTTTACCCAAAGCTTGTGAGAACAAAAGGTGAGAGTATAACACAGACCGAGCGGCAAATTGAGAGCTACTCCCAAAAGTGTGACATAATTTTTTTTTTTTCATGAAACAATTAGAGTAATCCATGTAGAAAATGCCCTGAGAGTCTGGATGTTGTAATTTTTTAGAGCACAAAATGAAGCCTTACTGCGCCTCTTCTTCTCCAGCCGCTTCTGCCGCTTCTCTTCTCTCCTCCGGGCCTCCTCCACCTCCTGATGTTGTCTGCACTTGTGGAAGTTCTCCACCACCACGCCCACGAACATGTTCAGCACGAAGAAGCTCACGATCAGCAGGAAGGAGATGAAGTACAGCAGCATCCAGGGGTTATTGTTGATCATCGGCTGAAGGGCAGAGAGCAGCAGACGCGTCAGAGCAACTCCACGTACACAACCACAGCTACTGTAGACACTCTTCTCAAAGGAGAGGGCACTCGTCCTGCATCAAGACTCTAGGGATGCCCAAAGAGATGGCACTTTTCTTGTAAATTTAATATTTCTACACAGTTATCACCAAAAAAACTAACATGTTATTGTGAGATAGAGCTTGCATTGATGTTACGAGCCTAAATAAAGGTGTGGGGCACAGTTTAAAGGGATACTTCGGGATTTTTGACATAGGGCCTCATTTCCTAGTTATCCAGAGTGTTGTTGATGTCTGGAGATATTTTTTTCTTAAATTCATGCAGTTCTTATATTTGAAGAGTCTAGTGGCGCTAGGCTAGAGCAAGGCTAAAGCATTTCTATGGTATCAGTTAGCCTGCATTAAAAACAGTCTGACCACTCCACAGTGCACCTGAGGTAAATCACTTATAACGCCAGACTAACCATGTAAATGTCTGTGTCGATAGAATAATTTTAACCATTCTGCATTTAAAATAACTTATATTTGAGCGGCATCAGCTTCGTGGCTGTAAGCTAACGCAGCGGCGGAGCGATCTGCGAGAAAATAGTCCCTCAAAATGCAGTAATTCATGTGATACAAGGTCAGTTTATTTAAAAAATTATTTATTAACACAGACATTTATATGGTTAGTCTGGTGTTATATGTGATTTACCTCAGGTGCACTGTGGAGTGGGTCAGACTGTTTTAATGCAGGCTAACTGATACCATAGAAATGCTTTAGCCTTGCCTAGCTAGCGCCACTAGACTCTTCAAATATAAGAACTGCATGAATTTAAGAAAAAAAAACTCTGGATAACTAGGAAATGAGGCCCTATGTCAAAATCCCGAAGTATCCCTTTAAAACTGTACTAAATGCAGCCTGTTGAATATTTCACTGCACTGACGACCAATTTACAGGAGAATAATCAACGTTTAGTCCTGGGGAAACTGTATATATGCCAAACAGTCTCTTTAATCTCAATGGGATTTCCTCATTAAATAGAAGGTTAAATAATATTGCAAATGAAGTTACCTGCTGGTCGATGGCCACTGCGTCCAGGCCGTGGTACATGATGTTGACCCATCCGTCTTTAGAGGCCAGAACGAACAGGGACATCAGAGCCTGCAGCAGAGAGCAAACAGAGTTTCCGATAGTGGTTTATATATGTACTGTATGTACTATACGAATCCCGAAGGCGCTGTCCCGTATCTTTTACATTAAAAATTAGCAGGGTCCATACCATACCAACTTTATAAACCTTTAAACACTGTACAGTTGCCAAAGTGCTGCACACAAAACAGATAAAAAATTACAAACAACAACAGGCGACACAACAGTGAAACGCAGATCAATCTGTCTTAAACACCAGCGAAACAAGGTGCGTTTTTAGAAGAGATTTAAAAACAGGTAGAGACTGGGCCTGTCTAATCTCTAATGGCAGCTGGTTCCACAGCCAAGGGCCAGCAACAGACAAGGCCCGATGTCCCGGGTCCACAGAAATAAAGTGATCGCTCAAGATTTGGTAAAGGACAGCGAGTAAAAAGTTTTGAACGAGCCTGCGCAAAAAAGAATCGGCTAGTAAGTAGTTTAAATTTTATTGAGTTTACATTTCATATAATCATTATTTAACACTACTGGCCTTTAGCTTGCAAGATAAAAGCTCCTGCCTTACGAGCACTGGTGTTTCCTTTGGGGCAGGATTCACAGCGAACATGATGTTTCTAACGCGTATCAGAAACTCAGAGTCCTTTACCAAATCCTGAGCCGTCTCTTCATTTGTGTGGGATCCTGCTAAGTTTGAATGTAAAAGATACGGGAAAAATTGGTTATTAGAAGCAAAAAACTGTCAGTTGTTGCTAACGTTAGCATATGAAGCTAATGTTTGCTTCCTGGTTAGCATTGTCCGTTTTATAAGTATTTATAGGCTGTTGAACCACTTTGTCTCTGTCTCTTTATTTAGTAGGAAAATATATTTATAATTCAGCTTTTCTTAAAAGGAACAGGCCACCGTTTTTACATCCTGAGATATGTTCTTACCTTAGCTTAGACGAGGCGTAATAACACCTTAGGAGCACTTCGACTTTGCTGCGCGGACATCGTGTGCTCCTAAGGTATTATTACGGCTTACAATATAGTACCACTTTTTATCCGCTTAGAAAATCGACATGTTTGATTTTGTGTAACTAGACTTGGATGGTGTAACTTTTCACGTAACTGTATTTAAATAGGGGAAACGTGGAACAGCTTGGTAGCTTCTAACTTCACCCCAGTTTGGAGCTACATCTTTGCTGGGAGAGGCTAAACGCTAACAACATTTGCGTGACTGAGGCACCACAAAGACCAGACAGGTACGTATCAACTCGTCTAAGCTCAGGTAAGAACATATCTCAGTATGGAAATACAGTGGCCTGTTCCTTTAAAGGGGGGGTATTATGTAAAATCGACTTTTTCAAGCTTTATATCATGTTATTATGTCATTCCCTCATTAAACACATGCCTGGAGTGTTGCCTTGGCTCATTCACATATTTTTGAGTAATCAGTAAAAACTTAGACGGCAGCCATTTTAGGTGTAGCTATGCCTCAGTCCTCCTAGGAACGCCCCCACCTCCTGGAGACGCCTCTGGACCTTTCGTCACCAGCCAAGCCACCAACCACTGCTCCTCAGCTCAGCAGAGCCCCCTCCCGCACAGTAGTGTTGTTTAGATGCCACAGCAGTGTGCTGAAGGGGGCGTGTCGGAAAGCTTCTTAAAGAGACAGAGGCCTATTTCAAGACGTTCAGTACAGCCATTTTGAGAGAGCAATTTTATTCAAGGCAGTTATTTTAATTTACTGCATATACAGACCAACAGAAGGTTACGTCATCATTGTAGTATGCTATAGACTGGTGCTATGTGATTGAAAAAGCATAATACCCCCTCTTTAAAGTAATGGTGAAGAAATGGGAGAAAGTTTAGTTGCAGTTTTGTTGCATACAAGATTCAAAATCGACTCTGAAAAAAAACTTTGTCACTAATATATCAACAAGTAAAGCCATAAATATAAACCTGGCTCAATCCATTATATAGATTTTGTAACATAAACATAAAAAGAGAGAAAATGGCAATACATTTTACTACTGTACAGTATATATGTAATTATATTAGTAATCTACAGCAAAATTCATATCGATCATAACTCAATCTCCTCTCTGCTCCTCGCCGTCACCTTTCTCCAGTTAATTATGTTCACCACGCCGTCCTTTTTATCATATACTGTACATCCCAAACACTTCTCACCTGCCCCAGATTGTCGAAATTATACTTGTGATGCACCCATCTGTAGTTGGCAGCCAGGCAGTCCGATTTATTGGTGATGTTTTGACGTCGAAGCCCACACAGTAGTAGAATTTGCCTTTGAAAAGCTTCGGGAGAGAGAGAGAAAAAGAAAGGCGGAACAAAAGCAGGCGAGATAAATGACAACACTTGATAATTAGTCAAATCTGTGAGGCGTGTGAAAGGACTCAAAAGCTCTGAAAGCATGTTTCAACTTGAGAGGGAGATGTTAATTTTCCATCAAAAGCAGACTTCAAAAACAGTGAGAGATGGGTGGAAAAATGAGATGACAGGATGTGCAGGGAGCGGAGTGAAAAATAGAGGGATTTAGGAAAAAGGGAACTTGGATGAAGGGTTTATTGCTCCTGAACGACACTCAAGCCCAACAACAAAGAGCACCGGTAAAACACAGGGGGGCGAGGGTTGAGTTAAGCTTAAGTTAAGGTGTACTTTATTTAAGTGAATCACATTTTGAAACATATCCTTGTTTTCAATTAACCTAAACTGTTTTATCGTTAGCCATATTTTTGTTCTACCCTTCAGGACTTCCTTTGTTCAATTTTATATTATTTGTCCGAAATAGAGTTTTAGTTTTACCATCTTTTGTGACGCTTCTTGCACCTCTAGCATAGGCAGCTCCAAACACCAAACATGTTTTTTATGGTATAGGTAAACTGGATCTATCCATCCATCTTCTTCCACTTTATCGGGGCCGGGTCGCGGGGCAGCAGTTTGAGCAGAGCGTCCAGACTTCCTGGTCCACGCACACCTCCTCCAGCTGTTCTGGGGGGACCCTGAGGTGACACCAGGCCAGCTCGGAGACATAGTCCCTCCAGCGTGTCCTGGGCCTTCCACGAGGCCTCCTCCCAATAGGAGATGACTGGAGCACCTCCCGAGGGAGCCGACCAGGAGGCATCCGGAACAGATGCCCTAGCCACCTCAGCTGGCTCCTTTCGATGTGAAGGAGCAGCGACTCTACCCGAGCTCCTCCCGGGTAACTGAGCTCCTCACCCGATCTCGGAGGGTGCGCCCAGCCACCCTGCAAAGGAAACTCATTTGGCCGCTTGTATCCGCGATCTTGTCCTTTCGGTCATTACCCAGATCTCATGACCATAGGTGAGGGTGGGAACGTAGATCGATCGGTAAATCGAGAGCTTTGCCCCTGACTCAGCTCCCTCTTCATCACAACAGTCCGATACAGCGACCACATCACTGCTGACGCTGCACCGATCCGTCTATCGATCTCACGCTCCATCCGTCCCTCACTCGTGAACAAGACCCCGAGATACTTGAACTCCCCCACTTGAGGCAAGGACTCCCCACCGACCTGAAGAGGGGCTCCTGACAGAAAGGCCAGCACGGTCTGGGATCAAAACCGGGACCTTTTATCAGGTGAAGCAAGAGACTAACCGCTGCGCCACCGTGCCTGCCCGGTTTGTTTTCTGAGAGCTTCATGATTCTTCTTTTCACACAGGGCTGTCAAACACAACACCAACACCTATACAGCGAACTTTATTCAACAAATAAACCATATCTTTTCATCCGGATCACTGATGCAGAGCCCCTCCAGGCTTCTCTCTCCCCGCTGACTTGGCACAGGCCCTGAGGCACAGACACTGCCAGTACATCGTGTGCCGTGAGCTCTTTGATGCCTGACACTGACCCGGCTACACTACTCCCCTCTATTTATTCTAAATAGGAGAAGAATCTGGAGAAGCAGCTTAAAGATCAGAAGCACAATACTCCACAATTAACCACAACAGCAGCTCTTTTAGGCCCTTCTTCAGCCTGGGCCCTTAGAATCGTCCTGACCTTGCTCCCCCTTACAGCGCCCATGTGTGCTGTAATAGGTACCACATGGTTTAGAAATGATGTTCCTTCACAGACCAATCACCGGTGGCCGAGAAATAACGACACCGAGCTTCATCTGGAGGACTCGAACTCCAAAAGCGTGTCCCGACTTGAAAGGGAGATGTTAATTTTCCATCAAAGTCGACTTCAAAAGCCGAGTCAGAGCTGGAATAATGACCGGAGGAGGAGGAGGAACGACGGCTAAACGAGGTATGAAACTTTAACTCATCTGAGGGGTTTATGGGTTTGTGTGTACGAGGCGGCTGATGGGACGAGCGTGACATAATGTTCACGTACCTGGACTCCGAGGATGCCGAAGATGATGAAGAAGGCGCAGCAGATCAGGACGATGTTCCCGATGGGTTTGAGAGACGTGATGAGAGTCTCCACCACCAGCTTCAGCCCGGGAGCTCGACTGATCACCCTGAAATATACTCAGATAATCAATACTACTACTACTACTACTAGATTTGTATGTTTTATATACCTGTAGTGTTGTTCTCACCTGAGAGGGCGGAGCGTCCGGAGCAGCCTGAGCACCCGCAGGACCCCGAGGATCTTGGCTCCTCCGGCCATCGACACCACGATGTCGATCAGAGAGACGAACACCAGGAAACCATCCAGAATGTTCCAGCTGCTGCGGAGGTACGTCTTGTCCCCACGTACAGGCCCATGGACACCACCTGCAGGCGCGGAGGGGAACAGCAACAGAGGCATAAAGGAAAATGTTCCATCATCTCTGACAAAGCACAAGACAAATGCAAAGTGACCAAACACATAATAAATACACAGAACGGAAACAGGGCACAAATGTCCAATTATTATTGTTTTTGTCTGAATTAAAAAAATCATCTGAAAACAACAACAAAGAAACCAAAATTCAAAAAGAAGCCCAATTCTGCTATTTTGTGATTCAAACACGTGACCTTCATGTTCCTTCACTTGAACTGCAGCATTGTATTTGGAAATTGGCCCATATGAACTTTTTTCCTCTGCTATCAGAATCATCAGCTGTTTACAGTATTATATTTGCACTACGTGGGAGTGGATTCTCCTACTATAGATACAGATGGCATCTATGGGAGCAACATCCGGGAACTTTTACTGAGCAACGCCCACTTTTGGGGGAATCGAGAGTTAAAAAATGCATTAGTGTGTTTGTGAAAAAAGGAATATTTCTCGTTCTGGGGATAAAACATTCCAAACCAGTGTCAGAACTACAGGAAAATGACAATTCTTGATCACAGACACATCAAGTCACTGTCAGAAGACGATTGGAAGGGAATTTTTATTTTTTGTGGACACTTTTATGAGCGAGTTTATCGATCACTAGCATCTGTTATGGCCATGTCAGAGCTCATTACTGAGGAAACAGCTCCCCTGGTGGCCGTGTATTATGCACTTTGTGACGTCTTTAATCGGTCAATATTCAAACCAATGGCCGCTGACTGCTCTGCTTTGTAACTACGACACTGGAGGCCGCCATTGCTCCGCTATTGCTGTAGTACCTCCATATGGCCGCTATTCCCCATTGGAATGCATTGGACTTTAGACACGTTAAAAACAACTTTAATGCCCGGTGCCTAATGTTTTAGAAGTGGCTAGAGCTAGATATTCCTCCTGTTAAAAACAATCTGGGGCACCGGGCTGGTTTGGTAGGATACATTTAGAAATCTCCTACTTAACGGGGTCTGACTGTTAGCATTGGAGCTGCGCGACTACACGTCACGCAAGGGCCGAGTCTACAGTGAAGATCCCGCCCTTATGCCCTTATTAGGAACATGCTTCATCAGAGCTGGGGAGGAGGAGTCTGTAAATCCGCCATGATTTCCCCCTCGAACGTGGTCATTGTGGTAAACGGGAGGAGTGAGGAATGACGGTCTATTAATAATATGTCTATGATTCAAACTCATCAAACCTGTTCAGCTTTAGGCCTAATTAATGATTCTCTCTGTTTTAAAACGCACATTAACGTTAGCATTAGCAGCTAGTAGGTTAGCTGCTGAATGAACCATGTACCATTTGCTCTCATAAGCTACAAAACTACATCGTAGGCTGTATGATTTTAATTTAATGATATTATAAAAGCAACAGACTAAAAGCTGAAGCTGTGGTGACATTATAAAGCATCCAGCGAAAAAGTTCCACAGGCAAATGTCACAGACAAGTCATGATCACAGTGGGTTTAGCAGCTCAGTTTTAAAACGTTAACCGTCTTCTCTGTGAATTATCTGAAGCAACAGGTCATTTCCATGGCTTCATTTTCACGTTCGATAATTAAATAAAACAAAGAAATTTTTTTTCATGTGTAAATTAAAAGTTTTCGGACGATCTTTCCTCATTCATTCCAATGTACGGAAAAGGGGCGTTAACCTTTTGGCGCCACTGATGTGACGTAGACGTTGCTCCATCTATCGCGTCATAGAAGGGGGCGTGGCCTCGCCGAGGGGGAAAACAGAATATTTTGGGAAACACTAATTCACTCTTGTTAGTCATTTTCTGGTGAAATATAACCTATTTATCAAATTCAAATAAAGTCAAGTCTAAATCGGGTCCATGTGGATGTTTATTCACAACAGATTGTTCAGTAGAAGCGAAAAAACTGATTCTGGATCCTGACCTTAACTCTGCTGCTGAAGGAAACATTAAGAGAAAAACAAATTCAAAAATATTTGAACTGCTGTAACTCTAAAGTCAAAACTGTAACGCCGCCATGTCCGTCCTCCGTTCTGCTTTCATAATTAACCACTCTCCCGTCCCGCTAACGAACCCCCTGAAAGCAGCGCGGCCTTTGAGCACATCTTCCACACCGAGGTTAAAGAAAAGATTTAAAAATCTGCGAGACGAGGAGGAGGCGGCGGAACGATCGACTCGTCTCCGAGCGACAGATCCAGTGGGAGGAAGAAGAACGAGTCAAAAGTCAGCACCACCACGACAAACTTCAAAATGAAAATAAGTCACAAAGAGTTTAATATGAAACTGAGCCGAAAAAAGACAGTGCTGCTCAGAGGAAACAGCACAAACATGTAGTTAGAAATCCTACAACACCACTTTCTAAAACAATCATTCAATCGGTTTCAGGGTCAGTTTGGTGGAAAAAGGCCCAAAGAAAACACTTTTTAGATTTATGAAAATGTGTAGTGTTACTTTTAAACCTGCTTTTCTGAAATGCACCACAAAACTTTACAGAAAAATGCAAGTAGACATTTTTGCACGAGCCTTAATAGTAATAACATGGCAGTGGCTTTCATGTACTTGGCTTAAGCTTAACCTTCATATGACATAACGGAACTACACTTACGTTTAGCAAAAACACTGCTTTAACCGAGTGCATTTTCCCCAATTCAACTTTACCCAATTCCAAGGTCACAGCCTATAGCCCTGTGTAGCGCTTCATTTGAAAGCTAAGACCTACAAAACTCATCTAAATGGATATTTTTCTCGCGTTGTCTCCATTGCTTTTTTTGCTGCGTTTTCGTCACACATTTTTGCCACTTTTTCAGTGCTTTTTTGTCACGTTTTTGTGTCCAGTTTGGCTTTACCCAAATCTAAAATCTACTTGAACAAAGCCACAAAATAGCGACAAAAGGCAAAAAATAAAAAATAAAATAAAATAAAAAGTGATGCAAAAGCAACAAAGAAAGCGCCATAAAAAGACACAATAGAGAGACAAAAAAGTACTGGAGAAGCAACAATAACACAAAAAAGCGCGAAAAACATGATGAAACACAACTAATAAGCATAAAAAATATGACCAAAAAAACCCTACAAAAACAAGAGAAAACCGCAGCGACAATGCAACAAAAAGTCAGTTTTGTAGGTCTTAGCTTTCAAATGAAGCGTTACTCTGGCCTAGAGGCTGTAAGTTTCACTGGAGAAGCTTTTAGATTTGAGTAAAACTGAACTGGAGAAAATCAGTGTTAATTTCGTCGACTAAAATATTTAGTCTTCATTTTAGTCAAAGTGATATTTTGCTGACTAAAAATTGACTAAAACTAAATTAAAAGTTTTCATGAGACTAAAACTATGAGTAAAATGTCCAGATATTTTAGTCGACTAAAATAAGACTAAATAAAATTGAAAAGGAGCGACTAAAATCATCCAAACTTCTATTGACCGTCTGAAAGAGCCTCAGATCATGTGAATTCACTGCCAAAGGAGCAGCTCTGAGCTTGTTCATGTGGAGCAGCTCCATGAAGAGGAGCTGATTAAATATGATTATAATAAATATTATAATGCAAAGTCGACTAATGTGTCTTAAATTTAGTCGACTAAATTTACTTGCAATTTTAGTCGACTAAATAGACTAAAATTGAAGAGATTTTTTTGACTAAATCTCGACTAAAATTGAATTACATTTTCGTCAAAAGACTAAAACTAAATTAAAATATGTTGTCAAAATAAACACTGGAGAAAATGCGCTCGGTTAAGGCTTTTTGGCACTTTTTGTCGCTCTTTAGTTGCATTTTGTAAAGTTTTCTTCACATGGCGAAAATAAATAAATAAATAAATAAAAAAACATTGTCACATTTTCGCCACTTTTTTGTCGCTAATTTTTCTCACTTTTTCAATGCCTTTTTGTCATTTTTATCACATTTTTGTTGCGTTTTCATCACACATTTGTGCCACTTTTTCAAAGCTTTTTCCGTACAGCCCAGTGTGACGCCTCATTTGAAAGCTAAGACCTACAGAACTCTCATCTAAATGGATCTTTTTTCTCGCGTTGTCTCCATCGCTTTTATTATTGCATTTCATCACATTTTTCGTCTCACTTTATCAACGCCTTTTTGTCATTTTTATCGCTTTTTTCTGCGTTTTCGTCACACATTTTTTCTTCACACATTTTTGGCACTTTTTCAGTGCTTTTTTTGTCACGTTTTTGTCGCTCTTTAGTTGCGTTTTTGTAAAGTTTTCGTCACATTTTGTTGCTTTTTGTATTTTGCCACTTTTTTCAAGAAGCTTTTAGATTTGGGTCAAACTGGAGAAAATGTGCTGGGTTCAGGTGGGGGTAAACAACAGTATTTAAAAGCTGCCCGTGCTAAGCCTCTCTTCTCCATTGTAATACGTCCTATTCATTGATGTCGACAGGCGCCATGTGTCCTTTAATTCATTCGTTAGTTCCTCTGAGTCCTGTCCGCGCCACATGCAGCCTCCAGGGCATCGTGGGTAAGACCTGATCAAACCCGCTCTAATGAAACATGAGGCGCGACGGGGAAATCTCTCAGGAGGCGGTCAATCAAAGATGGCCGCCCTGTCGGAGCAGCTGTTCTCTGGATCCGGGTCAATACCAATGGACGAGTGCATTCAAAGTCAAATGAAGGTAAAATGATTAGACCAGCAGTACTGTGAGCAGACAGTTTTGAATGTCCTCTACATGTTTGTCCCGATGAAACATGCCGTCCAGCGTGCACTTTTAAAATATTGATTCATTTCCAAGAGATCTGCTGAATTCCTCACTTCCGAAACACACGTGGTTTTTCTTGCACCTTCATCACTTTTTTGGTCACATTCTTGTTACTTTCTTGTCAGGCTTTTGTTGATTTTTTTGTGGCTTTTTTATTGCGTTTTTGTCACATTTTGCACAAAAAAATTGTTGCGTTTCATCCTTCTTGTTCTTGTCGCTATTTGATGCTTTTTTCAAGAAGCTTGTAGATTTGGGTAAAGCCAAACTGGAGCTCGGTTCATGTGGGGGTTAAGAGGTTAATATTCACACTTGTTTATCGCTCCGATTACAGGTGTTGACTGCAAAAAGTAATCTTGAAATAAGTAAAAATTATCTTCAAATTCTTTTTGAAGTTTTAAAACATTTTATTTACAATTTGAAAACGGAGAATCGAAATGGAAAACAGGCTAAAACTAAACATGCAGATTTAAAGACTGAGCAGTTAGCTCAAATCAATGAGAACATTTCTGATGAACTCATTTAACATCATTTATTATACGGCCCTTCACAATGCAAGTAGAACGCTCCATTGACTTGAATGTGATTTTCCAACGTTCTACCGGTCATTATTTTCTGATAGAGGACCTCTGAAAAAAATAATGACCGCTGCCAATGGCAACGGAGTTTGTGCTTGTAATACAGGTCTTTCATATCACTCCACAGTAGTAGTAGCGGACACTATCTCTGTCCCCGTCCCTGCGAGAGAAGTTGGGGGAATCACTCGTGAAGTTAACGGGAGTCCGACTTTCAACTTACCTAGAGATTCACCACCATTCCTCCTCTCTAACTGCACCTTCAACTAAGTAGCTAGGCTAGCAATAAGTAGCTAGCCGTGCTGCTACTAGCTTAGCCACACTGCCTGGAATCAACAAACGTTGCCAAGCAACGCGCAAACTTTTGGGAACTATTTGCCGCGGAAATCATTAAATAAACCTTTCTGCCTTCATAAAAGTGTATGAAGTTTATTTGTGTGTGTACAGTTGGCAAACAGCCGTATAATAAGCGGGATAATGTATAGAACGCTGGTCATTATCGGGGTCCAGTTCGCCCTGTCGGTACTTATTTTCATAATGAACACATTTTAAGGTTGTTAAAAAGGAAGCATCACTCTCACTCACTCACTCACTCACTCACTCACTCACTCACTCACTCACTCACCTGGACTTAACATTGACCAAGCACTTATTTCAGAAGTGAGGAACCCTCCATAGGCTTTCAAAAAACAGGAAAGATGACAGCACTGCATTGTGTGAAAATCACAGAAAAAGATGAAAGGGGTTTATTATAGTACGACAAGTTGAACAGGCAATCTACAAATCAGAAAGGCTGGGTATTATAACGTCTCCTGCAAACAACTATAGTGTGTGCACAAGTATAACGCAAGTGTTTTTGTTTTTTTTCAAATTTGTATTTTTCTTTGCATTTTCAAACTCCAAACTGTGTAAAACTGGAAGGCTGTGGCTTGAAGCGTCCCAGGTGCTGTGTAAATGAGACCGAGTGTGGCCAAAGCAGGTCCACGCTCTGTACCAGGTGCAGAATTATTACACACGTTCTTTCTCTCACACAAAATGGGAAGCGAAAGTCATGTATCTGTCAGGCACCCAAATGTCAAAATCTGCTGAGAGCTTGTCAGAGGGATGCAGTGCTCCGGAAACTTCAAAGAATATTGGGACGGGACACCAGAACCATCAAACGTTTTGCTACAAATAGCCAACAGGGGTCGCTAGAAGCAAGTTTACAGGAAAAAAACACACAAGAAACTGTGCCACTGAGCCACCAGCAATCCATGATCTACCAGAGCTGCCATTTTCAGCGGCTGTAACTGACCTGAAGTGTCCAGAAGTACGAGAGGTTCAGAGCTGAGAGACTTCACCAACGTGAGGAGAGAGGAAACATGACGACTACTGAACAAGACACATAATCTGAAACGTCTACACTGGGTCAGGAATATAGGGCTGGTACCGTTACATTTTTGTCCATACCGGTACTTCAACGATACTTGGTTTTCGATACCGATACCTGAACGATACTTTCTTCGATACCTATACTAAATTAAACACTTGCCAAGTTTGTTTCCCCCCCCAATTTTTTAACAAATCTTTTCAAGCTTATTTTATTTTTTAACATTTTCCCCCCTAAATTTCCCCCAATATTTCAACATGTTTCATCATTTATTCCCCTTTGTCCCAAATTTTCACATTTTCCCCCCAATTTTCCTCCCACTTGTTTATTTCCCTTAAGGCGAGACACTGCAGGTGAATAGGGGAAAAAAAACAAACATGTAGAGATATCAATTTGAAACTTTTGCTGAACATCACTGATATAAAAATCAGATTTTTTTTAATCATTTTATGTTTTCATATAAAAATAAGACATTTTGTACATGAAAATGGCCACAAACGAAATAAAACAATGGATTGAGCCAGATTAAAATGGTTTCATTTCATTGACATATTAGTAAGTAAGATTTTTTCAGAGGGGATTCTGGATATATGTTTAGTTTTTCAATTAACTAATCATACGTGAAAAATCTGTAAAAACTCAAATTCCGCCTGGTTTTTTTTGGGTTCAAAGCTGAATAAATCAGGAATCAGATATTAAAAAATCCCTCTGAAAAAACCTTCAAAATCTGGTTAAGTCCAAGCCTGTAAAGTTTGAAGTCTGTATGAGCGACTATAAGGGCTCACCCGCTGCCTGAGTGGGGCCTTCTCTCATTCAGAGAAAACAAGCCCTGAAGTTTTGTAGCGAGCGGAACCTTCTTTGGCTCTTCAGCACCAGGCGTCTTGTAGGAGGAAAAATACCATATTTGGGTGATAGCGTCATCACGGGGACCCTTCACAGGACACGTGGATGTAAAGTCTGTCAATATTTGTGAATGAATACCCGCGGGAAAAACGGTCTTTCGACGCCGC
The DNA here is from genome assembly GCA_007210695.1 of Neogobius melanostomus. Lineage (NCBI taxonomy): Eukaryota > Metazoa > Chordata > Actinopteri > Gobiiformes > Gobiidae > Neogobius > Neogobius melanostomus. Next base: position 5,249,210 of record VHKM01000122.1, on the reverse strand, counting down.
AGCTGCTACTTCCAGGTTAACTCATCATAAAATAAAAATCATGCAGGGTGAGTTTTGTCATTTTTATTCTCTGACATGAAAACTAAGATGTAAAGGGAGGAAACTAGTATAAAATCTCCACTTCGACCACTGCGTGAAAAATCAATACTTTCACCTGCCGTGTCTCGCCTTAATTTGTTCAATATTTTCTCAATTTCCCCATTTCCCCCCCCATTTTTTTAAACTTGTGTCTCACTTTTTGTTGTTATATTCAAAGCTTGAATATAAAGATGTTATATTTTTTTCTGTACCTGCTCTGCTTTCGATACTTTTCTTTAATACCAGTACTACCCAAACCTTTTTCCCCCCGATACCACACTGGTATTGTTTAACTGTACCCAGCCCTAGTCAGGAATAATCTAAAGACTGATTTCCAAAGGTTTTATGGACTGATGAGCTCAACAAGATTGATTTCTGTCCAGTGTTGCATTCATTTTTCCCACCAAGCTCTTGTATTGATGATGGAGAGTTGGACCAATGGGTTAAGATCTGGACTCTGGAGCTTCCTTTTTGACCAGGCTGTGCATTCCCTTAAACCGTTCCTTGTCGACTTTAAACATGTGAACACACCATGGACGTGTGTACAAAGCACTTCCAAATCCAGAGCAGAGACTCGAGCCAGGGCCGGTGTGTGGAGAGGAGTCGACAGCTGTGCCCTTGAGAAGAGCCAAGAGCCACAGTGCCACCGCCTGACTGAACGCCGTCTGCCCTGGACTGAAGGAAAAGGAAACATGTGTTTGATAAAGGCACCTTTTGTCCCCGTGAAGCGATTTGTCTTCTGTGTTTGGACCATCCTTCAACACCGCAGGGAAGGAATACATCACCAAAGTATATGTGACGCAATATTCACAAAATCATCAAGTCTGACTGGGATTCATAACAAAATGTGCCCAATTTACCCAAATCTAAAAGCTTCTTGACTGGAGTTTTACAGCCTTTAGGCCAGAGTATCTATTTATTTGAGCAGTAAGTCTGCTCAAAGGGAGTGGGCCAAAGCGAAAAGCTTATAAGCGCCCACCCCAAAATTAAAAACAATAACATTTACATTATCAAAGCAAGGAATGTAATGCATGATAACAAATCATAAACAAGGGAACATAAGGCAAGGTAACAACAAATAATAAGGAACAATAATTAAAAAAACAGCAAAATAAGAAACAACAACAAAAGAATATACTACAACACTCACAATAAATGTTCGTATTTAATAAATAATAATTCTTTGTAAACCTTTTAAAATGTACCAGGTTTTACATATTTTAATACTTTCATCTAGGGCAGGGCGATATGGCCTAAAATCTATATCACGATATAAAAAGGAGAAATATCACGATAACGATGTATTTGACGATATTGACAATGGACAAATTACTTCAAATCCCAGCCTTACGCCTATTGGGAAGATTAATTCAGTGATATTTCATTCTTTTTTTTTTTAACGGCATACTACTTTCCTCGCGAATATGATCTACTCAAGCGGTTTACATCCTTCATTTCATTTAACTTCATAAGCACCTGTCCCCATGTTCTAGAGTCAGTGTTTATGATGCTGATGGAGCTGAGCGTAACATGAATTATATCGTATCCACGACGATATAAAAAATTACAACGATATCAAAAAATTATATCGCGATAACGATATGCGATACGATATGGCCCACCCTACTTTCATCTAAATGTGTCCCACTACGTCTCGTGGGACAGATGCTTTTCAAAGATGTTCTGGATTATTGTTTATTGAAACTCATCTTACCTCTCAAGTTGTATTTAACTTCTCGTTTGCAGAACATATTTTGTAAACTCTCAGGAAGTGACTTTTGTGAGGCTTTGAACATGATTTGAGCATCTTAAATTCAATAAGGTCCTCAAATTTCATTGTTTTTTATTGCCTTTTTCTGAACTTTAAACAATGGGTCAAGATTACTTGTATACGCATTTCCCCAGATCTCTACACAATATGTTAAATGTGGAAGGATAAGTGAACAGTATATAGTATATAGAGCTTTGTTGTTAATATATCTGGATTTATTCATTAGGGCTAAAATCTTTGTGACTTTAGTTTTAATTTTTATGATGTGAGGTTTCCAGCTGATTTTATGATGCAGTGTTACACCAAGAAATGTATGTTCATAGACTCTTTCAATAGTGTCGTTGCCAATTTTAACTGGTAATTGTACATTCATTACACGATTTCCAAAGAACATTGTTTTGATTTTCGTAATGTTTAGAGACAATTTGTTTACGCAGAACCAATCTTTCAATTTATCCATTTCTTCCGTAATCTCCATCACCATTTGCTGTAAGTCTGCACCTGAGAGTATGATTGTTGTATCATCTGCAAAAAAAGGTATAACACCTCATTTGAAAGCTACAAAATGGATCTAAATGGATCTTTTTCCTCACATTGTTGCTGTGTCACTTTTTTGAGTCTTTTTATCATCACTCTTCTGTCACTTTTTTGTTGGTCTTTTGTTGACACTTTTTCATCACCCATTATATTTGGGTAAAGCCAAACTGGAGAGAATGTGGTCGGTTCAGGTGGGACTTAAGAGGTTAAGTCAAGATCTTCCTAATTTAATTTGCCAGACTACAATCATGAAAGATCAGACACAGGTTGCACGTCATTCACTTAAAATTGAAATAAAAATAACTTTTCTTCATTAACTTGCTGCTTCGCTGAAACAAAACTATGATTATTACTTACAACAGTTGTTTTCCATCAAACTAAGTCATAATTACAAAAGGATTAAAACAACAAGTGTCATATGCACTTTTATTGGAGTAGTATTTGACCTGTAGTATCTGTACTTTTACTCAGGTCATGAACTCAGGTACTTGTGACTAACTACAGGATAAAAATAACAAAACAAGTTTCCATACTGTGTTTAAAGCTCCTCTCTCTCTCTGAAGCCCACACTAAACCCACACTCGGTCTGTCTGAACGACCTTTCCTCGTCTCTCTGCGCTGAAGAGTCCGGTCTGTGTTGAGAGAAAGTGATTTTTCTCGTTGCTAAGACTCTGAGTGTGTCGAGCACTAATTGGATTAACCAGACTCTCAGTGTCTCCCTCCTACACTCGCTCATGTACCTAAACAACCAGAAACTCTTCAAATACCACATAATGAGGCCGCGCCAAAGATCTGACTCAGGCTCCATGTTTAAACGACGGCTTCATGCGCTCATAACACAGCAAGGCAAGAGAACAGAAACGACTGGCATTCTGTATCATGTACAGTATGTGCATAGGAATCGATTTGTCAGATTTTTATCTCTTAAAAACAAACATGAAACTTTAGTATATTTAAAGAGGGGATATTATGTAAAATCGACTTTTTCAAGCTTTATATCATGTTATTATGTCCCTCATTAAACACATGCCTGGAGTGTTGCCTTGGCTCATTCACATATTTTTGAGTAATCAGTAAAAACTTAGACGGCAGCCATTTTAGGTGTAGCTATGCCTCAGTCCTCCTAGGAACGCCCCCACCTCCTGGAGACGCCTCTGGACCTTTAGTCACCAGCCAAGCCACCAACCACTGCTCCTCAGCTCAGCAGAGCCCCTCCCCGCACAGTAGTGTTGTTTAGATGCCACAGCAGTGTGCTGAAGGGGCGTGTCGGAAAGCTTCTTAAAGAGACAGAGGCCTATTTCAAGACGTTCAGTACAGCCATTTTGAGAGAGCAATTTTATTCAAGGCCGTTATTTTAATTTACTGCATATACAGACCAACAGAAGGTTATGTCATCATTGTAGTATGCTATAGACTGATGTGATTGAAAAAAGCATAATACCCCCCTTTAATGAAAAACCTGCTTTGTCTTTAAAGGTAGGATATGCAGGCCTTTTTGTAGTAAATAACATGAGCCCTTTACAATCATATAGGTTTTAGTGATAACAAATGTAATGTTGATTTATTAACAATTATATAAACATTTTTACATGATGTAAAAGGTGTTTTGGTTCTCAATACAATCATTCAGTCAGAAATGACACTCGGAGACACTTGCCCAGGAGGTGGCGGTGGGCGGCGCCATCTTGTATTCATAGCTTTCCAATGAGTGGCAGGTTCACATGATGAAACTTGTGTAGGGTGACCAGATGTCCCAGTTTACCCGGGACAGTCCCAGTTTTTAGTCCTTTGTCCCATGTCCCAATAGATTTCTCTGTGTCATAAGTCGTTGACAGTTTTACCATTGATCGTGGGTAAAGACATTTTAGATTTGGAACCCCTGTGGCCTATTCCCGAATATCGTCCCAGTTTTTTTGTTGGAAAATCTGGTCACCCTACACTTGTGTCCTCACATATGTCCCACCACTAAAAGCATTTTCTTTTGGAAACAATCTGCCAAATGTATTAGGTAAATGTAGTAATGTGTAATTGTATTTGTAGAGCACAATTCATACACAAGGCAACTCAAAGTGCTTCACAGTTGCATAAAATTGCAAGAAAGCAGATCAAATCAATGAATAAAATGTCAACATAAACAATTATTAATTACAGAAAAAAACGGGCAGATAAAATCATTTCAGTTTTCATATGCACGAGTAAAAAGAGCTGTTTTCAGCCTGGATTTGAACATTGTCAGAGTTGAGGCCTGTCTCACATCCTCATGAAGACTGTTCCAGATTTAAGCTTTAGCCTCAGTGTGTTTAGTCCTGACTCTGGGAACCACCAGGAGACCCCTCCCTGAAGTTCTCAGGGCCCGAGATGGTTCATACGGCTCTAACATGTCAGAGATGGACTTTGGTGCTAAACCATGAAAAGACTTGTACACAAGCAGAGCTGTTTTAAATTCTATTCTCTGAGTGACAGGAAGCCAGTGCAGAGACCGGAGCACTGGACTAATGTGGTCGTATTTCCTGGTTCTTGTCAGGACTCGAGCAGCAGCGTTCTGGATGTTCTGCAGCTCTAACAGCTGGTTTAGAAAGGCCAGTGAGCAGCCGTTACAGTAGTCTAACCTGCTAGAGACAAATGCATGGATGAGTCTCTCTAAGTCTGGTTTTGACACTATTCCTCTGATCTTAGCAATGTTCTTCAGATGGTAAAAAGCTGATGATGTTATTGCTTTGATGTAGCTGTTTAAGTTCAGCTCTAAACCCATAATAATAAACCCATAAATATATAATTATGTTCCTGAAAACATTATACAATTGGGCAATTTTTTCACATCAAATTCTCCAAATAAAAACAGAACATTTGCAATCAGTGTTTTTCTTATGTCTACAGGAACATGTTCAGATCGATGTCTAAAATGATCATCTTTTTCCTGTTATTTAATATGCATCGCTGTGAAGGAGGTGTCAAAGATTGTACTGCTCCTGCTCAATCACTGACTCAAACCCAGTGTTAGCCTCTGTTTTCGATATGTGTGAAATTTGCAGTAATGAACGGCTTTTTGCTCATTTTCTCCCGTTCTCCTCTTGCTTCACGCGGCGCTGCTTTACAAATATTGAATCCCCGTTTTGCTTTTCCCAGCCGTGTTTTCTTAAAAAAAAGAAAAGCAATTGGATCTATTTTACAAATCTGTCAGAAGTGAAACGGGAAAGCGCTCTGTGGAGAATACTCGATTAGCTTGAACTCAGGGGAAGTTACAGTCAATAGATTTTCCACTCGAGATCAGAAAATGAGCCGCACAAATGTAGTTTCTGCAACAAAGAGGAGGATTTTATCACAAAACCAGCTCCAAACCCGTGTTCATTTATTGAAAGGAACAAGCTGACTCAAACTGAATTAAAAGTTGGTATTAGGCTTTTTGAAAGTATTTGGTAATAAAATCAAACACATCTTTATCACAATCTTACACTTTGTTGATAAGAAAATGCAATATTGATCTAAAACTGCAGAAACTAAATAAAGAGTAGTTTCACTTCCTGGTTCTTCAAGCGATGTTACTCTATTCTCCTGCCACTCCCCTCTTCTTGCTCCCTTCGCTGTGCAGCTGTTTCAATAAAGAGAGGAATAAAATAGTCTGTGTGGTAGTAGTGAAGCTGTGGCGAGTGTTTTTACTCTGCGATGAGAGGATTAAGATGGAGATGTGAGGAACATGAAAAAACATGTAAACTTCAGTGACACAGTTTGAAAGAGCAAGAAGACACACTCCACTGTAACGGACTACAAGTCCTTCATCAGACATGTCTGATGAAGGACTTGTAGTCCGAAACGTTACAGTGATTATCATTTCAATTCACTGTCACATGAAAACACGATTAAATACATTAGAATAAAAAATATTATGGATATAAGTAAGTGCTTTATTGTCATTGTAAATGGTAAATGGTCACATTTTATATAGCGCCTTTCTACCTGCTTTAGGCACTCAAAGTGCTTTGCATCAAGGAACCAGTCACCCACACGCTCATTCATACACCAGTGTACGCAGACACTGGAGGCGAGGTGGGTGAAGTGTCTTGCCCAAGGACACAACGACAGTGGGCACCTGTCGAACCGCCGACCCTCTGGTCACAAGACGACCCGCTCTACTCTCTGCACCACCGTCGCCCCAGATGGTTGTACAAGTGTACAATGAAATAGTGTTCAGGTGTTAGTCCTGAGCCGCTGCGGCTGAGCCGCGCTGCCACTGTGTCAACCTGACCCGCACGACCTTGGAGGTCGGGGAAACTGTAGCACTCGGAAGAAACCTGGCTGGCTGCCCTCTGTCTCCTCTGATCCTCTGAAATGGTGCAGCGCCTCCTGGGTTTGTCCTGTTTCAGAGCGTGGTGTCCTGCACTGGTCAGCTCCACCTCCTCCTTCCTCCCTCTGCTTCACAACAGTCTTTCACCATCTCTCGTTTGTCCTTTTTGTTTCCTGTAGCTCCTCTTGTGACGCCTCCACTGTGCTGCAGCTGTGGGGGCTCTTGGTGCCTCTTCAGTGCCTCAGAAGAAGAAATGTGTAGGTCTCAAATGGATTTAGCTGATAAGCTAGCATTTTGTTTACCTTTAAAAAGCTGCTTTCTTCAGGACCATTTTGGACTCTCAAAGTAAACAAATCCACCAAACCTCCACAAAAACACGGCAAAGACGTACGAAAGTATCCAGAGAAACAATGTGGAACACAGAAAGCACAAATGCAGTTCGCAGAAAAGGCAAAAAACTCAGCTGCACAAGGAGAGAGCGAGGTCGCTTCCGGTTTTCACGTCGCCATGACAACAAATATAAAAGTCGACTAAATTAAATTTAGATTTATCCGACTAAATTTACATGAAATTTCTGAAGACTGAAACTCGACTAAAACTTAGTCAAAAGTCCAAGAATAAAACTAAATTAGTCGCAGCAGCTCAGCACTAACCCAACACTACAACGACAAATAAAGCACTCACTTAACAAAACGTATTATGGTCTAAACTAAACTGGGTCTAAGCCAGGGGTGCCCAAACCTTTTGTCTCCGAGGGCCAAAATGAAAAAGTGCCTGTGGTCGCGGGCCAAACACGGCGATGTCAAGCGTGAAACATATAACTGCAAATAATAATAGTTACTTTATTTTATTTTTCCATAGCCTATACATTTGCATATGATTGCAAATAACATGCTACAGTAAAACAAATGTTAACTATGACAAAAGCCAAGTTTTAGTCGAACAAAATCAACAATTGCAAATAACACCTGTATCTACAGTGACTTTACCTCATTCATTTGTTAACTCAAAGAAAATGCCATTAGATCATTTTGAAAGTGTCAGTTCAGCATCAATTCTTTTATAAGTCAATGGATGTGCTACAACGCTCTGTGATTGATAAACACCAGGACACCACAATTTGACGCTGATGGCCAAACAGAGTACTGCATCCATATTTACCATTGAGAATTAATGGGAGAGAGTTGGTATTAACCATATGCGGTGCAAAAGTAGGTCATTCTCTGGCGGTCAATGAAGGTACTTGAGTCATCTTCTGTACTCAGTAGTTCAAGTCTCATGAGACTTGAACTACTGAGTACAGAAGATGACTCAAGTACCTTTATTGAAGATGGACAACTCCTGTATGACTGAGAGCTTACACAGATAGTGTAGTTTTAGTTTTGTTTATTTGAACAGTTTACATTTCTAATTTTTATAAAATTCACATTACTATGGCTCAAAGGGGTTAGGCCTAAGCACGAAAGCCGTCTACCCCATATTCAAATAAACATTTGCTTTTCACGGTGATACAATATATTCTATTCTTTGAATAGAAATGGCATCTACATCAAAGAAAATAACAAGTCTGAACCCAGGGCCACTGCGAGCCTTTTTGCTGCCCTTTTTTAATGGTTCAAATGTAGTTTCCCTCAGAAGCTGCTCTGCCCCTTCAGCTTCAGTCTTTCCTCTCTCTTTCCTTTTTCACTCATCGCTGCTGCGAGCACCGGCTCCACAGAACAATACATGATGAAAACGTTTTGTCAGCGCATTTGAACTCATGTTTGCTGATGGACTTTTCTCTGTTGGATGAACGTGCGTGAAGTCTCCCCGAGCATCGCTCTGTGTGATGTATCACAGTTTGCAGTGGCTCACATTTCCTCTTCTTTCTCATCGTTCTCATTGAGTACAGGGTGTTTTTGTTCTGCATTATTAAAACAGCGATGCAAATACTGTATAATGCCATTCAGTCACAACGGCCTCAATGCGGCGCCTCTCGGAGACTTGACGCACAGCGTGTTATGAGCGGATAGGAAGCGTATACTGAAACACATGTAAACAGCTGCTTACACTTCCCATTGGAGGCAACACTAAGCACAGTAGAAGCTCACATTCATACTTACAAACCTATCTCACAAGCAAGTGCCTGTCTATGATCAAGCAACATAATAATATCCATAACCAGGACCACACAGCCACTGGAACTAAACATGATCTAAAACCCAGGACTAAAGTATAAATATAAGGATGGAAAAACAAAAGTATGAGAGGAAAAGTCTGCTTTAGTCAATCTCAAACTCCGACAATGAGGAGAGACGGGAGAGCGATTCAGAAATAATTGATGACACTTTAACTGGGACATATTGGAGATATTCATTTAAGCTTATTAATCCTTCCAGGCAAATTCGAGTGATTAAGTCTCTTCACGTGAAGTGATTCAGAGCTAATAGTTTCTGCCACAGACTGATGGATCGTTCTGCACGGCCTGGTGAAAAAAAAAAAAACTCCACCTGGATTTCCCCCAAACGAGAGTTCTTTTCACCACATTACCCTAAAAGATTTGTTACCGATTTGAATATATTTAAATGCACAAATTGGACACAACGGGCAGGTTTTGAGCAAATATGTATGTAAAAATAAAAGAAAATGTGCAGAAAAATGCAGTGGATTGTGTTTTTGAGGATGAATTTTCACTGAACTTATGAAGGAAATAAAGTCGATCAGTGACATTGTACAGTATTTGCACCACTGAAGCATCATGTTAGCATTCTCCGTTATTTATGTATTTATGGGCTGTTGAACCACTTTGCTCCTCTCCATGTCTTTGTATCTTTATTTAGTAGAAAACTATATCAATAATTCAGCATTTGTTAAAGTAGTTTTTGAATAATTAGAGAAAATTTAGATTTTTATCCAAATTGTTTTCCCCCTTAACTGTTTTCAAACATGACCATAATATGGGCGATTCCAGAGATGCCGTCTGTCTACACATGGCTGTTGTAATGTGTAGGAACAAATGGCAATGGCCTTTTAACCCAGTGCGATGTAATCAAATGGGAAACACCACTTATTTCCTTGATACTGTTTTAAGCTATTTGTGGTTATTTCATGACTCTTTGATAACTGTGACTGACCTCATGTTATGTCCCTCAGTTTTTCAAATGTTATACACTTTAGTTTAGTTAAGTTTATTTGTCACACACACATATACATAAAGTATAACATGCAGTGACGTTTTGTTTTGTACCGTCCAGCTGCAACAACAACAACAACAACAACAACAACATAGACAAGACCCAACACTACTATGGAAGGAAGTGCTAGGAGTCAGATTTATTAAGCAGTCTAATGGCCTCAGGACTGAAGCTTCCCCTCATTGTGGATTTGAGTCTTGAGAAGGCAGTGGGATCTTCTAGCCCTGCGTCAGCACTGAACATTAGCGAGAAGGAGAGAGAGCCCCGGCTCCTGAGACTTTAGCTACATTTGTTCATGGATTTTCCTCTGTCCTCATTCAGTTCTAATTGTATCAAATATAACATTAGTTTCCCACTTTCAAACTGTATTCCTATACTTTTTAACAGTACATGACCAATATTTATTGAACATGTGACAGTACAGTGAATGCTAACACTGAACCCTGGGAATGAATGGAGAAAACAAAGCTAATACGGCTAAACACGAAACATTTCAAAGAAATGACCTGATCCTGACTGAGATACGAGACTTAGAAACAATGAGTGTATTACATTCTGTTGTTGAATCGATGAAAATGTCGCTCCTGGTTTTGCATCGGTTGCTTTTTAATGTTTAGCCCCGCCGGCCAGTCACAAGATGGCCGCCACGTTTGCCACGTCAACGAGCGTCATGTCCGATCTAGAGTTTTAGTCAATAAGTTAGGTAGGAACGCGGCTCAGAGACTTCACGCACGGCCTGTTCACACAAACATAGTAAATTTGCAGAAAACTAAAGTTCAAAACATCCTCTTCGTAAAGTTCTCTGGAGCCTGTGCTCGCAGCGACAGTGAAAAAGGAAAGATGGGAAATGCGGAGATGGTAAGACACGTCTGAGCTGAAGAGGCTGCAGGGGCGGAGCAGAGAAACTCAGGGTCTGGAGGGGGGGGCACCAACTATTAAACTGTTCCATCTAAACTCAGTTAATTTAAATCAACAAGTACTTTTGGTGTCAGTAATCTACAGCAAAGGTTTAGATAATCGTGTGTTTCTGATGATGAATGTGCCTCCATACAGTGTGAGCTCGACGTGTTTATAATAAAGCTAATGAGAAGAGCATCAGTCTCTTCAGCCTCCAGACAAATCTCTCTCCAACACTCACCCCCCACTTTCTCCATCATTCCTCTTCCCTCTCAATCTCTTTCTCTTCACCATTCCTCCTGTGCGTCTCTGATAAGAGTTTTATTGATTGGTTTATCACGGGAGATAATCAAAATAAACGTCAAACTGAATACAGATTGGACGTCCGGCAGATCTGGCCTGTCTCATATCGTTTATTCATTTCTCCTTCTACAATACGGCGAATGTACAAACCTGTTATAGGAACACAGCGCTAAAATGTAACACATTCTCTATTGTGGGGTTTCAGATGAAGAGCATGTGGGCGTTCTAAAATAAACGATCAGGGAGTAACTAAACTTTCGCGCTCCACTGTATCAGGGAAGTTTGTGAAGCCTCCTCTTCTTCACAGAGCGCACTGAAGGATTTGGACTTTTTAGGTCGCAGGAGTATTGGATTATGTGAAACTAAAGGAGCAGAGTTGTGCAAAAATCAATGGGTTTAAAAACAGCACAAACACGGCTCCAAGGTCGAGGCGGGAACCAGAGCCACGGCAGAAGGACGAGGTGAGACGTGTCACTACAGCACGTCAGAATATTACAGGAAAAACAGCAGATTAATCTATAAATCTCACTCTCAAATAAAACAGAGGAATCTGAAACTACACAGGCAGCAGAGGATCTAAATATTTAGTAGGACAACATCTTCTTTGGAATAACTTTATCAAAGGAGAAGGAAAAAGTAAGAAGGGATCTCAAATATACATCTATTTTTTATATAATGCCAAATCTAATCTAATTGATTTCCACATAGAGGTTAATAGTAAATACACATTATAAACGTGTACACTTTAGGAAACAGTTGCTTAATTCTATGTTTTTTTGCCCTTAATTCTGTTAGGTCTCAGATGGTACTCTCTCTATCTTCTGTCTAAACAGCGCAACGATTGATTGGTTAGTATTTCTTTTAATCGGTTAAGCAGATGATGGCGATTAATCAATGAACTGATTAATCACGAACACCTCTAGTAAGTATAAGTAGGTTTATATGAGCACTAAGTTCTTCAAAGCATCTGCAAAGTGAGCGACATTGTAGATCAGTTCTCAAACCTTTCACGCAAAGTGCCACCACATAAAATATTGAACCGTCTAAATTCCATCACACCTCAGGATCACATCATGGAAGGGAAACGTATTTGCGTAGCACTTTTCACAAGACACAAGTCCTCACAAGGGAAGGGGATTTTTGTGGTAAGCTACAGTATGTGTTTAGTCACAGGCTGCGTCTGAAACCATCAAACTATAGCCTCCAAGTCCTAACCCTCGCCCCTGATCCTTAACCTTTCATGGGGTCAACTGTTCTCTATGCAGTTAGTGAACTAGAGCTTCAGCAGCATTTGCCCAATTCGACCGTCCTTACCCAGGGGAAGGGGAAGTGACATCACCAACAGCTGCTGTTCTTCTTCTTTAAGGTTATTGGCAGACTGCAGGCCAAACAAAAGCGCAAACCGCCACCTACTGTATGCAACAACATAGTGTCCAAATAAAGACATTTAAGGAGAAAAAAAAAAGAGGAAAAATCCAAATGATCCTTCACATTTCCCTTTAGCCTTACTGAGGAGGCTCTTTAAAACACTGACATGTGACTGAGCTGTGGTGACAACAACTTGTATTTTGTCACTTTTATAAAGTTTGGCTTGTGCAGAATCTTTTTTTAGTTTTTATTATTAAATGTGCACCTGTCAATCAACAGTGGTTGCGCATGAAGAATCACTCCACCGCGCCGTGGCTTATGGGATGGCACATGGCTCCTAATCGCTGGTAAGGGACCACCAGAATCCCTATGCTAAAGTGGCTATGATAGTTAGCATTGAGGCTCCTTTTCCTAACGCCTTCCTAACCGACAGCCCAATTCGGACGCTTCTTATCATGGCGGACGCTGACGCACATCCGGTTTGGCGTTAGACCTCTTACCAATGTGCTCGTTTTGGAAGGGGCCACAGTTTCCCTTGGAGCAGACTGACGCCATCTGCGCCAAACAACCCTTCCACCAACCACTCACTCACACCTCCTGGTACAATCCAGGTACAAACCAGCCCAACCAGCTTAGCTTCGGATATCTGACAGGATCAGGCGCTCAAAAGCAGACCAAAAACTAGGTCTAAAAAGCGATTAGATCGAATATTAGTCTAAACAACAGCACAGGCACCAACCATTATGCCACACACTCAAGTTTCTACTGAAAAAATGTAGACTTTTAGAACACCCGAAAGTCCATTGGAGAGTTTTGTGATAAGTACCGAATAGTGTTTTTACCTTGACGGTCATCTCGGCGACAAAGATGGCGGTGAAGATGTAGTTGGACATGGTCAGAAGCAGACGCTCCTAAAAAACCAAACAACACACTGTTTACAAAGGACAAAAGCAGCATGTAAGACTAAAAACACAAGGGATTATTCTCTGTTTGAATAAATCACTGAGAAATCTGAAGCTGTCATTTATTTTTAATAAAGTAATTTTTCTATCACACTTTTCCTTCAAGAAGTCAGTGAAATGTTTAGAATTTATAATAATAATAATAATAATGCCTTACACTTGTATTGCGCTTTATAAGCCTGTATTACCAAGTTTCTCAAAGCGCTACACTGTCGTCATTATTCATTCACTCCATACTCGGTGGTGGTAAGCTACTGTTGTAGCCACAGCTGCCCTGGGGTAGACTGACGGAAGCGAGGCAACCAGTCTGCGCCATCGGCCCCTCCGACCACCACCAACCACTCACTCACTCACTAAATTCGCTAGGCTTCCTGGTGTTACTAAACGGTCTCCCATCCAAGTACTGACCAGGCCCTTCCCTGCTTAGCTTCCAAGATCTGACGGGATTGGGCAGAGCAAAGGCGGTATGACCACAATTTAGAGTTAATTTACACATACATTGGGGGAAAAAAGTTTAAAGGGGGGTATTATGTAAAATCGACTTTTCAAGCTTTATATCATGTTATTATGTCATTCCCTCATTAAACACATGCCTGGAGTGTTGCCTTGGCTCATTCACATATTTTTGAGTAATCAGTAAAAACTTAGACGGCAGCCATTTTAGGTGTAGCTATGCCTCAGTCCTCCTAGGAACGCCCCCACCTCCTGGAGACGCCTCTGGACCTTTCGTCACCAGCCAAGCCACCAACCACTGCTCCTCAGCTCAGCAGAGCCCCCTCCCCGCACAGTAGTGTTGTTTAGATGCCACAGCAGTGTGCTGAAGGGGCGTGTCGGAAAGCTTCTTAAAGAGACAGAGGCCTATTTCAAGACGTTCAGTACAGCCATTTTGAGAGAGCAATTTTATTCAAGGCAGTTATTTTAATTTACTGCATATACAGACCAACAGAAGGTTACGTCATCATTGTAGTATGCTATAGACTGGTGCTATGTGATTGAAAAAAGCATAATACCCCTCTTTAAATAAAAGTGACTTAAAATAGCTTGAAGTATTGGAAATTGTGCTTATTTTGAGTAGGTTTGGACAACACTGCCAGTCACCACAATAAAAAGGTCACACTCTCACGCTCCCTGATCGACTCTTTCACAGCATGAGCCCCATGAATCCTGGCATTGTCATCTTGGAATAAGCCCGTGCATCATGGAAGTGACTTTTTTGGGGGCAGTGTATGTTACTGCCAATGGAATAAGATTGATTGTCAGCATATATTCGAGCACATTTTTATCCATTTACAGTATCTACGCAAAGATTCGTTTTTTTCTTCCCATTGTTGGCCCATCTTAAACTCCACGTGAGGCTTTGTGCCAGGAGCTGGAGGATTAGTCTGTTGTGGAGACTGTGCCAACCACTGTGCCACAGCGGGGAGGCGCGGGTCACTCACCAGGCTGCCCTGCAGGATCCGCGGCCTCTCCAGAGCCACCGTGATGCAGTTGAGGAAGATGAAGACCAGAACGATGTAGTCGAAGAGTTTGTGAGCGATGATGGACTGACACATCTGACGAAACCTGAAACACAAGAACAGCAATTTACGAGGCAGCCACAAGGGGGCAGCAAGAACAGTATGTGCAAGTGTGTTTTACCACTGCAACGTTTTAAGTCATTTTAATATCCTGCTAAATCAATCCATTATGTCCACTTTAAAACATTTTCTGTTCACAGCCCTAAATTTTGCAAAATGTCTGCACCCACCGCCCCTTCTCTTCTTTTACAGCATAAATTAAGCGCATTGTAAACTCTAAATAGCTAAACACCCTTTTATTTCATCACCAAGTCTGCAGAAAGATTATTTCTCACTGTGGTTTTGTCACACGCTAACACCTGCTACATCCCTGACATATCTACACGTCTTATTTAATTAGTGTGCACATAAATTTGACAAACCGTGCCAGGAAGTCAAAACTCTCTTGTTGTCTACATTTGGCCCAAGCAGGACGTTTACATCGTGAGTTTTTAATATTCCGGTTTTGTCTTTGATTGTATAACTCAGTTTCCCGAAAATATCAGTTTCTCATCGGTAATGAGAAGCCTGGATTCTTCGTCAGGGATTCTCCAACATTAACATGTAAGCGCTATTTCCTGGTTATACACAACTTCCCATTTCTTGCGTATGCGCCGTTTATCGTAAATAAACATGCGTCCGAAGAGATCTTACTTCTGGAGCAGTGTTGGGGTAACGCAAAACGTATTAATGTGATAGATCGTATCAGATGATGTGTGACGTACCTGCTGTAAACGGTCTAAAGCTTGATCGAAAGATGGCATCGCGTCTGCTGCTGTCATGTTGGATCCTCAAATATAGTGTTTTATTTTTTTTTAAATCCGTAAACAAACTACAAGCTTCCGTATGTCAAATAGTGCGTCATCGTCTTGCCGTCCCTCCTCGTTCTGTGATTGGTCCCCAAATCCATGTGAAAATTTCGGCCATGGTCCCCAGGCTGTTGTCAAGTTTGAAAAGATTCGAGCGCATACAGCAGTTTAGCGTTAACCAGGCTATAAAAAAAGGCAGAAATGGCCAGTGTAGCCGACCTCAGTGTGGAAGTGTAGGGATGTGACGTGTAACCCGTCCGCGTTGTGGCCACATCTCCAGCTCAGACCGCTCCCCAGGCGAGCAAAGCCCTTCCACATTTAGGCTAAAGTGAAGCTTCATCATTTTAAAAGTTACTCATCTACCGTTCCTCAGCCAAGAGCAGTGTTGATTAGAAGTCCCGTCTCACTTTTGCGTTTATTGCTAGAGACGCCTCTAGTGCCCGTTGGCGGCGACAAATTGGCCGCACCGTCATATCGGCGGCAGGGTTCAAAGCGTGGGAGAAAAGTGGCGGCTTATAGGCCGGAAATTACGGTACTCTAATGCCTTCATAATAAAGTACTACTTTTCTAGAGGAGACACGAGTTAACTTAACAAGTTACTTTTAAAAGTAACCCAACACTGTTCTGGAGTCAAGAAGAGACAGAGTTTTTTATTTTAAGCATGAAATAACTAAAAGCAGTGAATATTTTAGATGTAAAGAAGCACCGTAATGTGGATTTATGTCAAATTATCGCCGACCGTTAGAATGCGGCTGATTTTCACATTCACAATGGAAAACCTTGAAAATAACAAAACCAAGAGGCTCTCGGTGAAACTCCATCCCTTCCACTCTCTCCCTCTAGTCCCGGCTTTAACCTTCCCCCAGCAGGGTCTCCAACCTTTTTAATCTGGCAACAAAAACGCCAGAGAGCTACTTGTGCTTCAAAGACACTTGAGTAAAATGCAACTTTTGGGGAGTTCACCCTGGAGAGTTCGAATTACTTCAGTTTTGTCCTTATGCTTTACTATATTGACCCAAATGTTTGCAGATTGAGTTCAGCATGTTCAGAACAAAAAGAGAATGCATCTAAAGTGTGAGTCATCAATATGGCTAATAACCGGGACACTCCAGTTGTTTTAGATTGACCCACAAAGCCACACTGAGAACACACAAACCCAATGTCGTCGGGGAGTTGTTGAATACTGACATTAGCGTTGTCCGGCTCCGTCTAAAAGAATACCTGTAGATCTCTGACTGACGACAGAGAGACAATGAGTACTTTGTTTTAAAAGGTCAATTAGAACCTGAGCTTCATTATAATATCACAACATTTCACAGCCTGAGAAAAGGGCGATATGTTAAAGGCAGTGAAATGTCACACTGCGCTCGAGACACACTGTAGGAGAGCGAGAAAATGGCTGATATTTGTCAGAGAAAACCTGGAGGTGGAGGTTATTGGTTCATATTTGCTCATAGAGAAGGAGTGAGAGTGAAGGAATGGATTTGGCCTGAAGTCTGAGGCTCAGTTTTCTGAAGTCATGAGGCGAGCAGTTTATATTTACGTAGAGTCTTCCCTCTCCCCAGACGCCTCAACTTCTCCAAAGGGGAAATCAACGTGTTCCCAGGCCCCATGTCCCAGTATTATATAAACATGTTCAAAACACAATCGTCATCTTTGCTTGTTTAATAAAGTTTATTTTAATCTATTCTGAGGTCGTGGTCCTTGTGAGCGGCACGGTGGCACAGCAGTTAGTGCTTGTGTTTCACACCTAGAAGGTCCCGGGTTCGATTCCCGGATAGGGCCTTTCTGTGGAGTTTGCATGTTCTCCTCGTGTCTGTGTAAGTTTCCTCCTCAGGTTTCCCCACCACTAAAATATGTACAATAGGTGAATCCTCCAGCCAGGTGATTCTGACCATCAGCCTGGCTCCACATCTGGAGATCCTCGGCGACACATCCGACCTGAAGTGTCTCAGTTTGCCGACCCGACCCCGCACACATTAAAAAACAGCGGCATGAGTCAGGCTGCAGCTGCTGTCAGTCAAACCGGAGCGTGAGTTTACAGTGGAGGATTAGCACTTGATGCTTTGTTTTGCTCCTGCGCTGCTGAGGAACCTTTGAAATCGCTCATGGATTTATCAGGAAACGAGGAGCAGAAACTATCATGAGGCTTTACTTCTACCACGTCATGGACAAATCTTTCTGTCAAACTGGATTTTTGACTAAAGTGCAGCCGCCTTAACCTGACGCCACAAGAAGTTGCTCTTCTCAGGTGAGTAAGATGTTGTGTCTTTGTTATTTTAGCCTTGCATTGCTTCTTGCTGATGCATTATTTTCGTCACGTGTGCGTATCGCTTATGTGCTTGGGCACTGCTATTGTGCTGCATTTGTAGCTGTGATTAAAGTCATCCCCTCCTAGAACCGCCACCTTAACGTGGTGGAGGGTTTGAGCCTGAATGATCCTGGAGCTCTGTAGTCGGGGGCATCGTTCCCCTGGTAGGGTCTCCCATGGCAAACAGGTCCTAGGTGACGGGTCAGACAAAGAGCGGTTCAGAAGCCCCTTATGAGAGACCAACAGGCCCGGTTAGAACCATGAGGCCGTCCTTCTGTGGACCCACCACCTGCAGGAGGAACCATAGGGGCTGGTGCAGCTCCAACAGCTGCCCCACGACCCGGCAACGGACAAGTGGAAGAAAATGGATGGATGGATTAAAGTCATAAAGAAGCGATAGGCCAGGTGACATCTAAACCAGGGATCTCCAACATTTTATACCCGGCGAGCTACTTTTACACAACAAGAACAACGGAGAGATACTTGCTACTAGAAAGGCCTGGCGAGCAACTGGTAGCTCCCGAGTTACTGGTTGGAGATCCTGAACCAAACATGCTAATGACACGTTTACCCCATAAAACTAAACATTCAACAAAACACAGTCGACTTTGTGTGGCATTTATGGATAGAATGCACTGTATGTTGTAAGCCAACAATGTAAGGACAAAAAAAAAAGTGCGCTTTGTAGCCCGACCCACCTGCACTCGAAGTTTACCGTATTTTTGAGGTACCCGGGTTGACCGCGGGTGTCGGGATGCGCGGTACTGCCATCGCCCACTGCTCCTTACGAGAGCCCCAGCGCCACTGAAGGATGGGTCAAATGCAGAGCACGACAGGGACAATACAGTATACCTTACCCTTAGTGCAAAACATGCTAAAGAATATTACACTGAAGGCTGTGACCAAAAGTAACGATCACATCACAGCAGTGGTTTTGTTAAAGTTTTATCATCAGCTGCACTCAGTTCTTGATTAGTAAATGAGTCGTTACAGGAACATTTCAGGGCTGATTCAGGGAACAGGCCAAAACAGTTGCCGGGACACTCTCATTAAACACCGTTATATCATCTGAAATCTTTGCCGGATCCTCCAAAATAGTTCCTGGATCCTTTACTCTGAAAAAGTGAAAGGTGGGGGATCAAATTAAGCCCTGGCTACACTTCTCTACTTCTCCACATTGTCATCTTCATCTCGTCTCTGAACTCGGACCACTCTGATCATCTCAGAGTGTAAATATCAGCCTTACCAATCTTTCACCAAAAGCTCCACAACTACTTCTAACAAATGCTGAATAATGGATGCATTTCTAATTCAAATAAAGATACAGATACGTAGAGTGGAACAAGTGGTTGAACAATAATAATAATAACACGCTGCTGAATCTGTTTATTATAAAAGCATTTGTTGTTCTTTGGAGGTTTGAGCAAAGAAACATCCGCTGTCACCGAACAAAGTCTCACGGTCTTATCTTTGTACAATCCTTCTGCCACTATCTGAAGTTTCCAACATGGATCTTTTGTCTTTTCGAGCCGTCTCCCTCTCATCTCTGCGTCAGACTGTCCCTGCTCCGGGAGAAGAAATCAATGTGCTAATCTGAGCGCTTTTCTCGCCGACCTGGCAACCCCTGTCTCTTTATCTGGCAACCCCTGTCGCCTCTTATCGATCGGGCCCCGCGCTCCAGTCGCCGCCTTTGTTTGTGTGACTTGCCGCTGGACACGGAGAGACGAGTGTTTGCTGCGGCGCTTGACACAGTTCGGTTCTTGATTTTATAAGATTCTCCGCTGTCGGACGGGTGTGAAAGGTGCCAAACGAGCGCAGAACAACATATCGATTTAGCCGTCAAAAATCCCCCTTTGAGTCAAGTTTTACTGGAAACGAAAATAAGCAGAGGCTCGAGGTTTGTGCTGGTCCTCGAGCGTAAAAGACACACAATCACATTTCTTGACCTTGTGACAAAGCAGTGAGACCAAACAAATATCATTTTCAGAGGTTTGTACAACAGTTCTTTTTCTGGGACCTGCATTTGTGGTTTCTGTGTTCCACGTTGTTTTACTGGATACTTTTGTTTGTCTTTGCCGTGTTTTTGTGGAGGTTCGGCTGATTTTTTTTTTTACTGCAAAGAGTCCATAACGGTCCTGAAGCAACAGTAAACAAACAGCTAGCTTATGAGCTAAAGCCATCTGAGGCCTACACATGTCTTCTTCTGAGACACTGAAGAGGCACCGAGAGCCTCCACACCTGCAGCACAGTGGAGGCGTCACAAGAGGAGCTACAGGAAAAAAAGAAGGGACAAAGGAGGAGGTATCTGGTCAAGCTAAGCCACACATGCCTTCTATTGTTCTGGCTAATGGACATTCACTGCAGAATAAAACAGATGCACTGCTAAGCTGGTGAAAGACTGTTGTGGAGCGGAGGGAGCTGCGCAGGAGGAAGAGGAAGGAGGATTGGAGCAGACCAGTGCAGGACACCACGCTCTGAAACAGGGATAAACCCAGGAGGAGCTGCACCGTTTCAGAGGATCAGAGGAGACTGAAGGCAGCCAGGTTTCCTCTACCTCCAAAAACATGCTGGTCAGGTCGGCTCAGTGGTAGCGGCTCAGGACTAACACCTGAACACTATTTAGTTGTACGCTTGTACAATGACAAATAAAGCACTTACCTTCTTACTTAAAAGGACTATAGACCCTTTAACTGCTGACATCATCAGTGACATCAGCTGGAGGCAGGAAGTGATCAAGAGAAATAAGATTAAACTAAAACTAGCGATTTTAAGTGTAAAACTACAACTGAAAAATGTGCTCCTGTTGTGGCTTAAGGTGCCAGAACAAGAGGAATGACATTTGAGACGATAAAATAAGGTTTATCTGATATTTCCAAAAACAGTTAGACATTTGTTTATCGTTACTATGACAACAGCTACAATGGAAATAGATAGGAATCGAGCTTCCCGCCTCCAGCTAAGCTCGGAATGTTTACAAACAATTAAAGGGTCTAAACAGAGTTTAAAAATGTTAAAACTAAGTATTTTCCTCCCCCTACATGTTCCAGCCATGTCCTAATGTGTAGAATGAGCCCAGACCTGTTCACCACACCTGCCTCTAAAATCCTGCACTGTCACTCACAAAGGTGTTAATTCGGGTCTGAAGTGCCGTCATGCACGAGCTTAATATAGAAGCTGCAGTTACACGTTAGACCTGAGGTGGCAGTAGTGAGTATAAAATGACCAACGTGCATCTAATCCCTTTAATTAATTTTCCCATTTTCTCCGGTTCGGCTTTACCCAAATCTAAAAGCTTCTCGGTTGGAGCTTACAGGCCTGTGTCACACCACATTTGAAAGCTAAGACCTACAAAAGTGGATCTAAGATTTTCCCTTGTGTTTCCACTGCATTCTTTGTTGTATTTTTGGTGCTATTTTGTCACTTTTTATTGCTTCTTCTTGTTGCATTTTTGTGGCTTATTTGTTAACGTTTTGCTGTTTTTTGTTGCTTTTTAATCACTTTTTTCCGCCTGTTTTGTCTTTTGATGCTCATCATCATTATTATTTTGACACTTTTTTTTTCGAGAAGCTTTTAGATTGGGTTAAAGCTGAACTGGAGAAAATGTGCTCGGTTAAGGCGGGGGTTAAGAGGTTAATACAACACCAGATAGGACATTGAACACTACAAACATGTACAATAGGCAGAGGTGGGTAGAGTAGCCAAAGTAGAAGTAAAAGTAGTGGCCCAAATACGTACTCAGGTAAGAGAAAAAAGTACTTGGAGAAAAAGTCTGATTCAAAGCGCTATATAAGTTGAGACCAGTTACCATTGTGTAAAATGTGTCAGTGTTGAACTGTGACAGCAGGGGGCTCTTCATTTGGGCATAGAGCTGATTTATTCAAGATGTTCATGTTCAGTAAATACTTCAGAGGACGCTTGTTTTAAAGACAAAAGTCAGCAGATATGGTGAGGCAAAAACAGTAAATCTCCATCTCTTGGTTCTGAAATTATAAAGAAAAGTCTTCAACATAAAATATATGAAATTCAATCCGAGTTGTACAAACAACAATGTTTCCAAGCTCTCCTGAGGCCTAGGAAGCTCATTTTAAAGCTCTGAAAACTCTTTCCAGTTTCCCAAATATTGGTCGACCTCAACTTCTGGGTTGAAATGTTATCAAAACTATCTCAATAATGAAGAAAGAAATCGAATATGGCCATTTTCTTCTTGTGCATCCCACACCATAATCTAATTTAAAGCCATAGATGGAGCAACGTCTACGTCACATCAGTGGCGCCAAAAGGTTAACGCCCCTTTTCCGTACATTGGAATGAATGAGGAAAGATCATCCGAAAACTTTTAATTTACACATGAAAAAATGTTTTCTTTGTTTTATTTAATTATCGAACGTGAAAAGGAAGCCATGGAAGTGACCTGTTGTTTCAGATAATTCACAGAGAAGACGGTTAACGTTTTAACACTGAGCTGCTAAACCCACTGTGATCATGACTTGTCTGTGACATTTGCCTGTGTAACTTTTTCGCTGGATGCTTTATAATGTCACTACAACAGCTTCAGCTTTTAGTCTGTTGCTTTTATATTATCATTAAATTAAAATCATACAGCCTACGATGTAGTTTTGTAGCTTATGAGAGCAAATGGTACATGGCTCATTCAGCAGCTAACCTACTAGCTGCTAATGCTAACGTTAATGTGCATTTTAAAACCGAGAGAATCATTAATTAGGCCTAATGCTGAACAGGTTTGATGAGTTTGAATATTTACCGATTAAAGATGTTACACAAAGTGCATAATACACGGCCACCAGGGGGAGCTGTTTCCTCAGTAATGAGCTCTGACATGGCCATAACAGATGCTAGTGTTCGATAAACTCGCTCATATAAGTGTCCACAAAATCTTCCAATCGTCTTCTGACAGTGACTTGATGTGTCTGTGATCAAGAACGGACATTGTCCTGTAGTTCTGACACTGGTTTGGAATATTTTATCCTCTGAACGAGAAATAGTCCCTTTTTCACATACACACTAATGCAATTTTTAAGTAAAAGTTCCCGGATGTTGCTCCCATCTATATAATGCCTTTCCTTTTTCAGTTTGCAGGTGCTTGTCCTTCCTCCGGCTGCAGCAGTATACTGCCCTTTGCAGCGGTTTTTACTCCGCGGTTCTGCTCCGCTGCTCTCTCCTGTTGAACCCCCTGCACCAGCAGCCTTTAAGAGCTCTTAGACCTGTTACTAAATGCCAAAGCGAACTCTACTTTGAAATGAACACATGGAGTGGAGCAGAGAGGAGAGGAAAGGTCAATGGATTCCACTTTCCGAGTTTAAGAAACAGTTTGAACTCGGAGGGAAACCTTGGTGAGGCCATTCTATTCTCTCAGCCACCGGAGAATAAAACCTTTATACAAAGTTTTAAAGCGCAATTTGCCGTGCACCTGCCCCCCATTCAAGTCTCAATTAGTGCCAGTGCAGGCCTCCATTAATTAAAGTGAATTATTGAGCTTCAATGAAATGAAAGGCCGTGCGCCGGTTTGATTTATTTGTTTTTGTTTGTTTAAAAGGAAAAAGAGAACATGGACAAAGCACAGACCTATTCCTAACCTATAGTTATAAAGTAATGGAAAATAAGACTATGGTAGTGGATGATGTACTTGAATGCCTTACTGTAGAAATTACAAGGCAAAAAAGAAAAATATTATTGTAAGTTGTATTTATAGAACACCTGGCTCTGATATAGATGTTTTTTCTAATTGGATGGAGGAGCACTTTTCAGGTTTAAATCATAAAGTCATGTTTGTGGGGGGAGACCTTAACATCGATCTGTTAAACCCATATAAACACAAAAAGACTGACGAATTTATAAATACTTTATTTAGTATAGGTCTGTTTCCTCTAATAACTAAACCGAGTAGAATCACAACCCACAGTGCGACTTTGATTGATAACATTTTCTCAAATGAAATAGATAGTGATACAGTCAGTGGATTAATGATAAATGATATTAGTGATCACCTGCCAGTTTTTGTATTGTACAAACATGGATATTTAAATATTGATGATGAAAAAATGTATTGGTTTAGAAGGGTAAAAACAGAAAAAACTATGGATGCATTTAAAAAGGAACTATTAGCTCAAGACTGGAGTATTGTATACAGAGAGAATGATACTAATAAGGCATATGATGAGTTTACGCAAATATTTCATAAAGTATATGACAAAATTGCCCAATGAAAAAACATTGTAAAACAGAAAGTGTAAAGAAAACCCATGGATGTCTAAGGGATTACTAAATGCATGCAAGAAAAAAAATTCACTCTACAAAAAATGTATAAATGATAGAACAAGAAGCTGAGGATAAATATAAGAAATATAAAAATAAACTGACAGGTATCATTAGAAAATGTAAACAGGATTATTATAATAAGTTGTTAGATAGCAATAAGAATAATATTAAGGTTTATGGAATATCTTAAATAGTATAATTAGAAATAAACCAAGATCGATTAATTATCCAAATATTTCAAAGATGAGGATAACACTTTAAATAATATGAATGAAGTAGTCGATACATTTAATACATTCTTTGTAGATGTTGGACCGAATCTTGCTGCAAAAATTACAAATGTTGAGAACTTTAATTGTGAACTGATAGACACAAATCCTCTGTCCATGTTCCTCAAACCTGTGGAGGAAAGGAGATACTGGACATTGTTAAAGGGTGTAAAATAAAACCTCGACAGATTACCATGACATGGATATGAAACTTTAAAAACTGTTATTGAAAGTATCTCTAAGCCGTTAACATACATCTGTAACCTATCGCTGCAAACTGGACAATTTCCTGATGGTATGAAAGTAGCAAAAGTGATTCCTCTGTTCAAGGCAGGAGATAAACATCTCTTCACAAACTACAGGCCTGTTTCCCTTTTACCGCAATTCTCAAAAATCTTAGAGAAGGTTTATAACTCTAGACTTGACAGCTTTATTGAAAGGTGTAATTTACTCTCGGACAATCAATTTGGTTTTAGGAATAATCACTCAACTTCACACGCTCTCTTTGATATAATTGAAGAAATAACTAATGCTGTAGATAACAAGAAATATGCCATAGGGTTATTTATTGACCTGAGTAAAGCGTTGATACAATAACTATGATATACTAATTAATAAACTAGAACATTATGGGATTAGGGGGGTAGCTCTACAGTGGGTTACCAGTTATTTAAAAAATAGAAAAACAATGTGTGAAATAGGTGATTATCAGTCGAGTTGTCGACAAATGTGTGTGGTTTACCTCAAGGTTCCATTCTGGGCCCAAAATTGTTTAATATGTACATTAACGACATTTGTAAACGTCTCAAGTACTTAAATTTATCTTGTTTGCTGACGATACAAATATTTTTGCATCAGGTGACGACTTACAGCAACTGTGTCGGATTGTTAACTTGGAACTCAAAAGTGTCAATAAGTGGTTCAAACAAAATAAATTATCTCTAAATCTGAGTAAAGCAAAATGATGATATTTGGCAACTGTAATTCCAATGCTCAGGAAGCAATTCAGATAGAGGGTGTTGTCATAGAGCGAGTGCATGAAATCAAATTCCTTGGTGTTATTATAGATGACAGAATACTTGGAAAGCTCATATTAAATATATATTTACGAAAATTTCTAGAAGCATTTCAGTAATAGCAAAAGCAAAGCACATTTTAAACATCAAAGCTCTACATATCTTATACTGTTCTCTGATTTTGCCATATTTATATTATTGTACTGTGGTTTGGGGTAGTACTTATAAAACACATTAAAACCAATAGTATTGTTGCAAAAAGAGCTATCCGAGTAATTCATAAAGTTGGGTTTTTGGACCACACAAACTCATTATTTTTAAAATCAAAGATCATGAAGTTCTGTGACATTGTTGAGTTCCAAACTGTACAGATGTTATACAAAGCAAGATACAAACTGTTGCCAGGCCAAATACAAAGAAGGTTCCAAGAACGTACTGGTTGTTATGAATTACGTGACGAATTAAACTTTAGGACTCAGAAACATAGCTCAACTTTGAAAAGTTTTAGCCCAACAGTTAATGGTGTACAATTGTGGAATAAACTGGAAATGGAGTTGAAACGAAGTCCAAATATCAACCTGTTCAAATATAAATACAAACAAAAGACTTTTGAAATATACAGAGAACAAGAAATGTGTTGCCACTAGGAGGCGCAGTAGGATCAATTATCTATAATCAAGGAAGAGTGTTGCTGCTTGGAACGGTTGTCATTCTATTGCTCAAATTTACAAATTGAGAATTAGGGTAGGCAAGTTATGAATCTGTTGAGAGGGACCCTCCCAACGGGCTCAAACCTTGTCTTTTAATGCACCACTCAGCATAGGAACATCATCTACAAAATCAGCTGTTAGGGCAGCTGGGTGGGGGTTTGTTGAGGGGGAGTTACTGCCCTCTTCAACTGGCCCGCTCTACACCCTGGCTTTTTAATGCACCTCATTATGCAGGGCTTACATCACACTTCACATATAACTCAATTAAACAAATATAATAATAATGATAAATAAACCCGAATTAAATTATATTAAGGATGGTATTGACAACTGGGAAGTAGCAAGATCTCAGAATATAATATGTATTAATGCACCTTTAATAATGATAATTAATGATAATTAAACCCAAATTAAATTATATTGAGGATAGTAATGACAACTGGG
Organism: Neogobius melanostomus; assembly: GCA_007210695.1. NCBI lineage: Eukaryota > Metazoa > Chordata > Actinopteri > Gobiiformes > Gobiidae > Neogobius > Neogobius melanostomus. Next base: position 5,222,448 of record VHKM01000122.1, on the reverse strand, counting down.
AAGTAGCAAGATCTCAGAGTATAATATGTATGAATGCACCTTTATAACATAAAAGTAGCACATTCTTTTGTTCTTTATTTTGCTGTTGTTTTTGTCTTATTCTTCATCATTTATTGTTACTTTGCCCTATGTTCCTTTGTTTATGATTTGCTACCTTGTAAATATTAAATGTAATGTTACTATTTTTATTTTGGGGTGGGCGCTTATAAGCCTTTGGCTTCAGCCCACTCCCTTTGAGCAGGTTAACTGCTCAAACAATAAACTAAACTAAAAACTAAAATTCCTTTGGTAGTGAAAGTAGAGAATATAAGGCTCTTTCACCGTGTCACTGAAGCTCACGTGTTTTTTGTATAAGTCGACAAACATATCTGGAGATTTTAGTGAAAGGTTTAGCCTCATTAACTCATTTTATCATGGCTTTTGTCTCATTTTAGTCAGCAAAAAATATTACATTACATAAAAAGACAAAGAAATATTTTAGTCACTGCTTTCTAACATCCCACTTCTATGGATGAGTTTATAAGCAGCACGTTTCACAACTTTTAGGGGATAAGCGCCAACACCATACAGTTAAAAATAAAATATAAAGCCATTCAGTGTTTCATTCATTCAATAAAATAAAGAGTTTTTTATACATTGTTATTATTCTTCACGCGTTAGCTTGACTCTCCTCAGACCTGACCGGCGGAGCAGAGAAACTCAGGTTCTGGGGGCACCGACTATTTAACTGTTACATCTAAACTCAATTGATTTGACTAAACAAATATTTCTGGTGTAGTTTTGAGAATATGTTCTTCTTTTGATGGAATGTATTATTGTTGTGTTTGCTGGATTGTTCCAATTGTACAGTATGTTGCATTACCATGAAAAAGAATAAATAAAATGAAATGAAATATGTTTAATTTTAATGAGCTACCTCTCCGTCCATAACATAACATTTCTGCTTACGGCACCAAAATGTCTTGCAGAGGCCCTGTAGTCGGTGTGAAGCTTTGGCGTTTTACAACAGTGTAGTGCAGGATGGCTTTAATAAATAAATATTATAAATTGCTCTTTGTGTTTAAGATACTGTGGGGAATATTCATATGCAAACATGCTGCTGATGCTAAGTTAGATACAAACAAAGCTATTTTGCAGTGGATTATCAAAATAAAGCATTTAGATAAAGATCTCAACATCTCCATGGAGACGAGCTGGGGATGTCCCGCTCCCCCCGTAAGGTTATGAGTCAGGTCAGAGGTGAGTCTGCTAACAGTAAAGATGTTTCTTTGGTTCTGTTTACCAATAACTAAATAGATTCTTGTATCGTATTTATTTATTGGATGACGTGTGGCTTAACATAGACACAGATGGCAAAGCGTCATACAAGGGGGCGTGGGGAAGAAAACCTCATGGGAATAAAAATGTTTCACCCTTTTTTCTTTTTTTCCCCATATATATTTTATTGAGATTTTCCAATGTAATACAACATACAGCTTCAGTGGCACAAGTTAACAGAGTAGTTCAGTATTACACAGTGTTTTTAATTTAAAAAATACAAAAACGTAAGAACAAACACAAATAAAACTGGGCCTTCTGAGAACCTATAGCTTCTCTTCAAAGTAGAGAGAATCATATCTAAACACTGTGATTAACTGCAAGGTTGTTTTTTTTTAATTAGTCAAGTCGGCTGAAAAGTCTAAGTCTTTGATAAAGTCCATAAAGGGTCCCAAATGTTTTTCAAATATATGTTGTTTTGACTTATGTATATACGTTATTCTTTATAAAGGGAGGCTAAACGACATCTGCTTTAACCACTGGGTAGGGCTGGGCAATATGACGATATTAGACCGTCTTACGATCCCCAGAGCAGACGGTCTGTCATTTTTGTGGGATCGTTTTATCACGGTTTTTTGCACTTCAGCACAGTTTACTCTTTTCACCGTCAGTGAAGGAATCTCAAGCCGCAAACTTTCTGCTACGCGATGTCAGACGCTAATGCGAGCGTTTGGCAGCGAGACGCTCCTCTCCAGGGCGTATATACGACCAGGAGACTCCTCAATCTAGAGCTTTAAAATGTTTTAAACCCAGCGTTCTGTCTCTATTTCAGCGCTCATGTCAGTGTCTTTCCCCGCTAACGCCGCTGCTCTGCGTACGTAGATCGCAGCGTGTGTTTATTTACCTGGCGGCACATGTGTGAAGAAGCGAGTGTGTCCTTCGTCCTTACAGTTCTGTCAGGCTCCGCATCCTTCTCATTTGTTTAATTTAAATCCTGGAATGCGTTCATAAATGCGCAGTTTATCCATGTCTTTGAAAATATAAAAGTTCCTCAAAAACACCGTCACTCTGAGTTCATTGTTGTCAAGTCGCCTAACAGTGACAAACTTTTTCCTGTTTGAGTTTTACACAATAAAAGTCACTACATGTTATTGGTTCACGAAGACTCTTATTGTGAAAGGGTGCGACAGCGACAGAGCGTTACATTTACAGCAGCTTGATGTCATGAGAGAGACCTCAGAAAAGCTGCCAAACAGCAACAAGTATTTACCAAACTTACTCTACTTACTTCAAGCTAATTTTATTATCTGGATTTTTGTTTGTGTTTTTCCATTTATAAAGTGAGTTTGCTTTAGGTGCAAGTCTATGATTGCTGTGTTGATTATCACAAAGTTGAATACATTAGTATAGTATTTTTCATCTTCAGTGTGTAATTTAAGTTATTTTTGTCATTATGAAAAAATCGTGATGAAATCGTAAGTTTATAATTCAAAAATCGTGATATTCTATTTTTGCCATATCGCCCACCCCTACCACTGGGAGGCACTAGGTGCATTCATATTTTTCCAATTCAAAGCTATACATCTTTTTGCTATCAGTGAGCTGAAATCTATAAAAGTACGTTCTGCTTTACTATATTTATGTTTATCTGGATATAAAGCCATTATAAATAGTTTAGGATCTAATGTAATCTGTTTTAAAATTATATTTCTATTAAATTTTTAACCTCCAGCCTAAGACGACTATTAATTGACATTATATGAATTTTACTACATGCTTTTTCCCAATCGACTTCACTAATATTGAGTGACAGATCCTCATTCCAGGAAACTAATTTCATGATTGAATTCTCTGATTTATTGTTTGACAAAAGATTGTAAAACTCTCAGATGATGCCTTTCCTTAAAACATGTTTTATAAGTAATGTTTCCAATTGTGTATGAGGATCTTGTTGAGGTTACCTTGACCTTCACAAAACTTCTTAACTGTAAGTATTTGAAATAGTTTTTTTTTAAATCAATTTTTTTTCACCCTTTGTAGCCGTTTTTCTGGCGGACTATAAACATATTTATCACACCCAATAAGGTCAAGTCTAAATCAGGTCCATATGGATGTTTTTTCACAGCAGTTTGTTCAGTAGAGGCGAAAAACAGCACTCATTAGCTAATGTTAGCATATGTAGCATAAAGCTAGCATTAGCGTATGCAGCATGCAGCTAACGTTAGCATATGTGGCATGAAGCTAATGTTAGAATATACAGCATTAAGCTAACATTTGCTTCCTGGTTAGCATTATCTGTTTTTAAGTTTTTATGGGCTGTTGAACCACTTTGCACCTCTCCATGTCTCTGTATCTTTATTTAGTAGTAAAATATATTCATAATTCAGCATTTGTTAAAGTAATGGTGGAGTAATTCCTGGAAGTTCAATGTTTTCACGTCTTTGTTTTCCCTCTGGCTGCTTTGAACATGACCATATATGGGCGATTCCAAAGACGTCTGTATCTTTAGAATGTTATAAAGTCATGTAACCATAGAACTCTGCGTTGCTGCGGTGACACTGCAAGACATTCCATCCATAGTCTTTACGTGAGATTCTAAAACTCTGTGAAATCACTTCTTCAACAGAGCACTTTGCTAACAGCAGCTATAATCGTGTCAGAGCACAGTCTACTCACGCCCGAGACGTAAGATTAAACTACAAGCTCAAACATGAAGCTTTTCAGCAGGAAACCTTCACCAAACGCCTTACTGGTGCAAGAGCTTCGGCTCCAACTGATCTCCGCAATGGAGACATCCCAGAATTTGCAGAGGCAGGTCCAAAATGAGAGAGAGGAGAGGACCGTGCTGGAAATTCAGGTCCAGACAGAACAAGAAAGGAGGAAAGCTGTTGAGATGGAGCTAACCACAGCCTATCAACACTTTCAAAAGACACAGGGCATGAAAACCCGGCCAAACAGGTGTCTGACGAATGCTGCGGTTATAAACGCAGCAGAAATCAAAACGCTTCGTGCTCAAAATGCAGCTCTACAGGGGGCGACGTTGAAGATGGAGACCGATGCAAAAGACAGAACCGGACAGGTTCAGACAGAACAAGAGAACAGGAAAGCTGTTGAGATGGAGCTAACCAACAGCCTATCAAACAAACACAACAGTTTGAAAAGACACAGGGCATGAAACCCAGCCAAACAGGTGTTTGACAAATGCTGCGGTTATAAACGCAGCAGAAATCAAAAGCTTCGTGCTCAAAATGCAGCTCTACAGGGGGAGACGTTGAAGATGGAGACCTATGCAAAAGAGCAAGAGAACATGGCCCTGTTTCTCCAAAACGCAGAAAGCGAGAATGTGGACCTTCGAAAGAGACTTCAGGAGCAGGAGTCTCTCAACGAGCAAACAGCGCAAGAGCTCAGAGAGACCCACACCGCGCTGGAAGCAAAGGAGAAGGTCAACCGTCAACTGCAAAGACAGGTTAACAAGCAGAAGAAGCATCTCATAAAACAGAGGGGGAGAGTTTTGACGCTGCAGGAGGAAAAAGCTTCACTCAGGAAAGAGTTAAGACGGACGAATGAAAGCAGTGAGGCGTTTATCCTTCTACAAGAACAAGCTCTCAATGAGGAGAGACTGTGGAGGAGATCGCTTCGTGCCGATGTCACGCCGTTCAGCAGATGGACACGAGAGAAGAATCTGCCCAAAAAGTCCTTCCGCAAGCTCAAACGCAAGTGGAGACGATGAAAAAGGAGCTCTACGATTTGAAGCAACACTTTGAGAGTCAGCAGCAGGAAAATAATGTGTTGTTAGAAGCCTTCAAGACGTCTGTGATGGCGGAGGTGACAAAGTTCATGGAAGAGCAACAAAACAACATTAATATGCTCCAAAGCGAGGAGTGTGAGAAGGGAGAGGGGAGCAGACGTCTCAAGGACAGATCCAGCGACATGAATGAAGCCATCAAGAGACTTCAAGTAGAGAAGCAGCCCTGGAAAAAGCCTCCAGGTGTCCACGGAAAAGGCCCAGTTTAGCGCCGAGAAAAGCAAAGAACTACAGCTGAATATTAAGGAAAAAGATATAATTATAAGTAGCCTGGAGGAATCGATACTAAAACATGAACAAGCTGTGAAAAAGTCTGTGGAAGAAGCAATAAAATTCACAGGAGAGAAAGCGGAGTCTCTCAGGAAACAGATGCGTCTGGAGATTGAGGAGAAGTCTCAAAAGAACGATGAACTCCAGAGAGATCTTGTCAGGTCTCGGAAAGAATCAGAGGAGCAGAAACATATACACCAACAAGAGATTGTCACCTTGAAAGAAGTCTGCGAAAAGTCTGTCAAAGAGGCAGAGATGAAAGCGAAGAGGACCTTAATAGAGTTGCAAAATGAGAGCAAGGCACTGATGACAATGGTGACAGCAAAGTCCAAAGCTACGAAGGAACTGGATGAGGTAAGCCAGTTCCTGAAAACAGCTATGGGAGAGTCCGAAGAGGCAAGAGAAAACGCTGTAAAGAGGGTTACAGAATTGGAAAAAGAGTTGCATCAGAAAAACGTGGTCAACTCGCAGTTGGAGAGAAAAATTACAGAACTCCAAGAAGGCTCAAAGCAGCATTGGAAAGGTCTGAAGAGGCCAGGGAAAATTCTGAGAAGAGGCTTGCAGAGCTTGACAAAGAGTTGCACCAGAAAAACGTGGTCAACTCGCAGTTGGAGAGGAAAATTACAGAACTCAAAGAAGGCCTCAAAGCAACGTTCGAAAGGTCTGAAGAGGCCAGGGAAAATTCTGAGAGGAGGCTTGCAGAGATGGACAAAGAGTTGCATCAGAAAAACGAGGTCAATGTGCAGTTGGAGAGGAAAATTACAGAACTCAAAGAAGGCCTCAAGCAGCATTTGAAAGGTCTGAAGAGGCCAGGGAAAATTCTGAGAAGAGGCTTGCAGAGATGGACAAGGAGTTGAACCAGAAAAACGTGGTCAACTCACAGCTGGAGAGGAAATTACAGAACTGCAAGAGAGCCTCAAAGCAGCAGTGGAAAGGGTCTGAAGAGGCCAGGGAGAATTCTGAGAAGAGGCTTGCAGAGATGGACAAGAGTTGCACAGAAAAACATGGTCAACTCGCAGCTGGAGAGGAGAATTACAGAACTGCAAGAGAGCGTCAAAGCAACGTTCGAAAGGTCTGAAGAGGCCAGGGAAAATTCTGAGAGGAGGCTTGCAGAGCTTGACAAAGAGTTGCACCAGAAAAACGAGGTCAATGTGCAGTTGGAGAGGAAAATTACAGAACTCCAAGAGAGCCTCAAAGCCAGCATTTGAAAGGTCTGAAGAGGCCAGGGGAAATTCTGAGAAGAGGCTTGCAGAGATGGACAAAGAGTTGCATCAGAAAAACGAGGTCAATGTGCAGTTGGAGAGGAAAATTACAGAACTCCAAGAGGGCCTCAAAGCAGCGTTCGAAAGGTCTGAAGAGGCTAGGGAAAATTCTGAGAAGAGGCTTGCAGAGATGGACAAAGAGTTGCACCAGAAAAACGTGGTCAACTCGCAGCTGGAGAGGAAAAAATACAGAACTCCAAGAAGGCCTCAAAGCAGCATTGGAAAGGTCTGAAGAGGCCAGGGAAAATTCTGAGAAGAGGCTTGCAGAGATGGACAAGAGTTGCATCAGAAAAACGAGGTCAATGTGCAGTTGGAGAGGAAAATTACAGAACTCCAAGAGGGCCACAAAGCAGCGTTTGAAAGTCTGAAGAGGCCAGGGAAAATTCTGAGAAGAGGCTTGCAGAGATGGACAAAGAGTTGCACCAGAAAAACGTGGTCAACTCGCAGCTGGAGAGGAAAATTACAGAACTTCAAGAAGGCCTCAAAGCAGCATTGGAAAGGTCTGAAGAGGCCAGGGAAAATTCTGAGAAGAGGCTTGCAGAGATGGACAAAGAGTTGCATCAGAAAAACGAGGTCAATGTGCAGTTGGAGAGGAAAATTACAGAACTCCAAGAGAGCCACAAAGCAGCGTTTGAAAGGTCTGAAGAGGCCAGGGAAAATTCTGAGAAGAGGCTTGCAGAGATGGACAAAGAGTTTCATCAGAAAAACGAGGTCAATGTGCAGTTGGAGAGGAAAATTACAGAACTCCAAGAGAGCCTCAAAGCAGAGTTCGAAAGGTCTGAAGAGGCCAGGGAAAATTCTGAGAAGAGGCTTGCAGAGATGGACAAAGAGTTGCACCAGAAAAACGTGGTCAACTCGCAGCTGGAGAGGAAAATACAGAACTCCAAGAAGGCCTCAAAGCAGCATTGGAAGCTGAAGAGGCCAGGGAAAATTCTGAGAAGAGCTTGCAGAGATGGACAAAGAGTTGCACCAAAAAAACGTGGTCAACTCGCAGTTGGAGAAAAATTACAGAACTCAAGAAGCCTCAAACAGTGTTTGAAAGGTCTGAAGAGGCCAGGGAAAATTCGAGAAGAGCTTGCAGAGAGGACAAAGTTGCACCAGAAACGTGGTCAACTCGCAGCTGGAGAGGAAAATTACAGAACTCCAAGAGAGCCTCAAGCAGCGTTTGAAAGGTCTGAAGACAAAATTGAAAGAGGCTGCAGAGATGACAAAGAGCATCAGAAAAAAAATCCAAGGAGAAGAAAATACAGAACTCCAAAATCAAAGCAGCATGGAAAGGTCTGAAGAGGCCAGGGTAAACATTGAGGAGCTGACGAACCAGTTGGCCCAGAAAAATATGGTCAATGCACAACTGGAGAGTCAGGTGTGTCAGGCCAAGGAGCTGGTGGAGCAGACACTTAAACACCAGCAGAGGATGCAAGTTTTGAAGACAGCTTTGGAAAAATCTGAAGCTGAGATGAAACAGAGAGCAGCGCAGAAGGAGTAAAGTCTTAAAAATCATACAAGTTGCACTTCGGTCATCATCAACTAAGAAAACAAGACTCTCAACATTCCCCTACAAATCCCAAAGACTCCTCCTAACTTAAAACCTAACTCATATTCTTTTATTTAGTAGATTGTTCTTGTCCCAGAGGCTTTTTTAGGAGAGCAACGGGGGGTGAAATTGTCAAAGCACAGTGACCCCACGTGATTTCAGTCTGGAGTGGACAGTAACATCGGTGTTGTCCTTCCTCTACCCTGTCTTTTACATTCACAATTAGCAGGGTTCCACACAAATGAAGAGTCAGCTCAAGATTTGGTCGAGGTCAGCGAGTAAAAGTTAGGCTGTGACTGGAGCAGGTTAAAACATCACGTGAGATGTAATGACTTCACTGGAGGAAACCTCTGTGTTCAGAAGGGTGGGTGTATTTGTCTTGGGGCTAACAGCAAACACAAAATAGAAATTAAAACTAGTGCAAACGAGCCTGTGCAAAAAAGGATCGTCCTGTAAGTAGTTTAAATTTTATTTAGTTGTTTACATGTTTATCCAAGATAAAAGCTCTTGCCTTACGAGCACTGGCGTTTCCTTTGGGGTAGGATTCACAGCGAACATGATGTTATAACATGCTGAAGTGACTGGCCATCAGAAACTAACAGTCCTTAACCAGATCCGGAGCTATCTCTTCATTTGTGTGGGACCCGCTCATTGTGAATGTAAGAGATAGGGGGGAGAAAGGACAGTGCCCATCTTACTGTCCAGGAAGAGATCACGTGGGGACACTGTGCATACAGCCCGTATTAATTGCATGTAACCTGAACAAATTCATGCCCTTATAGATTTATTTATAGTAGTAGTAGTAGTAGTAGTAGTAGGGGTGAGTCTAAGGAGAAGAGTGGGGGAGACAGGAGTGGATCCTGACATGGAGGATGAGCGACCTGCTTTGACTGAAATAAAAAAGGAAAAATAAATTATTCCAATGAACTACTGCATATGTGAGTGTTTGTATGTTTTGAACTTCTGTGTAAGTCACAAGGCAGATTTTAATGTTTTTCAGCTAATGTTAAACAGGAAGACCATGATGAGCTAGAATCCAGTTGCCTGGTCAGCAATCCACTCCTGCTCTTTGTATCTGTTCAAAAGCAGGACCCTCAGGAACTTTGCTAACAGACAATCAAATATTGAAAGAAATGTATATCGATCCAATCACAGACCACGCTGTCACGACAGGGACCGAATTAACCACTAGTAAAACATTTTCTTAAATGTGCTTAACAAGAATGTTCCTGCTTCATCTTCTCTTCTGTTCTAAAGGTACATTGATTGAAACAGCCGTTGCACATTTGTGTTGAAATCTATGTTTAAAATCGGAACCGTTGCTAATGATGCTGCCTTCATGTGGTCGTGTAATTATGGTAAATACCATTTGCCGAGTAGAAAATTGCACATGAACAAACCTCGTCGCATATGTTCCCCTGAGAAACCGAGATGAGATAACCTTTGAACACAACAGAGAGCAGTGATAACACACTTTTAAAGCATTTTAGATGATTGTTGCGTTCAGCGTTTAGCCATTTAGTCACTCAATTAAGTTCTTTGGGCGGCACAGTAGTACAGCAGTTAGCGCTAGTGCTTCACAGCTAGAAGGTCCGGGTTCGATTCCCACCAAGGCCGGGGCCTTTCTGTGTGGAGTTTGCATGTTCTCCCCGTGTCTGCGTAGGTTTCCTCCGGGTACTCCGGTTTCCCCTACCACTAAGAACATGTACAATAGGCCAGGATGAATGAGAGTGTGTTTGAGAGTGCACATGGGGGGCGACGGATGGAAATTAGCCAAAGGCTACAATCTGGTGTGGCTTGTTTACATGCATGAGACCCATGTATTTTACATGGTGCATTAACATGCACTGTCCCGACCAAATAAACCATAAATAAATAATAAATATAGTCATGTACTACTGATGGCATTTACGGCTCTTTTCTGGGAGCTGAGTCTTTGGGATCCGTTCATTTCAAAGAGCCGTTCAAAACACTCTTTTAAATATACATTTTTTATAATGGCAGCCAAAAAACTCGCAATATCTAAGACGCAATAAAAGGCACTTTTTTTATTTAAACAATGTAGAATTACAATGGGACTGATATTTACGCTTTGAAAAAACGTGTTTGTAAATTAAATTTTGTACCACAACTAAAAAGAGACAAATCATTTTTAGTGCATTTAGCTTTGACTTTAGTGCATAAAGCTTTCACTTGTGTGGCCTGCTCCGTTGTTGGGCTCCTTCTTGTGTTTGTTCCAGGGAGTTCTGGGTAAAATCGACTGATAAAAAGATCCGCCTCTTTTCACAATTGAGATCCAGGTCGAAGCGTTCACCTTAAAGAGCCGTTCATTGGAGCAGGTCCGTCATGATGTCACAACTTTCTCACGTGATTTATTAATTTATTATTTTTTCATAGCGTATTGTTTTTAAAAGTTTGCTTTAAATAGGCACAAAACCACTCCTAATTTTGACTTCTTATCACAACTAACTTCTTCCTAGTTTACAAAAGCGCTGCATGACACATATCCAGCTATTTTATAATTGGTTAATATGGTTTTCAATCATGCCCATCGGGAATTCGAAGAAATCACCGCTGATCCCAGGTACATGTCTGAGTAAAAGCTGCAGATGGATGATCAGATCATTTGCAATAATAAATCATTTTTTTGTTCTCAATTTTCTTTTGTATGGAACCATTGTATTGTATTTTTTGTAACAAAATGTACAAACTAATAAGGATGGGATTTGATAAGATTTACCAATATAGGTAAAATATTGCAGGCTGTGCACAGTTTGATATTAGAACAAGGCTAATACATGTGGACCTTTTTGCACACAAGGCAACTCATGAGCCTCTAACCTAAAAGTTGATTTTAGGTGCAGGAGGAGGAGACAGGCTTAGACTTTGTACCCAAGCAGTCTGTGCCAGACACTGACGCACAGGAGGCTTTAATCTTTAAGCAGATAGTGATTCTTAGCCTGACCTCTTTCCTCCTCAAATGGCCCGCTGTCTCATGCCTTCATATTTTGCGAGTTCCTCACGGGCATGAGTGACATCCAAGTCACTCATGCAATACAACTGTACTCAAATTCCTGTTTGAGTACAATTGACGTTGGAACTTTAGCAAGAACGCATCTCGTTCAGCACTGACCTGTTTCTTGGGGAGAAGAGGTAGACGGACCAGCCCTCTCTGCTCTCACACCAGTCGGGTTTGTAGACTTCCATCATCTTCTGCACACGGAAACAGATGCTCTGCAGGAGAGAAGAGACAGAGACAACTAAATAAACTCACTGGTGTTTGAAAGTCCATTACATCAGCGCAGAACTTTTCACACCAAAGACCAGCTGGGAAAATACTTGACCTTTGACCTTTGAGTTCCACCAGGCCTTGATCAATTTGTCAGAAGGTTCAATAAACTTCAGGTAATTTTTTTTGGCAATGATGTCATGATTTGGGCTTTACAGGTTAAACCACTGAGTTGTTCAGTGTGTCGTCACAAAGGAACGGAAGTGCTATAGACCCTTAATTGTTTGTAAACATTCCGGGCTTAGCTGGAGGCGGGAAGCTCGATTCCTATCTATTTCCATTGTAGCTGTTGTCATAGTAACGATAAACAAATGTCTAACTGTTTTTGGAAATATCAGATAAACCTTATTTTATCGTCTCAAATGTCATTCCTCTTGTTCTGGCACCTTAAGCCACAACAGGACCACATTTTTCAGTTGTAGTTTTACACTTAAAATCGCTAGTTTTAGTTTAATCTTATTTCTCTTGATCACTTCCTGCCTCCAGCTGATGTCACTGATGATGTCAGCAGTTAAAGGGTCTATACGTCTGTAATGTAATGCCTTACAGCCTGATTTTAATTTATAAAACAGCTTTTTCATTATTTTTGTTGTAAGAGAGAAATAAAGAAAAATTAAAAAAATAAGGAACTCTCTGACGCGTCTGTGCTGTCCCGGGAGAGTAAACAAATGCACCCCCGGAGGATCCAAACAGAAGTCATGTTTGTGAAGACTGAGCTCTTTCTAACCCACTCTGGACACGCCTGTTCTTTTTTCTTACCCAATGATAATGTCCAGGTTCGCGTTTGGCTACGAGAGGAACAGGACTGTTCAACCTTCCTAAAGAAGAGTGCACTCGCCAGAAGTTGGAATTTCTTTCTGGGATTCAACGACTTTATCAACCAACCTGATGGATGCTTGGTGAACCTTGGCCAGAATCAAAGTGGTTTAACTTTTATAACCAACGCGAGTGCCATAACCCGATGGGAGGCCAGGCTGAGCGGTGAGTCAATCAAAACGCGTGTTAGCGTGTGTGTTAGCGTGTGTGTTAGCGTGTGTGTTAGCGTGTGTGTTAGCGTGTGTGTTAGCGTGTGTGTTAGCGTGTGTGTTAGCGTGTGTGTTAGCCATTTATAAAACTGTGTTGCACATGTCAACTCCTTATAACTGCATTATATGAAGTAACTTCACTTTTGCAGTGATATTTATATTTATAATACTACAAATGTGGAATGAGCGGAAAGAGGGGCGGAGTTAACTGAATTGAAGCATCTTGTCTTCCGGGTTTGAAAAATACCTCCAGAAAATACTTATATTTCTCTCAAAAATACTCCATAGTGATAGAGGTACAATATATCATATAAATGCCTATACTTTACTTTGGAATGGCTAAAATAGCAGGATACAGCTTCTTTAAAGTCATTTCATCAGCAGGACATCAGAAAGCGCTGCACATTCCTGACGCGTTACTCACGTAGTCGGTTTCCTCGTCCAGGTCGGCCCGGTCCTTCTTGGCGGCCACTTGAGGAAACACGTCCGTGATGAGCGCAGCGTGCGGCGCCTTCCCGTTGCAGTCCCTGTGGTCCGTCCTGAACCCCGAGCTGCCCGCCATCGACCCGGCCGCGATCGAGCCCACGCCCGAGCCGCTCCTCCGCCAGAACTCCTGGGGGACGTGCGGCGGGTTGGCGGGCGGGTTGGCGTTAGGGACGTTGGCGGTCCTCAGCAGCTCGGGCAGCTCCAGGGAGAGGGCGCGCCGGTCTCGCCTGGTGCCGTAGTGGCGGGACAGCACTGGGGCGGGTGCGAGGCGTTGTGGGTGTGATGGGCTTTGTGATGGGGAGAGCGTGGTGGGAGAGGAGGGACTCTTGCTCCGGGGCGAAGGGGAACGGGTGAGGCGAGCGGCTGCTGTGGACGCGCAGGCTGCCCCCACCAGACCGTAACCACGCCGACCCAGGCTGTTCGAGCTGGACCTAAGTGAGACAGGAAAACGAGAGATAATAGAGTTATTATATAAGAAGAGTCTTTTTAATATTTCTTTGTCAACACAGCAATAAGCACATCAAGACAGGAACACCAAGGTTATTGGATTGGACAAATACAGAGACATTTTCTACACTAGGATGAATGGACCAATGAGGCACTCGTGCACTCATGCCTTTCTTGGCTTAAAGGGATATTTCAGGATTTTTGACATTGGGCCTCATTTCCTAGTTATCCAGAGTGTTGTTGATGTCTGGAGATATTTTTTCTCAAATTCATGCAGTTCTTATATTTGAAGAGTCTAGTGGCGCTAGACTAGGGCAAGGCTAAAGCATTTCTATGGTATCAGTTAGCCTGCATTAAAAACAGTCTGACCCACTCCACAGTGCACCTGAGGTAAATCACTTATAACTCCAGACTAACCATATAAATGTCTGTGTCGATAGAATAATTTTAACCATTTTGCATTTAAAATAACTTATATTTGAGCAGCATCAGCTTCGTGGCTGTAAGCTAACGCAGCGGCGGAGTGATCTGCGAGAAAATAGTCCCTAAAAATGCGGTAATTCATGTGATACAAGGTCAGTTATATTTAAAAATTATTCTATCGACACAGACATTTATATGGTTAGTCTGGTGTTATAAGTGATTTACCTCAGGTGCACTGTGGAGTGGGTCAGACTGTTTTTAATGCAGGCTAACTGATACCATAGAAATGCATTAGCCTTGCCCTAGCCTAGCGCCACTAGACTCTTCAAATATAAGAACTGCATGAATTTAAGAAACAAATACTTTTAAAGTTAACAACAAACTTCAGAGATGAACAGCCACAGTTCATCTCTGAGGGGTATACTGTACTACCAAACTGGATTGGACGGTTAGCGGGGTATGATTAGCATTAACCCGGGTTTTGTGGTACTACAGAGCTGAATGACGGAGATCTCCATGGAAACATGCCCTTAGCCATGACCTGTTCTGGACCAGGTTTCGTTATCCAGCTTAAATAGTCGGCTCTTTGACCAATCAGAGGAGAGAACCATCCGCTTTGTCACCCAAACTCTGTTTGCAGAGCAGAGAGGGAAGAGGAGGAAGCACCTTGATCAGCGGCAGCAGAAGTCCTTTATGTGAAAGCGCGCATGGATTTTATAAAGTAGTGACATCGTGTGGGAAACTTTTACCACATGTGGCTGACGCAGATTTTAGATGACGATATGAAAAAGTATTATTTATATGAACATCCTCCTTAGGTGCTGCTTGGTTCAGACTCGTGCCGTTCGTGGCGCTGTGTAATATATATTTAGAGACAGATCCTGATATTCAGATGAACTGTGTCTCTGCTGTGATTGGCCGCTTGGCACTGACTCCTCCTGTATCACATGAACGCCTCACAATCCTCAGAGAAACCCAGGGTTAACTAAACGGACTGAGAACATGCTGTGTAGTACAACTTATTCAGAAGCTCCATGTCTGGGTTTAGAGGAACTAATCCAGGACATGTTCAACCAGCTTTGTAGCAAAGCCCTCACAGCAGCTGGGAGTTGTTGTTTTTGAAAGCACAAGACGACAAATTAAAACTTCCTTGCCCTAGAACTAATTTTCTGAAGTCCACACATGACTCAGCCATCAGTCTCCGCACGCAGAACAGAGGTGTTAGAAACAAAGTACTACTGTGCTTAAGTACAGTTTTTAAGGATCTGTACTGACTTGTTGAGAACTTATTATTTTTATTGCACTACATTTCTAATTAGGCTCCAAAGTAAAAAGTAAATTTGTCCATGTGCCTAATAAAGCACTCTCTATGAACAGTAGAGTGAAGAGCGGAGAGAGACACTCAACAAATTGTCAGAGTTGGCAATAGTGGCACGAACCTGTGACACTGATGACAGAAATCAAATCAATTTGAAACTAGATTCATCTCAGCACGAGTAGAACCGTAACTATTTCTTGTACCAAACTGGTGCCTCTGAAAACATGTCAGAAGTAACAGGGGAACAATGTTTAAAATTTACCTTCGGCTCCAACCGGACTGTGGAGCGAAAGGGCGCCCCCAGTTGTGGTAGTTGGAACTGCGACCATGACGCTAGAAAACACACACAGAGATTCAAGTGTTTACAAAGAGGTAATCGTGCAGTTTTTCTTATTGCTCTCACAACAAATGACTTCCTGTACATTCACAGATCTCCTCATTGGTCCATAATCCAAATGTGGTCATTTCCTTTGTAGAAAACAACATCTCCACTTTAGTAGCTCCTACGGACTCCACACTTTCCAGACTTGGACTCAACGCTTTCTGAGGAAGGTTTTTGGCTTTTACTAAATGTGTTCCTCTGTAAGAACTAAGAAGAGTCACACAAAATAATCTCCAGTTCTGTTTATGCTGATGGAACATTCTGAGTCATTTGTACATAAATGATTAAATCTTGTAATAAATAATCCAATATCATTTGACAGAGAAAGTGCAGCGTCTTAATTATATCCATGTAAATATAATTATAGTAAATTTCACGTGTCCTGTTTATTCAGATATAAGTTGGTAATATCACTTGTTCTTATTAACGACAAGTATTACTGATACAACTTTATACATTTATAATTAATGCCGCCGCTTGTAAATAGGACCAAATCCTCACTGCATTGACGTCATTTGATGTAGATTGTCGGCCTGGATTTCGGAAACTTGCGTTCATAAGTCGGACGCTCTCCTGCAGGGGTGCACCCTCAGTTTTTGTGACATCACAATGTATTTTAAAGGGACTAGAGCAGGGGTAGGCAAGTTTGCTCGACGAAGGGCCAATTTTTGTCACTGTAAAAAAGACCAAGGGCCGGACCTGCCAATCTTAGCCCAAAGTAAAGCACCATTTTCTTCAAATGCCAGTGTCGTATGTACATGATTCGATTTTTTCCCCCCAATGTTTGCCCCATTTTTCTACACATTTTTTTCTTGTTTTCCCAATTTTTTTATTACAAATTCTCCCCATTTCCCCCAATTTATTCCCTATTTTCCCCCATTTTTTTTTTTCTTCAAATTTCTTAACAGTGGAGATGATATTGTAAATCTGCAGATCTTCCACAAATTAGTGTTTTTTTGGTTCTAGATGACAAATATTTGAGTATAAGTATCAGAAAAGTATCGATCAGGTATCGGTATCGGATAAAAATGAACCGTACACTGCCCTAATTGAGTGTTCTGTTTGGAAAGAATTGACAGTATTTCACACATTTTTAGATTACAATAACAGGCATTTGAGCTCAGATTTGTGTAAAAATATAATCTTCAAAATCATTCAAAACATCCTGAGGGCCAGAGCTTCTGTGCTGGAGGGCCGGATTTGGCCCTCGGCCCTGACGTTGCCTACCCCTGGACTAGATGCAAGTTGGTCATTTTATACTCACTACTGCCACCTCAGGTCTTACGTGTAACTGCAGTCTCTATATTAAGCTCGTGCATGACGGAACTTCAGACCCGAATTAACACCTTTCTGAGTGACAGTGCAGGATTTTAGAGGCAGTTGTGGTGAACAGGTCTGGGCTCATTCTACACATTAGGTCAGGGGTCACCAACCTTTTTTCAGCCGAGGGCTACTTCAAGAGCATTGAGTTGTTCGAGAGCTACCAGTTAAAACAAATCCTAAAGACTTAAACGTACACTGTTTACTTATAGGATGTTGACCCCATATTATATCAATAGCTTTATTTTCACAAGAACAGAAATAATTGTATTTTTAAGAATCAGATTCAAGAAATGAAGTGTTTTACACCTTAGAAAAAGTCTCAAGGGCTACTGGGCATGCCCCAAAGGGCACCTGGGTGCACGTTGGTGACCCCTGCATTAGGACATGGCTGGAACATGTAGGGGGATGAAAATACTTAATTTTAACGTTTTTAAACTGTTGAGAATTTCTATATGCGCCCTTTTGAAACTCTAACTCAGTCAGTTTGTTCTGGAGCCGGCGCTGCCTCATTAATGTAAGGGGTGGAGTCGGACCTGCGCTTATAATGTATGTGAGAAAGAAAGGGAAAAAGTTTTTGTGACTTATAATGAGGCCAAATTCGCTTTGGCGGGTGCTCGAGCCTCGTCGCACCACGGGATCGGCGCCCACTTGAGATAAAGTTTCTTTTTTCTTTTGGGGTTTTCTTGGTCATTAGTTTTTGGATTTGCATTTTCTTCTCTGGCTGCCTGTGGCACGCGCCACTTCCATCCTTTTACGGTGAGTGAGGCGGTGACATATGCTAATTAATCCTCACACACACACGCACTTCCACTGTGGCGTTCACCAACATCAAAACACAGGTGCGAATGATTTTCCCGACTGAAGAATATGTCGTGCATCTGGCTCAGCTTTTCTCACGGTGCCTTCTTAAGTACTGGTTTTAAAGATGCCGCCCTATTGCTTGTATAACCACAGTTTTGCGCTTTTTAATCCTATTATTGTATCACGTGCAAACTGCACAGACTCGTACATTTGTTGTACACATAAAGCCGTATTCTCTGTATCCGTGTTTTCGTGATAACATAACCAGGCTGTTTGTCGTCGCTCGTCTGATGCTCTCAGCGTGACGGGACTAATTATACGCTTTAGTCTGGGAAACGTATGGCTCACAGCGAGACAGCGAGCCGCCGCCAGAGGAGAACAAACCTATCCGTGCGTCTCTATAGAAACTGCGAGGGGGGGCGACGGGTCAACTCCGAATCACGGGGGAAATGTCGGGTTTGGGGATGTGAGGAAATACAGGAGGAGGATGTGAACTCGGACAGGAGTCTCGATTATCCTCAATACAGTTTTCAAGTTGGATCAGAAGAGAAAACCTTTTGGATGGTGGTACAGGACAACACTGAGGCCACAGCCGCAGGACTTTTAATGTTGGTAAAAAATAAATGTTTTTCAATGAAACTCATGGATGGTATTGTGTCTCAGGGCTCTTTGAATCACTGACATCAATCTCAGACGCCTGTGATGATCAGTTGTCAGGTGAGTCCAGTTAAAGGAATAGGCCACCGTTTTTACATACTGAGATATGTTCTTACCTTAGACAAGTTCATTTGTACCTGTCTGGTCTTCACGTGTGCCTCCGTAACGTAAACACAGCACAGACGGCGTTAGCATTTAGCCTCTCTCTTCTCCTCTATAGCTCCAAACGAGGTGAAGATAGAAGCTACC
The DNA here is from genome assembly GCA_007210695.1 of Neogobius melanostomus. NCBI lineage: Eukaryota > Metazoa > Chordata > Actinopteri > Gobiiformes > Gobiidae > Neogobius > Neogobius melanostomus. The sequence continues at coordinate 5,203,920 of VHKM01000122.1, read as the reverse complement.
AAACTCTTCCACGTTTTCCCTATTTAAATATGGTTACATGAAGTGTTACACCATAAAGTATAATTACACAAAATTAAACAATGTGGATTTTCTAAGCGGATAAAAAGGGGAACGTAAGGCGTAATAATACCAGGAGTAATTCGACATCCGCGCAGTGATATCTTCACTTTACTGCGCGGACGCCGAATTACTCCTGGTATTATTACGCCTTACGTTAACCTTTTTATCCGCTTAGAAAATCCACATTGTTTAATTTTGTGTAATTATACTTTATAGTGTAAACTTCACGTAACCATATTTAAATAGGGAAAACGTGGAAGAGCTTGGTAGCTTCTAGAGAAGGAGAGGCTAAATGCTAACGCCGTCTGTGCTGTGTTTACGTTACTGAAGGCACACGTGAAGACCAGACAGGTACAAATGAACTCGTCTAAGCTAAGGTAAGAACATATCTCCGTATGTAAAAACAGTGGCCTATTCCTTTAAGGGAAAAACTACCGAAAAAGGACACTCCACATTATTAAGCAGACCACCATTTCCAAGCAATAAGGGAAAGAAAAAGGATCTCTGCTGATGAAAAGTGTGAAATAGTTGAATGCCTTGGACTAGGTATGAAAACCTTCGATATTTTATGGAAGATTAAGCATAATCATTGTACTGTTAAGAGATTTGTGGCTGATTCAGAGCACACACGGGTTTGTGCAGATAAAGGCGGTTTCTGCCGGACAAACACATCAGCTTAAGAGAACAGCTGCTACAAAACAGCAAACAGGTATTTGAAGCTGCTGGTGCTTCTGGAGTCTCCCGAACATCAAGGTGTAGGACCTCCAGAGGCTGCAGTTGTGCATAAACTATCTATCCGGCCTCCCCTAAACTGTTCATTTAATGCTGATGAGGTGTGAAAATGACCTCTGAACAATATGTGGAGTTTCTGACTGACCACTTTCTTCCATGGTTCCAAAAGAAGAGCTGTGCTTTCCCTAACAAAATCATCTTCATGCATGACAGCGCACCATGTCCTGCTGTAAAGAATACCTCTGCATCATTGGCTGCTATGAGCATAAATGAGAGAAACTCATGATGTGGCCCCCCATCCTCCCCTGACCTCAACCCTACTGAGAACCTTTGGAGCCTCAAGAAAAGCATCTATGAGGGTTGGAGGCAGTTCACATCCAAACAGCAGCTCTGAGAGGCGATTCTGACGTCCTGCAAAGAAATCCAAGCAGAAACTCTCCAAAAGTGTACAAGTTTAATAAAGGAAAAGTTGTGGAGACGATGTAACAACGGAGTCACGTAAACACAGTTTTAAGATCTTTCCACCCTGGGACCTAGTGTGGAAAATGATTGTTTACAGAACCCCAAAACAGCGAGTTCGTGAGGATGATCGGGTTGATAACATATTTTTGCGTTTAGTCCTGAGCTTGACTTTGTGCAGACGGGGCCATAATCTAACCATTTTGAGTCCAATTTAAAACTTGTTCAAACATTGCATTTTGAGTCATTTGAATCAAATCAGGTTTTCTGGATTACAAGTAGATCAGCTTTTGCATGATGGTACAGGAACCGTTTGTAGACGCCTATGACGGCTTTAAGTTTTGGGACGGGAACAGTGAAATGTGTAAAATCTCATCTGGTGAGTCTGAAAGTCTTAAACCCGCCATATGAGACTAATACTGTGTTATTATTATGAGAACTACCCGTCGTCGTAGTAACAGCTGTGGCATTTGCAGAGGCCATGTTGTATTAATAGTAGTAAGCCTCAAACTCATGATCAAAGAAGCTGAGACAGTCGGAAACTCAAAATCCTCCCACAACTTAATTTAACAGCGTTATCCTTTAAGCTGTCGACGGCCAAGTTTTGTGGCGCCGCGAGGAAATTTTACACAACAAACCAACTATGGCCGCTCCTCTCTTGGATCCGAACCTCTTCCTCCTTAAGTCCATAGAATTCATTTGACAGCGTCCAAACATTTGCTCCTTCATCCCGCGGATAATTAGCGTTATTGTTTATAATGTCACCCCCGCCGTCCACCGCGGCTCAGATAACTATGTTCAGCCTCTGCAGAGTTTGTGGTCCGGATAATTAGCCCCCGAGACCGTTCGCCGGTGTCAAAACACATGAAGAAACTGTAGGTCCGGTTCAGGCCGGATGGGTCATTATTTTTGTGGTAGAGATGCTTTTTTAACAACTCCACACAAAGTTGTAGAAAGTCGGTGAACAATTGTCTTTAACATTTCTGTCTCAGAGGCAAGAAAAGAAAAGAAAAGATTTGAGTTTGATGAATGTGCAGATCTTTATAGATTTTATTCACGATATGAATTGGCAAAATCATATTACTTTAAAAAAAAAACTCAATTTGGTCTCTAACATATAAACTTTCACCTAAAAACAAAAAAATCTTCAGAATAACATGTTTATTATTATTGCACTGGTTTCTCTATAGTTTTATTTGGGAAACTGTCATTTCAAGAGCCTTTTTATCACATTGGTACGACAATATCTCCACCTAAGTAGCACCTGCAGACTACAGACTCCTACAATAATAGCGAATGTAGTGAGTGAGTGGTTGGTGGTGGTCGGAGGGGCCGATGGCGCAAACTGGTAGCCTCGCTTCTGTCAGTCTACCCCAGGGCAGCTGTGGCTACAATAGTAGCTTACCACCATCAAGTATGGAGTGAATGAATAGTGCAATGTAAAGCGTCTTTGAGTGTCCAGAAAAGCGCTATATAAAACCGATGCATTATTAAGAGAAAAAAAACAATACAAAATCAATTTCTGTGAACTTATTTGGTCAATAAGCCAAAATCCATACTCATATTTTATGAACAAAGATTTAGAACAAAGACCCTCCTGGAACCGACACCTTAACGTGGTGGAGGGGTTTGAGCCCGAATGATCCTGGAGCTCTGTTGTCGGGGGCTTCGTGCCCTGGTAGGGTCTCCCATGGCAAACAGGTCCTAGGTGACGGGTCAGACAAAGAGCGGTTCAGAAGCCCCTTATGAGAGACCAACAGGCCCGGTTAGAACCATGAGGCCGTCCTTCTGTTGACCCACCACCTGCAGGAGGAGCCATAGGGGCTGGTGCAGCTCCAACAGCTGCCCCCATGACCCGGCAACGGACAAGTGGAAGAAGATGGATGGATGGATTTATGCTGAAGTCAAACCTATTTTGCCGAACCCTGTACACAAGGGTGTAAGTTTAGTGTCGTTATTGGTGGAGACACACTCTCCTCTGGCACTTGACTTGTGACTAAACTGAGTTATGGAAAGAGCATAGCAACTATTTTCTGATCGTATTTGAGGAAAACATCTGTTCTAAACATCTGACCTAACTACAGACATCGCATGTTTCTGACGAACAGGTAAATGCAGCGCACCTGATGAGGCTCCATAAACGGACTGTAGCTCAGTTGTAACGCCTCATTTGAAAGAAAACTGAAAGCAACGATTTTTGTCGCATTGGTGCGGTTTTCTCTAATTTTGTAAGTGTTTTTGTCATGTTTTCATCTCTTTTATGTCCTTTTTTTCTTGTATTATTATTATTTTTTTTTTTTTGTCGTGTTTTCGCCACGTTTTTGTCTTTTTTGTAGTGTTTTCATCACTTTTTCCAAGAAGCTTTCAGATTTGGGTAAAGCCAAACTGGGGAAAATGTGCTCGGTTCAGGTGGGGTTAAGAGGTTAAAGGAAAGTAACTAGACCACTCCCTGCTGCTTGTGTTGTGTGTTTGTGTCTTACCAGCGACAGGGACCGCTGCTCCAAACTGCCTTTGCTCATGAGGCTCGACTGCCGGGACTCCCTGAAGCTCCGCCTCTCAGAGCTGTACGAGCCCCGCGACCCCAGCTCCAGGTGACCGTTGGGCGTCAGCGTGCAGATCCTCGGGTCTGAAACCAGTCCAGGGGAAACAGAACGATTAGAAAAGGGAAAGCAGCCGTTATGACATCGAGGTTTGCACGTTCTGGCCTGAAAAGAACCAGCCCGTCTCTCACTCTGTCCCGACACATGAATGAGACTATAAATTCCTCTTTGTGAATGAATGTAAAACTGAATGTCTGTCTTGCGCTACGTTTGGTGATGAATGTGCTCTGTGTTCACTGGAATAAAACACCTCCCGTCTCAAAGGTTTTCAAAATAACTGGGTTTATACCAAGGGTTTCTATGTGTGTCATCAATCCACCTTTATTTCAGCAGATCTTACATTTCCAAGTTATTCCCAAGGCTTTGGTCAAATCATTCATTTGAAATATACACAAATTTGTCTTTGATTTGAACGACTTATGTCAAGAAATCTGTCCATGAGGCAAGATTTTTTTTACACTTAAATTAGAGAAAGATCTCATGGCACTGAAAATTAGATTAAAAATAATCTTAATGTACTTGAAATGATATTGTTGTTATTTGTGACCCGCCGTGGTTTCCAGGGATACAAGTCAGCAGACTCACTTTCTCGCAAATGGAGAAACAAGCGTCAATACTTTGATATGTTCTTACCTGAGCTTAGATGAGTTGATGCAAAACTGTCTGGTCTTTGTGCGTGCGCTCAGTCACGCAAAAAGACCAAAGATGTTGTTAGCATTTGGCCTCTCCCAGCATATTCCTATAGCTCCAAACGGGGGTGAATTGGAAGCTACCACGCTCTTCCACAAGCACAAAGACCAGACAGGTGCGTATCAACTCCTCTAAGCTCAGGTAAGAACATATCTCAGTATGGAAAAACAGTGGCCTGTTCCTTTAACAGGCATTTGATCTCTGACTTGTGTAATAATGTTCCTCAAATTCACCTTGGGGCCAGAGGTTCTATGATAGAGGGCCGGTTTTGGCCCCCGGGCCTGAAGTGGCTCTGCTGTCGATGAATCAATTACCAAAAATAATAGTTAGTTGCAGCTCTTTCGTTGTGGCATTGTTTTAATAAGCTTCTGCGATGTCCAAAGATCCAGTGCAGCAATTTTCTATTCTTTTTATTATTATATTTTTTTAAGATGTTGTATTGACGATGGGAGAGTGTGACCACTGCGCAAAGCCTTCTCCAGCACATCCCAAAGATTCTCAACGGGGCTAAGATCTGGACTCTGTGGCGGACAATCCTTCTCCTGCTCCCTCATCCACTCTTTCATAATGTGAGCCCAATGAATCCTGGCATTATCATTCAGGATGTTCAGGTAAGACTTAAGGCTTAAAATTATACAGTCAGGTTCAAATCAAGGCTAAGGTGGAACTAAATTAGGAAAACCATGTCTAAAAGAAACTAATATTGCGATAACTATCATTTGCCAATGTATTGTAGCTCCATTCTCACCGTGTTACTGCAGCACGGTGTAGTTACTATTCCACCCAAGGCCATAATGATCTGTACAAGTGCCTCTTCTGCTGATATTTAAAAAAAAACACAATGTGGTTTTTCTAAAGGCTTCAAATTCAATACAAAAACTACTTTTGAACCACGCGATGTTGTCTTCTTTCCCTGGGTACAGCGTATATCTTACTCGGAGAGAGGATTCTTTGGAAACACTTGAGTGAACGGACCACGGCAGAATTCAATTTGACAGACAGGTGAATAGATATAGTGTATCTGATCTGAACAAAACCAAGATAAAGGAGGAAAAACCCTTGCAAGTTTCTCTTGTAACTTTGCTATTTATGAAGGAGAAGCTTTGTACTGAATGTACTGCATGTCTTTCGTCTTCTGGTATTTCTAATTGGAGCCTTGACCCTCTAAGGCTGCCGTACTTTTTCTGAACAGAGCTGCAAGAAATGTGAAATATTAAAACAAGGGGAACGTGCGTCGTTTGTAATGAAAAGTGTGAAAGTAGAGATGGACGGGTCGTATGAGGGTTCAGACGACTCTGGTGTTGTTTTTGGCAGCCCTCTTAGTCTTAGGATCTTGTGTTCTTAAATGCAGACTGTAGACTAGACTTCAGCGCTCTGTGAAATCTTTAGCTTCAAACCTGGCGTAGTAACTGGCAGGACACACACATGATGATGTTATGCACAGTAGTGGTCTCTCCCCAAGCTGTGGTGCACATGCTGGTGTTTGATCATGTTTCTGCGGCGTGGAGTTTGCCACATGCTCTTTAATACTGGCCCTAGAGCAGCACCATCAGTATAGTAGTACAGTAGAGTTTGTAGTTCGTCCTGCGAGCGCTTCATAAGAGACGTGAGGCTGCGCACGATGTTGATGTAGAGAAGGAGAGCGATGTGGAAACAGCAAAGTGCTCATTGTCAGCGCTGTATGTTGCATACCACGCCTCAGCCCATTCTTTTTTTGTCTCTAAAGGGCCTATCTCACCTGCCATGGTCATGGAAATATCTCCCAGAAGGCGATTAGTCTTCAGGTAGTCTCAGTTTGATTTGATTTCAGTGGAGTCTCCACATGGTCTCCTAAAGGTCTCCACAGTCTCAAACAGCTGTGGCAATGTGCGAACACTATTTGTTGTCCTCAACCTGTGAGACGTTTCTGTGACGCAATGTCCCGCAATGTCTCCAAGACCTGTCAGATACCAAGGAGATCTCAAAGAGACTATACAACTCTTTGAGATCTCCTTGGTTTCTGACAGCTGAGAACTCTCGGAGACCATGCAGAGACCGCATGGAGACTTTTTCAAAACTGAAATCGAACTTGTTTGTTTTCACCGAGACTACCTGGAGACTCGCCTTAGCTCCAGGGAGATGTCTCAGAGAGATGCCAACTGGTCTCTAATCTCCGAGCCGGTGAGATATGCCCTTAAGCGACCAGCGAAAGCACCGTTGTTTGTAGCAAGATTCCAACTTTGTCTTGAGCAACGGTGTTGTTGCACCAGACGGAAGATGATGCATTTAGTCATTTTGACAAAAATGCTTTTTAGTTTTAGTCTAGTTTTAGTCAGTTTCATTAAAAATATAGATATATTAAAGGGACTAGAGGCAAGTTGGTCATTTTTATACTCACTACTGCCACCTCAGGTCTTACTTGTAACTGCAGTCTATATTAAGCTCGTGCATGACGGCACTTCGTACCCGAATTAACACCTTTCTGAGTAGGGCTGAACGATTTTGGAAAATAATCTGATTGCGATTTTTTTCTTCAATATTGCGATTGCGATTAAATATGCGATTATTGTTGCAAGGTCTTCTCATGTATTTTTCACCTAACACAAGCAATAAATCAGTCTGTTTCATAATAAACAATATTAGATTAATTGGAAGTGAAAATTGCAACAATAAAGCAAACAAATTGTTGCCTGACATATTCAAAATGTGTGAACATGTGGACTGCACTTCTTAAAAACTGTCTGAACTTAACAGTACAGTCTATAATAAAGTATAAATTATATAGATATTTAAAGAAAAAAAGATAAAACTCACTGATCCAGTCATGTACATCACCCAGGTGCAGGAAAAGTAAGAACAAACGTCTGCTTTAACTAGTTCGAAAAGTTTTAGGAAATCAAACTCCCAATTAATACAAAATAAACTATTTATTATTTCGGCCAATCAAATCTCTGTCTGAGCTGCGACTCGTAGTTGCTTCAGATGCGCGTTATTGATGGACACGGAGAGGCCAGATGGAGCACACGCCAAAACACAGTGGAATTAGGAGCAGCATTCTGGTTTTGGGATGAAACTTTGGACAATATGAAGAAAGAGAAGAACATTGACGCAAGGAGACGGAGACATGAGGTGCCAAACACAGACACGTTTTACTTTCTCTTTGACTCGCAGCCATTTAGTGACATTTCAGCTTAAACAGCACATTTCCTCAGCAAAATAAGACATGGCACGGACTCCTGCCTCGGATCGTAGTTTCCAACACTTTTCATACAGCAGTTTAGTGTTTATATCTAGCGTCTGTACTGGAGCGCATATGCGGTAGATGCAAAGGTAAATAAAGCACATGACACATCGCCTCCGCGGATACTTTATGGTCATGAACCGTCATTATGCTTTTGAGATAAGTTCTTTATCCACAACATTCCCAAACATAAGCCTCCTAAACTGAGCCACAAACGACTCTTTACTCTTTACAAGCAACACAGGCTCACCTATATCTCTGTGGAGGCAGAGACGTGTGAATCCGGAGGTGAGGGAGGAGTTTCTGTGATCATCAGAGCGTGTAGTAGCAGCGAGAGAATGGCGTGATGAGCGCTGCGGCTAACGCTATGCTAACAGAGAAGAAAGCAATAGTCCTTTGCGGTGGCTGCATGATAAACGCTGATATTTTCACAGTACATCCACAATCTACCGCGCACCTTAACTAGACTGAGACGTAAACAAAAACACGCGGTGGAGCGGACTTTGCTGCCATATCTCGCTGCTTCATTCACTTCCAAAATCGCGTGCCCTGCGATTACGAAATCGCGTTGTGTAATATCGCGATAAAATTGCAAATGCAATTAATCGTTCAGCCCTATTTCTGAGTGACAGTGCAGGATTTTAGAGGCAGTTGTGGTGAACAGGTCTGGGCTCATTCTACAGGAAAATACTTAATTTTAACATTTTTAAACCGTATAGTCCCTTTAAGTATTAGTATTTCCGAAAAGGAATTTCACCACCTCGTGACATCAGCAGGTGGAACAGAGCGGTTATAGCTTTGGAGAAGACGACGAACTGAAGAAGAAGGACAACACAAGCGTTTTGGACGTAACTCACCCGACAGTTTGATGGAGTCGTGTTTCTCGCTCTCGTCGAAGTTGGAGGAGGAGTGATCGTCGTCTGAGTACGAGCGGTTGGCGTCGCCCTGAAGAAAAACATATAGAGGAGACTCAGAGTATTGACATGGTTTAGGTTTCGGGACTCGTTGGCAGCATGTTTTGGTGGAACAAATATAGTCACTTTTGGTCATGTTTTAAACCAAAAATGTGGCATTTCCAGAGAAACCTTCTGACACAACCACAAAGAGCTTAAATTTTTTGTAACATTGCATTAAACAGATTGTTTTGGTCTCATTAAATTTGATAATTTCTTGGTCAATATCGTCTGAAATTACAATCACAGAGGTCTATCAGAGGCTAATGTCATGGGAGCAGATAAAATTACCTCAAAAATAGATTTAATATGAAGCCCCTGTCTCCTACATGTGCTCAGTCCACACAGCAATAAACACCGTAATTACATTATTGATCCGATCCATTCGTTCAAAACTCAACTCTCTGTTTATCTGGGTCTAAATAGGTTTAACATAAGGGTTAGAGAAGTGTAGAAATAGAACAGAGACAAACTACGCATATTGTTTTTAAACAGCTGTACAATGCCATTCGATCACAATGGCCTCAGTGTGGTGCGAGACTTGATGCCTGATGAATGAAGTGAAGTATGAAGTGCGAAAACTCACCATTGAAACCCTTAAAACGGTCCTGAGAAACGACAGAGTCCTGCGACATTGCTGTGAGACGCGCTCCATGGAGGACGTACGCTGATTATAGCGCGTGAGGGGAAGAGGCAAGGAGGGCGCAGCCTGCAGCATGTGAGTCCACCTGAGCTCTGTTTGCGAACGATCTGACCAGCCATTTTCTACCATTTTCGTCGCGTCTCATTAACGTAAACTCTCGTCTCATCATGTTTTTAGCTCATTTATCGCTACGTTAAAAAAAGGTGTGTCAACGAAATGATATCGTTATCGTCTTCATTGACCAAAACAACACTGACGCACTATCTCTGTTGGACTGCACTAACTTAAAGCAGTACTAAGTAACTCATGCCCCTTAATTGTCCGTGAGAGTAAATACTACGCTGACAGAAAAGACAAAGGGATATTGTTCATCCAATTACACAATGGAGATCATTTTTTTCACTCAAACTTGGCTGCAAATACTGTTTAAGTGGCGCTAGCTCGCAGTTAGCTTTGCCCGTTAGCCTGTTAGCTTCTTCTTCATGATTCCATTAGTGTGTATTGCGCCTCCGACCCGGTGGCAGTCAAGTTGCAAGCATGGTTTTCTGGCCAGAGACACCAGGGGAGATGAAAGACCCCCCAATCATCCCATTAACACTTGTATTACCTCCAGAGGGACTACGGAAAGGAGTTATTAAGGTAAACAAGTTACTTAGTACTACTTTAAACTAACTCGCGGGGATATTCACCTAAACAGCCCTGAGTCAGTTCAGCGTCCAATGGCATCTCCTGCTACAGCACAATGAATGCAAAGTGCAATGCAAAGTTGTTTCTGCTTTTAACACCACCTATAAACAACATTTGTGTAACTTTATTTATGTTTAAAACAGCAGAACAGTTACAGCCTTAGGCCTGTATTACTGTGAGCGTCCATTATTAGCCTTTTTTTTTTTTTTCTTGATGGCCCGACGTCTCAGAGAAAGTGGATAGCTGTGGAGGTTGTTGTGAACTTACCTCGGCCTGGAAGCCCTCCACCAGGATGGCCACCAGCAGGTTGAAGAGGACGTAGTTCCCGAACGTCATGAGAGCCACGAAGTACAGCGCGGCCAGAGGAGACGTGGCCGCCATGCCGTTGTACAGCACCACGTTCCAGTCCTCCTGAGTCAGAATCTGCAGACATCATTTATCATTAGGGATGTAACGATTCATCGAAAATCGATTTAAAATCGATTTAATATTCATAAAATGTGAATCGATGTAAAAAATAAAATAATCGATTTTAAAGCCACCCTCAGCTGCTCCATTTTGCGCGACCGAAATAGACCGGAACATAGCTCGTTGTTCTAACAACGTTAACTTTTTCTCAAGACAAGCTCCACACCTCCCCGCCTCACCCCCAACACACGCCACACCATGTAAACACATACACGTGTAGGCATCGAAGCAGCAGACGCAGCTAAAGTTAGCGGCTACGAGATTAGCGTTAGCGGCTAACGCAGAGTTTAGCATTTGACAGAAGTTTACCAAAGATCGTAAACTGACAAACATCTGACCAACCTGCTCTGATTCTGCTGAAATCCTCATCAAATGTCCGCTTGTCAAATAATCCAATACCTACAGGAGCTGTCATGTCTTTTTCCTCCTTATGTTTACAAAGGCTGCACCGGGAGGCAGTGAGGGGTTCGAGGGTGAAAAAAACTGCACTGTAAAATCAGTTCTAAATGTAGTATTATGTTCAAACTGCAAAAAAAAAAAAAAAAAAAAAGTTTGGTAAAATAATATAATCTCAAAATGTTTGCTTTGCTACACATTTTATTTATGCTGAAAACATGTAAATTTACAAGCACACATGTCAAAATGATTATAGTTCATTTTCATGTCTTGTAATTTTTGTAATGTAAAGTTCTCTTACTGAGACAGTTGGAGTTTGTTACAAGGACAAAAATGCAGATGTTAAAACAAAAGAAACATTGGTATGAATGGGTCATATTCTTTTCTTAAAAAGGTTTAAAAAATCGGAAAAAATCGATATCGGGAACTTAAAATCGTAAACCGAATCGAATCGGGGCTTGAGTGAATCGTTACATCTCTATTTATCATTTATATCAATGGTTCTTCACTTTCCTACTCACCTGTCATAATGTTACGGCTCATCCGCTTAATATTATAACACCTTAATCATAATAACACAACGATAACGACATTGTTACCTGAAACACGGTCACTATGGCCCACAGCAACGAGTCGAAGTTCTTCCGATCTGGAACCGTGTCTCCCGTCTCCGTTTTCAGACTGAACTTGCAGCCAAAGATGTGCATTCCCAGGATACTGAAAAGAGACATTACATACATAATTCCAACCATAAATCACGCTTTATCGTCGATGTATTGTCACTGGCTGGGATGAATTTACGACAATGTCTCTCGCGGGTTCGGCTCAGAGTGAAGATGAGTTGGCGGTAAACGTTTAGGAGGATTGATTTGATCTGCTTCTTGTGATTTAATGTAACTGTGAAGCACTTTGAATCGCCTTGTGTATGAATTGTCCTAGGGCTGCACGATTCTGACAAAAACCTAATTGTTGTGATTGCGATTCGATATGCAATTTTTATATTTTATACATTTAAATGCATAAACCGCTAAAATGATGAGTGAAGGAAGTCATGTTACTTTTAGACTTTAGTCAAACAACGTATTATTGATCAAATTGCCCCACATTACAATATACAATAATCTACTTTCAAAAATATTTGGTTTTCTGGAGGAGTTTCCGTGACATTCAGACCTCTGGGGGACAGCCATGTGACTAAAATAAGTCCCGAATGGAATCACATAGTAAAGAACTTTAGAATCTGCTTTATGGAAACTCAGACTTTGTATCTGTTGCAGCTGAACCTTAACTTTTGTTAATGCATTGCACTAAATTGTTGAGTGCGTGTGAAACTTAATTTTGTATTTATGTCGCATAAAAATGACCTATAGACCCTTTAATTGTTTGTAAACATTTCGACCTTAGCTGGAGGCGGGAGGCTCGATTCCTATCCATTTCCATTGTAGCTGTTGCCATAGTAACGATAAACAAATGTCTAACTGTTTTTGGAAATATCAGATAAACCTTACTTTATCGTCTCAAATGTCATTTCTCTTGTTCTGACACCACAACAGGACCACATTATTCAGTTGTAGTTTTATACTTAGACTCGCTAGTTTTAGTTTAATCTTATTTCTCTTGATCACTTCCTGCCTCCAGCTGATGTCACTGATGATGTCAGCAGTTGAAGGGTCTATAAAGCTATCTATCTTGAAAAGGAAAGAAGCCGAGGCACTTTAGATAAGCGACAAAAGCTATGTTATTGTAGCGTCACCTACGCGTTTCGACTCGTGGTCTTTATCAGGGTCAAGACCCCGATAAAGACCACGAGTCGAAGTAGCGTCACGCGTTAGTGACGCTACAATAACATAGCTTTTGTCGCTTATCCAGAGTGCCTCGGCTTCTTTCCTTTTCAAGTTACCTGGGCCACGAGCCCGAAGAGCACCTGGTTCATATAGGTCACTAACTTGCTATCTCACCAACATTCACTTTGCCACAGTGGGTATCCAGTAGGGATGGGTATCGTTAAGGATTTATCGATACTACTACTCTTATCGATACTCCTTATCGATCCGGTACTTTAACGGTACTCTTATCGGTACTTTAACAGAAAAATACAGTATATATAGGTAGATTGAGACTACCGTATACGTAGGCATTAATCCTTGGTCTATATTATTTATTTATTACTCTACATTTCATTTCCACTTTGCGCATACACTTAATATATGGGAGTTAAAATACTTCACTTACGTCGCTTTAAAAAAAAATCATTATTATTGTCTAGTAAATCAAGGCTGTTGGTTAGATTTGGCTGTAGCTCCAAATGAGTCCAAATGTGCAGTAAAATAATGAACTGTTTTCTGCCTCTCAGCTTCTGTCCAGTGGGGTCGACACCGGCACACGCTGGCGTGCACGTGGAGTGCGCACGCATGTGCACGTACATGCCACTCTGTACGCAGTTTGTGGAAAAATAGACTCCACCCAAAACTCTTTAGTTTGGGTATTTGTGAAAGAAGAAAAGTGCGAGTGGCTCGTCTGTCTGTTCAATACGAAGTCGTTACGTTTCGCTTTGTTACCGCGGGTTAGCGGTAGCAGCTCGTAACACCGCGTGTCTTTCCCGCGCGCACCTGTGTCGCTGCACACGGCTGCAGAGGGGAGACAGGGCAGTGGCAGAGCGCAGGGGGGACACCCTGCACTTTCGTGTGGGGTAGTGGTTATGAACAGATCCGATGCAGCGAACGCATCCATGAGGGCGGAGTGATTGTTTGAGCGCAGCAGCCCCGTTAAGAAGACCGTTTAAGGCTGGAGCTTATCGGTCCGGGTGGACCGACACACGTGGCCCCGGGGCCGTTATGATACCGGGGTTCGGTACCCATCCCTAGTATCCAGTGAGCACTCTGCCTTTTGTCCTTCAAAGCTATGTATCTATCTAACCTGAGACCACAAGGATCGGCTATTTTGATCGGTGACATCACCGAAATGCCAGAGACAGAAGAAAAAACAGCCTCTTGAGGTTTGGTTATTGCAGTCGTCAAAACCTCGACTGCGATTTGATATCGATAAATTGTGATCTACAAATAAACTTGCCTTACCTTGATGGTCAAAGGAAACGTGAATGTGAGATCACACGTCAAACTAATAAAAACAATCATACAATTATATTTGAAATCTAAGATTTATGCTCCAAACAGCGGCAACAAATATCCCAAACAAAACAAAATCAAAATGGAGATATGGCCACTAACTAGTCTGCGAAACAACACCAATGTTCTACCTTATGATTGCATTATAAACTATTTTGAGTAGTGTTGTTCACTTTGGTTACTGATGACATGCTCCGATCTGTATTTACAGGATCTTATTGCTTCATAGAGGGAACTCAAACTGTCACCTCACATTTGTAAAACCCACATGTGTTCACTGTTTCCTTACATACGTACACATTAGTTTACATTTTGAACACGTAAAAAAGAAAAGTTTCCATGAGCCTCAGTTATGTAAACCCTTGGACACACGAGAGAAAGTGTGATATTAACCCGATCTTGTTGGTTAAAACCTTCCCTTCTTCACCTAAATGCATCACATCAACAACATGAATCATTAAAAGCTGTTAGTAAATGCAGCTGAAAAGCCGGTGTCGAAACCTTATCCCCTCAGACGTTTTTTTTTAGTTCTGGTGGAAGCCGCGGTGGCTTCTTATTAGCGAGCTTTGACCTGATTTCTGTGAGTTCGTCTCATTATTTGCCAAATGTTCTGAGGCCGAGCGCTAACAGTTTGACCTCGAGCGTCCGAGGCAGTGACAGCAGGTGGATTCAGCTTTGGAAATGCTCAAAAACAGACAGAAGGGCAGGGGGAATGCAGCGCCTTTCAGCCCAGACTCAAAAGTACAAAGTCTAATGTGTGTAAATGGTCTTAAAAGCAGTAATGAGAAAAGACCTTTTGACATAACTCTGGGTTCATCTTGTAACCCTCTAAGTTAGTAGTTCAACACATCTTCAGGACAAAAGTGTGTGTGTGTGTGTGGGTGGGGGGTTGTTGTGTTTTTCTTATTTCCCTTAACCCATCAACCCAAAACATGCACAAGATCTTCCAGCTAGATACTCCTGCACATGAATCTAGCTCGAGATGTGAAGCAGTGGCGGCTCCTCATTGACACTGCCAAATAAAAACAATTTAATTTAGCAAATGTGTTTTTATACCAAACAGGAGAGGATGAGATGGAGGCGCTGGAGCCACGGGCCCCGTTGGCGGCTGTGGCAAGAGGGTGGAGACAAGAAGTGAGGCTGATGACAGAAGACGGGACAAGAGGTGGCATGGCTGGTCTGGGCTGTGGGTCCAGGAACACACCGTGGACAGTGCAGGAGGTGCAGCGGGACGCGGCGAGTGAGCGAGCTGAGGCGCACCAGAGGTGGCACATGGAGCGAACCAGCCCACGGACATGCCGGCGGTGGAGTGGGACGCGGCGGTGGAGTCGCTGAGGCGCACCCGGCACAGGTGGGGCCTGGAGGACACGGTCGGGAGGTTTTCGGAGGGACTGGACAATACTGGACTAATAACTGCACTTTATCTTCGGACCTCTGGTATTTCAACTTTTATATTCCGGTTTCAATCTTTTTTCAATCTTTTATCATTAGCATTAGCATTAGCATTAGCTTCTGTCACTGTGAAGCTACAAACATGACAGAGATGGACTTTATTTCAGTCATGGTTTTATGGAAGCTTTTAAAAAAATGTACTTTTGTGGAATAAGAAGATTTCCGTGGAGGATAAAAAGTGTTTTTCTGGTGTTAGCTCCTCCTGCTTTAGCTGCTATTAGCCTCATACAGCTACATCATGACATAAACACAACAGGTCAGAGTTAGCCAAAATGTAGACCTGGTTTCTTTGTTTAGTATTGTTGAAGTTTAAGCCCTGTTAGTGTAATAGCGCCGTAGCACCGTTTGGACTTGGTTTAGTTGATGATGTAGGAATACTACATTTCCCCCTAAATATTGTATTAGGACTAATTCAATTGCTGAATTTTAACACTTTGATTTTAACTAGTCAAAAATCTAAATAAATCCTGTCTGCACAAACCGTGCGGGGCTTTAAACACGTGATCTATACATTTATCACAAATAAAATAAGTATGTCCGTGCTGCAAGAGAGAGAGCAGACGTGGTTCTTTATTGCAGGTTAATAGCGAGTCGGCGACAGACACGAGTTTAAAATGCTTCCCCTGATGCCTGAGCCCTGGCGATGGCTTCTCTGTCTCCGCTGCTTCTCTCGTCCATCCCATCAAAGTTTAATAATAATAATAATACATCGAACTTGTATAGCGCTTTTTTGGACACTCAAAGACGCTTTACATGGGGAACAACAACAACAACAACAACAAAAAAAGGGGTTTACAGAAAAGCTAGTTTGAACAGGTGGGTTTTGAGTACTGATTTGAAGGTAGGTAGTGAGTCAGAGTTTCTAATGGGCTGTGGGAGTGAGTTCCAAAGGGTGGGGGCGGCGATGGCAAAGGCTCGGTCCGCCAAGGTCCGGCGGTTAGTGCGGATGATAGGGGTGAGGCGGTTGGTGCCGGCTGAGCGGAGGTGGCGGGTGGGCTGGTGTTGTTGCAGGAGCTCAGAGAGGTAGGGCGGGGCCAGGTTATGGAGGGACTTGTAGGTGAAGAGTGTTCTCTGGACCGGGTATGGGTGAGGAGGCGGGCGGCAGAATTCTGGATGTATTGCAGTTTTTGGAAATGAGTGGTGGGAAGTCCATAGAGGAGGCTATTGCAGTAGTCGAGTCTGGAAGTGATGAATGCGTGGATGAGGATTTCTGCTGTTGACTGGGTAAGGGAGGGGCGGAGGCGGGCAATGTTGCGGAGGTGGAAGAAGGATGTTTTAGTGATGTTGTTGTTGTGTGTTTGGTATGAGAGGGTGGAGTCCATTATGATGCCGAGGTTGCGTACAGAGGGGGAGGGGATGACATTGTGACCGTCGATGAGGAGGGTAACGTTCTGGGCAGAGGAGAGGAGAGATTTGGGGCCGGTGATGAGGAGTTCAGTTTTATTGCTGTTGAGTTTGAGAAAGTTATTGTCCATCCAGGTTTTGATGTCGGAGATGCAGTCATTGATGTTGGAGAGGATAACCGGGGTGATGGATTTGGTGGCGATGTAGAGTTGGGTATCGTCGGCATAGCAGTGAAAGTTGAGTCCATGGTGGCGGATGATCTGACCGAGGGGAAGCATGTAGATGGTAAAGAGGAGGGGGCCGAGCACGGAACCTTGGGGGACACCGTGGGTGACAGGGGAAGTGTGGGAGTTGCAGTTGTTGCAGTTTACAGCGGTCTCTTTGTCTGTCACAGGCCAGAGACTCATCTGTGCCTCTGCAGAAGGTTAAAAGAGTGTGTTTTCCTCCGCAGCGCCGCGTCTGGATTCAGCAGATCTGAATCGTGGTCGAGCGTCGCCGTGCGTCACTGCAGCCTCAGTGAGCGTTGGGCTTGTGTGTAAAAATGTAAGGTACAATGTTTATGCCGGTCCATGTTTGAAAGACCACCACCAATGGACTGGGCATCACTGTATTCACCTTCTATAAGGTTAAGGTGCACTTCCTTGTCTTCATAGAGGAACTTCCTGATACGTTTGACCTGTCCTTCAAGGCCACCTGAGCGACCTGTCTTCAGCAGTGAGCAAACGCAGCACAGATAGGTTCAAGGTCAAGAGTGCGGTGAAGGTAGACGTGGCAAAAACTATTTAAAAGCCTCACTTTTATTGTTTATAATATACTTGTTCTTTGGATTTTTAAAGTTTTAGGAAGTACTGGCGAGTCAAACCTGTGCCCTTTTTGCCAACCACTTAAAATCTCCAAAAGTTCTGTACCACAAAAGAATGTTAAAAAGACAAAATCTGCATATTGTTTAGACATGAGTGAAGCGAGCGTCTAAGTGAGCATTGCAAATTATCAGTAAATGGATAACACTAAGATTATGCTAAAACTGTGTAGAAAGTGGTGGACACAAATTGCCATAATGGACAAAAATGCTGCTGTTCTGCGGTGGATAAAAGCTGCGAACTCTCTGAACTCAAACATTATACACATGAAAGGCGCTGAAAGTTTTTAATTGGACTCTTTGTAAATGTCACAATGAAACGAGACGGACATGATGCTTTTATCTAATTACCAATCGCTGCTTTCTCGCGACGTGATTTACCTTTTCATTCTAAATGTCATGTTTTTGTGATGAACATGAGCAGCAGATTAGGCCCTTCAACGAACAAAGAATCTTTCCTCCTGCCACAAGTTTATCGATGATGATCTACAGCAACTCTACAAAATATAACCTTAACTGGTAAACAGTGAGTGACAGACTGATATTCAATGGGTTTTGATTAAAGGAACAGGCCACGGTTTTTCCATACTGAGATATGTTCTTACCTGAGCTTAGACGAGTTGATGCGTACCTGTCTGGTCTTTATGTGTGCGCTCAGTCATGCAAAACGACCAAAGATGTTGTTAGCATTTGGCTTCTCCCAGTATATTCCTATAGCTCCAAACGTGGTGAAGTTGGAAGTGACCACGCCCTTCCACGAGCACAAAGACCAGACAGGTGCGTGTCAACTTGTCTAAGCTCAGGTAAGAACATATCACAGTATGGAAAAACGGTGGCCTGTTCCTTTAAGCATGCTATCAGCAGGGCCCTAGCCAATTTCTTCTTCTTTTTCTTCTTCAGTTTATATTTCTGCGTATTTCTCGATCTTAACAGCCTGCTTTAGTTGTTTGTCTCTTGTTTTCCAATCCTCTTGGACACTTTTTGGATATGGTTAAGGCTTGTTTTTATTTTATTATGATTATCTATTCAACAAAACAAAAACAAAATCAGAGCATGTGCATCATCAAACGCACAACAGTTATTTTGGACTTCTGAAGTAAATTTCCGAATTTTCATTGCGATGTTACATGGCTCCTCGGGGCGTAGAATGACCAGAAGGCTCGTTAGAAACATAGACCGTTAAAAGAATAGACAACTCCTCCTCACTCCTCCCCGTTTACCATAATGACCAGGTTCGAGGGGAAATCATGGCAGATTTACAGACTCCTCCTCCCCAGCTCTGACGAAGCATGTTCCTAATAAGGGCATAAGGGCGGGATCTTCACTGTAGACTCGGCCCTTGCGTGACGTGTAGCTCGTGCAGCTCCAATGCCAACAGTCCGACCCTCATAAGTACGAGATTTCAAAAAAAATCTTTAGAAAACCAGCCTGGGTTCTTTAACTGTGACTAACCCAGCGTTATCTCAGGAGGAATATGTAGCCGTAGAAAGTGTTTAAAAAATAGAAACCAGGCGTTAAAGTTGTTTTTAACGTGTCTAAAGTCTAATGCTTTTCAATGGAAGACTAGCGGCTATATGGAGGTACTACAACAATGGCGGCCTCCAGTGTTGCGGTCGTAAAGCAGAGCAGCCAGCGGCCATTGGTTAGAAAGCTTGAAATCTCTAGTTTCCAACAAAAAGACCGCAAGTCTCTATCACCTTCTGTTCCAAAGTTATGTCCGAAAATCGGCGATGTTGTAGATGGCGGGAGTATGGGGTTCAAAATTCATGCGCAATTCGGTGCCCCCTCCAGCAGATGACGGACTAGGCGACCGCCTGGCTATCAGTGATTCAAAATCCAAATTTTGTCATACTTTTTGGGGTTCAAATACAATAAATCACACAGAAATTAGAAATAAAAAAATCCCTTTGGAAAAAACATTCTTAAGTAGAGTCTGTAGGAGCAATTAAAGTGCGGTTGTTGTTGCAAGAGTGAAATGAAAACCTCATTTGAGAAAACGGGCCCTTTAAGTTTTGTAACGTCTGCGCATGCGTTTTTGTTGCTGCTGTCTCTAGAAAGGAAATGACCATATATGGATCACAGCGTCATCTCGGTCACCTCTCATGCTACACGTGGATACCAAACATGTCAGTATTTGTGAATGAATAAGCGTGGGAAGTACGAGGGAGACGCCATATTGTAATAAACACTGTAAAGGGTGAGTTTGGTCTATTTTCTACTCTGACATTAAAACTAAGATATTAAGGGAGAAGACCTCATCATTCTAGCCTTAAAGGGATATTTCGGGATTTTTGACATTGGGCCTCATTTCCTAGTTATCCAGAGTGTTGTTGATGTCGCGAGATATTTTTTTCTTAAATTCATGCAGTTCTTATATTTGAAGAGCTTAGTGGCGCTAGGCTAGAGCAAGGCTAAAGCATTTCTATGGTATCAGTTAGCCTGCATTAAAAACAGTCTGACCCACTCCACAGTGCACCTGAGGTAAATCACTTATAACACCAGACTAACCATATAAATGTCTGTGTTAATAGAATAATGTTTGAAATATTACTGACCTTGTATCACATGAATTACCGCATTTTGAGGGACTATTTTCTCGCAGATCACTCCGCCGCTGCGTTAGCTTACAGCCACGAAGCTGATGCTGCTCAAATATAGGTTATTTTAAATGATTCTATTAACACAGACATTTATATGGTTAGTCTGGTGTTATAAGTGATTTACCTCAGGTGCACTGTGGAGTGGGTCAGACTGTTTTTAATGCAGGCTAACTGATACCATAGAAATGCTTTAGCCTTGCCCTAGCCTAGCGCCACTAGACTCTTCACATATAAGAACTGCATGAATTTAATCAACAACACTCTGGATAACTAGGAAATGAGGCCCAATGTCAAAAATCCTGAATTATCCCTTTAACCTTCGAAACCCATGGCTGACCTGAAGATGAAGATGAAGAGCATGAGGAGCATGCAGAAGGTGGCCACGTTGTCCATGGTCTTCATGAGGACGACGAGCTGCCTCCTCAGCGCCGGCATGAAGCGCACCAGCTTCAGCACCCGCAGCAGACGGAAGGTCCGCAGCACCGACAGGCCGCCGTCCGACTGGCCCACGATCTCACACACGCTGAGGGAGAGGAGGAACGTTACCGAGGGAAACATCACACCAACCTTTTCCTCTGTGAGCTTCTCTTACGAAATAAACGCCCTGGAACGTTAGTGTGCAGGAGGACATTTCAACACAAGAGAATGAACGCAGTTTCTTCCTGATAATTCGCCACATCTGCAATTGTAGAAGAGATTAAAATATCAACTGGACTGGGTTGAATGAGTCGAGGACGTTTCGCTTCTTCAGATGCTTCTTCTCGCTCTTGTAGTGAAATAAAAGATCAAGGTAAACATATGGGTTTGGTGATACATACAGAGCTCCCCTTTTCCTTGTGACATTTAAGTGCACTTCGTAATACCGTTGCATTATTTATTAGTATTCATGCTAATCATTCTGATGGACTTTAAAGGACCAAGTAGGACAATCTGCTGTTTGTTTGGTCCACACTGTATTGTGCTCATTATGTTAAATATCAGTGGTCTCTCAGTGTTAGTGTTAGTAGTTACAGGGGAGATAGAAGAAAAACTTCGCACATCAATTACTTGAGGCAGGTGCGTTGGAGATTAGGGAAAATCCCAGCGTACATTGATAAAAAATATTACTTCCCGCACACTGCCAACCTTGCAAAATTTTGCAAGGTTGGCAGTGTGCGGGAAGTAATAGTTACAGGGGGGGAAAAAACATTCCACTTGGTTGTTGCCGGAAAAATCCAGACTCACCGCTGTACCTGCGAATAGTCTGGTACATATCCCGAGCAGAACACACGGAGGCAAACAGGAAGTGCAGTAAACCGATCAACGAAGGGGCAATCCGCGGCGTTATTAGCGGTTCTGCGTTGGAACATGGTTGTGAATCACTGTCGATTGTTACTGAGGGGACTTCCGTGTCCTAAAAGTGACGCTGCTCGCGAACAACACGTGAATCGGATTGCACGGACCTGTTAGAGTTTAAGAGCAGCGGGAAACGAGGGTGTCCTGCCCAGACTGATATCCCTGTGTATGAAATATACAGAGGGGTTTCAGTCTGGATGCCAGGCTATACCTTGGTCGTGCACCCGCCCCTCAACATAGCGATGAAATTGAGGATGAAAACGCAACAAAAAAAGTGACAAAAGAACATAGACGTGCCAGAAAAGCAACTATAGCAAGAACACGACTAAAGAGTGATGAAAAAGTAACAAAAAATCCACAAAAAAGCGACAAAAAGTGACAAAAATGCGATGAAAAACTGACGAAAATATGACAAAAGCGCCAAAAAAGCAACAAAAAAAAAGTGATGAAAAAGCAACAAAAAAACAATAAAAAAAGAGACGATGGCCAAGCATTGAGCATCGAGTGGCTTTTAGATTTGGGTAAAGCTGAACTGGAGATAATGTGCTCGGTTAAAGTGGGGGGTAAGAGGTTAAACTGGTAAACGGACACAACTTATAAAGCGCTTTTCTGCCTTGATCAGGTCCAAAACGCTTTACTGCAAGGAACCAGTCACCCATTCACTCTCTCATTCACACACCAATGTACGCAGACACTGGAGGCGAGGAGGCTGAAGTGTCTTGCCCGAGGACACAAGGACAGCATGCACCTTCAGGAGCTGGGAATTGAAACCCTGACCTTCCGGTCACGAGACGACCCGCAAAATGTGTTTAGACTGATTTAGAACATTTTTGCAACGCGGAATCTGAAAATGACACATTTTTCTCTCAGGTCAAATTTTTGTGCAAAAAATAGATTTTCCTCTTTTTTTTCTCATTAATTGTCACTAGGGCCGGGGCGACGTGGCCAAAAATATAAAATCTCTATTTTTTTTACTCAGTTTGGGTGATTACGATTTTAATCGATTTTATTGGAAATAAACCTTAAAAAGTCTCCTGGTCTTTCATATGAAAGAAACTGCTCACTGGTCTCTTCACATCAGCTGTGCAATTAAAAAATCTCAGCAGAGACTTTATTTTTTAAGGTGCCTCAAGAAATTTGGATTGTCAAAAGAAACACTCTTCAATTTTTACAGATGTACGATCGAAAGTGTTTTGACAGGAAGTTTGTTGGTGTGGTTTGGTAATGACATGACCACACTGAAAAGGACAGTTACAACCGCATCTTGGATTATTGGATCTCCTCTGCCTCAGATAAAGGACTTGTACGATAAGCGCTGTGAGAAAAAGGCTCACAGTATTATGGAGCCGAGCCGTCCCACACATTCCCTCTTTTCCTACCTACCATCGGGGAGACGTCTGCGGAGCCTCAAAACTCAGAAATCCTGTTTCACAGACAGTTTTTATCCTCAGGCGGTGAAGCTCATGAACATCAGCCTTAAGGAGCGCTGAGGTTTGTTTGCATTTTATTGCTGGAATGTTTTGTTATGTTGTATTGATGTTTTTATATGTAGACTAGTTTCTCGTTCATCGGAGAGAGCGCCAGGACAAAATTCTTTTCATTGCTTTTTGTACCTTGTACTTGATGCACATGACAAATAAACTTAAACTAAACTCATTAATATTTCATAATATAGCCCACAATTAGACTCATTTAAGATAAGATAAGATAAGATAAACCTTTATTTAAAAATGGTTATTTCTGTTTTATCCTTCTGTGGACCCACCAGGAGGAGCCATAGGGGCTGGTGCAATGTGTTTTGGGCAGCTCTAACAGCTGCCCCCCACGACCCGGCAACGGACAAGTGGAAGAAAAATGGATGGATGGACATTTCTATTTTAAATATTCCTTGTCTGCTCTCAAAAGTAAAACTTCTTAATAAGTCTTGGCGTTTTCAAAAGAGTTTTATCATCCTCATGCTGTGATTGACAACTGTCTCCATGGAGACTCGAGAGGAAATTGGCGGAGTTAAATGTCGGCGCTCCGCTCAGAGCAGAATGAGAGAAAGGCACAGGAGCAGACCGGGAGAAAGTGGGAAACTCTGTTTTAGCAGAAGAAAACTCCACCGCACACTCTTAAAACACAACACACGGCTTTTGTGAAGCAGCAGAGATTCAATACTGACATTTCTTATTATAGTCTGTTTATTAATTTTTTTACTGTTCATGTGTTTTGCCTTAAGGTTTTTTTTGTAGTCATTGTATATAAGATACCTCTATTTACTCTTTAATTGTTTGCATATTTCCTGTTTATTCTGCACACCCTGAGTGTTTCTGAGAGCTGAATGTAACAAGTGAATTTCTCCATCATGAGATAAATAAAGCTTATCTTATCTTATCAACACACGCTGGTTTGTAATCACGTCTTCTTTGTACCAATGAAATAAACAAGAATCTAAAGAGCATCAATTAAAAAGTGCAATCCCAGGCGTTTGAAAAGACTGTGGCCACTTTCTACACACACCCTGCTATTCACATCCATTGTGCCGCTAATGGAGGTGGCCATCAAAAGGTCGCCACATCAAACTCCCACTCCTCTTAAACCCACTCGTCACAAAAACCCTCTCCAGTGTTGAAAGACTGGGGGCATTCGGCAAATGAAAAAGCACATCACAGAGAACACGGCGGGCCCCTCTGTGTCAGCCGCGACGCTTTGAACGCCGTTTGGTTCGAGCTCAAAACGCCGCCGACACAATGAATGAAAGAGGGAACGCGGCGGATCAAATGGACGAGCCTCCGTTTAATATTTGCAAACGTCGGGACAAATGAGGAGAGGAGGATGTGTGGAAGTTTGGGGATCCTGAGCGTAGGATAAAAGGGAAAATGGATTGTTTTCAGATTGGTATTGGACTTTTAGAGTAGAGATAGAGGAGAGATATCAATTTGAAACTTTAGATGTAGATTACTGTTACAAATATGAAGAAAAATGCATTGCACGTTTTGTGTCATTTTATGTTTTCATGTAGAAATAAGGTTTTTCATGTGTAAAAATGGCCCAAATTGCTGATATTTTAAGCAACAAAATCTTAATATTGGATCGAGCCAGGTTTAAATTTACGGTTCTACTTTGTGGATATACAGTATAAGTTACAAAGATTATTTTCAAAGGGACTTTTGGATCTTGTTTAGTTTTAATAAAGTGACAAAATCTGTAAAAATTAAAATGTCCCCTTGATTTTGTGTTCAAAGCTCAATAAATGAGGCTGGGAATTAGATTTTTTTAAATCCCGATGTGTGCTGCAATACAGCAAGTAATTATGATGAGTAATATGTTCACCTTAAAATGTGTCCAAAGTTATAAACCAAATGCCATTTGACATTTATTGTAATAAGTGTTAAGACTGAAAAGTGCAGTGTAACTGTTACTGGAAAACAAAGGAGTGTGTGTAAAATGCCTCCAAACACAAGTATTGAAAGTATTGCAATACTTGATAAAGTAATACTGTTGCAATACTTGGTATTGTAGCAAACAGTATTGCGATACGATCTGATATTTTGTCCCAGCCAAGAAAATAAACATTTAAAATATTCAGTCCAAGACTATAAAGTTTGGAGTCTTTAGGAGCTTCTAAAGTGGAGAATGAAAACCTCAGTTGAGAAAACCGGCTTAAAGGTTTTGTAACGTGTGCACATGTGCGTATATTTCTTCCGTTTTTGCCGCGTCTGTCTACCATAAAGGAAATGACCATATTTGGATTACAGTGTCATCTGGTCGTCTTTCACAGAACACAAGGATATAATATATGACAATATTTGTAATATTGATTCGTGTGGGAAACCGGCTTTTGCAGCGACAGACAAAACGTCAGAAAATAAGCATCGTAAAAGTCGTAAAAGGTGAGTTTAATCTTTTTTACTCTGACATGAAAAGATGTTAAGGGAGAAAACTTACTAATATTCAACATTGACACGTGAAAAATCAGTGACGTGTCTCGCTTTAATGCAGCCGAACAGACTTTTAATTATTATTTATTTCTCCTTATTTGACTGTAACTGGCGTTACCTGATGATGACGATAATGCCGTCGAAGACGTTGTAGGGGTTCCTCAGGTAGCTGAATGATCCGAAGGCGGTGAGTTTGAGGATCATCTCCAGAGAGAACATGCTGGTGAAGACGATGTTGCAGATCTCCAGGACGTTTGTCAACTCGTCCGGCTGAAAAAGAGAGAACAATAACTGCTCAGACTCATCAGGTGTGCGATTATTCTGGTCCGAAAGTGAAAGCGTGGAAAGTAGCTTTTCTGAACTATGTTCCTGGTCATGAGAACTTCTTCATGGTTTTTATTTGAGGTAGATGAGGTAGATGAAACTGAAGGAAGCCCACGCAAAACACAAAACTCCAATAACTGAACTTTTTGTGGGGAAAGAAAGCAAACCCACACACTGGTCTGAAGAACTGAACAATCCTCTAATAAATACAAAAGTAAACTTTTCTTCTGCGACAGATGAAATTAGCTCATTCACACCTTTGGAGTCACTCAACAAAGTGAAGTTTGGCACCAACAATCACTGTCATGTTACAGAAATATAATCAAACACATAGCACTCCTCACAAACAAGTATTTGTCATAGCTCTCCCGTTTGTGAGGCGTCAGTGTGAATGTGATACAAGTATTTGCCTCCAAAACCTGGATTTATAATGATCAAACCCAACAATCCAAAACGGGAACAATAGGCTTATCCTCCAGCTTGGAACTCCAGACCAAACGTGGTGTAAGATCTGGAGATGGGCACTCGGCTCTGTGCTCGCCCACTGCATCTGTCAGCTACTCTCAGCAGCTTTGAAGGATCAAATACGGCGTTAACCTTGACTTCATATTAAGAAAAAATAGGCTACTTGTCATTTTGTTGGGAAATCCATTCTCTGCATTTGCAGCCAGCGTAGGCCTTTGCTCAGGGACCAATCCCAGATGTGAAGCCAGGCTAACGGTCAGAAACACCTGGCTGGAGGATTAACTGTACTGTCTTTAGTGAACAAATCAATTGATTCCCACGGCTTTACTACTGCAGTGAAGTATAGGCTTATCTGCTTGTTCATCACGTTTTCCGGTATTGGGATGCTTAAGCCTCTTCTCTTTTCCACCTGAGGCCACACAGAGCAGTGTGCTGTTTGATCCCTAACACCGACCCAATTTGATAAAGTCCAACCAGGAAATCTCCTGCCCGACGCCGCCTCTGTTGCGCTGATAGAATTATCCTGTTCACACTCCTTCATCACGGAGTCATTAGGCGTTAGCGGCTGTAGATTGGCACCAACAATTGGCTGCATGGATTTCCTCTATATTTATACCCGCTCCTCATTAGTACATTTGCCTTTCTCCCCACTGTCAATACGCTTGTTCAGTCCAGGTTCAGTATTTGTGATTTAATCCTGGGGGAGTTTCCGGGTCTAGTCCAAAATAATCCCTAATCTAGAGTTTTTAAGGATCTGTTCTTTACTTGAAGTAGTATTTTTGTTGGGAACTTTCTACTTTTACTTCAATAATAATAATAATAATGGCTTACACTTGTATGCACTTTACAAGCCTGTATTACTAAGTTTCTCAAAGTGCTACACTGTCGTCATTATTCATTCACTCCATACTCGGTGGTGTAAGTTACTGTTGAAGAGTTATATATTTTACACGATGTTTTTTCTTTTGACTATTTAGCATCTTAACAAAGTTTGTACGAATGTTTCTCAGCTCTCTGTTACAGTGGAAATTACAGAGGGTTTGCGAGCAGAAACCGCCGCCCAGAAACAGGAAAATGTGAAATGGCGGCGCAGGGCGGAACCAAACGTTGTATGACGGCTCGGGAACCAATGGAAACAACGAGACGTGGTCTTAGGCTCATGAATACCGCGAGATTGGAATGTGTTGAAATCCTCTGACTTCCCCAGTTTGAACCAGTTTTTCCCGTGGTGACGGAAAGCTGGCAGACTCATTGTTAGGGACCTGGGGAAGCAGAGCTCTGTATTAGATGACCTGTTAGGGAAATAAATCTTCGTGACTCAATCTCCTAAATCCTGGTCATCTCTATACTGGTATGTGTTATTAGCTGATAGTGTAGTGTTGACAAATTACCTAACTCCTCTTCCAGTGTTGAACACGCGATGTTGTCCGGACTTGGGTAAGCTTACATAGGAAGACAGACGAACAACTGGTATTGAGATTGATTTGTTATCTAAAGGTATCCGTGGACAACACAAGAAGAAAGAGAAATTCTTCATGTTGTAGCCACAGCTGCCCTGGGGTAGACTGACAGAAGCGAGGCAACCAGTCTGTGCCATCGGCCCCTCCAACCGTCACCAACCACTCACTCACTACATTCGCCCCAGGCTTCCTGGTGTTACCAAACGGTCTCCCATCCAAGTACCGACCAGGCCCTTCCCTCCTTAGCGAGGTCTGACAGATCCTACTTTCTGCTCCACTTCATTTCAATAAAGGCTCCAAAGTAAAAGTTAATTTGTCCATTTGACAATAATGCACACTCCATAACAGTAGGTGGCGCTGTGCAGATGTACTGTCAAATGCCATTGACTGACAACGAGGTAGAAGATTTGTCCCCGTCGTGTTGCCGTACAGAGGGGGAATTCGGGTGCAGTTTAAAAATATTCAAAATAACTAACACATTTTTGGGACAAAAATAAAAAGATACCATTGGCACACTTAAATACATTTTGAATATTATCTCATTTACTCTTTGAACACACGTTTTTTTTTACTTCTAAATACTCTCAAATGAAGACTCAGAGAACTCAGAGAATGCCTTTAGCTCTGAGCCTGTTCCTGCAAATACGTACATTTTGTTAGCCTTTGAATCCCGGACCTGTTTTAAATTGAACGTCCATCCCATGCAATTAATAGGGAAGAGGCGCAATACTAAAGTATGGCGAGGTACGCTTTGTCCTTTTCATGGCATTTATAATCATTATAACATGAAGTTTAGTGGCCACTGGATATGTATTCAACCCACAAAAAGTAGAAGCTTGACTGAGTTAGCATTTAGCTCAGAGGACTCTTTTAGATGGCAATTTGCATCTAAAGTAAATCTAAAAAGTCTGTACGTTCATTAATGATTTCTAATGAGGCTTTGACCTAAACGTGGTCGATGGTTGACAAACGCTGAGAACATCTGGATTGTTCATAATTTGCGATGTCGGATGGCTAATGCTAACGACTATAGGAAAAATACATTGATCAAGCTAACGGATTCTGAAAAGTATCCCAGACTAGCCGACTTGCTAGTTTAGTTTAGTCGTTTATTTGAGCAGCAAACACTCTGCTCAAAAGGAGTGGGCCGAAGCAAGAGCTTATAAGCCCCACCCCCAAAATCAATACAATTAAAATCATCATTTCACAAGAACATAGTGGAACAACAAAGGAACAAAATAGCAACAAGGAAACAACAGCAAAACAAAATAGACCCTACACACCCGCAGCATCCACCATACCCCAAAACAGAGCAATACTGATTACGTAACGACTAATTACGAAACAACTATGATAATGCTACATACTTACAAACTATTTACAAAGAACTATAACTTACAAAACACTGTTGAAGTGTTCGTACATCAACAGAGAAGAAGCACAATTACAACAACGGTCTAGTTTCAGTACGAAGTCTAGTACAAAGCAAGTAACACAAGGCGATCATTACATTTCTTTCAGATGGTTACCATGGTAACATTGTTAGCATTACCAAAGGTCACTAGTTTTATGTTAAAAAGACAGATTAATATACATATTATACTCCGTGAATATTATGTACATTTATTATGTAAGCCCTACACAGTGTAGTGCGTTAAAAGCCAGGTGTAGAGCGGGCCAGTTGTAGAGGGCAGTAGCTCCTCATCAACAAACCCCTACGCACTGCCCTAACTAGCTGATTTTGTAGATGATGTTCCTATGGTGTGTGGTGCGTTAAAAGACGAGGATTACGAGCCCGTTGGGAGAATCCCTCTAGACAGATCCATAGCTCGCCTACCCTAATTCTTTATTTGTAATTTTGAGCAATAGAATAACAACGGTTGCCAACTACCCACATGTGATTGAACGCTGCTTCTCCTTTTTATTTCTATGAGTAACTGGAATACAGTTATTTAAAATTAGTAATCTAAATATATATTCCGTTACTTCCCAACACTGTTAGATGAGAAAATGGCCTTTGAAGTTACAATTTCCCGCTTGAATCTCTGGAGAAACAGTGCGATAATAACACACCATACAGTGCTGTGTATTGGCACAAACACCTGGAAATTGAAAATGCGATATATATTTTGAAAACTTTACAAATGACCGCTGTGAACCCATTACACCGGCTTCCTCACATTTCCCGGTAACAAAACTAAATGGATTCTTCTGTGCGTTTAGCCTTTTGTGCGGCGGGTTCTGCTCCGTTCCCCGCCGTTGCGCTTTGGGGCTCGCTGTGTTTTGCAGACGCTAACGAGTGTTGGGCCCGCGAGCCCGGGAGCTAATGATGCGTCCGCACGGTTAGCCGCGGCGCTAACAACCCGGCGAGGCTTGTGAAGAGCGCAGACGAGCTTTGTTGTTGTCAGATATAATGGGAAGGGATTGGCGGAGCAGTCAGAGCCTTGGTATAGGGAGTAAGAGGAAAACAAATCGCTGTTAGGATCTAAGAAAAGAATTTTAAAAAGTGGAAAAGGCTTTTTGTGGTGTGTATATTGGGGTTTTGTAACAAGTTGAATTAAATTTAATCTGGGGAACTGCTCATAAACAAGAAAAAATGTATTAAAGTGTATTAGAATGCCCTAATTTAACTCATAAGTTCAAGTTTGCATAAGTTTAAAAGGGACATATGCAATTTGTTGTACTTTATAACATTATTCCCTTGTCAGTATTAGTATTTTGTACAATTCATGCTGTTTTGAGTCATCCTGGTGACTTGGATTGTTTCTTCTTCTGCTAAAATGCATGTATTTCCTGTATTTTGTTACATCATAGATAGAATCTGTGTGTCATCCGTATTTTCCGTTTTGAACCGTCTGAACCGCTGTGCACAGCTGCCAGTAGAGGGCGCTCCAGGAAACACATGAGATCCCGACTTTACTCATCCAATGTATTTTCCACGTGCACATACATTCATTCAAATGATAAAACTATCAGTGCTGCAGTGTGTAAAAGCCTAAAAGGCACAATTATGCAGAACATATTCTAGAACAGAGTAACATCTGGCACGTGGGCCAAATCCGGAACACATCAGAGATCAAATACCTGTTTAGTAAAAGTCTGTAAGATTGAAAAAAAGATGAGAGAGCGGAATTTGAAAAGTAAAAATACCTGAAAGCCCGTCCCTGTTACACATGCACAGGGAGGCTCTTCTCATTGGTCCACGAGTAATCCTGCCAGACTCTGATTTGTCATGTGACTTACTTTACATTAAAGTGCTGGCCCAGAAGGTCAGTATCTGCCTTATATTTAAATTTGTCATTTAGACTTACAAACTATCAGTGTGGCCACAGTTACTTTGAATAAGTAATCTGATTACTTTAAAAAGTAACTTTTCTGATTACTTGCTGAACTAAGTTAGAAAACACGTTACTTTATTCGTTACAGTCAGCAGCTGCCGACTGTTGTAAGATTAGTATTTTGTCCAGTGACAAAGATTAGAGATTAGCCTGTTGTACGGTGACCACCAGATGGCGCTACATTACTGCTATTGATTGAATCTGATTCAGTTCAATGCACCGCACATGTTCACCTCATGCTAAATCAAAGCCGTTTCTATTAAGATTACGCCCATTACCTCATGACACTTACAAATGTTTCTTCAAATTGGATGTAGTGTTTTGTTTTTAAAGCTATTTTTTCTTTTATTATATTTTTTCTGGATTTTGTGCCTGTGTTGTGTAGCTAGAAATTAAAAAAAATCAATCAATCAAGCTTCAAACCTTACAATTGTCATCTTTAGATGACACAAACTCAAATAGTGATTATCTAAAGAGACTATACTGAGTTTAAAAATGTTAAAATTAAGTATTTTCCTCCCCCTGCATGTTCCAGCCATGTCCTAAAGTGTAGAATGAGCCCAGACCTGTTCACCACAACTGCCTCTAAAATCCTGCACTGTCACTCAGAAAGGTGTTAATTCGGGTCGAAGCTCCGTCATGCATGAGCTGAAAGGAACAGGCCACCGTTTTTCCATACGGAGATATGTTCTTACCTGAGCTTAGACGAGTTGACGCGTACCTGTCTGGTCTTTGTGCGTGCGCATTGGAAGAGCTTGGTCGCTTCCAATTTCCCCCTGTTTGGAGCTATAGGAATATACTGGGAGAGGCCAAATGCTAACAACATGAACTCGTCTAAGCTCAGGTAAGAACATATCTCAGTATGGAAAAACGGTGGCCTGTTCCTTTCATTTAGAGACTGCAGTTACGTGTAAGACCAGAGGTGGCACTAGTGAGTATAAAAATGACCAACTTGCATCTAGTCCTTTAATATTTCCTGCGCGAAAATGCACATCTCTCTTCCTCCATTGTTGTTTACGTTTGTGTCGGGAGTTGTCCACGTCACTCCCAGAGACGCAAGAAGAAAGAAATATATCTTTTTACTCGCACAGTGACTTGGATAGGTAACTTTAATCTGCTTACTGGTTTGGAAACACTCGTTACTGAAAATAGTAGTCGTCACAAGCATCATTGTTACCAACATGGTCATATATGATGTACCACACGGGCATTTGTAGAAAGTGGCGCTTTACTTTGGGCCATGATATGCAGGTTTGGCCATGAACTTTTGACAATAAAGAAAACTGGCCTTCCACCAAGCAAACACTCCCACCCCCTGATGAACATTTACCTCCCATTGAAAATAATCACACAATCCCTCCTGATCCCGGAACTTGCCCAACACTTGTGCTTGTCTAACACTCCCAAACCCTCGTCCAACAGATGCAGAGCCACACAGTCCCTCGTCTCTAATATTTAAATGCTTTGCACAGAAACAATGGCCGTGCTGTTGCCATAGCACAAGCCAGTTTCTAATAATAACCGGATCAGATTCAGATCAAACTCAAGAAACAGCTGCTTCCTCTGCAACAAATCAGGCAGAACAGAAACCCCCGGCTTGACGCAGAGGCTTTGTGATGTGATAAAGTGGACTTTTCTGAAACGAGGGCGGATTGATGCAAATACCACCACGACTCCTCTGCTCTCCTTACACAATGGTTATTGTATTTGACCGGGGCTGGCGACAAAAACAGATTCATTCATAATTGTATGATCGTACTCTTCTGTTGGAGTGACGTTGTACAACTACATAGTCAGAATCCCTCTTACTTTTTAAAGATAATTGAACACAGTGACATTATTCACGATTATCGACCTAATGAGAGGAAACAATGGTATTTTAAACAGATTAATGTGTGGATGCAAAACAACTTCCTCCAGTTAAACACAGATAAAACTGAGATCATTGTCTTGGGCTCACAAAAACACAGAGAGGTTGTCATTGGTCATCTTGAAGCTCTTTCACTGGGACCGAAAAGTCAAGTTAGAAATTTAGGAGTAATCATGGACTCAGACCTGAACTTAAACAGCCACATCAAAGCAATAACATCATCAGCTTTTTACCATCTGAAGAACATTGCTAAGATCAGAGGAATAGTGTCAAAACCAGACTTAGAGAGACTCATCCATGCATTTGTCTCCAGCAGGTTAGACTACTGTAACGGCTGCTCACTGGCCTTTCTAAACGAGCTGTTAGAGCTGCAGAACATCTAGAACGCTGCTGCTCGAGTCCTGACAAGAACCAGGAAATACGACCACATTAGTCCAGTGCTCCGGTCTCTGCACTGGCTTCCTGTCACTCAGAGAATAGAATTTAAAACAGCTCTGCTTGTGTACAAGTCTTTTCATGGTCGGGCACCAAAGTCCATCTCTGACATGTTAGAGCCGTATGAACTATCTCGGGCCCAGAGATCCTCAGGGAGGGGTCTCCTGGTGGTTCCTAGAGTCATGACTAAACACACTGAGGCTGCGTTTCAATTTCATGCAGCAAAGGTCTGGAACAGCCTCAGTGAGGACGTGAGACAGGCTTCGGCTCTGACTATGTTTACGTCCAGGCTGAAAGCGTGGTTATTTACTGCTCCCTATGACACTTGATTGAATTTTAACCAATTTGAATACATAATTTGAATATATAGATATTTGTATTTGTGTTTTTCAGTGTTGCTGTGAGGCACATTGAGTTGCCTTGTGCATGAAATGTGCTGGATAAATACATTTGCCTTGCCTTGCCATATTATTAGTACTAATATTAATTATTATAATAATTCTATTATATATTATTATGATTAGGCCATAATCTAGGCTAGGTTTATGTTATCAAAATATATGCTGTCAGATTCTTTGATGAACAGACTAAGGTACTGTTTCCACAGTGCTGTAACGGGACTCGCTTGAACAGCTGATTATCACGTGTGAACACTTTCATTTTCCTTTGTTTATTACGCTGAAGCTGAGGAGCGCATTTACTTTCTGTTTACATGACTATTTGTGAATATTTAGACTATGCAGTTTGTTCCTAGTCTTGGACATATGATTTACAGCCAAGATGTTGTTTCATATTCGACGGATCGGCGCCTTTTGCTGCATTTCTGACACAAAGCTTTGCATGTAGAATGTCCATCACATGGTCATTTTTTTGGATCCCCAAAGAGCTCCCACTCTGCTGACTAGAGTTAACCTACCGCGTCCTTTTATAATCGTGGTAATCTTAAAACCATTGAATCTTGACATATTTACAGTGAATACACAGACAATACACTTTTCCCAAATCGTCAGGGTTCAGATGTATTCATTATACTTGAGCAGAATCAGGTCCAAACCAGGTCTAAAATAGGACTAAAGCAGTTTAACGTCTAAACACTAAAGTGGACAAAAACATAAGAGAGTAAAACTGCTCTGTGCTTTACCAAAGGAGCTACTCAAATATTACTCTCCATTTTGCCCTTAAGTTTTAAAAGACTCTAGACGGGACCATTTAAATTCCTTCAGCCTCATCAGCACCTCCTGGGACACCACTGTTAAACATAAGGGGCTTTTGCTGAACAGCCTGTATGGTCCTC
The DNA here is from genome assembly GCA_007210695.1 of Neogobius melanostomus. NCBI lineage: Eukaryota > Metazoa > Chordata > Actinopteri > Gobiiformes > Gobiidae > Neogobius > Neogobius melanostomus. Next base: position 5,169,188 of record VHKM01000122.1, on the reverse strand, counting down.
CCTCGTCATCGCCGTTTCCCCATTAAAGAACCTAAATCTCATGACTGAGAGTATTTTTAGCCCGCGCCCACCACCGCCACAGCATCAGGGCCGGCGGGGGCGGCACAGGCACGGGAGCCCTGACAGAGAGACAAAGCCCAGATCAGGAGGGTTTTCTAAAGAGTAGTTCGACTGTAGGCTTCAGGCTGTTTCCGAGAGGGCGACGAGGAGAGACGGAAAACATGGAGTTTAATAACGAGGGCGAAGGTTTACTGACTGACAGTGTGAGGGATTAGTGAGAATGAATCAGTGTTTGTACTGTATGTTTGGATGAGATTTCCTGAGGGCTTCAAAGCAGCAAATAAAAAGATTTCAATCTTGTGAAGTTAAAGGTCCTACCTGATATTTTATTTACAAAGTCGTGTCCAAACTCACTCCTAACTTTCCCAGTTTCTCAAATACCAATTCTTCACAGGGCTGAGTCTAAACGCACGTTTCACAACTTTCAGGGTCAGTGTCACAGAAATGCAACAACCACAATCAATAAAATGGCTTCATAATTTTACTAACCACTGCATATTCAATATATGGTCTTTAAAACAAGACAACCGTTGGTGTCAATGTTTCAGTCTCGCAGTTTTTGGTTGTTCCCCTCCTGGAGCCGCCACCTTAACGTGGTGGAGGGTTTGAGCCTGAATGATCCTGGGGCTCTGTTGTCGGGGGCTTCGTGCCCCTGGTAGGGTCTCCCAGGGCAAACAGGTCCTAGGTCAAACAAAGAGCGGTTCAGAAGCCCCTTATGAGAGACCAACAGGCCCGGTTAGAACCATGAGGCCGTCCTTCTGTGGACCCACCACCTGCAGGAGGAGCCATAGGGGCTGGTGCAGCTCCAACAGCTGCCCCCACGACCCGGCAACGGACAAGTGGAAGAAAATGGATGGAGTTATTGGCTGATTCTTAAACCATGAAATTGGTAAGAGGTCTAACGCCAAAGCGGATGTGCGTCAGCGTCCGCCATGGTAAGTAGCGTCCGAATTGGGTTGTCAGTTAGGAAGGAGTTAGGGAAAGGAGCCTCAATGCTAACTATCATAGCCACTTTAGCATAGGAGCTTCTGATGCTATCTCACTGGCGATTAGGAGCCATGTGCCATCCCATAAGCCACTGCTCCGCATGCCCGCCCCCTCGCCCCCACCCTCGAGTGATTCTTCATGCTTTGATTGACAGGTGCACAATTCATTAAACAAATATATATAAGAGATTCTGCACAAGCCAAACTTTATGAAAGTGACGAAATACATGTTAGAGTCATCACAGCACAGTCACAGCCTCAGTAAATGGCTTAAATGGAGGCAGTTTGTGCTTTTATTTAGTAGAAACTTAAGCCACATGGCTAATTTGCAAACTGTAGCTTTATGAAACAGCTGTTGAGATAAAATAAGGCTAAATGAAAATGTGATGGATCATTTGGGTTTTTTCTCCTTAAATATCTTTATTTGGACACTATGTTGTTGCATGTGCACTACAGTAGGTGGCGGTATGCGCTTTTGTTTGCCTGCCAATATCCTTAAAGAAGAAGATGAACAGCTGTTGGTGATGTCACTTCCTCTTCCCCTGGGTAAGGACGGTTGAATTGGGCAAATGCTGCTGAAGCAGAAGTTCACTAACTGCATAGAGATCTAACAGTTGACCCATGAAAGGTTAAGGATTAGTGGCTAGTGTTAGTACTTAGAGGCTACAATTTAGTGGTTTCGGAATCAGCCTTTGGTTGTTGTCACACCCAGAGGCCCATACGACCTGGAATCAAACCTGTGACCTTCTTAAGGGGACCCAAGAGTGCAAACCTCTAGCCCAGGGGTATAGGCAAGTTTGTTTGGTTGAGGGAAGATTTTCTTCTTCGTCAAAAGACCAAGGGGCGGTCCCGCCGAAGTAAAGTAAGTGCTTTATAGATTATGGGCCAACCTGAGCCGCAGGTTTTTGGAGGTCGGGGAAACCAAAGTACTGCCTTCAGAGCGTGGTGTCCTGCACTGGTCAGCTCTTCTACTTCCTCCTTCCTCTTCCTCCTGCGAAGCTCCCTCCGCTCCACAACAGTCTTTCACCACCTTCTCCTCGTTTGTCCCTTCCTTGCTTCCTGTTGTGCCTCTTGTAACGCCTCCACTGTGACGCCTCCACTGTGCTGTAGGTGTGGGGGCTCCTAGTGCCTCTTCAGTGTTTCAGAAGAAGAGATTTGTAAGTCTCAAATGTCGTTAGCTCATAAGCTAGCTAAACCTGGGTCCTTCATGGCAAGTACAGACTTCTCTGTAGTAAAAAATCCACTGACCCTCACAAAAACACACCTACAGTATGTATGATGTACAACACTGGCATTTGGAGAAAGTCATCCTTTACTTTGGCCAACAATTGGTCTTTTGACGATGAAGAAAATCGTCCTTCCACCAAAAAAACCAAAATGGCCTCCCTCTGCCCTGGACCACTGAGGAGACGTTTAAACAGCAGAACCTCAGCTCCTTCCAGGGCACCGCCACTTTAATGCAGATGGGTTGTTCTACAGAAGAATATGACCATAAACATAGAAAAAATAGAGCTCTATTTCTCACGGCCCTCATTCACAAATGAACAACAATCGAGAATCCAGATGGCAGCTCAGCCTCCTCCTACAGAGCATGTTTCTACGAAGGGCAAAACACTGGGAGGAGCAACAACGAGCCGCCCCAGTTCTCCAGGACGTGTCAATCAAATTCAAAAGCTCAAACTTTAAAAAAAAAAGTGGGACAACCAGCATGGTTAAAAATATGATACTCCCCTCAGTGTTGTCACAGGAGAAAGTCTGTCTTTAAAAACAATAACATTCTTAGGAGCCAGGCTTTTAAGCTGTTTTGGGGAAATGTTAAATCTACATAGGATTCCACATTTGAGAGTTCTGTCTGGATTTGCACCAAGCCACTAGGGGGTGGTATCGCAGCAATCTCAGCACCCGGAGGAATTCCTCGAACACATCAACTCAACTATTTAAAGTTTACTCACAAAAGCATCACACCTGCCTTTATTTCCTGTTGAAAGTGGATGACACTGGGATTCTAGGTGTTCCCGGGCCCCAAACTTAAAAAGTAGGACTTGCAGGTTCAGTTGTAGTAGTGCATCCTTCAAACTTTCCCTTTAAAAGTACTTGTAAAGCGCAGTACCTGCTCGTGGTGCTCGATGCCCATGCTGATGGTGTTGATGAGGATGGCGATCATGATCCCTCTGTTGAAGTATTTGCTCTCCACGATGGCCCACAGCTTCAGCCTGGTGTCGTGCCACAGGTCTCTACCGCTGCACTTCCCACGATGCTCCGCTGCTGCGTCCGCGCCCTCCTCCGCCCCCTCCTTGTCCTCCGCCCCCTCCTTGTCCTCCGCCTTAGGCCCCGCCCCGTCGCAGAGAGCCTTCGAACACTGGGGGCAGGGCTCCGACTCCGAGGTGTCCCCTTTGGAGCGGTGAGGGCACGGCAGAGCTGCAGAGCCACAGGACAAACAAATACAGTTTAGAGAGCTTAGAAGAAAGTCTTTCACCTACTCCACCGCACAGCCTGCTGTTATAGGTGATAAGTTGCTGACGAAGCTTTGAGAAACATCCTTAATTTGAAAACAACCCATTACAGATGACAGATAGAAAACGTTATCTTAACATAGCGTTAGAGAAAGCATCACTATCTTTTTAAACTTTCAATTTCTAATTGATTAAAATTAAATAAGTATTTAAGCTATTACAGAAGTATGTGTATATCCTCCAGTAAGTATCAAAGCAGTCAGTAATTACTGTCCACAGTGTGAGGTATGTTTTTTTACTGGTGAGTAAAGGAAATCCTGCGTCAATAAAATTCTAAACGAATGTAGCGCTTGCAACTTTGCCATCCCCCACTGTCACTGCTGATGGCTCAGTGATTGAAGTTGTTAAGGCTTAGGCCGCTGTCAGTGGCCTAAAAGAGGCCTAGAAAGACGGTTTCGTTCCACCAATTGGGGCACTACATACTTTTTTAATTTTTAACATCAGAATTATATAAAGATTCCTTAGGAAAAGTTCTCCACGCACAATCCTGCAGTTTTTGAGAAATTTGAATGTGAAATGGGAACTATTTCTTCTGGCGCGTATGATTTTAGGGTCACCTGACCTAGTTCTGACCAATCAGCGCATCGCGTTGGCACAAGAACCAGGAAGTAACCAAGAAGTAAACAACGCTGCCCAGCGCAGCTGTTAGCAGCTATCGTAATGAAAATCCTACTTTCTGAAGGCAAACGTTAGATTTCTGCAGCGAGAACAACTCGAGCAGCGTGGGCAACATTCAAGAAGATCGCAAACGATCTTGGATCGTCTATGGTCTATGGATATCGCCCATAGACCTGTTATAATCCCTGGATAGCGAGTACAATGAACTGGAAACTTCCCACAAAGATATCGACAGATCTTTGCCAGGAAAAGACTCCTAAAAACGGCAGCCAGGTGGTGGTTGTCCTACTCATGAGTACATTCTTATTTATTGTGTCGCCTAATGTCAATACAAATAATGATAAAGCTCAGTACACACGTGTTGTGCCTTAAGTGTTATTGTGTCATGTTGCACGTTTGACCCGAAGAAAATTCGTAGTTTGTTCTGATTCTGGGGTCGTTCCCCATTTGTCTGATTTGCTTTAGGAATGATAATATCAAACTAACTTTACCAGTTAGCCACACCAATAATGGGTTTAAGCATGAAGACATATGTATCAAAAGTTATCAAATGTTATTGCTGTAATAAAGCACAAACCAATCGAAAAAGTAAATGTAAGAGTGCCACTGGTGAACAGCTGTGGTTTATTTTTATTATTGGTGGAATAAGTATCTTTGGTGTGAGTTGATCACTGGTCCTTTCAGTCTCTTATTCCACTCAAAAGTCCAAGATTCATAAAATGGAGAATATCAGTACAGTTACTTTTACATGATACATAAGGCTGTAGTTTATTTTCTGTTGTTTGCTTATTTCATTTTCCAGGACAACTACATGATGAAAGATGATGTTGCGGTGGAGGCCTGGTGCTGTAAAGCACAGACTTGCTTCATTTAAAGACTCAACATGAAAGAGTGAGGTATGTATTCATGAAAAATTCAGAATGAATCCTCCAGGGCTCGGAACAACTGGATTCACATTGCAAATGCTAAACCTTTGCAAACTGCTATCCAACACTTATCTAGAGGCCTTTTTATAGCAATATTCGAAGACTATCTGACTGAAAATGCTGATAATATATTAATCTAAGCTCTGAATTATCAGTGTCTGTCCTTTTGGCTCCTAAGATAATGCTTTGATTCTTGACTGTGTACTTTCCGTTAAAAACTTAAAATGTGTTTTGTCTGTATTTTTACAGTGGGAGAACCTGCCATCTGTGGCTACATACAAGATCTTATGTGATTGTCTAGAGGATTTTGGACAACAGAAGAATGATTCTGATGAGCACTCTTCTAAGATCATCAATAAAACTGCAGTCGTCAGAGGCCTCAGATTACAGGTTAATGTTTATCACCGTCTTATAATCAAGTCATGCATTTAGATGTACATGGATTTATTAAATTGGCCTAAATGAATATCAGAGTAGTAAGATTATTTATTTTTTTCATCAAAACTTAGGCCTGGAAAAAAATGTTGTCTGTGGCATCTGACTCTTTCCGAAACCGCCTCTTTCTTTTTGCTTCACACTTCCTCTAATTCCTCAGTGAAGGCTCCTAAATTTGACTCTTCTAAATAACATGGAACTGAAATAGTTTGGTGCGTGTTGCTCATGGGCCTGCTCCAGTGTAACACACACCTGTGAGTCTGCATTGATGCTTATAAGCCACTTCTCCTCCTCCTCTGTTTAGGACAGACCTTTCCTTCAAGGGAACACACATTTTGAGTGCGTAGGAAAGGGAGGATGCGGTTTCAGTTCCACAATCATCCATTATCATCCCAGATACTAGACTTTATTTTTTAACTAATAATCTACTCATATGGGCCCCAAAACTGTACATACAATGTAATAAAAAAAAAAAACTAATTGGAATATGAAGTATTTACCACCAACATACAATGAACTAGTTAAAGTAAATTAAACATAACAGTACTTTTTCATTTCAGGTCTGACCGGCTGACGTCAAGGATTCAAGCTGCTTTTCCTCTGATCACCGTCTAATCTGAGAAATAATAGTGAACTTGTGTCGCTGAAACACTTTGAACAAGGAGTTACACTCTACATCAGAAAGAGAGTCTTCACAGGACTCCAACTACAAGAACTTTTCAGCCTCCTTGCCTGGATAGAGGATGCGTTAGAACAGTGGTTCCCAACCTGGGGGGCGGGCCTTCCCACCGGGGGCTCCTGGGACGGCAGGTGGGGCCCAGAGCTTTGTCTGGTCAGAGGGTCAGGTCATAAAGTTGCACAAATGAAATGGTTAAAAATCACAACGGCGAACTGAGCTTAAAACAATCCAATTTCAAAAAAGTGTTATCGGTAATATTTTCATGTTTTGATGTTTTTGGATAATTGGACTGAGACTACAGCATGCACAGGATGGGCTTCAAGATAAAAGGTTGGGAACCACTGCATTAGAAGGTCTTACATTTAAGAATTACAAGGTCTAACAGGCAAGACTGGTCAAGCTTTCGTCCATATGTCAAGATACACTTGATCTGCAGCTGATGCTTACAAAACCCCAAATCACAACAAATAAAAGAATGTTTGAAACTTATCTGGAGCAATTTATTTATGTTCATAAAATCTAATCTGAAAATGTTATATGTGGAAATGGTAGGTCCATAGTGTGCTTGTTTCAGTAGGACGCATATTTCAAAAAAGGCATTATTTCAAAGTTATTTCTTAAAACTAGCACTCCTGTTGGTGGCTTTGAAGAAGTGGTTGTTGTTGTTGCAGGGGTAACTCTCAAGCTGTACTTGGAACGCAGCCTCTTTGGCTAAACAGTTTTCATTTCTTTCTTTATTTAATATGGACATAGCAATTACATTGCATTACATTACATATGCATTGTGTTATAGCACATGCGCTAATTTTCAACACCTCAATAGGGGGCTTTTAGGTTACAAAGATAAAGGTTACAATAAAACACATTAAACAAGATAAGGCACATTTTACACATGGGAACAAGTTTGAGCCACTGTTTGAGCTCTCTGGTAAAGAGAAGTTTCAGAGCCTTCCACCGGGGTTCTTTTTCAACCGTTCTGTCTTATCTTCTTGACGCTTTAGTGCACAAGTCAAGCGTTTTATGTCTATAAGACGCCGATAGCAGGCCGTGTGAAACTCGTAGTTTGTTGGTATATCTGAGACCGGTTTGTCCAGAGGACACATGTTTGTTAGCAATAGCTAGCTCCGTAGTGGCCGACGTTTTGAGCCATTCCTTCACACATTGCTTTATTTTTTCCCATCGGACTTCAGTAAAGGCTGCAGACCTTTCCCGCCATCTTTTCCGACACAAAAATACATTTTACGGGTGTTAATCGAGCTTGATCTTCAGATGAAGATGTGCTGCTCCCGTCCTCCTCCATGTTTGTTTACATGCGCGTAGTGATATTAGCGTGATTTTGGCTTAGACCTACGTGAATTCTCGATGCTGATTGGTTGAAAATCGAGCTCACCGTTTTACTACTCAATATGCCGTTAATATAGTGCGCCAATAAATTACACTTTTCTCATTAACTGCAGGATAATGCGTGGAGAACTTTTGCTTGGATCCTTTTATTAACGTTGAATATATTGAACAAAAGAAAAAGTAGTGCCCCGTTTGTCGGAACGAAACTGAACGATACAGCTCACGTACAGCGGCCTAGCTTTTATGGGCATCATAATTGATGATTCATTGTCTTTTAAGCCTCACGTCGATTCTCTTGTCAAAAAGTCACTTGACTTTTTGACAAGAGAATCAACATGAAAAGCACAACTTGTTTCTGAAATAGAAACAAGTTGTGCTTTTCTTTCCATGAACAGAAGAGACTTTTCCCTGCAGCATTACTCCCAGTGTTGGATTACAGAGATCTTTTATGAACAATACTCCAACCCATGCTGGACTTAATCTTTCATGCTCGCTACGCTTTATGACAAATTGTGGTCCAGGAACCCATGACTGTGAACTGCACTCCTGGGTTGGATGTCCTGCTTTGGCGACTCGCCCGCTGACACACTGGTATAGGTTATATAAAAGGGACTTGTAGGGCTGCTCCCTCTGTACTTGAGTGCATAACCTTTGGCATTTACAGAGCACAATTAAACTACAGAATATAATAACTTTGGCTCACATTCTGAGGGACCAGAATTCAAATCATCCACCTTGTGCTGCTTCAAATACACTATGTTAAGAATTATTATGCAATTGTATTTCCGTTTCTGTTTTAGACGTTTTGCTCATGAGCATAAATGAACAGTTCAGGGGAGGCCGGATAGACGGTTTATGCATAACTGCAGCCTCTGGAGGGTCCTACACCTCGATGTTCGGGAGACTCCAGAGGCACCAGCAGCTTCAAATACCTGTTTGCTGCGTTGTAGCAATCAGGTACCCGTGTGTTCTCTGAATCAGCCACAAATCTCTTAACAGTTCGATGATCACGCTTCATCTTTCGGGAAATATCAAAGGTTTTAATACCTAGTCCAAGTCATTCAACTACTTCATGCTTTTCATCAGCAGAGAGATCCTTTTTCTTTCCTTTATTGTTTGAAAATGGTGGTCTGCTTAAAGAGGGGGTATTATGCTTTTTTTCAATCACATAGCACCAGTCTATAGCATACTACAATGATGACGTAACTTCTGTTGGTCTGTATATGCAGTAAATTAAAATAACTGCCTTGAATAAATTGCTCTCTCAAAATGGCTGTACTGAACGTCTTGAATAGGCCTCTGTCTCTTTAAGAAGCTTTCCGACACGCCCCTTCAGCACACTGCTGTGGCATCTAACAACACTACTGTGCGGGGAGGGGACTCTGCTGAGGAGCAGTGGTTGGTGGCTTGGCTGGTGACGAAAGGTCCAGAGGCGTCTCCAGGAGGTGGGGGCGTTCCTAGGAGGACTGAGGCATAGCTACACCTAAAATGGCTGCCGTCTAAGTTTTTACTGATTACTCAAATATGTGAATGAGCCAAGGCAACACTCCAGGCATGTGTTTAATGAGGGAATGACATAATAAGTAAGTAAGTGCTTTATTGTCATTGTACAGCGTACAACGAAATAATGTTCAGGTGTTAGTCCTGAGCTGCTGCGGCTGAGACGCGCTGCCACTGTGTGTCAACCTGACCCGCATGACCTTGGAGGTCGGGGAAACTGTAGCACTCGGAAGAAACATAGCTGGCTGCCCTCTGTCTCCTCTGATCCTCTGAAATGGTGCCGTGCCTCCTGGGTTTGTCCCTGTTTCAGAACGTGGTGTCCTGCACTGGTCAGCTCCACCTCCTCCATCCTCTTCCTTCCTCTTCTCCCTCCACAACAGTCTTTTCACCATCTCTCGTTTGTCCTTTTTTGTTTCCTGTAGCTCCTCTTGTGACGCCTCCTCTGTGCTGCAGCTGTGGGGGCTCTTGGTGCCTCTTCAGTGTCTCAGAAGAAGAAATTTGTAGGTCTCAAATGGGTTTAGCTGATAAGCTAGCATTTTGTTTACCTTTAAAAAGCTGCTTTCTTCAGGACCATTTTAGACTCTCAAAGTAAATAAATCCACCAAACCTCCACAAAACACGACAAAGACGTACAAAAGTATCCAGAAAAACAATGTGGAACACGGAAACCACAAATGCAGTTCCAGAAAAGGCAAAAAACTCAGCTGCACAAGGAGAGAGCGAGGTCATGATATAAAGCTTGAAAAAGTCGATTTTACATATACCCCCCTTTAATAATGGTGAACGTCCTTTTTCAGTCATTTTTACCTTAACTGAACTTAACAACTGATCATCACAATACAATTTGCATAATAATTCTTAACGCGGTGTATTGACTGCAGTTGTACTGTTCTGGGTTGTGCTGCAAATATCTCTTGACCAGGACTTGCAAAAGAGATCTGCAGACCTCAGTGGGACTTTCCTAGTTTATATTACAGGGGTTGGATTTAGACTGATGCTAATGTTCTCAGCACTATCATGTCACCGTGGCTGTAGTCAGTTCTCTCTCTGTCGCTGCTGAATTCTCCTTCCACCTTCATCATGATTAAACAGATCCCGTTCTCACCGTGTCTGTTGACGGGCCTCTTCTCCCTCCGGCCTCTCCCGTTCACTCTCCTCTCTCTGGGCTCCTCCGTCCCCGCCCTCTGCCCACGCCCCTGAAGCCTCGCGGTTTCCCCCTCAGCGCGTAGATGAGGTTGACGGTTTGCCTCCTGAGCTTGCGCAGCGTGTGGCAGAGCAGCTGGAAGAGCTCCTCGTAGCAGTCGCCGGGCTCGGACGCCAGCGTGGACATGGAGGAGCACTGCGCCCGCTGCTCCTGCATCAGCTGGTGCTCGCGCTGCTTGGTCTCCGAGACTGCGTCGCGATGACCACGAGGCACAGGTTGATCATGAAGAACGAGCCGACTGCAGGAGACCGAGGAGAGCAGTGTGTTAGTTTAGACATGAAACGTTTTAGCCTGAAGTTCTTGATTTGATTAAAGCTTGGGTTAGTCCTACTTACAACCTGTGGCCATGTTTGATTTATTTTCAGCAGAAAACAACATTCAAAACCAAACATCTGAATATCAGTAAACCGCTGGTTAGTGAGTATTTAAACAATTATCCTACATGCTTTTCTTGTCCATATTAAACTTGTGCTGATCCAGCTCAATATTAATGATAGTGCTCTTATATTAAAGGGATATTTCAGGATTTTTGACATAGGGCCTCATTTCCTAGTTATCCAGAGTGTTGTTGATGTCTGGAGATATTTTTTTCTTAATTCCATGCAGTTCTTATATTGAAGAGTCTAGTGGCGCTAGGCTAGGGCAAGGCTAACACATTTCTATGGTATCAGTTAGCCTGCATTAAAACAGTCTGACCCACTCCACAGTGCACCTGAGGTAAATCACTTATAACACCAGACTAACCATATACATGTCTGTGTCAATAGAATAATTTTGAAATATAACTGACCTGTATCACATGAATTACCGCATTTGAGGGACTATTTTCTCGCAGATCACTCCACCGCTGCGTTAGCTTACAGCCACGAAGCTGATGCTGCTCAAATATAAGTTATTTTAAATGCAAAATGGTTATAATTATTCTATTAACACAGACATTTATATGGTTAGTCTGGTGTTATAAGTGATTTACCTCAGGTGCACTGTGGAGTGAGTCAGACTGTTTTTAATGCAGGCTAACTGATACCAAAGAAATGTGTTAGCCTTGCCCTAGCCTAGCGCCACTAGACTCTTCAATATAAGAACTGCATGAATTTAAGAAAAAACATCTCCAGACATCAACACACTCTGGATAACTAGGAATGAGGCCCTATGTCAAATCCTGAAATATCCTTTTAAGTTCTCTCACTTCTTAAAGGCAAGGGTCCTTTGAGACGGCGTTAACAACTAAGCACTTCCCACATGAACAATTCAAATAATGTAGCTTAATGTAACTTAAATGCTGCTAGGCAAGGTTAATAAACAGATTTTTAATTATTCTGTTACTATAAGACTACTACTGCAGTTTTCAACATTATTTGAATATTTTCTGCAATAAATGTAGCACCTTTTTTTAAGCCTTGCCGCAGGTGGAAAAAAACTGTCTGCGGGTTTCCATGTAAAATGGGCTATTTATATCTTATTGCTTGATCAAAATCACTATTTCGAATGACAAAATCTCAAATCCAGGGCTCAGAGAGCTGCTTTTTCCATAACGACGGAGAAAGGAGTTGTTTCTCATCATCGCAGGAGCACATGGGCTCTGTAAACAAGGTCAAGGTCAACTTATTTCTATAGCACATTTGAAACAAATGAAACACATTAAAACACATCATTTCATGCCAAACTGAGAGACACAGGGCCAGAAGATAGAGACACTTCTTCCAGCAATACCAAACACTGCCTACGGTGGCCCTGCAGGAACATGTTGCTCGAATAGTAGGATGTTTACAAGTGAGCGAATGAATAAAATCACATGGACCAAACCATTTCCTCTCAAGCTCGAAGGCAGACATTTCATTCACGACAGGAGCATGTTTTCAAAAACCACATTCACAGGTTTCTGAAAGTTCAAAACCAACGACTTGCAACACATTGGGATTTCAAACTGTGTGAAGGTACAAAGAGTTAGAAATTTGGCGTTTTGCACCTTTTCCATGAATATTTTTGTAGCTGACCTGGTTTCCGTGTCGAAGCTCATCTTTTAAATCGGGCGCAGGCAGCAGTGGGGTCAAGTCCCCAGCCTCAACAAACTGTGAGCCGGAATATATTGATTCTAAAGTGGAAACTCAAGATGACTTTTGCTTCAGGAACCTCGAGACGAAAGAAAACATGCTGTAACTTTTACTTGACTAAACTCACACTGACGGAAAGACACGGAATTGTTTGTACATCCGTCAAATTATTGTTATTGCACTTTTCGATGATGCAGTGTCTGTCTATACAGCGAGAAGTCATGTGTCGCCGAATCAGCCTTCACTCTGACGCAGGGAAAGTAAAATGTGGAGTCGGACCTGCTCATGCCCGGCCTCTGTTACTTGTGACTCTGGAAGCGTGCTGTGTTGACGAGACACTTGACAAACATCCTGGTTGCAGCGAAAGGATGGCTCACTCTGTAACTACCGATCCAAAATACCAGACACTGCCTGATGTCGGTCGCAGCTTGTTTTTGATCGTACGAAGGTTATCTTTTAAATCTTTGTCCCCTGTCTCATTTATGTTGTCAAGATTAACCGGTTTTACGATTACCACGATTATTAAAGGACGCGGTAGGTTTTCTGTAAGAATTTCAGAAGCCACGGTTTACCGCTGACATTTTTCACGCTGACGCACGAGCCGCTGCGCCATAAACAGCGTAAACTCACCGTAGTTGACGAGGCAGAAGGACGCTCTCCTCCAGTGTTGTATCCACCAAAAAACGATTGAAGTCAGCAGAGTGGGACCTCTTTAGGATCCAAAATATGACCAAGGCGTTGTTGTTGTCGATGGAACATTCGTATGCAAATCCTGTCGTCATAAAGTTGCAGCAAAAGGCGCTGATATCGGCTACGTCGAATATAAACAACATCTTGGAGATAATCCTTCGCTGTAAATGTCAGGTCAAGGTAACGAACTGCATAATTCCCCAAAAAGTTGTTCAAATGTTGGGAAATAGCCACAACTGGCTCCGGATGTAAACAAAAGCTAACGCGCTCCGCTCTGCTTCAGCGTAACAGAAAGGAAAGTGAAACCGCGCACATGTGGAAACCAGCTGTTCAAAAGAGTCTCTTTAGTCATTTGTAAACACGTTTCATTCTCTGTTCATCAAAACACTGACAAATAATTAAGCACAGCAGAACTTTTGAGAACAGGAAACCGAGCCTAGACTGTGGCCTAATAATATATAGTAAAATAATTATGATAATTAGGTCATTATAAAGAAGTAAAGTTGACATTGTTTTGCATTATTCAATGAAGGCCTATTTTAATGCAAAACAATCTTAAAGCATTTTTAGAAACAGTGAATGTTTACAAGTTCAAGTATTATAGAAGCTTTTTAAAGACAAAAACTAAAAAATATTAGTTCTTTCCTTCATTGGTCGATAATCGTGAATAATTGTCAATCGCAATATTTCTCTCAATATCGTGACTCAAAAAATTTAAAATCGTGACACCCCTAGTCTCATGTCACCCAAGACTGCGATTTTGATCTACAACCTAAGATTTTCCCATGACGATAATCATTTGCATTTATCAAGTCCATTTGCGATTTTGGACTTGGGTTTATGGTTAACTGGTCCCAAGTTCAGCGTCTTCCTCTCAGCACATACAGGTGTGAACTAAGGTCGAACTAAGGTCTCATGAAGGCGACAATATTCAAAATTAGAGCTGATTAATTAATAAGGTTTAATGCGTTTAAAATATGAATCGAAATTAATCACACCTCACTTACGGCGCAGACACTTTTACAGTTTCCTTTTCCTGCAGACGAACACGACGTTAAGCCAAAACACTTTTACTGTCAAACCTGTTGATTCACAAAGTTAAGCGCCGACATAAACTTTAAAAAATCATTCTCCAAAATAAATCAAACTGCTATTGTCTGTGAAGTGTTTGAAATGATCACAGGCCTCACATCTCCACCAAAATAAGTAAAACATGCAGGAAAATATAAAGCAGCATCGAAAATATACCTTTTAAAATAAATACAACCCCTAAATAAATGATGCGTCAGGACGTTGCGGTGAATAAGTTTGGTTCACAACAAGCCTTGCCTACAGTATTATGTGCAAAATAACAGCAAAGACCAACAACAAGCATTTCTTCAGCTTTAACTATTCTATAGGAGATAAATATATGCGTTCAGTCAGGGATCTCTTAAATGCCTGGGTCAAACCGTGCCTTGATCTACTTAGAGCACGTTATAAATCTGTATATTCCCGTTGAGTGCCCCTCACCCCTTCTCTCTCCCTGTTCCTCTCTCTCTGATCAATACTGATTGTAAAACGTTGTGACCTTCTCAGCCTCAACCACTCGACCGCAAACCAAAGACCGTTACAGCTGGAGTTTAACAGAATACAAGGCAGTACTTCAACTTAGTAGGACTTTCCTTGTATGTGTCTCATCCTTTTGAAGTGCAGATCTGAACCGGGATCTTTGTCAGGAGGAAGATTTCCTGTAATTCTGCAGACTGGTGCCAAAAGACAAATCCAAAAGTCTAATTTATCTTTACATTTATTTACCTATCTGTCAGACCTCATCATCTTCTCTATACGCTATTCTTTCATATCAAATGTACGGTGGCGCAGTGGTTAGTGCTTGTGCTGCAAATACAGCAGGTTTGCACGTTCTCCCCGTGCCTGCGTAGGTTAGGTTTCTCCAGATACTAAGGTTTCCCCTACCACCAAAAACATGTACAATAGGCCAGGATGAATGAGAGTGTGAGTGAGTTGGTGGTGCCGATGGCGCAGATTGACAGCCTCGCTTCTGTCAGTCGACCCCAATGGCCTGTGGTCGAATAGTCAAATGTGTTAGCATCATTGTTAACTTGCTTTGCTCCTTACCGTATTGTCATTAGCATCTGGAGCCTAAAGTGCCTCTCTCACCGGACTGGGGACTAGGGGATGTCTCAGCGAACAGCAGCTACTGGAGTCTCCAACTAGACTCCAGGTCGTTGAGAGAGGCCCTTTGTATGCGTGTAATCCGTTTATTATAATAGATCCATGGTGTGACTAATCCGAGTCTCTACAACTCTCACCGGTGAGATAGGCCCTTTAGGCTATATCCACACGAAGACAAACAGGTATAGACGCTACCACAGAAACAGAACAAGATGTAGATAACGCGTGCACAGTAAACTTTGTGGGATGTAAACAGTGCAAATGAATCGGATTCACGACTTACAGAAGAGACGAGGAAGCGAGTTTACTCTTCAGACGCAATGGGACTAAAGTAGAAAAACCTGTGGCTCGCGGACCGCGGTGGAGCGTAGAGGAGTGGAGCAAAACTCATTATAAGTCAGAGGATTATGGATTACAGACTCTGGCGCTGTGATGTCATTGTTTTAGGTAAAGTTGCGGAGACAGCGTAACAATGGAGCCACGTAAACGGCGTTTGGAGATCTTTCCACTCTGAGAAATAGCATGGAAAATGTTTGTTTACAGACACACAAACACTGGTTTCCTGTGGATGATACGCAGGATTGATCAAATATTTTTGCGTTTAGTCCTGAGTTTGACTTCGTGTGGACTGGGCCAAAATATCCAGGATATGCTGTTGCTCATGTAAACAGATATGAGGGTCCAGGTTTCTCTGACTCATGGAAGCATCTTATCCAGATTATTGTCATAACCAGAATATGATTAATAACCGGGATACTCGAACACATGTAAACACACTCAGTGGTTAGAGCGTACAACCATGGATCCGAAAGACATCAGTTCAAATCCCCTCTTATTGAAATTGAATCGACCATTCATGATCCCTTTCATTAATTTAGAGCAGGTTTAGCCCTGATTTGATCTTGATCTAGGCCTTGTGGTACTTGGTGTGAAAAGCTGGTGAACCACTGCTCAAACTAAACTGATTAATAGTATCCTCTGTTGACTTTTGATAACACAGGATTGACTTGAGAAACAGGTTTTTGCAAAGGCCTTTCATTCCTGAGCGCTGCTGGCTTAGTAACTAAGAACAGTCAATTCAGCGGCCAATCAGAATCCAGGCTCTTGTGACCACACCTTCATACCTGGGCTGGAGCCGCGTATCGCTGATCAGATGAAGACGGAAGCTGCATTAAAGAAAGAGTTTGTGCTCTGTTCCCGACTGTTTTGGTGTCGTGTCTAAAGTAAGTAATTATGTTTTTCTGTAAGTAAGTATAAGTAAGTAAGTAAGTAAGTGTTTAACCTTAACCTGTATCTATCAACTTAGGGTTAGGTTTAAGGTTAGCATTTATGCACATCTAAATCTCAAAGTGTATTGACCGGAGAGCTTACAGCCTATAGGTCAGACTGATACCTCATTTGAAAGCCAAGACCTTCTAGTTTAAAAAAAATACTGTATGTGTAAACTCTGTGTCAGGTCACTAAGCAGCAGCGCTCAGGAATGAAAGGCCTTTGCAAAAACCTGTTTCTCAAATCAATCCTGTGTCATCAAAAGTCAACAGCGGGCACTATTAATCCGTTTAGTTAGCAGTGGTTCACCAGCTTTTCACACCAAGTAAACTCTGTGTGCGTCAAACACAACTTACATCACATTTGCCACTCCTAACCCTAATCATAACCCTCGATCAGGAGGGATGGCAAGTAACAGGTAAATAAGTATATAAGTGAATAGGTTAGTATTTGTTGGGCGCCTTTTGCCATTTCACAAGGCTCTTCACACATTTAAAAACAGTTTGTAAGCATACATATGTGTCTATGTAAATATACTGTAGATAAAAAAAAAAAAACATTGACAAGACAATTGATAAGAAAAATAATTAAATATAAACAGAAAGAAGAATATGTAAAGGTTTTAGCAGATGGTTCTATGAGGCTCCACTCTCTCACCTGATCGTCTTACAAGTAAAATCACAGTTTCCCAGAGTCACGTCATCCCTCTGTGTGTCCTCAGGTGAGCCATGTCTGAGGAGCAGTTCCTGTGCTCCATCTGTCTGGAGGTGTTCTCTGAGCCAGTCTCCACTCCATGTGGACACAACTTCTGCAAACGCTGCATCTCTCAACACTGGGACACCAGCAGCAGCTGCTCCTGCCCCCTGTGTAAAGAGGTCTTTACCATCAGACCACAACTCAAAAAGAACACCTTCATCTCTGCGATGGTTTCGAAGTCTAAATTAGAAGCAGGACAGAAGTCAAAGAAAGTGTCCAAACCTGGAGACGTCCAGTGTGACGTTTGCTCTGAGCCCAAACTGAAGCGGTGAAGTCCTGCCTGGTCTGTCTGTGCTCGTTCTGTGAGAGCCACCTCCAGCCTCATCTCAGCGCGCCCAGTCTAAAGAGACACCAACTGATGGAGCCTGTGGACGACCTGGAGAACAGGATGTGTCCCACACACCAGCGCCCCCTAGAGCTGTTCTGTAACACTGATCAGAGCTGCATCTGTACCAAGTGTGTCCTTCTAGAGCACAAGAACCATCAGTATGTGTCTCTGGAGGAAGTGTGTGAGCGCAGGAGGAGCTCTCTGCAGAAGACTGTGGCTCAGAGCCAGGTCATGGTGGAGCAGAGGAGGCTGAAGGTCCAGGAGATCAGAGCTGCCCTGGACCAGACTCAGAGAGAGGCTGATCGAGAGACACAGCAGATGGAGAAGGTCTTCAGAGACATCATGGAGTCTGTGCAGAGATGTTTGGACCATCACCTCAACGTCATCAAACAAACTCAAACTAAACATAAGGAGCGCGCTCAGGCCTTGATCCAACAGCTGCAGCAGGAGATGTGTGAGCTGGAGAAGAGCAGCACTGAGGCCCAGCACTCTCACTCTCTACAGACCCCCTCCACTTTCTACAGCGCTGCCCTGCACTGCCCCCTGCTGGCCTGAAGGACTGGAGCAGCGTGAGCTTTGAGCCGCTGACGTGTGAGGGCAGTGTGGCCCGCGCTCTGTCTGAGCTGAAGACAAGTCTCTCTGAGGAGTTCAACAAAGAATTTAAACAAGAGTCTAACAAGGAAGAACTGAGGAGAGTTCAGCAGTTTGCTGTGAACATCACTCTGGACCCAGACACTGCTAATCCTTATCTGGTTCTGTCTGAAGATCTCAAACAGGTTCATGACACTAATGTGAATAAGAAGCTCCCAGACTCTCCTCACAGGTTTGATTATTCTGTTAATGTTTTAGGAAAGCCAAGTTTCTCTTCAGGCAGGTTCTACTTTGAGGTTCAGGTCAAAGGGAAAACTAAATGGGATTTAGGAGTCGCCCAGGAGTCCATCAACAGGAAGGGAAAGATCACTACATCCCCTAAAAACGGATACTGGACCATTATCTTGAGAAACAGAGATAAGTACAGTGCTAATGCTAGCCCTCCGGTCGCTCTGTTCCTGAAGTGTCCTCCTCAGAAGGTCGGGGTGTTTGTGGACTATGGAGCAGGTCTGGTCTCCTTTTATGACGTAGATTCTGCATATCTGATCTACTCCTTCACCGACTGCAGCTTCAAGGGGAAACTAGTGCCATTGTTCGGTCCCTGCTCAAATGACGGAGGTGAAAACTCAGCTCCTCTGATCATCACTGACGTTCAGGCCAGGGCGGAGCTTGGGGGTGGCTTTGGCGGCTTAAGCCTGGAGTGATTTTTCAAACGTAACGAAACGACGCACACACACACCGTAACTACAGCTGAATGGTATGTATGGTCCAAGCTCCTCATTCAGACTGGTTTGTAGATAGCGCATTGACAGGACTCAGACCGGGGCTGAGCAGCAGCTTCAGCAAGGTGTGGTACTCATCAGATTCTCAAATTTAACGCTTCTCTGGTGGCCACGTGTTATGTGTATTTAAAGCATATGACTGTCATTAGTTAACGATAATAGTGTAACCTCAACCCCTTGTATTTTTTTGCTAACCCTCGCTTGTATTCCTGATATGAAAAAAAAAAAAAAAAACTTTGTATACATAATAATCATGTCTCTATACCTACACATTCTCTGCTGGGGACATTGAGCTACATCTCTCATGCCTATAGCCTACAGCAGAAAGTCTACATCTAAAGTAGATCAGTAACGATAAATTCTGAAAGTAGCCAGTCAGCTTTGTCTGACTCAGGACCGCTCAGGACAGTTACGTTAGGCACCCTGCCACTAGCTTTGTAAATTACAGAGGAATCACCCTAATAAAATAACCTTAAAGTCTTAAAGCAGTCTCAGAGTCTCAGGCACATGCGCCACGATGCCTCTCTTGTGTGTAGAGAGAGCTGTAGAGTTGTCCCAGTGGAATATGTTGCTAAACAAGTTTGCTTGAACTCCATGCGAGTAGCGAGTAGTAGTACAAGTAGCGGGCGCAGCGTGGATGCATCCAGGTCAGGTGACTCAGGCCTGTCAATCACAGACCTAGACCCCACCCACCCCCGTTCTTTCTCTGACTCTGTAAGCCACGCCTCTTTTTCATTTTTTTTTGCTCTCAGGCTTGAGGCTCTAGAAGGTGAGGTTCATTGTGTAGAAAAAAGTGTAATGCTCCTTTTCTTGAGAACGTGTATTGTATCTATAAACAGGTTAAACTTAAGTCACAAATAACTAATCTGTTGAAGAGATCGGGAAAGATAATGGTCGAGGAGACTGCAGTCAATAGCACATGAGTCCAACCATATTCTGTCTGATCAATTTGAGTTAGTAACTTCAGACAAGGGGTACACAGTGCCACACTGTAAGCGGAACAGAGACAAGAACTCTTGTATTCCTGTCACTCTTAATCATGAACAAAACTAAAGTAAAGGTAGGTCAGTTGGGAGAAGTGCAATATTAACTGCACTTTATTCAGGCCAAACAGGAAATGCCCAATTGAAACTTAGAGACTTCAAAAGGTCTCCATGTGGTCTCCACTGAAATCGCACGTTAGTTTTCACCGAGACTACCTGGAGACTCGCCTTAACTCCAGGGGACGCCTCGGAGACATCTCCATGACCAGCAGCAACTCAAGTCTCCAACTAGTCTCTAGGCCGGTGAGATGTATGCGCGCGATCAATCTGTTGCATTCTCTGCATTGTATTATCCGCAATGTCTCCTTAAAGAGCAACTAAACACCAAATCAAGTTTTTTTTACTGATAAACTGTCTCAATGGGTGTCTCATAGTGTTGTCTACTGGTCCCTGATATAATTCTGACATTATTTGAAAATCCTCCATGTTCAAATGTTGATAATCTGTTGGACTCTTATACATCAAGCGTCTTAAATCTTTTGGATACTATTGCTCCTGTCAAGGTTAAAATGGTTAACAATAGACAAAAGGCACCTTGGAGAAGTGAAGATTCGGTCAGGGCACAGAAAAGGGAGTGCCGAAAGCCGAAAGGAAATGGCGCAAGTCAAAGCTCCAGGTTCATTTTGAGATATACAAAGAAGTGCTTTGTGAGTTCAACCAGATTTTGCGTGGAGAAAGGGAGAAATACTTCTCTAAAATCATCGCAAACTGCAGAAACAATCCTCGTGTTCTGTTTTCCACAGTAAACAGATTAACTAACCCTCCAGTTCACTGCCCTTAGAACTAATCTCTACATCTAAGTGCAATGAGTTTGCAATATTTTTTCATGACAAAGTCCAAGGCATTAAAAATGCCATAATTTCCACAACACAAATAGCAACCCTGCACCAACTAGACACCTTGAGCTGACACATTTCACTCCTGTTACTGACAAAACAATCGAAGAGGTTATCTCCGGTCTGAGTTCATGTACATGCTGCCTTGATGAATTACCCACTAGATTTCTGAAGTCTGTGCTGACCAGCTTGTTACCACAACTTGTTCAGTTAGTTAACATCTCATTTGAGACTGGAGCATTTCCAAAGGCCTTGAAAACCGCAGTCATTAAGCCTCTTCTAAAGAAGAGCAGCCTTGATCCCAAGGTACTGAACAACTACCGGCCCATATCAAACCTACCGTTCTTAGGAAAAGTCCTAGAGAAAGTAATATATCAACAGCTCACTTACTTTCTCCTATCTAACAATGTGTTTGATACTTTCCAGTCAGGATTTAGGCCCCACCACAGCACTGAGACAGCTCTGATCAAGGTGACAAATGATATTCGTATGAACACAAACGCAGGTAAGGTCTCAGTTTTAGTTCTGCTGGACCTGAGCGCTGCCTTTGACACAGTGGACCACAGGATCTTACTTCACAGGTTAGAAAACTGGGTGGGAATCTCTGGTACTGCTCTAAACTGGTTCAAGTCCTATCTCGAGGATAGGACGTACTTTGTCGAAATTGGCAACTGTGTCTCAGACAAAATTTCCATGACCTGTGGAGTCCCCAGGGTCAATCTTGGGACCCCTCTTATTCAACCTGTACATGCTTCCATTGGGTCAGCTAATAAACAGCAACAATGTGTCGTACCACAACTACGCAGATGACACTCAGATCTATGTGTCACTGACGGCAGGTGAACATGGGCCTGTAGATACTCTCTGTCACTGCATTGAACAGATCAGTTTGTGGATGCAAAACAACTTTCTCCAACTAAACTCAGACAAAACTGAGATCATTGTCTTTGGCCCACAGACACAAAGACAAAGTGTTATCAGTCACCTTGAGTCTCTCGCTCTGAAACCAAAAAATCAGGTTAGAAATCTAGGAGTAATCATGGACTCAGACCTGAACTTAAACAGCCACATCAAAGCCATAACGTCATCAGCTTTTTACCATCTGAAAAACATTGCTAAGATCAGAGGAATAGTGTCAAAACCAGACTTAGAGAGACTCATCCATGCATTTGTCTCCAGCAGGTTAGACTACTGTAACGGCCTGCTCACTGGCCTTTCTAAACGAGCTGTTAGAGCTGCAGAACATCCAGAACGCTGCTGCTCGAGTCCTGACAAGAACAAGGAAATACGACCACATTAGTCCAGTGCTCCGGTCTCTGCACTGGCTTCCTGTCACTCAGAGAATAGAATTTAAAACAGCTCTGCTTGTGTACAAGTCTTTTCATGGTTTAGCACCAAAGTCCATCTCTGACATGTTAGAGCCGTATGAACCATCTCGGGCCCTGAGAACTTCAGGGAGGGGTCTCCTGGTGGTTCCCAGAGTCAATAATAAACACGGTGAGGCTGCGTTTCAGTTTCATGCAGCTAAAATCTGGAACAGTCTTCATGAGGATGTGAGACAGGCCTCAACTCTGACAATGTTCAAATCCAGGCTGAAAACAGCTCTTTTTACCCGTGCATATGAAAACTGAAAGTATTTTATCTGCACTCTTGCCTTTTACTGTCATTGATTAACTTTATGTTGATGTTTTATTGATTGATTTTATCTGTTTTCTTGTAATTTCTCTTTCTGCAACTGTGAAGCACTTTGAATTGCCTTGTGTATGAATTGTGCTCTACAAATAAACTTGCCTTGCCTTGCCTTGCCTTATAGCGCAAACATGTGTTAAATCCTAACTTTGGCCTGAAAACTAATGGGTTGCGCCCCTTCAGGGTTAACTCTGCTACTAAATTAGAATTTCCTGATTGGCTGGAGACGTGTCCACGGCCTCCACAGAACGTCATAAGCCGCACCAGCTCCACACATCGTCATCAGGTGCTGCCCATTGTCCTGCCCTGTACCTGTGGTTTATAACAAGGTCCCTCCCACGTAATCTGTCTGCTGGGATTGTGCCAATGCAAATGTCGAGGTCAATCAAGGCCCACACACTCACCCCCCGCATGTCACCCCCAAACTTCAGAGACCGCCTCTTTCACAGCAATTTTTGACTTTTGTTTGTGGGTGGGGAAAGGCTTTGGCACGCCCGTTTAGTTACTCTTTAACTCTCTCCGGTGAGATGGGCTATATTTACGCTATATCCACACGAAGACAAACAGGTATATTTAAAAAACGTGAATAAAATGAACTAAATCAGAAAACTGTCCAAAACACAGACTGGATCGAGGCTAACTCTTCAGATGTCATTATTTTAGTAAAAGTTATGGAGACGGCGTAACAATGGCGCCACGTAAACGCCGTTTTGTGTTCTTTCCATTCTGGGACCTATAGTTTGGAAAATGTTTGTTTACAGACCCCCAAAACACTGGTTTCCTGTGGATGATACGGTGGATTGATCAAGTATTTTTACGTTTAGTCCTGAGCTTGACTTCATGTGGACTGGGCCAAAATATCCAGGATATGCTGTTGCTCATGTAAACAGATATGAGGGTCCAGGTTTCTCTGACTCATGGAAGCATCTTATCCAGAATATTGTCATAACCAGAATATAACTAATAACCGGGATAATCGAGCGCATGTAAACACACTCAGTGGTTAGAGCGTACAAACATGGATCCAAAACACAGCAGTTCAAATCCCCTCTTATTGAAATTGAATCGACTGCTCATAATCCCTTTCATTTTTTCTTGAATTATAACTAAAAA
Source organism: Neogobius melanostomus (assembly GCA_007210695.1). Classification (NCBI taxonomy): domain Eukaryota; kingdom Metazoa; phylum Chordata; class Actinopteri; order Gobiiformes; family Gobiidae; genus Neogobius; species Neogobius melanostomus. Next base: position 5,145,597 of record VHKM01000122.1, on the reverse strand, counting down.
CACTAAAGTCTCTGTAATAGCTTCCCTTTAGCTGACAGTCCTGAGTGTGTGATTGATTTAAACAGAGGTTTGTGGTTGCAGCTCCTCACGACTCCATCAAGTATTTATGTCGCTGTCGCTGTAATGCCTGGGCCTGTTTTAGTTGGCGTCTGGAGAGGGATAACCAGGAAAGTGCCTTTGAGGATTCCACAATAAATGTAGGAAAACCACGTGGTGTTTTATGTAGCACCTGAAAACCCACCGCACACAGGTTTAACCCCAGTGCTATTGAAGGATTAGTCAAATGCAAAACTGTGGGCTTTAAGGCGAGAAACTGCAGGTGAATAGGGAATTTAGAGATATTAATTTAAACGTTTTGCTGTAGGTCACTGTTAAATATGAGAAGATACGTTTCTGTTATTTTATGTTTACATATGAAACAAAGGCATGTGACCAAAAGCCCTTGAGCAGCATTTGAGACCTAAGAATCCAGATTTCTTCTTCTGAAACACTGAAGAGGCACCAAGAACTCATGGTTTTTGATTTGCTGATACATTAGTTACAGAGATTATTTCAGAGGGTATTTTGTATTTTGTTTAGTATTTTAATCTGTACAAAATCAAATTTCACCTTGCAATAAATCAAGCAGGAAATTAATATTGAAAAATCCTTCTAAATACCTGTAAAACATACATTAATCCAATTTGTCTTTTACAGAAAAGAGCGATTAGAGTTGCCAGTGGAAGTGGATACATAGACCATGTATAAAGCTCATCTGGAAAGTTTACCAAACAATTTGCAAAACAGATTCACTAAGAGATAAAAGTAGATATGAACTAAAAGGTACTGAGGTTTTTACAAAACCCAGGTTTCTGTAAAGGAAAGATGTAGCTCAATCAGAGGAGTCGCTCTGTGGAACAGTCTTGATTGTAAAATTAAAATTCTAAGTCCATTCATGTTTGTAAGAAGTGTGACAAATATGACACTGCAGAGATCAACTTTATTGTATTTTTGTGTTTTGATGTCTTGAAAAACAGACGACTGCATGAGACGCTCAAATGAACTGGAACTGTAAATGATTTTGTATTGATGGGGGCAGACATTTTTCCTTCTTTGTGCTCCTTTTCATTCATGTTAAATTCTGTTGCATTTGTTTTTAAATGAATGAAATAAATAATAAAATGAAATGAATGAAAACCTCATTTTGAGAAAACAGGCCTAAAGTTTTGTAATGTTTGTGTATGTGTGTCTCCCAGAAAGATACGATAAGCCTTTATTGATCTCACAATGGAGGAATTCAGGAAATGACCATCTACACGTGGATACTAAACATGTCAATTAGTGAATGAATACACATTGGAAAGATGAGGAAGCGTCGCCATAGTTATTTCCAGGAGATAAAAGGTGACTTTGGTCGTGATTTTGTTACAACTCTGATCCCATTGTCTCCCTCCTCATCGTTTTAGCCGTTTGATCCGAACACGTTTCCTCTCGGAGTAAATCCAAAACAGGCTGAGAGCATTAATCTGGATCCAACATGGCCGCCGCCGCGTCTCAGTTTCTCTGATCTGCGGCACACGATGCGATCAGTGAAACAACACCACTGAGCCGATCGAAATCCTGTGTCGCGGTTTCATCTGTTTCTCCATCTGCCTCGTGTCGGGCTCTCGTCTCAGGCCCGGGGCCCGAGTCACTCAGGGGAGAGGGGGGAGGAGGAGGGGGGAGGAGAGGTATAAATAAATGACTACAGAGTTTCATGCCCACTGCTAATGCCATTGTTGATCTGACGTGTGATTCTGTGTGAAGTTGTGCAGCTCATGCCACAGAACAACGAGATCTGAATAAGTTCTACATTGTAATGGGAGTTACTACAACAGCAAAGTGTGGCCCACGGGTCAAATGTGGCCCACAAACCCATTGTCGGGGGCCCTCAGGCTTTTTACTCCGAGTTGAATAACAATCAAAACCTCAGAAACTAAACATTTTGTTGTGGGATTGAGCTGGCTTTAATATTCCAAGCCTAAACAAAGATGTGGGGAACAGTTTAAAGTGCATATGACAGATTTTAATGCTCTTGAAAATTAGACTTATTTAGATGGATTACATCAGTTGCATAGTTAGAATTTTTTCAGTGAAGCAGCAATTTTAATGAAGAAATGTTGGGCAGAAAAGTTATTTTTGTTTGAATTTTTAAGCTGCTGACAGGAAGTGACATAAAGGAAGTTAAGATTCCATAGCAGTTTGACTCACTCATTTCCCATTGACTTAACATGGTTGGCACGGCAACAGTTTAAAATTGTTTACCTTCTTCGATGTCACTTCCTGTCGGTGTCCAATAAGGAAGTGAAAACATAAACATCACAAAAATGGTCAAACTAAAGAAAACTGGGAATAATCTTTAGCAAAATCTTAAATATAAATCGTGTTAACTGTGTTTTAGCAAAATTGTCATATGCACTTTAATGCTCTCTTAAATAAGTTAGTGCTTTAGTTGTCATTGTAGAATTGTCAACCCAGTCTCTTCAGAAAAACGTACCCCAGGTACGCTTTTACAATATGGAATTACGTACCAGTAATACGTTTTTTTTGCAAAATTACGTTGGTTATTTACGTTTTACAAATTCACTCAAATAACACATAGCGCGTTCACGCGGAAGCCTACGGAGCTTGCCGAGTGATTTCCGATGTTCTCCGAAATCTCCGACAACGTTTCTCTGCAAAAATACTTTTACTAAAGCTTTGTTTTTACCTTTCGCTGTCTTCGTGGAGCGAGTTCTCCATTACACGTCCCACAAATATGCAGCTCCTGCTCTGCCATGCTCTTGTTTGAGTGCATGATCCAATAAACTCCTGCCGGGTCTTCGCGGAGCTTGTAGCCCGGGGAAGGGCTTTCTCTTCGGCCTAGCTTAGCGCCACAGCCCGCTGGAGTCCCGTGGAGGCTCGTCCCGCTTCTTCCCGCTTCTTCCGTAATAGTCCTTTGGGTGAAAGTGATGCCAAGCGTCCACGATGATATAAATGTCCTTAGGTTTGCCTCGCTCAGCCATTTAAGGTTAAAAATTAGCATTTATTGATCATAATTTTGACAGAGGCGCGTAATGACCAGCTGTTTTGATTGACATCCGCGTCAACCAATGACACGTGTTCAAAATTGTGACATCACTAAGAAGGCGGGCAGAACACGTAAACCTGTACTCCTGATTGGCTGTGTCAATCTATTTTTGTATTGTAAAATATTAATATTAGTCTTATTTAGTGAATTATTTATTTACTAGTTTGTTTTATTAAGTTATTACTATTATGTTTCTTTTCTTACAGTCTGTCCATGAACAAATATATATTATTAAAACAAATAATATTATCTGGATTAACAGACTTAATGCATTTTTATGTAACAAATGTTTCTTAACATGAGTAAAATTAAGGATAAAACAATGGGATGGATACAGGAATATTTTAGGCTCCACAGTTTTGACGTCTGATTTTTCAGCCTGAAGAGACTCTGCTGTGGATGCAGGTGTGAAGTGGGCACGTCTTCATCGTCTAATATGCATAATATAGTACAAATGCAATTTATAACAGTTCTTGCTTATGTTTGGACATGATCAATATAAAATATACATTTGAATAGAATATAAAGTTTTAAAAAAAGCCTCTAGACAAATTACTATCTGTATATCCAATGTAAAGAAATGTAAAATAATTGTATTTAAATTATGGATGCAAAAATGAGCAAAGTCCAGCGCCTTGTCCTCTATCAATAAAGCTCAGGTGGATAATGCCACATGTGTCAGAATAGACTGTTTCTGCAGGTGACAGTAGCTCAGTATATTTCATAATGTAGCCTAAACAAACCCATCACATTTAATTACCATCATCATTAAGATGAATCTTCTTATCATGAGCATCAATCAGTCTGCAATTATTGTACCTTTCATGAATACATGTGGAGTATATTGTGTATCATTCAAACACTTCCATACAGAGTAATGTTATATGGGCTGTAATGGTGATGCTAAATAACAGTAATACCAACATGGTAATAAGATGGGTATAGGAAACAAAATTATTCACTTGTTATAAAGTGTAACATACTATGAATGTTGACTTAATGTAATGCATTGTTGCGTCTGTAAATATGTAACCAACTCAATTGTTAATTGTTTAGTAAGATAATAAGAACTAAGCAGTGTTATTGTTGCAACCACATTATCATTTAAGTATATGAACAGGGGTGGGAGTCAATAAGCTTGTCTTCTTCCCACTCCTTTTCGAGCTAGAATGTTATTTATGTTTTCTTTTTTTATATCTTTTCTGGCTTTTGTGCCTGCGTTGTGTTGCTCGAAATAAAATAAAAATCAATCAATCAATCAATCAATTACAAACCTCTCATTGTTAGTCTTGATTGATCTCACAATGGAGAAATTTAATTGTTACATCCAGCTCTTAGAAACACTCAGGGTGTGCATAATCTTATCTTATCTTATCTTATCTTATCTTATGTAACCCATCTCTTGGTATATATTCAATATTCCTTCATGTAAGTGTTGGAGCAAAGAGCAGATCAGGTCATACTTTCGACAACTGGATGTAGGCAGATATCTAAGTTTTGATGGGTCATGGGCTCATTAGATTAGATTCATCTTTATTCTCTCCAAATACAAGAGATTATTTCTGTGCATCAAAAACAACATATCACAGAGCAAACATTTCTCACATCCTCACATTTCACCCACTAACAAACCAAGAGCAGCACATTATAGGAAAAGGTATTGCCCACATTACACCACAAAAAAATAAGAATTTGTATTCCCCAAATTGAATGCATGTGTAATGATACAGCTCACAGAACAGACAAGCTATTGATACAATATACTATATGTATTGTGTTAGACTGAGCTAATAAGTCAATGACTTTACCACAACAGGTGAAGGTTATAAGATTTATCCAATGGAATAGAGATGAAAACTCAGGAAAAGGCACTCAAATGATGAATAACAATCTTCCTTAGTTGTAAATAGTTGTAACTTGTAACTAAGTTCCTTAGTTCTGGGTTGCTCTGCTGCTATCACTATAAGTGATCACACTGGCATACCCCAAAAGGTTCATGCACAATGAGAGGTTTGTAATTAAATGTGATGGTTTTGTTTAGGCTACATTATGAAATATACTGTGCTACTGTCACCTGCAGAAACAGTCTATTCTGACACATGTGGCATTATCCACCTGAGCTTTATTGACAGAGGACTTTGCTCATTTTTGCATCCATAATTTAAATACAATTATTTTTACATTTCTTTACATTGGATATACAGATAGTAATTTGTCTAGAGGCTTTTTTTTAAACTTTATATTCTATTTTCAAATGTATATTTTATATTGATCATGTGCAAACATAAGCAAGAACTGTTATAAATTGCATTTGTACTATATTATGCATATTAGACGATGAAGACGTGCCCACTTCACACCCGCATCCATAGCAGAGTCTCTTCAGGCTGAAGCATCAGACGTCAAAACTGTGGAGCCTAAAATATTCCTGTATCCATCCCATTGTTTTATCCTTAATTTTACTCATGTTAAGAAACATTCGTCACATAAAAATGCATTAAGTCTGTTAATCCAGATAATATTATTTGTTTGAATAATATATTTTTTTTCATGGACAGACTGTAAGGAAAGAAACATAATAGTAATAACTTTTTTTATTTTTTTATTTTCTATTTCTTCTTTATTTTGAACATGTGAGCAACACAAGGCACCTTTACAAAATTTTAGACATGAAAGGCTGTTACAAATCAAAAAGACAAAAGCAAACTTGTCAGATCTCTTGAACAAAGCCAAAATATACAAGTGCACATAATAATAACTTAATAAAACAAACTAGTAAATAAATAATTCACTAAATAATACTAATATTAATATTTTACAATACAAAAATAGATTGACACAGCCAATCAGGAGTACAGGTTTACGTGTTCTGCCCGCCTTCTTAGTGATGTCACAATTTTGAACACGTGTCATTGGTTGACGCGGATGTCAATCAAAACAGCTGGTCATTACGCGCCTCTGTCAAAATTATGATCAATAAATGCTAATTTTTAACCTTAAATGGCTGAGCGAGGCAAACCTAAGGACATTTATATCATCGTGGACGCTTGGCATCACTTTCACCCAAAGGACTATTACGGAAGAAGCGGGAAGAAGCGGGACGAGCCTCCACGGGACTCCAGCGGGCTGTGGCGCTAAGCTAGGCCGAAGAGAAAGCCCTTCCCCGGGCTACAAGCTCCGCGAAGACCCGGCAGGAGTTTATTGGATCATGCACTCAAACAAGAGCATGGCAGAGCAGGAGCTGCATATTTGTGGGACGTGTAATGGAGAACTCGCTCCACGAAGACAGCGAAAGGTAAAAACAAAGCTTTAGTAAAAGTATTTTTGCAGAGAAACGTTGTCGGAGATTTCGGAGAACATCGGAAATCACTCGGCAAGCTCCGTAGGCTTCCGCGTGAACGCGCTATGTGTTATTTGAGTGAATTTGTAAAACGTAAATAACCAACGTAATTTTGCAAAAAAACGTATTACTGGTACGTAATTCCATATTGTAAAAGCGTACCTGGGGTACGTTTTTCTGAAGAGACTGGGTTGAGAATTGTACAAGAAAATGGGGCTCAGGTGTTGGGTTAGTCCTTTGTTTCAAAGAAATTTATGGAACCAAACGTGACTCTATGAATGTTTTAGCGTTGTTGTTTTAGAGTTATTCTCTGTCCGTCCACTGGAGGCGCTAGACTTTACTATACAAACCCCTACTGTAGTTCCTCAGTGCTCGCGCTCCAGCCCTTGCACTTCCTCGGCTTTGGTCTGACTGGGAGCGGTGCTACGAGAGCAGGTTAAGTAACGCTTCATTCATCCCAAATAATGATTGAATCAGTTCTGACCCAAGCTGACGCCCTGTAGCATTGCTTTGGTTTAAGGCAGGGGTCTCGAACTCATTTGGACTGGGGGCCACAAATGCAAACCCAGTGTTGGTCGGGGGCCGCAATAGACAAAGCCTTTTTTATTAAGTCAATTATGATTTAGCAACTTTTTATTGTTTGCTGTAATAAACCTTAAAATAGACTTTACATTAACTATCTGCACATTTTTAAGCTTCCAGAGGTTTCCAATCGGCCAAACATTTGCTGAGCTTCTAAATTAGAAATTACAGATTTAGACGATTAGTGTTTTTGTAATTAATCTCATTTTAGTTCAAGTAAATTGGTTCAGGGCATCAGTGAATGATCTTTCAGGAGTCAGGTCCAGTTTCTGTCTGTTGGCCTTTTTAGAAAGAAATGCAAAATGTAATTCAAATGTCATTTTAATTTAGTGTAGAAAGGCCCAACCAGGGACTGGAGCTGATAATGAGCACTAGCAATAAGCTTCACCTCATGTAAATAATGTGGAGTCATTGGCCTCAGGCCTTTTTGTGACCTACAGTTAGATAATGGATGGTGCTTATATTTTTTACTATTAATGTTGCTGTAATTATTTGCAGTATTTTTATACATTTCCATATTCTCTATTTTTAATGTAACTATGGATCATGTTTTCACTCGTGTCCCAAATAAAGATTAAATTAATTGACATGATAATGTTGCTCTGAGAGAGAGATGGAGAGAAACGGCTCCTCACTTTACAGTTGTGATGCTTTTAAACACTAATTACGATGTGTTCACTTTGCAAAGTCATAAAGGTAACGATGGTAAAGGTGCTTATTGTCCTGCTGCAGTCACTTTTCCAGCACGTTTAGCTGAACAACTAAAGTTTCTCCCTCGCGTTCTGACAGTCTCCACCTGTTTCAGAAGCTCCTCTCACAGTCCGCTGCGGTTAGTCCGTTTGTTGAAAAAAGTTGATAAATCATCTGCAAAAGCGCCGTATCTCCCTTCCCCGTCTCATGTTGTGGTCATTCTCGCGTCCGCAGCAACATTGGCGCTACCGCGCGGTGCCTCATGGGAAATGTAGTTCTAACGTGTTTAATGCAATTTACCGGCGGGCCGCATGTAATATAAATAAGAAATCATCGCGCGGGCCGCAAAAAATTATCTCGCGGGCCGCATTTGGCCCCCGGGCCGCGTGTCTGAGACGCCTGGTTTAAGGGGAGCATTTTCTCTATAAATTTCTGTAGGTTTCCCCGACCTCCAAAAACATGCTGGTCAGGTTGGTCCAAAGTGGCGGCGCGGCTCAGGACTAACACCTGAACACACTTTCGTACAATTTTGTATATTTTGTACAATGACAAATAAAGCACTTACTTCCTTAAATGAACCTAGGCACCGGTACATTGCCTGTGTCATCTCATGTAGCATGAGGTTAGCATACAGGCTGTAACAAAACTTTCTATTGCAACATGACTGTAACAATGCCTTTAAATGGAGACATTTAACCTAAAGATAATCTACCAAATGTGGGGAAACGAAAGCAGATCACTTCCATATCTTTTGGGGATGCTCCCTTATAACTCAATATTGGACACAATTAAAAGTGGTAATTGATGAGAAATTAATATACCAACTAGTTTTTAATTATGTACCTTGGGATTGTTGAGACTCTTAACTTAAAAAGAAGAGACGATTACAAAATACTCAGAAGTATGTTGTTGGCTAGTAAGAAAGCAATAACCAGAAGATGGCGAAGTGATTTGGTGCCTAAAGTGGAAGAATGGATGGAAGTAATGCTAAGCAGTTACAATATGGAAAAGCTAACCGCGTCCATTAGATTGGAAGTCGATAAATTTAATAACATCTGGAAAGGATGGCTGAAATATATTAGAATGGATTTTGTGTAGGAACTGTTTGTGATGTCTGAGTGTTTATGAATACCTTTTCAGTGCACCGGATAGAAGGAGAAAAGCATATTTACCATACAAGAAATGTCACAGAGATTAACATACCACACCCTGGTTCTAAGCTACAATTTTATTTTACTTATTTTATTTTTGTTTCTTTTTATGTTAAAAAATCTATTGTCTTATCAATATGGGCATTCAAGGAAAACTTGTTGTGACAAATCTAAAAGTATTGGCTTTGTTTGCATTGCTATTCTGTAAAATCATATTGTGAAAAAGACAATAAAATATATATAAAAAAAAAAAAAGATAATCTACCAACTTACTTGTGTCCTTATTTTCTGTTACTTTAAAGGTAAAACTCGGACCGCTACACAAGAAAGGCCTGTGGAGAGTTTCTGCCTGATCTGTCAATCACTTTAGTGCCGACCGACAGTGAGTGGCTCCCGACATTATAGAGCACGGTCCAGCGATTTACCACCTCGTGTCGGGGTTAAAGGCATGAACTTCACTTGTGCTTTTAGCTTGTTACTGCTAAATAAGGTCTGTTTCTCAAATCAAAAGACTCCAGGAACAAACAAAATCAAGGGTCGGTACAGGAGTGTGTTCCCCTTCCTTTGATCGCAGTCGTCCGTCTGGTGCAGCTGTGACCTGTGGAAATGGTCGGAGCAGGAAGTCCTCCCTAATAAGCTCCTGACAGCGCGGCTCACAGCCTCACGCCGCTCATCCTGAGAGTTATCTGCAGATGAACGCGACGGAACACACTCGAAGCACCATGCGGTTTGTGTTAGAGCCTCCTCCAGTGCAGGGAAATGGGAGCTCTCGCCGCTTTAGCATAATACATTCATTCATACAGCACAAGGACTGGACACAGGAACAGTGTGAACTCGAGGGAGCAGTAATTCAACCCGTGATCAAGCAAACGGCAGCTCCACAACCCAGTCATTTACGGCAAATATATAGAGTCAGTGCAATGTTTATGCTTTCTTTTGTAACAGGTACATTACAAGCTTGCCACATTTTCATGACTAATAAAGCACCTTATCCTTATGATAAAAACAAACAAGTCTTCTCAGAGGAAAGCAGCGAATACGCCAATCAGCCTAAACCAGATACACTTTTATCCTCTTGCAAAATGTCTTAAAGAGACACAATTAGTATGTGGATTTACTCATCACAGATATTTGGCAGCCCTTTCTCAATAAGAGCTTTGATATGGTGATGTCACGCTTTACCTCCTACAGACCGTTAGCCTGGAGAGACCAGAATGATTTATATGTATTTCTTTATGCAGAGGGATATCAGTCTGGGCACCACACCCTTGTTTGCCGCTTCTGCCAAACCCGTTTAAAACTTTATTTATTTGCAGATTAATGGCACACGTTTGCCATTCGCCAGTTGGTTAACTTCACTTTACTCTTGTTTGCTTGCGTTTTTACTTTTTTTTTTCATGATCACCACCAGGCTAGATTCCAGGCAAACACACTGTACCAGGCTGGAATATTTTGCGCTACTGTGAGTGTCGATGGGTGGTGGGCACATGTGCTGGTGTTTTGATCACGTTTCTGCGATGTGGAGTTTGCCACACACACTTTAAAGGAATAGGCCACCGTTTTTACATACTGAGATATGTTCTGACCTTAGCTTTGACGGGTTCATTTGTACCTGTCTGGTCTTCACGTGTTCCTTCAGTAATGTAAACACAGCACAGACGGCGTTAGCATTTAGCCTCTCTCTTCTCCTCTATAGCTCCAAACGAGGTGAAGATAGAACCTACCAAACTCTTCCACGTTTTCCCTATTTAAATATGGTTATGTGAAGTGTTACACTATAAAGTATAATTACACAAAATTAAACAATGTGGATTTTCTAAGCGGATAAAAAGGGGAACTATATTGAAAGGCGTAATAATACCAGGAGTAATTCGCCATCCGCGCAGTGATATCTTCACTTTACTGTGCGGATGCCGAAGTAGAATAGTTAAATAGGGAAAACGTGGAAGAGTTTGGTAGCTTCTATCTTCACCTCGCTTGGAGCTATAGAGGAGAAGAGAGAGGCTAAATGCTAACGCCGTCTGTGCTGTGTTTACGTTACGGAAGGAACACGTGGAGACCAGACAGGTACAGATGAACTCGTCTAAGGTAAGAACATATCTCAGTATGTAAAAACGGTGGCCTATTCCTTTAATACTGGTGGTAGAGCGGGACCATTGATATACAGTGGTCCCTCACTGTAACGCGGTTCACATTTCGCGGCCTAGCTGTTTCACAATATTTTTAGTACAAGTTTGCATGATTTTTTACCGCGTATGAACGCCATACGCGCATTCTGTTCTGCGTCCTGATTGGCTCGTCGTAGAGTGAGCCTCCTCTCGCTGCAGAGAGGATCTCTGTCAGTGTCTGACTCCGCTTTTACACAATGGCCGCTGGCTGCTCTGCTTTGCGACGACGACACTGGAGGCCGCCATTGCTCCGCTATTGCTGTAGTACCGCCATATAGCCGCTAGTCCCCATTGGAATGCATTGCACTTTAGACACGTTAAAAACAACTTTAATGCCCGGTGCCTAATTTTGTGAACTGTCTACAGCTAGATATTCCTCCTGTGATTACGCTGGGTTAGACACAATCAGAGGCACCGGGCTGGTTATCGTAGGATACATTTTAGAAATCTCGTACTTAACGGAGGTCGGACTGTTAGCATTGGAGCTGCGCGAGCTACACGTCACGCAAGGGCGGAGTCTACAGTAAAGATCCCGCCCTTATGCCCTTATTAGGAACATGCTTCGTCAGAGCTGGGGAGGAGGAGTCTGTAAATCCGCCATGAATTCCCCCTCGAACGTGGTCATTAGCATGTGGTGCTCGCCTCAGCTAAACACTCGCCTTCTGAAGCCTGAAACTGCTACAATAAAACTTTGGTCGCAGCTACGATTGTCTCTTAGTTTGAACAATCGCACAGCAGAGACGATGTTACCATCCCCACGTCTGTAATGCGAATCTAAGGCAAAAAACAGAAAAAATGGCACAGTGAAGACCAGGCATAAGGGAGGAACTGTGTGAACTCGTGAGAAACGTGTATAAAGTTTGTGTTGAGGGGTTTTAATGCTTTAAAACATATAATAATTGTAAAAAATAACGCTGACTACTTTGCGGATTTCGCCTATTGTGGGTTATTTTTAGAACGTAACCCCCGCGATAAACGAGGGACCGCTGTATTCGGGATCTGGACAGCATTTAACTCACAGTGGGAGAAATAGTTTGTAGTTTGTCCTGCGAGCGCTCAATACGACGCACGAGGCTGCACGTGATGTTACTGTAAAGAAGAGGAGAGCAAAGATGAAGCGCTGTTCGTTTGCGCTCTTATTATATCCCGGGGCCAACAAACGCCATGTAAAGATCTATATAGTATAAAGGAACCTGCCAAATTTGACTCTCTCTGCCGACATATTTCACTCATGAGTTTTCCTGCACTTCCGATTTGCATTTGGTTTGCAGAATTGGGAAATAGAGCCATTATTCAATCATTTAGGTATTTTAGCTTGAAAACGTTATGAAAGCAACCTATAAAAGTTACATAACTGCAAGATTTCTAACCTTCAAAGATAAGAACTTGCCTGCTTTTACACCCATTGTCAACCCCTCTCCCGCCCATCTCTCCCTCTCATCATATGCATTATTAAAACATAATTACATCTCCTCTTCTGCTGTCTGTGTCAGTGAGATCCGGCGCTGAACTGTACATTTCACATGAGAAAATCAGCGTGAGCTCCTTCTCCCTGTCTGTCAGTGAGAGAGAAGACTTTGACTGCGCTGTAACAAAAGCATTAAAAAGATACTGCCTCAGACTGGGTTAATGCAGCTCCGCACTTAATGAAAGGCTGTTTTTTTACAGCTGCTGCTCCATTCAAGCTACACGCACTCAGTAAACAGCTTCATAAGTCCAGGCTATGATTGAGCAAAGAATCATAGTCTTCAAAGCTGCTTGAGCTTCGCTTTGCCACATGGAAAAAAACACTGCTTCAATCAATATAAACTAGGACATACACTGCACGACCCCCAAAAAAGTGTCCACCTGGATTTAACTAATTGTTCTGATGTCTGTGTAGGCTCTCAGTCGTACAGGAGTTGTCCATCTTCAATGAAGGTTCTTGAGTCATCTTCTGTACTCTGTAGTTGAAGTGTCGAAAGTTTCGCCTCTCATCCAAAAGGCTTCGTCAGCGACACTAAAGGCTCTTTTCCACATGCAGGCGCGTGTCAGCCGAATGGCTCTTTCATCCGCTTTGTCGAGCTTTTCCATAACAAAGGCCAGGGCCAAACCGGTCTGACCAGGTACAGGTTTTGGGAGCGACCTCTGGCTGTGGCCAAAGCGCTGACCCGTGTCTGATGTGACGTGAACAGACTCTGGCCTCTGATTGGCAACGAGAGAGTGGACAGCCCTCACTATTGACACACAGGTCATACGGATTTAATATTTCACAGCATCATACGGCTGTGCTAAAAGGGGATTTTGCCGATAATAGCATTTATGCGCTGTTAGCGCAGCTTTAACATTTGCATGTAGCTTAACTTCATGGTTGTATTTAGTGGTTTATTTTCTGTTTTAATACAGCTTGCCTCCTCTGAATGATTCCATAACTCCCACCAGATGGCAGCATTTGTCCACATTTGTTCTCATCGTGGCTCTAAAAACTTTAATGACGATCTGTACAGCGTGCTCCTCTCGCGGCTCCGCCCACAACAAATGCATGTGTGTGTGTGTGGAAACAGAAAGGTCTGTGGGCTAGTGTCGATACGTGCATGTAGATCGTGGCGTGCGCGGCGGGGTCGCGCTATGTGGAACGACGGCTTAAGGTTCAGCTCAGCCCGCAGCCCAGATAAAGACCAGCTTAGCTTGGTCCCTGCCTCTATTAACTCTCTCCTGAAGGTGAACGTCTTTGTAATTATAAGTCTTTGTAGTTCTAAGTCCTAACGACCTCACTCACACCTAAATTTCAGTCTGAACGACCCCAATCTCAGCTAATTCCTGCTAATTACCTGCCTATTGATCTGTCCTTGGCTGAGTCTCAGCCTCATTAACATGACAGAGCATGAAGTATGGGCCGTAAGAGATTTCTGTGTTCTCCTTGTGTTCTCCTTCTTTACAAAAATATCTTCTTTGACTCCTCGTTCAAACCAACGTTTTTCTTTAGCTAAAATGTTGACCTCTCTGTCCTCAAAGGAGTGGTTGGTGGCTTTGAGCTGGAGGTGAACAGCAGACTGAGGCCGCTGCAGTTGGTCAGGTCTAAGTTCAGCAACATTAAATAAGTTAGTGCTTTATTTGTCATTGTACAAATTGTTCAACAAAATTGCGTTCGGGTGTTGGGCTTGTCCTGAGCCGCCATTGTGGGTCAACCTGAGCAGCGTGTTTTTGGAGGTCCGGGAAACCAGAGTACTGCCTTCAGTGCTCCTCTGAAACGGTGCACCGCATCCTGGGTTTGTCCCTGTTTCAGAGCGTGGTGTCCTGCACTGATCAGCTCCTCCTTCCTCTTCCACCTGCGCAGCTCCCTCCGCGCCACAACAGTCTTTCACCATCTTTTAGGAAGAGCGTAGCAGATGAATATAATCCGTCTTATTCTCCAGTGAACATCTATTAGCCAGAACAATAGTAGGGATAGAAGACTGTGTGGCTTAGCTGTGAGTCTTGGCCTGATACCTCCTCGTTTGCCACTTTTCTGTTTCCTGTATGAGCCCAAAGAATGAGGTCAGCTGAACATCCTGAATGACCAGGTTATTGCATCAGTGGATTTTGTCTTTCCTGATGGCACAGGCATAATTCAAGATGGATGAGATGGATCGGCCACCACAGAGTCCAGAATCTTTAGGATGTGCTGGAGGAGGCTTTGTGCAGTGGTCACACTCTCCCATCATCAACACAAGCGCTTGGTGAAAGATCAGGGAAGCTTTTTGAAACAACGCCACAGTGAATGATGCTGGAATCAAAGATAACGGCGCTACAACTAAATATTAGAGCGTGTGATTTTTTTCTGTGACAACTTTTTCTTTTTTTTGGTCGGACAGTGTATTTCTAATGACGCAAAGTTTTCTGTCGCGTAAGTTACAATCAAGGTGTTAAAAATGTTGCAAGTGGAGGAGCTATCTCAGAGCTAACGGCGACTATCAAAAAACATCACCAGAGAAATTAAACAACTAAAAAGTATTTATACTAAAGTCAGGCCCATTATTTTTGAGCAGCTCGTCCAAAATCAAATTCTTGGCGCTATTTTAATTTTTATTTAGCGTTAACCGTTTGCTTCAAGACAAAAACACTGTGATGAGCAGGAAGTTTCCTCCAGGGAAGTCTTTGCTCCTGACACAATGTGTTTAAGGCGAGACGCTGCAGGGGATAGGGACTTTTGTTTTCAATGTAAAGATGGCAAATTAAAATTTGTGCAGTCGATTAGTGACATAAATGTTAGAAAATAATGTATTTGGAAGTTTTTTGCCATTTTAAGTTTTCATTCAAAAAGTCCGTCATACGTCTAAAAATGCCCAAACTGTATCATATTTTTGGCGACAAAATCTGAATAATGGATTGAGCCTGGTTTAAATTTATGGTTTTATTTAATTGACATATTTGTTAGAAAGTCTTTTTCTGAGGGGATTTTTGGATGTTTTGTTTAGTTTTATAATAAGCTGTTTTTTTGTGTGGAAAAATCTATACATATTAAAATGTTCTTTTTCTTTTTTTTTAAATCAGGCTAGGAATTAGATAAACAATCCCTCTGAAAAAACCTTCAACATGTCGTTAAGTCCATGACTGGAAAGTTTGAATTCTTTCAGAGCTACTGACGTTTAGAGATTGTCGCACCAATGTGATAAGGACTGAGCCAAGTGTCAGGATCCTCTGCACAGATGTTGCTTTGTAAATAATAACTGTACATATTTATCCTCATGTCTTGTGTTTGAACTGTATGATCTCCATTCTATTGTGCAAGTCACAGAACGAACATTCAGATGTTATTAATGTATGAATTGTATCAACATTTGTTATGTATGTTAATTGTTGTATGTTTTATAATTGTACACGATACATTATACACCTTGCCCAGGGACAACAGTTGAAAACTAGCTTTGCAGCTAATACAGAAAATGACAGAAATGTTCATTAATGTGTACTGTCTCTGTCAAATAAACTAATAAATAAAACAATAAAATGCATTTTGAGAAAATGGCTCTTGAAATGACAATTTTCCATTTTCCATGTATAGAGGAACATTGAGTCAGTGCAATAATTAAACATTTTTGTTTCCAGGTGAAAGTTTATATGTGAAGAGACCAATTTGGCCCAAAACATGAATCTAATGTAATCTGAGATATTTATTTGCACAAGACACCAGTAACTCGTAGGGAAATAACGGGACAGGAAGAGCAGCGCCTCCTGAAAGTCACGTGTCGCTCGCTTTATTATGATTTTATTGTTGTTTCCCTTTTAGTGCCTTTTCCCACTCACCATGCGTTCCTCCCAAAGTGTTTAAAACCTTGAGTCGCTCCGTCCTGAGCAAAATGCCTGGAGTTTTCAGAGCGTATGGTCAAAATTGAGCATGTTCCGGTTGAAATCGGTCGGGTAAACTTGCTTTCGGTGAAACATATTGGCTGAAAGTCTGGAGTTTTGATCCACTTTCAGGCCACAGATTGGATTTCTTTCTCTCTGACGACACGACTTCTGCGGCTGTCGCGCCCAATCAGGATTCTCATTACCGCCGTAATCCGGTGCGGACGCGCTGAGGTGGTGTTCGGCGCTCTGATGTGGACCACATGTTTGAATGATCGGAGGCAGAGCGTGGGGGAGCCGAGGAGGAAATGTCAGCGCAAATTGAAAAACGCGCTGATGAAATAGCTGCTTTTAAACTGGAGAAGTAGAGGCAGAATACATCCCTGGACAGAGCGAGGCCCGAGCCGCTGCTTTGATCAGGCCTTCAGTAGAACTCCTCTGGTCACGTGACTCTTACCAACGTGATCACATGACTGCAGATGAGCTTTGAGTGATAACGTATAATGAGGGAAGGATCTATGGTTGTTCCAATTACACACCCTGGTGGTTTCGGGGACTTTTTTTGGGGCCATTTCTCAAAGACTACGAATGAAAACACAAAGATGTTGTTTTTCCAATTATAGTCAGTGATGTTGTGAAGCCATTTATTGTGAAAAAAAAAAGAACTCATTTCAAAATCACCATAACAAAATAAAATACCAAAAAGACCCTGTTGAAAAGTTTACATGCCCCAGTTCATAATTCTGTGTATTTCCCCCTTCAGCATCAATGACAGCTTGGAGTCTTTTGTGGTCGTTGTGCAGAAGGTTCTGTGTATAATCTAATTGACTCTGTGCATAACTTTAAAGAGGGGTATTATGTAAAATCGACTTTTTCAAGCTTTATATCATGTTATTATGTCATTCCCTCATTAAACACATGCCTGGAGTGTTGCCTTGGCTCATTCACATATTTTTGAGTAATCAGTAAAAACTTAGACGGCAGCCATTTTAGGTGTAGCTATGCCTCAGTCCTCCTAGGAACGCCCCCACCTCCTGGAGACGCCTCTGGACCTTTTGTCACCAGCCAAGCCACCAACCACTGCTCCTCAGCTCAGCAGAGCCCCCTCCCGCACAGTAGTGTTGTTTAGATGCCACAGCAGTGTGCTGAAGGGGGCGTGTCGGAAAGTTTCTAATGGTGCGTACAGACCAAACGCTGACACGCCACCAACTTCCATGTTAACCCTATGTAGACGCTTCGACGCGCGTCGAAATGTAAGCAAAGATGTCCGCGCGTATGAAACGTTCCAAATGCGAGCGGATGAGGATAAACGCGCGTCAAAGCCATTGAGAACAGCGCGGTACAGAGCAGCGATGCCACGCCCACTGCTTCATGCACTCAAGTAATCACAATCTACACGTTCATTTACGCCTTGTTAACCAATCAGGGACTGGGCTCAAATAGTGAGCACAAGCATCATCTGTTACCTGCAAATATATGCCTTGCATAGGGGCGCCGAAAGGACGGGGCGCCAATAGTGATGTGTTCTTTTTAACAGTCTGTGTGTCGATCGCAAACGATCCGGCTCTTTTGAACGAGTCTTTACAGTGACTGATATGAACGGGTTTGCGGTGGTGAAGTGTTTTTTTTTATTCCTCTTTGGGGGAGGGGCGTCACTTTAGTTGTGCTTATTTTGCAAAACAAAAGTCACTGCTGGAGTGGGGCAGAGAGGAGTGTAGGATTGGCAGAGGGACTGTCATCTCCACCCCCACGAGGAGCTCAAAGTGAGCATAAGGCAACAAGTTTGAGAAATAAAAGTCCTAATGAAATAATAAACACGGTTACAGAGGAGATCGCGTTGAAGCTTGCGTTGTTTTCTCCCCTCTTGCGCGAGGGAGAGAGAGGGAGAGGAGGAAAAGTTACATGAATGAAGCAACAGAAGCTTAATCGGGCCGTGTGATTGTTTTTTTTGTGATAACAAACTCCATAGAGGGAAATATCGATGTTATATTGTGTGAAATAGTGACATTTTCGTTAAAATAAAGTCAATTCAGAGGGTATTTATTTTCTTTAAAAAAAAGAAACAACCATCAAAGAGCCATGTGTGTATTTGTGTGTGGGAGGGGGGTAGTTGCGGTAGTTGCGCCCCTGACCTGCAGCATGGAGGAGAAGTTGATCATCGCGGTTTGCGCTCGGCCTGAGTTGTATGACACACCTCCTAATTATGACGCTTGCAAAACTTCACGCGCCAGCAGACAGGCGTTTCTCGCGAGTGTGAAGCGGCAATGTTTGGCGTCCAACTAGAGGCTGACGGAGCGTGGACGCACGTTCGGTCTGAACACACCTTTAAAGAGACAGAGGCCTATTTCAAGACGTTCAGTACAGCCATTTTGAGAGAGCAACTTTATTCAAGGCAGTTATTTTAATTTACTGCATATACAGACCAACAGAAGGTTACGTCATCATTGTAGTATGCTATAGACTGGTGCTATGTGATTGAAAAAACATAATACCCCTCTTTAAATCATAACAGCGCCGCCCAAGAAATGACTTCCTGTTTTGATCCAGCACGCCAAAATAAAAGCACACAGCTCGTCTCATTGATTAGTTCAGCAGGTACTTGCAACATTACAAGAATATAATTAAATACATACATTTTAAGTGTTTTGTCTGTTAATGGTTAGGCAGAAAGAAAGTTGAACTAATGAACTGCTGAACTAATGAATAAGATGGTGCTTTTATTTTGGTGTGCTGGATCGAAACAGGAAGTCACTTCTTGGGCGGCGTTGTTACAATTTGAAGTTATGCACAGAGTCAATTGTCCATTCTTCTTGGCAAAAGCCTCCAGTTCCTGTAAGTTCCTGGGCTGTTTTGCATGAACTGCATGTTTGAGCTCTGCCCACAGTGGTTCAATGATACTGAAGTGAGACTGAGATGGAACTAACGGGACCTTCACTTTATTCTGCTGGAGCCACATCAGCGAACCAGCTCCATATTTCACAGTAGGTGCACTTTTTATCATAGGCCATCCGAGCTCAAACGTGCAGTTCATGCAAAACAGCCCAGGAATTCACAGGAACTGGAGGCTTTTTGGCAAGAGGAATGGACCGCTTTACCATTAGATTATACAGAACCTTCTCCACAACGAACACAAAAGACTCCGAGCTGTCACTGATGCCAAAGGGGGCGACACACAGTATTAGGAACTGGGGCGTGTAAACTTATCAACAGGGTCATTTTGGTATTTTATTTTGTTATAGTGATTTCAAATGAGTTCACACACATTTCCCCACAATAAATGGCTTCTCAACATCACTGACCATGAGTGAAAAAAAAAAGTTTTTGTGTTCTCATTCATATTCTTTGATTAATGGTGTGTGTAAACTTACTGGCACACCTGTATAGTGCTGTTTACATGGCACAAGTTTCCCAAAGCGCTTCTGAAGGAACCTTTTTCTTCAGTCTCTCCATTTTGGGCGTTGTATAGCCACATCTGCCCTTGGGATAAACCAGGGGAGTCCAACTCTAGTACATTGTGTATAAAACAGTGTTATATCTTACTATCACCACATTTATGCGTTCTAATGTGCAGCCTGTGCAGTGCCGCATCGCATTCAGCATCTGTATAAAGTGAAAGGGTGAAAAAATCAAGAATGTATTAATAAACTAAACCGGTTGAGTGCAGCAGTGCCCCCAGTGGTTAGCGCATGTACTGCTCCATTGCTATGACTGAGTAAACAAAGCGACTAACGGAGCGCACGGACAGATTCACGCAGGAGACGGACAGAAACCTCCATGCGTCTCCATATACGTAGAGCATAAAGGTGCTTTTCGAGGCCTGGATGCATCAGCTGTTTGCAAACCATTCACCGAAACATCCCGGAAGTAAACGACATTGATCGCTCGTCTTCGTTAATGGAAAACAAAAATCCAACTAGCTGTAGCAGAGGTTTAGCTGTGCAGCCTCACCTTTCTTTCAGCTCTGACCCTTAATGCAGCTCTAATCATGCAGCATTATTAAAGTAGCTCCTCTGGCGATGTGTTCACTCTCATGTAAGACGCCCGAGGCCAACAGAACTAATCTGAGGGCTGCACTTTCACTTTGAGCGGCCGCACTCATCTGACCTCACTGATTTAACTTGGCCTGGGACAATATATCGATTTGCAGATATTGCACACATCATAACATTTTAATGACACACCGCATATTAACAAGGCTGCTTCTGTATAGGACAGAATACTTATACACTACTTTTGTAAAAGGTTCATACTGTCTTCTAGGTTTGGTCTTTTAGTAAGAAAGTAACCACCGCTGGCTCAGGAAACGAGCACCAACATCTATGAACCGGGATGACGAGCGTACACCTTATCCCACACCTGGGATGCCGTCCTGGAGGAGGTGCCAGCCAGTAGGGGGCATAAGCTCTCTCTACTGACCGGAAATCCGTATAAGCTGCCTACGACATGTCACCTCCACCACCAGGTGACGCTTCTGAGGAAGATCACAGGAAGTGATCGAAACTAGTAAAGCAGGTAAACAAACCTTCTGTCTTACTAAAAGAGCAAAACAGTAATACTTATACACTACTCTGTACTTTGCACCTTTCAAAATATTTCCCTCTATATCAGCCTGACTAACACTTGGGTCATGACTCTTTTGAAATTCAGCTTTCTTTTTCAATTCACTCTAGGCAAAGTATTGCATTTCCTTATTGAATACTCGGTCTTAGTGTTGGGCGATATGACGATACATATCGTGGGGACGATAGAAAAGTGCCTATCGTGCCATTTCTCTTCTATCGTTTCTATCGTTTCCAACCTAATTTAATCAATTATTAAAGCAAATATTTCATTAAATAGGCCACAAGAATGTATTAGTGTTGTCTTGTCACTATGCATCCTCTAAGTTTATATTAAGTGATTATAAACTAGAATAAAAAATAACTTTTCGCAAAGAAACTCTGCCTTGTGGTTTTGCGACACCACCCTGCTTTACGATATCTCTGTCCGCCGCCACACCTGCTGTAGCAACGGCGACATCTAATGGACGTACACGCGGGGCTCTCTCTCCCTGTTAAACACCGCGTGGTTTCACTCTGCTTTACGCACGGCAACTAAACAGCTTTTTAGTGATGGATCTTTTTAGCGCGTGGATCTGGATTAAACACACGAGAGAGGAGAGGCGTGGTGCAGGAGGTAAGAGACGGATCAGGCAGCGCGTAGAGCAGCTAAAGACGTACAATACAAACTGCTCGCCCACTGTTTCTTAAACATTACATTAAAGTTGAGAAAATGGCGATAATAAGCTCCAACTTACATTTGTTTTAGTGTAATATGAGCCTTGATATTGAGGAGCAGATGATGCTCTGAGTAAGTCGTTCTCTACGCACGAGTTTACACATTTCTGTTGTTAAAGTGTTGACTCTGGTCAGATCATGTTTAGCCCATTTATCCTGCAGTCTCACATTTTTCCTGACATTGACAATATATGCTATATAAATTATCCATAGCAAAACCACTGCTTCAAAATAAAGTTGAAAAAAAGTAAGCAATGATATTTTTGTCAAACTTTTCAAAGAATAACTGAAAACTGACTTTATTGTGGTATATCGTGATATGTATCGTTATCGTGATATAAAATAATCCATATCGTGATATAAGTTTTTTCCATATCGCCCAGCACTACTCGGTCTATGGCAACACAAATCCTAATGGCCCCTGTTGATAATAAGAGCTTACTTTGCGTTGACTTGGTTTTCCTGACCACAAACCTTGAACTGAAGAAGAGCTCTTTGGTGCAGACAGACAAATGGAAAAAGAATAATCATCTTAAGGAAGAAATTATATAACTACTTGAATTAAGAGAGTACATTTTTCTTAATTCTGATTATTTATCTTTTTAAGTGAAAAAGAAACACATTTAGATGTAAAAGTTAATTTGACTTGATTTCAAGAGGGACTCATGCTCGTTCCATTGGCGTTAGCATGTTTAATCTTCTCTTAGATTAGTTCATATCGACACAAACTCAACATAAAGAATTTTAGATTTTAAGTCATTGATCTCATTTAAGATGGTCTTTTTTCCAGTGAAGGAAACTCATCCAGACACGAGCAGGTTGTGCAAACGCCACAGAGAAAACAGTACGGACTCTGGGACATGAAATAGCGTCTTTTGTTTGGAATCTGTTTGGAATGAGCCTGATTTAGCTGCAACATACAGTATGTTAAGACGAGAACAAAGTTAAGCCACTGGAGCTCCTGCCAGGGACCTTCAAAGCGTGAAAGGGCCAGTGTTACAACATAAGCCGCATATCTCCCCCTGTGTGCGACATGTGCTGTAAATGCACTTAACCTAAAGACGCTGCTCTTTCGGGCGTTCAGACGTGTCAGTGTAAATCTTCTAAGCCGCGGCCGTCTGGAGCGAAGGAAGACTTTTCTCACGGAGATATAGACGGCGGTTTACATAGAGGCGAAGTGAGCGGGGAGTGAGCGATACTGGAGAGAATGTAAATGAAACCATATGGTGTGATCAAGGACGAGCAGCTCGGCAAATATCACACAGCACATTTATACGTGTTTGACAGCTCTGCATTTTACAAAAGGGAGTACGGTTAAAGCGGCAGAGTGTTGCCCACATACCCCCGGTTTTGGCTAAATAGTGACACTGCTTGACTCGATCTTACTACGACTTTACTCTAAATCTGAGGCCATGGTTCTCCACCGCAAAAAAGTGGCTTCCCCTCTCCAGGTCTGTGGAGAGTCCTCGCCTCAAGTGGAGGAGTTCAAGTATCTTGGGGTCTTGTTCACGAGTGCGGCGTTGGCAGTGATGCGGTCGCTGTATCGGACTGTTGTGATGAAGAGGGAGCTGAGTCAGGGGGCAAAGCTCTCGATTTACCGATCGATCTACGTTCACACCCTCACATATGGTCATGAGATCTGGGTAATGACAGAAAGGACAAGATCGCAAGATACAGGCGGCCCAAATGAGTTTCCTTCACAGGGTGGCTGGGCACATCCTTAGAGATAAGGTGAGGAGCTTGAAGTAGAGTCACTGCTCCTTCACGTCAAGAGGACCCAGCTGAGGTGGCTCGGATGCTTCCTGGTTGTTCCGGGTATGTCCCATAGGTAGGAGCCCCGGGAAGTGTGCGTGAGGAGGGAAGTTTGGGCATCTCTGCTCAGACTGCTGCCTCTGCGACCCAGCCCCAGGTAAAGCGGAGGAAAATGGATGGATGGAAAACCAGGAATGAGTTTGGACACAGTGCATTTAAAGGGATATTTCAGGATTTTGACATAGGGCCTCATTTTCTAGTTAACCAGAGTGGAGATATTTATATATATTTTTTTTATTTCATGCAGTCCTTAAATTTGAAGAGTTTGGTGGTGCTAGGCTAGTGCTAGGCTAGTGCATGTCTATGGTAACTTGTAGCCTCCATTAAAAACAGTATGACCCAAGCACAGTGCACCTGAGGCAAATCACTTATAACACCAGACTACCCATATACATGTCTGTTTTCACTGTATAATGTTTGAAATATAACCATTTTGCATTTAAAATAAATTATATTTGAGCAGCATCAGCTTCCTGGTTGTAAGCTACGCAGCGGCGGAGTGATCTGCTAGGTTACCGGACCCGTCTGCTTAAGGGACTCCATCGGCCCTGGGTCTCTATAGCCTGTCCGTCCATGGGAGTGGATCTCTCCTTCTGTGGTTCTCCCCAAGGTTTCTCTTTTCTCCCACTGGGTTTTTGAGTTTTTCCTTGCCGTGCTGGAGAGTCTAAGGACAGGGGGACGCCCGCGCCGCTCGTCGCCACCTACTGCTGATGCTTATTTGGACATTATGTTTGCCTGGATACTTAATTCACCTGAACTTTACACTGTCTTATTTACTGCCTTAATGTTCGGTGCAGCCCTACGAGGTAACTCCTGTTGTGATATTGGGCTATACAAAACCATTGATTGATCTACAGTAGTTTGTTTACACCTGGATTTCTCAAAGGAGCTTTCTACAAATCAGATATGGTAACGTTTGGAGGATGACCCCATGATTTTTGAAGAGGTTTTTAATGCAGGCTACTAGTTACCATAGACATAGCCTAGAACTAGCACCACTGAACTCTTCAAATATAAGGACTGCATGAATAAAATAAAAAAATCAACAACACTCTGGATAACTAGGAAATGAGGCCTTATGTCAGAAATCCTGAAATATCCCTTCATATACGTCCCTTTTCATTGTTTGTAAGTAAAAACTTCCCGTATAGTTTAATTGTCCATCTTGAAAACACGGTCATGTAGATGTGTCACTTAACCAGTCACAAATTAGCATTTCCTCAGAACCCTTCTATTAGGAGTGAATAAATATCTACCATTCAGTTCATATTTCTTTATGCTGTCGGAAAAGGGTCAAACCTTGGTAGTTAAGTGAACAACATAGACTTAAGCGACACTCAAGGTAAGCTTCAGCAGATATTTGTGTCGCCTAAAGGTACAAGAGTGTGTGAATCCGCCCGTGTGGGTGATGGTGTTGCTGGGGTCAGGCGCCTGCTCCTCTGTGGGTCATAAACGAGTGTCTGAACGTGACCGGGAATAACGAGACAGAGACGTGACCGTCAGCACCAAGACGGATGGATTCTGAACAAGAGGCAGAGAGACGGGGAGAAGAGGAAGAGAGAGGTGAAGCTGACAATGAGGAAAAGGATGAAGGAAGTGACAGAGAGATTCACGCTGATTAAAGTCAATGTTCACGAGATCTCACAGTTAAATTAAAATGTACCTAGTTTTCCCTGACATTTTTCTGATGTTTATTATTCATCCTCGAGCACAAGAAGTGACAAATACGCAGAAATGAGGGTAGAACTGTTGCCCTTTAAGCACTTCATGTCAACGAGAAACAAGTGAGTCTGAAATCTCTTCTCTTGCCAACTCAGTGAAGTTCAGGATCAAACACATGTCTTTCATAACATTGTGACTTCTCTGGTGTCAGGCTATGATCAAAACTCACTACAAGTCTTCTCCCATCAAAGTAAATCATATCCAAAGAAGACTCTCCTCTAATGTGTCAATGCCAAAATCAAAGGTACTGTATCTAAACCAGACTTATAAAGACTAGTCACTGCGTTTGTTTTCCAGAACGCTACTGCTGAAGTCCTAACTGGACCCAGGACATAGGATCATATTCGTCCAGTGCTCGGCTTCCTGTCACTCAGAGAAAGACCTTAAAGCAGCTCTGCTTTATTCTGCTTTATGGTCGAGCACAAAAGTACATCTCTTTCCGATGAATAGCTCTCCAGCCCTTTCTAACTCGCTCGCCAAACACTTTCTATATTTCTACATGTGCTTGATGACTCACATTTAGATGCATTTTCTTTTTGTTCTGAACATGCTGAACACAATTTGCAAACTGCAAGGACAAAAGTCTTCATACTGTCTTCTTAGTTAAAACTATTAACCTCTTAAACCCACCTCAACCAAGCATATTTACATTACCCATTTCTAAAAGCTTCTTGAAAAAAGTGCCAAAATAGCGACAAAAGTGGGACAATAACATAATAAAAAAGCGTCTTAAACTCGACCAAAGAGTGATGAAAAAGCCACATAAAAGCCACAAAAGAGCAACAAAAATGTAACAAAGTGACGAAAATGCGATGGAAAAAAAAAAAGTGATAAAAAGGCGACAGGTCTTAGCTTTAAAATGAGGCGTTACTCCGGCCTACAGGCTGTAAACTCCAGTCAAGAAGCTTTTAGATTTGGGTAAAGCCGAACTGGAGAAAATGTGCTCTGCTTAAGCGGGTGGTAAGAGGTTAAAGGATGTTCTTTTAATAAGACAGAACTGAAAATCCATGGAAGCTGCTGACAACACGTCACTTCACCACAGGTGACACTTCTGAGGGAAGTGCTCGAAACTAAAGTAGGTAACAATCTTCTGTCTTACTAGAAGAAACCTTTAGACAAAATGTTAAGAAATTCTGTATTTGATGTTATCATAAAAGTATATATTAAGATTTATTGATCATTGAAGCTTGGTCTTGGTGCTCTTGCAAGGCTGAGCTAGGTGATTAGTCTGTTAAGATAAGCAAAGGAAGAATTTGGGCGCTCAAGCTTGACTCAAGCGTGAAAAGCAGATGTCCTCCAGAGTAAACGATGACCTGTTTTGGTAATCTCAGTTGGGTCATAAAACTGTAATAAACAATGTTTACCAACCTCCACAGAGGAAATGGCTCAGGAGATTGCAGCCCCCCTTTGAGTCCTGTGAGCGTTCTAAGTCTGTTATGCAAAATTCCATAACACAAAAGTGATTTTCTTTGGAAGAGTAACCCAAGAGAATTGGTGGATGATATTTCAATGCTACATTTTACTCAAGCGTCTTTGAAGCAAAGCTCTCCGACATGTTTGTTGAATAAAAGTAGCTCGCCAGGGATAAAAGAAGGAGCACCCCTGCTTTAGAGCCGTATGAACCGTCTCAGCTCTGAGAACCTCTCCTGCTGGTTCCAGAGTCAGGACTAAACACAGTGACGCATGCGTTTCAGTTTTACACGGCTACAACCAGAAACAGACTTCCTGAAGATGTGAGACAGGCCTCAGCTCTGACAATGTTCAAGTCCAGGCTGAAAACAGTTCTTTTTTAGCAGCACACGACCTGCCCTCTTTGCTTTTAATGTAACTCATTGCTGATTATATTGAAGTTTTACGGGTTGAGTTTATCTGATTCTTTAAGTTTTGTGAGGCTGTGAACACTTCAAACAGCTGTATTGGAATGTACAAATTGTGCTCTACAAATAAACTTAAATGCATCTACAACTGCTTAAACACAGTCTTTGCATTATTGTAGCTAAACCTACAATATAGAAACTACCCCAAAGTTTTTAAGATAAATGCAGTTATACAACAGAAGGACATCTCTGAAACCACCTCATACTTTTCTGTATAATCACATTTCCGGCTGAAGCGAAACAGAAAAGTGTATTGAAAGTCTCCCACTCAGCTATAATGAAACATAATGCGCCGCCATATACGCCTTGCTTTACATTCACTCCTGTTTCGTCACATCCCAACAGTGCGTGCAGTCACAAAGCGTAAAACCGAAGGAGGGCATTAGAGGAGTTGGTCTAAAGAGGATTTGGCTGAGTGCGGAGGTAACTCGGCTGAGAAAACACAGTCCTGCTTTAATCTGCAGCTCGTCTCTGAACCCACGACTGCAGGGAGAGAGGGAGCGAGGCAGAGGAGGCTCGTGAACTTCAGAGAGATCACCTGACACAGAAGAACTCCTCTGCGCATCCATAAACCGCAGCACTTTCATAAATGTACAGCGGGTTCCTGGAGTAATCAGGCCCCTCCGTTTATGACACACTTGTTTTGAAATCGAACCTTTCTGTGTCATGGGCAACGAATGAAACTTAAGGCGAGACACGGCAGGTGAAGACATAGATTTTCCACGCAGTTCACACAGTGGTTTGAGAAATGTTCGTTTACAGACCAGTTTTGAGTGAATGATCAAATATGTTTGGACCTTAAACACCATTGTCAAACACCAGGACACTGCGCATTCCCACACATTTTACTCCTAGACTTGTCATCGGCTTCACACAAAAACCCTGCTGCACTGCCTTTCAGATGTTCAGTTCCACCTCTCACTGCTTTTGTGGATTCACAGCTTTTTAACAAACAGACCGAAAATGGTATTTGTAGATGGTTTTAAATTCACTTTTTTTTTAAACACAGGACTCCCACAAGGCTGTGTGTTATGACCCATTCTCTTTCCGTGTACACAAACAACATCTTGTGCAACACTAAAGGAATGACCCTTTTTAAATATGCAGATCACATGGCACTAGTGGCGTTGGTGGAAAACCCTGAGCAACTAACCAGGTACCAACAGGCAGTCAAATACTCGGGCTGTCTTGTACTTGAAAATATTTTTAAGCTTTGAGATGAGATATGAATGTTTACTATGTTTTTCTTTCTCTGTAAAAATCTTTGTAACTGATATATCATCAATTTAGAAACTGCACTTTTAAAGAGGGTTTCCAATGATACTTGTTCTATACAGTAAATATGCCAGGTATCAGACTCATAATAAATATCTTTTTGTTTCCATTATTGACTATGCTTTTTAGTTACAATGGGCTTCCCATTATATATATATAATCCTTTGTTCCAACTCAGCCTCATTTTCAACAACCTCTTTTGTGGAAACTGCTTCATTCTGAGGACTATAAGCAGATCAAACACATAGGGCCAGATCTTGTGCCTGGTGCACAGGGTTCGCAGGCTTCTAGCAAATTGAGATTTTCCGAGTGGCGGAGCTATTGCCTATGCGCCTTTGCCGGTTCTGAGAGGGCCTCACAAGAGGAGGTGACTGCTCTGATGGGAGCACCACTGACATTCATTTCCTTGTTTACATCACGCTGCCTTGTGTTCTTCCTTAAGCCTGATAGGCTCTCACAGGTCAAACTAAAAACTTTATTAACCCCATCGTGAGCGAAACAATGTTCATGTCTCAAGAGAGAACGAGCTACAGCCGGTCCCGCTGTGGCGCGGACCGGCCCACGCTTGGCTGTAAACACGAAACAAAACAAATGCACATGTTCACCCCCCACTCCCTCACAACCCCTCTCCCTCTCCCCTTCCCGGCCACGGAGTCTGGTTGGAGGAAAAAGTGTGTCTCCAACCCCACGTACTTCCCACTTAAATGCGCCAAGTCTGGAGTAGCAAGATCACAAAGTGTGTTCCTACTCAGCGCAAATGTTACGCTATAGTCTGCGTTTTGGAACACAAGATCAGGCCCACATACTTTGAGACTAAATAAAAAGGTCTTTGTTCTGGGATAGCGCGAAACAGGTGCCTTTTGATTTTTCTAAAGACAGAAAGTAAACCGCTCCAGTCGACATTATTTGAAGCCCTTTCTAATTGCAGTAGTTTACACATGTGTAACTTACGATGATGAGGAGGATGAAGTAGATGAAGTTGTAGAAGGAGTGAGCGTCCATCACGTAGTACATGATCTCCACCCAGCCTCCAGAGTGATCACCTGCAGACACACACACAAAAAACACTTCAGAAACCAACATGGTCTCATTATGTCTTTAGTTTCGAGCGTGTATCACATTGTGGCCATCACACTTGTCCATCTGCACTGTACCCAAGTGCGGAGAATCCCTAAAGCACTGGTTTGGTTTTATGGCGAGGAGACTGATTTAATTATTTTTGTACTTCTCTGCATTAAATGTGCAGGACTTTTGCCGGACACGTAACAAACTGTGTGCAAGTTGTTTCAGTGAAGGAATGAATCAGCAAAATGCAAAAAAATTCAGAATAATGTTATGATATTTGTCTTTGTTATGGAAATGTATGTTTGGAAATATGTAACACCCATGGGAATGGCTTGGGGGATAAATTAAGTCTGGTTCACACTGGAAGATTTTATCGGCAGATTTCCCAAACCGGAGAGACCCACATGGTGATAAAAAATCACTGGTCTAACAGTTTGGTCGTACAGTGTGTGGTGTGCAGCCACACGGCAAAATCAACATATCACTCACAAACCGATTTCACTCACCAACATCCCAGGTCAGACGGGAAATCTCGGGAAATCTCTCGAGATTAGGGCTGGGTACCGTTAAACGATACAGTCTGGTATCGGAAAAAAAGGTTTAGGTGCTACTGGTATCGAAAAAAATCAGGTACTGAATAGGGCAGGGCGATATGGCCTAAAATCTATATCACGATATAAAAAAGAAATATCACGATAACAATATATTATAATATTTAACGATATAATTGACAATGGACAAATTACTTACAAAATCCCAGCCTTACGCCTATTGGAAGATTAATTAATTGATGGAAGGCGCATTGAGTTGCCTTATGTACAAAATGCGCGGTATAAATAAAGTTGCCTTGCCTTGATATTTTATTCTTTTTATTTTTTTACGCTAATACTAATTTCCTAGCAAATATGATCTACTCAAGCAGTTTACATCCTTCATGTCATTTTACTTTGTAAGCGCCTGTCCCTGTGTTCTACAGTCAGGGTTTCTGCTGCTCTGATGGAGCTCAGCGTACCATCAATTATATCGTGTCCACAACGATATAAAAAATTACAACGATATCCAAAAACTATATTGCGATAACGATATGCGATACGATATGGCCCACCCCTAGTACTGAAAAGAAACATTAAATCTTTATGTTCAAGTTTTGATGCAGTTGGTCATCAAAATGTAAAAGAAAAAAAAACTGTGAAACAGTGAAAAACAGTGAAAGACAAATAGGGGAACAATTGGGAGAAAAAGTAAGAAAATTAATTGAGAAAAACAAGTGGTATAATTGGGGTAAAATTTAAAAAAAAAAAAAAAAATTGGGAAAAACATTTTGTGAAACATTTATGGAAGAATTACAGTTCCTCCATAAAGTTCAGATTTACTTGAGTAAATGTCAGCGAGTACCTGGAATATGACGATCCAGGCGTAGGCGATGTTGTCGAAGTTGATGGCGCCCTTGTGCGGGTTGCGGTGCCCGGTGCCGCAGCGGGTGTAGTACTGGTTCCAGTTGACGCAGAGCCCGGCCACCGTCACGCTGCCGTTGACCAGAGGCTCGGCGGACAGTCCCAGCGACTGCCTGTAGAGGGCGTCGTCCTTGTCCAGGCAGCAGGTGCGGCCGCCCTCCCTCCGCGCCGGGACGTCCTGACACGACATGATGCCGTTCTCCATGGGCAGGGAGCAGATGAAGGGCCGCTCGTCGTCCTCGTCCGCCATGTAGTAGGGCTTTGGCAGCGAGATGCCCGTCGTGCTGAGGGACAGAGACCAATGGGTTTAGAATATTAGAATGTCTCAATTCAGAAAAATTCATCATCAAACCATTTGTTAAAAAAGTTATTTCCCCTTTGATACTCATTAATTCATTGAAATCCCTCCTTTGTTGAACACACTTGTATCATCGGCAAATAACAAACATAAAATCAATATTTTTGGAGACCTCGAATATGAAAAGTATGGGCCCAAAACTGAGCCTTGGGGAATTCTGCAGACATTATGTACAGTGAGAACTTGATTGTTAAATTTGACATATTGATATCATTATTTAAATAACTTTCTAACCATTTATGAAAAAAGACCCCTCGTTCCATATTTACTAAGTCAAACACTTTCTGTAAATCCAAAAAGACGCCAAGAAGATACTCTTTTTTTTTGTCAATAGCAGCAAGTATTTCATCAGTCAAGTGGATGAGAGCAGAAGTGATATGCAGTTTAGTGCTTTGAGAAACTTGTCAGCACAGGCTTGTAAAGTGCGAGCTCTGGGTGAGGACTAAACATGATGAGGCTGTGTTTCAGTTTTATGCAGCTAAAATCTGAAACACTTTCCAAAGGACGTGAATCCAGACACTGAAATAATTTTATCTGCTCTAATTATTCTGCCCTCAGCCCCTCGCTAAACGTCTGTGTGTAGTTGGCAGATAGCGAACAAAGTTGACATGACTTGACCAGGAAGCGTGTGAGTATGTGGTTGATGGTGGTCGGAGGGCCGGTTGCACAGACTGGTTGCCTCGCTTCCGTCAGTCTACCCCAGGGCAGCTGTGAGTATGGTGTGAATGAATAATGACTAGGCAAGGCAAGACATGTTTATTTATAACACTCATTTCGTACAAATCAAATCAATGCGCCTGCAGCACTTACAGTGTAACGCTTTGAAAAACTTGGTATGTAACCTCAGCTCATAAAGGGCTAAGAACAATCCCGTAAGCCACTGCACTGCCACCTGAAGGTTTCTCAACGCTCCCGAATCTCCTGATGGACCGTTTGCTGCGCGACGTTTCATTCAATAAAATATGAGCAATGTCCTACATATTATATGAAAGTATAAAGCAGGTCATGCAGCGTTAAAGCCACAGCAGCATCTGGAAGTTTTATTATAAGAAATCTGAATTTATAAGCATTGTGACGCACTTTTGTTTACTTTTTACAAGAAAGAAGTCAAGCAACTGTTGATCCCCTGCAATGAGGAGAAAGAATCACGAGAGTGATTTGTTGTGGCTTTCTTCATGCAGTGGTTTAATGCAATACTTGATACACATCAGTGTTTACATATATCTTCTTACTGTCACACGGTGGTAAAAGAGCTCAGTAACAAAATAACATTTCCTAAACTCAAATAAATGGCAATAGAAACAACTTCTGTCGTTAGCTGCACGTTACTTGTCTAAAAAAAATGGCGGACCGCAGTTCACATTTTACTGCGCACCAAAGTTAAAAAAACGTATCAAAAACATCACAAAACTATCTATATTAGCTGAGAAATTTACAATGTACACATGTCAACAATATGTGCTTGAACAACTTATTACCTGAATGGGAGAAAGAATCACGAGAGTGATTGTTGTGGTTCTTCATGCAGTGGTTTAATGCAATGAGTAAAAGCGCGAAATCCCCCTAGTGGCGGGTCAGGCCAATCGATCCCAGAAAAGACGAGGCTTACTAGCTGATTACAGATAACAGATCACATTCCCTTTGACGAAATTATATGAAACATTAATGAACATACAAAATAATAACTTTTTAACCAACTCTTAAATATATTTATATTGTTTTTAAAGTGTACTTCAACTATGAATTGTATGGGGACATGCAGTATTATTATCCTAACCTATCACACAACATGGCTCATTTGCATAACCTTATTCTTAGCAGCTGTGTGCAGTAAACTAATCTGTCAAAAAATTGTGACAGGAGTGCGCCATTGTGGAGGTTGAGTGATTATTTACGTTAGCTACCGCTAAACAGAAGAGTTTGCAGTACAAAATGATACAGTTGTTACGTGAAAAGTTGCTGTAGCAATTCGGACAAAAAAATACACCAAAACATAAGTTTCTATAGGTTTCCTATAGAAACTACAGGTGTCATATGACACGCAGCTGAAATGGCGACCTCCAGCGTACTCGTTGGTCACGTGTCTTCATTTGACCGATGGACAGGATTCAGTGAATATTTGACCAGAGCATTTTATTTCTGTGAGAGAGCTGTCGCAGCGGAGTTGAGGATGAAACAGTATTTCCATCATCAGTCTGTGTTGTTTAATATAACAGTGGTTCATGTTTGTAACTTTCAGAGTCAGTGATAATTGAACAGAGCAGTTTATAAAGAGTTGTTTATATAACACATCATTCTGACATTTGTGCAGTTGCTCAGATTATATTTGTCCGGTTGGTAATTGTCAGTAAGCTTGTGCAGGAGGATATGGAGCGTATATCGTACGACGTGACTTCCTGGTGTTCCCATCTGCTGGGTTCGGAAGGTTCAGATTGTCCTGACGCAGAAGGAGCAGCTGAAGCTCCTTCCCATGCAAAAGTTCCTCACGGTCAACCTCATGACGTGTACACCTCAAAGGTTACGGAACAGGAGAAGGAGCCACTTTTTAGAAGCAGCCCCAGATCACCAAAGGGCAGCACTTGGTTAAATGTGACAAATGTACATTTACACTCGGGAGTGCATTCTCCCACATTTAAGCCACAGTTATGCCTATGTCCACAGTTTTGTGTTCCCTTTATGATGCAATAAGATCCAGGAAAGATGCGCTGGAGATTGAGTATACAAGAAGAATTGCATGGTCTGTTTTTGACTAAGGAACAATGTTATAACTAGAGGTACCGTTATTTTTTTTTCTATAACTGTACTTTAACGATACTTAGTTTATGATACTGATACTCGCCTGAACGATACTTTTTTCGATACCTATACTAAATTATTGTCATTTAGAACCATAAAACAAATCAATAATGTAATGTATTCCTTTTCTTTCCATTTAATTTCTTTTACATTTGTATCATTTGTTTGAGGTGAAACAACAACTTCCTTTAAAAGGGTGGGGAAAACGGTTTATATTTCTTTTTGGTACCTGCTTTCGATACTTTTATTTTTCGATACCAGTAGTACCTAAACTTCTTTTCGATACCATACTGGTATCGTTAACGTACCCGCCTAGTTGTAACCAGGGTAAAGTGGCGGAACGGTCGGAACGGGTTCCCACCTTCGCATGGCAAAAAACAAAGAAAAAAAGTTCATGATTGCAACTTTCATTTCACAACATACGAAATCTGCCTGGAGATAAATAATGCAATAAAGTACTAGTTGGCCTACTCAATACGTCCCGGGGCCAAACAATAAAATCTGACCATTTCCATAAAAAATATTTTTTCCGGCATTATCGCGCCGCATTCGCGTCGCTCCACACAATTCGGCACTTTGCGTAGCAGTGTCCTCCGGCTCCGGACCACCATCTCCTAGCGCGGGCTCAAATGAAAACATGGCTCTGTTAACGGTGGAACGCTAACTGAAAAAACAGGAGGCTTATCGTTGGACGGACTGACAGATTTATCAAACGCAGCACAAGGACAGTGTGAATCATGTTTTTGCTCGGATTATCCCATGCAGAAGCAGGACTCTCACGGTCCGCAGCAGGTGCAGCGTGTGTTCCTGCCTTCACCGGTGCAAAGGGCTTAACCAGCGACTTTAAGGTAAGGAACACCAGTTCAGCTGTGGATGTTTGTAAAGCGGACGATAAAGCTGATGGGACGTGAGTTTTGGAAAACTGCTCTGCACCACCAGCATCGTTTTAACCGGTCAACACGCTAAACCTCGCTCCTGCTCTAACTTTACTAAATAACATCTGAATCATTCATCTGACAGGTGCATTTTTCTTCCTTTCTGCTCTGACTTCATCAATACGTGTTTGTGGGAAATGTACAAGCGCAGAGATGCTCTTTGCAAAGTTAACATGGTAAACGAGGCTGAAGCTGAATATGTGGATGAGCGCGCCATCTCCAAGGAGCGCTTCATTTACTGAGTTTTTTCATGAAGCGCGAGGTCTGGACAGAACAGCTGAGCAGGAGTTAGTCATGTTGTTTGAAATGTACTGGTGTGGCTGTAATAATGTAGCTCTCTCATTCTGTATTAGGCCTTTGGCCTGGCTGGTTTAGATGTGATTTAGTCCTGGTTTAGTTCTGAGTAGTCCTAGTTTATTATTAGGCTCTTTATTATTCTGTATTAATCTATTGCTGTGTTTTTTTCGTGTTTTTTCCTCCAAAGCCTTAACATACTGGAATATAATATAACTTTTATGTTTAGACCCAATTCTGTTCTGTTCAAGCAGTGATGAATATGTTTGGTGGTGGAGGCTCACCCCTGACCAGCCCAGTGGCCAATGGTAAACGACAAATTTCCCCCAGTGAAAAAGTAATGGAGTGGATCTGGCAAAAGCAGAATTTTTCATTTAGTAAATCACATAGACCTCCAATCATTTATGATTGTTAAAACCTACTAAAGGATATCTAAATATAATTCAAGGTATTAAAATATATTGAAAAATAAAATAATTACAGTATCAAATACCTTGTATTGTGCAGTATCTGTTCAGAACCCATGACTACATGTCAGTACCTAAGTACATAAAAAATATAAAATGTACGCAAGTGTACTGCTTGTTAAAGGTTAGAGTTCCCCCACCTCCCAAATCCCACTTTAACCCTGGTTGTACACGACCAAAGCTCAAAACATACTTACAAATCTGTCTGTAATTGCAATTTGTGTCTGAAAAACCGCGATAAAGTGTCATTAAATGTGTTTCCATCAGAGAAAATTTGCATCTGTCTAAATGCGCATAACAAAGCGAATTTTCACACGTTTCCATCCAAGAGTGTTTGCGAATCGTGGCTTTGGTTACCATGGTTACAGCAGGCAGCTGCATGTCGCAATTGCAGCATTTACCCAGCAGAGGGCGCACTGTGCGTTTTTGATGTCACTTGAAGTACGAGCTTTTTAGTATCGTTTTTGGCCAAATGAATTTACCATGTTGGAATTAGCTGCTTGTTTTTACTCGTAATGCCATGAATAAATGTTAATTTAGGCGACCGACACACTAAAGCTAAGCAAAAGTATCTTAACTAACTCGCTGCTGCTACTCTGAAGTCTTGCATGACCTGTAAAGGCTGGACAAACAAAAACTATCCCAGGGTGAGTTTACTACGTTTTCTAATGAGGATCAGGCGGCGTCTGCGTCTCTGGGCAAGTTTTTTTTTGGCTAACTTGGTCCATAGCAATGGCTGCTGGCTGCTCTGCTTTGCGACGACGACACTGGAGGCCGCCATTGCTCCCCCATTGCTGTAGCCGCTAGTCCCCATTGGAATCCATTGCACTTTAGACACGTTAAACAACTTTAATGCCCGGTGCCTAATTTTTTGGAACTGTCTAGAGCTAGATATTCCTCCTGTGATTACGCTGGGTTAGACACAATCAGAGGCACCGGGCTGGTTATCGTAGGATACATTTTAGAAAACTCGTACTAATGAGGGTCGGACTGTTAGCATTGGAGCTGCACGAGCTACACGTCACGCAAGGGCCGAGTCTACAGTGAAGATCCCGCCCTTATGCCCTTATTAGGAACATGCTTCGTCAGAGCTGGGGAGGAGGAGTCTGTAAATCCGCCATGATTTCCCCTCGAACGTGGTCATTATGGTAAACGGGGAGGAGTGAGTAATGATGGTCTATTAATAATATGTCTATGGTCCATAGTTGCAGACAGTGCACTGTTGTGGCATAAATGCTGCGGCAGAGACAGCGATGTTTGAGCTTCTGCAACTGGGAAATATTTTTGGACTAGAGATGATGGATTACTTTCCTCTTCACTTCCGTCCACAGGTCGGCTACGCCAACAGTCACGTGTACTTTTTATTCACTACGTCAAACTTTATGCGAAAAAACTGCTTCCATCTTCCAAAATGCGCATTAACGCTTATGCGCACAATCAAAAAACCACCTCAAGCGAGCGGATAAACTTTATATGCAAATTAAGAGTTTAAATGCGAAACTTCAAAATCCGCATTAAAATCCAGTAATGGAAACGCAGTTATCAATGCTGCGAGTGAATCTCTCCAAAGTCAGAAGACAAGTCCTCAGCTGTACGGCCCGACTGATGCTGAGCCAGATTTACCGCGGTTTGATCTATTCTGGGAAGTGAAAAGAAGCGAGATGAGACTTCTTCCTGACGCGGCCTCACCTTCTGTGCACTCATTACGTCCCAGAGTCGGCGGCCGGCAGGTGACAACACATCTGCGGCCCGGCCTCACCCCGACGGAGCGCGGCTTAATTGGGGTTTGTGCACCAAGAATCAAAACCCCGAAGACAAGGAATAAAGTCAATTTAAATAAAAAAATCTCTCCAAACTTTGAGCGGCTAATTCCTTTAAAATGAGCCCTGTGATGACGCGGGATCGGGGTGAGCCTCGGGGTGAGCTGTGCACGGATTAATACAGCTGCGAAGTTCGTGACATTTAATTTGTGCGCAGAGAAAACAAACTTGAACTTTCGGCAGCGGTGAGCGGTGATAGTGAGATGTGATTCTGTGATTCTGTTCAGTCGTAATCAGTTCATTTGCTTGGATTAAAAGATGCTATTTCTCAATTGCATTTAATGTCATAATCAACATATTGTGTTTGATTGTATGGAGGAGATTTGAGCTGCTGCAACACTAGATGAAACGCTTGCTTTGGTATTTAAAAAACAGTGACCTTTCTTGTGAGGCTGCAGACCAATAGTGTTAATTGAAGGCTATTTGTTTAGGATTTACGCTCAAATCCATCTCAAACTGCTCTGGTCAGAAATCAGCTCTTATTCTGAGGGCGTGTGCAAGAATACATTCATACTGTTCACTGACAGCTCTACCTGTCATCTATACCAGTGGCTGTCATGAGATACTGTCAGGACCCGGGACACTTTTGGGTCCCAAGTTGAAAACCACTGATACACTTTACATGGTGGTCCAGAGCACAACAAATAAGGTTAGTGTTACCAAGAGTTATAATCAGTCTTTACAAGTCTTCCGAGCTTCCGAGATCTGACTGGATCGATGCTGCCTCTGCGCCCCAGACCCGGATAAAGAGGAAGAAAATAGATGGAATAATCTCCTCAGCAGAGAACTGTCTCTGTCTCTTTATGTAAAACCAGAGACCTGTAGTTCTCCATTTCCGAGTGCGAAACCAGGAGAATTAAAAGTAAATGTAGATCATTTGTTTATATAAAACTTATTGACCTTATGATCAATGACCCTGTTAGACGACACTTTGTCAATGGATTATGAAGGATCACCGCACAAGCTCAACTAATTTAAACCTTTGTTTAATCAGGGAAGGCCCAAATGGACACAGCTTTATCTGTGGCTGCTGTGTTCTCCTGCTTTGAGTTGTCTACACATTAAAAAAAGGTCTATACTTTATAAATCAAGCCCACAAATGACAACATTTATGAATCTAATTTCTCATGTATTAGTTATTGACCCGGTGATCAATGCTTGGAGCATCAGAAACTCTATATAATCAAATGCAGTGCTTCCTCATAGACCAAACTAATTATACTGTTCAAAGCTGAAATTAATATTCCTGCTTATTATAATAAAATGAAGGTGAGTCCCAAAATGAGACTCATGACAGGCTTAACACCAGTGGCATCGAAGGCCGGGTGAAATGTAGAAGAATAGAAAGTTAATTTTAACCTTAACCTGGTTTAGATCTTCAATCAATGCGATCCCTGCAAATACTTAAGCAGCTCATATTTCAGTCTTCTCTTAAATGGTCCCGGATTAACTCTGAACTGACACACACATTATGGAAGATGCCTGTAATATTTTTAAAATATTTTGTTGTCTATAGCTTTCAGCTGTAGCTCTAACAGCGCCAAACATGTGTCAAAAACATGAGTCATAGTATCTGCAAATAGATAATGCTTGTTAACATTAGGCCCGTGTCTCGCCTCACGTCTAGACTCTCATAATCAGCCTGAATAGACTCTGATGCCGTTAAAAGCTGTGCGGACCAATCTGACCATTCACAGATGAACAATAGCCTGTGCAGATATGGAGACTGAAACGGGCCTGAGCGTGGGGTGAAGCGGCAGGGCAGGGCTAATTGCTAACCTGCGCTAACGCCTGCGGATCGGTGTCAGCGCCGTGGCCTTTAGCTTCAGTTTGGATCGCTCTCACTCTGAGGGTCGCGCCTGCTCTTTCTGTAATGACAGCCATTATCAAACCTCTCCTTTAAATGTCTTTTCGCTGTGGCAGAAAGTGAGGCTTTTCCGATTCATTATGAGTTTTTTGTCGATTTGAATGTGACTTGAAAGTTAGCCAACTGTAAATGAACTTAACTGATTTAAAGAAGTCGTTATGTCTTGAGGAGATCAATGAATTATCGATGGCTTAACTATTTTCAACCTTTGTTCAACGGGTGCGATTTTTTTTTTCCTTAGGTGAGTTTGTACTTCAACCAATCACAAGTCATGAGAGTGAAATGTCATACATATATCAAGCAGCTTAACCCTGACCCTGCCCTAGCCTTAAGGATAGTGGGCTGGTGCCTAATCTTAATCCATAGAAGTGGGAGAACATAGGTACCGGGGAACATAGGGCTGACCCCTTGTTCAACCATGTGATGTGGGTTCAGGACGAGCGGCTCTTTTTAACGGCGGTGAACGGTTCGAACCGGATCTCAATAGTGAAAAGAGCCGGTTCTTTTTTTCCGTCCCGTTTACCTAGAGCTCCCCGAACGAACACAAGAATCAGATCAACAACAGAGCAAGCGACACAAGGGAAAGCTTTTTGCACTAAAGTCAGAGCTAAATGCACTTTGTCAGACAGTTGCAGCCTCTTTTTATTAGTTGTGACGCAAGATTTTATTCACAAATCCGTTTTTCAAAGAGTAAATATCACTCCCATCGTAATTTTAGATTTTAGACACAGTATTGTTTCCAACTTGGATTCTTGGCCTCCGTACTCTACATATTGCCTATTTTCTAAGTAGCTAATAATCCAGTTTATATTACACATCTAATTCCAAGAGCCCTCCACACCTGCAGCACAGTGCAGGTGTCACAAGAGGACTACAGGAAACAAGAGAGGGACAAACGAGGAGGTATCCGGGCGAGACTCACAGCTAAGCCACACATGCCTTCTAGTGTTCTGGCTAATGGACGTTCACTGGAGAATAAAACAGATGAACTGCTAAGCTGTTCCCAGAAGATGGTGAAAGACTGAAGGCAGCGAGGTTTCCACCGAGAGCTACAGTTTCCTCTACCTCAAAAAACATGCTGGGCAGGTTGGCACACACGGCTCAGTTGCAGCGGCTCAGGACTAACATCTGAACACTATTCGTTGTTCAGTTGTACAATGACAAATAAAGCACTTATGTCTGTAACTTAGAAATCAATATACCATGATCAAATGAAAACCCATTGACCTTAAAAAAAAAAGTAATACTAAAAGAGCCAGTCTTTTGATCTGTTCTTTAAAATGAACGAATCCCAAAGACTCGGCTCCCAGTAAAGAGCCGTGAATCCCATCACTCTATTGTTCTTTATCATTGCGCTGAACCCTGTTTTATGAGCTCCCACATTTCAGCCGCTTCTCCAACTGGTTTTCTAAACTTGCACATTGCCAGGTTATATTCGCTCTCACGAAAAGGACATTATTTTTAGTACCATAATAAAAGCTAACGTTGCTTTGATCAAATATTACATAGTGACCTTCTCTAGTGAACCAGCGCTCGTCCCGTCTCCGTCCTTTTTAGTATCGATTCCGTCTCTTTCCTCCTTGTCCCTGTGTCCCATTGTCTTTGAAAATATAGAGGTCGAGCTGAACTCCCGCTCGGCGACAGATTAAGTGCCGTCTTCGGACAAATGACTGGGTTTATTCAGTCTCTGTCTGTGTTTACGAAGAAACAAATGTCCCTTTAAGGAGCGCATTTGGCCGTTTGAACAGCTATAATTTACTTCGACGCTGAATCCAAAAAGGACGTGTAAACTTCTCCCGTCCCTCGGCGTCAAGGCAAGGCATGACTAGTATTTGCAGAGCTCAATTTCAGTAATTCAACGTGCTTTACTGAACTGGAAGTGTTAAAAGTTGCATTTCCATAGGCTTTAAAAGCATTCTTTTGGGTTCCATTGATATTTTATGTTTTATAATAAAAAATAAAAAAACATAAGGAAAAACATACGGGCGAGGGCTGGTAAGGAATTTGTCTGGAGCTCCCCCGCAGGCAACAGTGGGAATGACTAAGTAAAAGTAAGACACTCCGTATGTGGCCAAACCGCCTTTGCTCTGCCCAATCCCCTCAGATCTCGGAAGCTAAGCAGGGAAGAGCCTGGTCGGTACTTGGATGGGAGACCGTTTGGGAACACCAGGAAGCCTAGCGAATGTAGTGAGTGAGTGAGTGGTTGGTGGTGGTCGGAGGGGCCGATGACACAGACTGGTCGCCTCGCTTCCGTCAGTCTACCCCAGGGCAACTGTGACTACAATAGTAGCTT
Source organism: Neogobius melanostomus (assembly GCA_007210695.1). Classification (NCBI taxonomy): domain Eukaryota; kingdom Metazoa; phylum Chordata; class Actinopteri; order Gobiiformes; family Gobiidae; genus Neogobius; species Neogobius melanostomus. The sequence goes on along the minus strand of VHKM01000122.1, from coordinate 5,103,960 downwards.
ACCACCACCGAGTATGGAGTGAATGAATAATGCAATGTAAAGTGTCTTTGAGTGTCCAGAAAAGCGCTATATAAAACGATTATTATTAAAACCAATCTTTCAATTTCAAAGCAGAAAACAACAACTATTTTGCGTGACGTTTCTTCTTTAAAGCTGCCCTCAGCGCCGGCCCGGAATTGTTGGATTCCCCACATTGCGACGCTAGATGTGCCACCTTCGAAATGGCGAGCATCATTATCTCGCAGAAGCAGAGACAAGCTCCACACGTCCCCCGCCTCTCACTGTGCAACCCCAACACACCCCTCACCTGCCCCGCTTCAACACAAACACGGCCAGGGACTTCACGATGGGGGAGGCGGGGGATCCACTACTGATACCTACTGACGAAAGGGGGTCGTTTACAAAGCGTTTGCTCATGTGCAAAGTGTGTAGCACATGCAAAAGTGGATCAGCAGCGTTGTAATTTATGCATTTTTTTACTCACGCAGCCTTCTCTTGTTTACATGTCAGATTTGGGGCCCTAAAACTGTAATACAAGTGCAACATGGCAACAGCATATTTTATTTTCCAGCTTAGTTAGTTTATTGTTTATTGAAACAGGGACAATGTACAAAACCATACCCATCGCTATGGGCGGGCCATAGGGGGCCGTGCCCGTCCCCAAGATGCTTGTGCCCCCCCAGACAGTGGTGTAGTCTACGTGATACGCAGGTATACGCCGTATAACCACTAAGGCCTGCAGAATTACTGTATAACCACCACAAATTGGGCAAAGATACGTATCACTGATTTGCGCAGTGTTATTTTTGTGCTTTCTGCCCGATTAGAGACCAGCCCAAACTCTACAACCAGTAGCTATTTCCTCCCCTGAAACTGAGAGGGGACATTTCATCTCTCTCTCTCTTTCTCTGTCTCTACAGAAACAGGTCCCGCTCTCGTGTGCTCGTCCGTAATTGCGCACGACTCCCGTGTTGTCTGTTCACAAAATAAAACCCGACCGGAGAATAGCTGATAACGATAGAGGCTTATTAACAGTATGTCTCACGCTCAGCTCAGCGTCTCCCTGTCATAAACACTTTCCATGTTCATCCCCCGCTCTGAGAGTCCACCGTCCCTTTCTCCGTCCCTCTGCAGCGGCTCGTGAGCATCTTTGGGCAAAGGCAGTGACAGGTGTGGCTGGTAACAAGCAATCTGTATTTTACTACAAAGCGCTGAAGTCGGCGGAAAAGACCCCACGTATTTGTTTGAAGTGTTTTACTGCTGAAGGCTTGAAAAAGACTGAAAAGTGGATGCGCCCACAGCACTGACCGAGCCACGCGCTCTCCTGTTTATTCAAAACATGGTCCAAAAACTGTGGACTGTATGTATAGTAATTGTGCCCCCTCGTGGATTTCATATGCCCCCCTTAAGACTGAACGGGACTGTACAAAACCATTAGTCTTTACAAAAGAAGAGATGATTTGTACCAGATTTAGCTAAGTAGCTATTTTCTATCTGCAGTCCCTGGACAGGTGAATACACCCCCTATTGCACACGGCCTTGATAAATGTGTTTTCTCATGTGCAAAATAAGCAGCATGTACAAAATGGATCAGCTGAACTGTCATTTGTGCATTATTTTCTTATAGCATTCTGTCATTTACAGGTGAAACTCTGCTGAGCCATAATCAAAATTCTAACAAATAAAGGCTATACATGTCTCACTTTGCATGTAATGAGTCTATCATATATTAGTTTCACAGTTTAAGTTGAATAACAGAAATGAATGCACTTTTTCATGATATTCTAATTTTCCAAGTTTCACCTGTAAATGTCAGATGGCCCTTTTACTTCAATACACATTAAATACACATTTCAAATGTTAAATCAGTACAACAGCTTGCACTTGCACACGTCTCAATAAACGGCACCATTGATTGATTGCAAATTATTTTACTACTCGTCATTCCAGGTCAATTTGTAATCCTGACCAGCCCAGTCTCTCACTCCCTACTGTAGTTTCTTAAAGCAGTACTAAGTAACTCATGCCCTTAGAGGCCATAAGCACAACTGCAGGTGTCGTAACATGTTACTGTTTTTTACTCATTAATTGTCCGTGAGAGTAAATACTACGCTGACAGAAAAGGTGAAGGGAGAGAGGGGTATTGTACATCCAGTTATACAATGGAAATAATTTTTTTCACTCAAACTGGCCTGTAAATACTGTTTAAAGTGGCGCTAGCCCGCAGTTAGCTTTGCCCGTTAGCCTGTTAGCTTCTTCTTCGTGATTCCATTAGTGTGTATTGGTGATTCCAACCCGGTGGCAGTCAAGTTGCAAGCATGGTTTTCTGGCCAGAGACACCAGGGGGAGATGAAAGACCCTCCAATCATCCCATTAACACTTGTATTACCGCCAGAGGGACTACGGAAAGATTTATTTAGGTAAACAAGTTACTTAGTACTGCTTTAAAGGTGCACGACCTGAATTCTCCGGTTTTCAAACTGTGAAAGTCAGAGGGAGTCGAGTAAATATAGGATTTGTTCTTACAGAGGAACGTTTTCAACTAAGAACACATTTTGTGAATTCCAAAAACCTTCCTAAGAATTCGTTAAGAACAAATTTGGGTGTAAGAACGTGTCATGAGTGAGGCCCAATTCAGCCTCAGTTATTGTAAACACTTTACAAATCAAAATTGTATCAAAATCCGTCCACTTTATCTTGTATTAACTATATCCTTACGAGGCCTAACCTTCACAGCTCAGCGCTCAGTCCCAGCTCATATAAATCCCACAGTCTTCTTTGCTCCTCTCAGCGCTCCGTTATCGCCACACATGTCGGTGTTTCTACTGTGCAGCTTTGTATCTCACCGACTATGCGCTGTTTATTGACTTTATAAGTGACATATATTGCATTTCACTTCAGATCTCGAGAGGCCCGGCGCTCGCCTGTGTTTGTGTATCTGCCTCCGTGCTGAATGATGAAAGCTGTCAGTCACTTTCTCAGCGCTGAAGACGGAGATGAGAGCGCTCGTCTCCGCAGAGAAGGTCCCGGGACACGGCGGCTCTGCTCCGGCTGAGATGAAGAGGCTGATGGAAACCTGAGCCGTCGTGTTGTATGTGACATTTTCAATAATAGTACTTCATTGTTTTGTGGTGTGGTATTAAGGATTATCTCCAGTTATATACATCAACATATTGTTTTTGCTGATAATGTTGATTTATTCACAATTTAACATGTTTGATGCAGTGTAATATGAATCAAGAGGGGTTGTGAATGCAGCATTAGTTAAGAAAAGAAAAAAGGCTGATATTTGTTTGAATTTATACTTAAGGAAAGACACTGCAGGTAAACATGGGGGGAAACAAATCTATCTAGAGATATCAATTTGAACGTTTTGCTGTAGATCACTGACATAAATATGAGAAAAATGTAGTTAGGTCGGCCCAGTGTTGTTGTAAAGTGGTATAGAAATAAACTTGATTGATTGATTGAAAATGTATTGCACGTCTTACGTTTTCATATAAAAATTAAACATTTTATGCATAATAATTTCCAAAATTGCCTATATTTTCAGTAACGAAATCTAAATAAGGCAAGGCAAGGCAAGTTTATTTGTAGAGCACAATTCATACACGAGGCAATTCAAAGTGCTTCACATGAATGTAGACAGGTTTAATGTATGGTTTTATTTTATTGGTTTATTAGTTATTTGTTTATTTTGGATCTGAATAAACTAATCTTAAAGCTGGGGTACCTGACTTTTTGTTGTTGTACAGTGCTTTCTTTCCCGCACCACAGAGTATGCTGTAAACACGACTTTGTTGCATTGTCTTCACCTACTTTTGATTGAGTTCTGGAAGATAGAAGTAGAATCTAAATTAGTGCAGTTTATATTTTGTGGTCCCTCCTGCTTCACTTCGCCACTGCTCAAAGCGGCGCACGGGCATGAAACGTGTATACTGTATAATTCATTTACTTCAACAATTTGGGTGTGCAGAAGGGATTGTGACAGCTAGAAACGAGTTTGTGGCAAAACGAAACATTTCACATTTTGAACAGGAAAAGTCACAGTGTACACCAGTGTGGGGAAGCTGGTCACAGAGTGATCAAAATGAGCAGGCAGACTTGACAAACATAACTCTTACCAGGCAATATTTATTCTTCACTCAAAAGGAACTTCTCCATGACTCATGTCACTTGCATGAACAACAATGGCTTCCCGCTTTTATACCCCTCCTAATGGGAAGGACCTCCCACAGCAAGTACCATTAGTGTGATGGGTGAGTTCAAACAATAAGTTTAGCTGGTACTGTAAGTTTTAACATTTTATATAAAACAAGTTGGTGTTTAGTCCACAAATGATAAGCGTTTAAATCATATGAATAAAGACAAAATAGAAACCAAAATCATATACAAAGGAAACTCAAAGCAAAGTTTAAACCAGTTTTCCCCCGGCCACATGGTTCAGCCTGAGATTTTAAAATGGCCGACAAAGACTACGCCTTTCCTTTGTTCCAACCATGTACAGGTAAGTTTGTATACAAATAAACAACGTTTTAAACAGACAATGTGAAGTGTCATCAGTAACTTAAACAAATGATATGGCAAATGAAACAAAGTGTCCAAAATAAATACTGGGACAAACCCACTTTGTCACAACCAGCCCTAAGACCGGAAAGTTTGGAGTCAGTAGGAGCTACTAAAGAGCAGATGTTGTTGCATGAGAGGAACAAAAACCTCACTTTGAGAGAACTGGCCCTAAAAGTTTTGTTTTTCGCAACGTGTTTCTCCCAGAAAATAAATTACCATTGGATTAATTATAGCACCATCTTGTTGATATAAAATATTTAAAGCAGTACTAAGTAACTCATGCCCCTAGAGGCCATAAGCGCCACTGCAGGTGTCCTAGCATGTTGCATTTTTTTACTCATTAATTGTCCGTGAGAGTAAATACTACACTGACAGAAAAGACAAAAGGACAGAGGGATATTGTACATCCAATTATACAATGGAGATCATTTTTTTCACTCAAACTTGGCTGTAAATACTGTTTAAGTGGCGCTAGCCCGCAGTTAGCTTTGCCCGTTAGCTTGTTAGCTTCTTCATGATTCCATTAGTGTATATTGCTGCTCCGACCCGGTGGCAGGAAAGTTGCAATTGTGGTTTTCTGGCCAGAGACACCAGGGAGAGATGAAAGACCCTCCAATCATCCCATTAACACTTGTATTACCCCCAGAGGGACTACGGAAAGGATTTATTAAGGTAAACACGTTACTTAGTACTGCTTTAAATATCTGTGAATGTTACTTCCTGGAAATCTCTATCTTTTTCACAAAACATCATAAAAGTTTAGTCTTTTTTATACTCTGACATGAAAACTAAGATGTTGAAAACTAAGATCTATGGGAGGAAACAATAGCTAAAAATCTCCACATTGACCACTGTGAGAAAGATCAATATTTTTACCTGTTATGTTTCTTCTAATATAGTGTGTACTTTTATTGCTGAACCTTCAGTCCTGCACTTTCAGCCAGTCACAGTGTTTTCATCTCAACCAGAGACTTTGAATCAATGTCATACGAATTCACTTTCCCTCCCCTTCTTCACTCGGCGGTTTTGCTCAGCCTTTGTCCGCTTCTCTTTACCACCTACCTTGTTCAAAAATCATGTATTTGAACTGTATGCTGGACGGAGTAGTCAGGCATTTTTTCTTCTTCTCTTCAACACTCATAATAGACATAACTTCTATGAGACAGGCGACTCGTTAAAAGATGCCAATCAGCAACGTTTCCGCTCTGAAATCAAAGCCTCTCCTTCTCAGCGATGTTTACAATAGAAATCAGAGTCTGGCTGATCCATATGTTCTCCTCATCAGCGCTGTCTATTCTGAGCCCAGGACTTTGATGAGGCCCCGGGCGGAGGCTAAGCTAACCGACGGCTGCATGAAGGCGCTGGGTTTTCATTCATGTTGGGTTGAAGCAGTGACTTACAGGGTGAAGTTCTCCTCGGGGTAGCACCTGTTCCTCAGAAGCCCCGCCCACAGCTGCACCCCGATGATGCCGAAGATGAAGAAGACGAAAAAACACAGGAGCAGCACGTTCCCCAACATCGGCAAAGTGTCGAGGAGGAGGTTCACCAGGATGCGCATGCCTACGACACACAGGGACACAGCCATTTAGAAACATATAAACATATCACAGGTATTTCACATTCATAGAACCAGGGTTAAGCTAAGTTACAGATGACAGAGATACACAACTCAAAGTCTCGTAAAAAGGTTTAGTCAAATACAGTTTACACCCTTTGTATTTGTAACATATTTACAGCTCAGATCAGAGATCACTTTCCTTGGGCTGAGGTGGACCAACGTTTGTGAATGCAGGGGAAAGCAGAAGGAAGGGAGAGAGTTCAGTTTTCTGTCAGTCTGGGGGATGAAGCTGTTCTTCCTTTAGTCGACTGGACCTGTCCCGAAGACTCTCTGTCCCTGATGGTGTTACAGTGAACATATCTAACTCAATACCTCATTATGGGTCTTTTACAGAGCTGGTATTATGTTTTTTACATCTTTGTCTCACAATTTGTTGGTTAGAAAATATGAATGTAAAACAACATATGTAGTAGTTTCCACTTCCTGATCCTCCAAAGTGAGTGACCATGAGCCCTTACCACCCGAACCTCCTCTTGCTCCCCTTTGCTGCGCAGTTGTTTCAATAAAGAGAGAGTGAAAAAATATTTAAAAAATACACCAACCAGCGCGTATGGTGTTTTTGCTTTGCGACGAAAGGATTAAGCTGAGCAAGAGACCGAGAGATGAGGAAAGCATTTCTCAGTAAGAGCTGTTTAGGAGCTGCTGCTATGAACAGCCACCAGAGAAGATTAAAAGATCACTCAAAGGTGCGCTCGAAACACAGCTCCAGGTGTGTTTTATGACGAGATAACTACGATTGTAACATGGTAAAAAGCTCTAACAGCAGCTCGGGAGCAACCAGTAGCTCTCCAGCCCTTTCCAAACACTTGACGAGTCACATTTTAGATGCGTTTTCATTTTCAGTATTTTGAACACAGAGACATTCGGGTAAAGAGAGTACAGAGACTAAGAGGAAGCTCAAAGAAACTGAAAAATAATCAAGTAAGTCCACCTGAATCAGATAGTTACACAAGTGTCTTTGAAGCATAAGTATCTCTCTGACACTTTTGTTTCATGAATATCGCTCACGGGGTAAAAAAGTCTGAAACACTGCAAGCTCTGATCATATGTTACTTAGGCGCGTTTATAATCAGTACCAACGTTTAATTGATCTTCCATCTTTAGAGTGAGATATATTTCCGTGAATATTGGTCCATTCAACATAAAACAGCTGTAGTCTGTCACGATTAACGATAGACGTTTCAGGATGAGTTGTTCAGCCAAGTTCCCACTTGAAATGAATGAAATATCGAGTCAAAACAGATTGCTCCGATATTCCAACTTCTGCTTTTGACGAACCTCTAGTCAGTCACTACTTAAGGTTCAAATCACACTCAATGTCAGACTGTCTTCATTTCATTCATGTATAATATTGATATTCCAACCCTCCATTCATCTCTCTCTCTCTCTCTCTGGCATAAGCCTGCGTATTATCATAATGAAGTAATCAATGCTAATCTCCAGGCTAATTGTGATCCCACGGCCCATTTAAGATCCTAAACCGGGGTTAAGCTCGTAATGCGGTGTGGATTTGGCTCAGCGCGCAGACGGAAGTGATCGTCCCAGGGGTCAAACCAAATGATGCAGTGATTTATTGCTCAAGCCTCTGCATCAGTTAAAAAAGATCTGCAGAGGCATGTTGCGATCTGTACTGGCCACCGTGGTGAGTTGTAAGCTCGTCTTTCTAATGAAAAAGATCACTGTTAGGCGGCAATTATTCAGGAATCATCGTTTTCTCTACTAACAAGCCAAGGAAAGTCTATTTGTAGAACACAATTTGTACACAATCTAATTCAAAATGCTTTGCAGAACAGATGATCAACAAAATAACCTGTCTCCCTGTCTTCTCATTGTGTATAAAGTCTGCTTATCTTGTAGGTAACTGCATTTTGTATTGGTAAAATTGTTTTTATATAACCCATACGTACATCTCCAATGTACATGTAAAAATACTTGTACAAATATATAAATAAGCCAGTGTGTGCTAAGACCAAGTGGCCGTGGCCTGTTGGATTCCCCAGGGGTCAATACTTGGACCCCTTTTATTCAATCTATACACGCTTCCATTGGGTCAGCTAATACAATGAATGTGTCCTTTCACAACTATGCAGACGATCTACAGCTACACGATCTACACTCAGATCTACATGTGAACATGGAAATGTAGATTCAGAATGGACCAATAGGATTATGTTGACTTAAATGCTCATGTTTAACCACAAAACATGTAGTTTCTTCACAGGCTGGGTCTGTGACAGCGTCCTACAAGATCCAAAAGGGGGTAATTACACGTGAAAGTGCACAGGTGTTCATCGTCTTTTTTTTTGCAGCATTAAAGTAACAATCTGTAAGTTTGCAAAAATGAATAGAGTGAATCTTCAAAAGAAAACAATGAAGCCCCCCCACCCTCACCCGCCCACCCTCAGAAAGCAGCTCCTTTTTGCTAAATGAGGGGAGAACAAAAACATTTTTCAAAAGTAAACGATCAAGTCCTCCCCCTCCCCTTCTGATTGGACCTGACAGGCAGGTTCCCAGGAAAGCTCGTCTCATTGGTCAAAGTGACAGCCTGGGGATTCTGATCAGCAAAGGGAAGGACTTTAGAAAAAATATTATTTAATATTACTTATGTTATAATTGCTGGCCCAGGCAATTATGGCAATCTATTTGATTTGTAAAACATTTAAAGCTACAGACTATCACTTTAACCTACGGACAAAGTGCAGTTGCCAAACAGGGCATACAGCTGTATAATAACTGTAGGGATTGAACCAACAAATGTTGAATTGTTGCCAAATGCTACTGATACGTAGAAGCTACGTCTTCTTCTTCTCTTCCTATAGTTTCTGCTGTTACTGCTAATAATAAGATAAGCTACAGTATGGTCTTATTGTCCAGTGTTTCTCATGGGGGCGTTTTAGTTTAAAAAGGTGGAAACTGAGTAGTATTTTCAATATTACTTTCATGTCAAAGTTAATTTTGGATGGTGCTTTTCAGTAAAAGGTTTGAATTTAAGAGTATCTAACTCTAACAAAGTTGATCACTTTGTAAAACCTTTGTCTGAATAATCGAGGTCGGGGTCTCGGAGAATAAATGAGACAAAGACTGTCTCATTTGTTCAGGTGCAAAACTGCACTCAAAGTCAAAAACTTTCAGAACATTTTAATAGCTAATTATCGCAACCTTTTAACTTAGATTTTTAAACAAAACAATAACAAACAAATTAATTAATTTCAGTGCAAGCGTTTGAAGCAGAAAGTGGCCATTGTGAAGGCCGAAATGGTGTCCTGCTAATTCACAAAATAAACGACAAAAGAGGAACAATTTATGGTCTTTTATTGAAGTCAGACACATGATTATAGATGAAAAGGCTGAGAGTGGCTCCCTACAGGAAACCAAACAAACGGGGAATTACATTAGGCCTGGTTTGATCATTGGAATCACCAAAGCAAGAGAAAAACACGGTGTTTGCGTCTCTAAAAGCCCCCAGTAATGAGACGCTGGAGCCTTTTGTGAGGGAGGATGTAAAGGGGAAATGGTGGAAACATTGTGAATGGGAAGCTGGAACTATACTGAAAACTAAACATGGACATGGAAATATAAGATTAATGAAGTTCTGTAACACTGGTTTGACTCGTTACTGCTCAGATGACACGGCGATAATGAGAGAGACAACAGAGAGGAGGTCTGGGCGCTCACAGACTGGTACCAAGGTAACAACTTGCTCCTAAATACTGTATAAACAAGAGCTTATTATAGGCTTGAGGAAAGATTAGAACAAGTGCCACACCAGTTTATGAATGAATATTCACAGAAGAAATGAATGTTGTGGAGACTGCCAGTCGCAGCAACTCTCTCCTGGTAAGGCCCTTAAGGAGGAGTCTCAGCATTTATAAGTAAGTGCTTTATTTATCATTGTACAACCGAACAACAAAGTAGTGTTCAGGTGTTATACCTGAGGTATACCTGAGGTGTGCCAACCTGACCAGCATGTTTTCGGAGGTAGAGGAAACCGTAGCACCCGGAGGAAACCTGGCTGCCTGCCTTCAGTCTCCTCAATCAATCAATCAATCAATCAATCAATCAATCAATCAATCAATGGTTTTGTATAGCCCAATATCACAACAGGAGTTGCCTCATAGGGCTGCACCGAACATTAAGGCAATAAAACAGAGCAGTAAATAAGACAATGTAAAGTTCAGTTGAATCAAGTATCCAGGCAAACATAATGTCCAAATAAGCGTCAGCAGTGGGTGGCGATGAGCGGCGCGGGTGTCCCCTGTCCTTAGACTCTCCAGCACGGCAAGGAAAAACTCAAAAACCCGCCTCCTCTGATCCTCTAAAACGGTGCAGCTTCTCCTGGGTTTGTTTCAGAGCGTGGTGTCCTGCACTGGTCAGCTCCTCCTCCTCCTCCTTCCTCTTCCTCCTGTGCAGCTACCTCTGTTCCACTACAGTGGACACACACCATCTTCCGGGAAGAGCGTAGCAGTTCATCTGTTTTATTCTCCAGTGAATGTCCATTAGCCAGAACAATAGAAGGAATAGAAGGCATGTGTGGCTTAGCTGTGAGTCTTGCCCGGATACCTTCTCCTTTGTCCCTTTTTTGTTTCCTGTAGCTCCTGTTGTGACGCCTCCTCTGTGCTGCAGGTGTGGAGGGCTCTTGGTGCCTCTTCAGTGTCTCAGAAGAAGACATTTGTAGGTCTCAAATGGGTTTAGCTGATAAGCTAGCTGTTTACTTTTAAAAAGCTGCTTCAGGACTCTTTGCAGTAAAACAAAATCCACCGAACTCCACAAAAACACGGCAAAGGCGTTCAAAAGTATCCAGTAAAACAATGTTGAACACAGAAACCACAAACAACGCAGAAAAAGGCAAACAACGCAGCTGTACCAAGAGAGAGGAGGTTACTGCTTGTTTATGCGTTAGCGCTCCTTTTGTGCGTCAAGCCAACTATTTTAATTCAGTTTTATTTCGAGCACACAATGAAAGGATGTACAATGTGTGCAACATAAAACAAGGATCCAAAGAACACTGATCATCAAACACAGATAAAATCACAGCTGCTCTAAAAGGAGTGGGATGAAGTTTAACACTTATTAATTCCCACCCCCTCTTTCTAAGTCCTCATACATTACTTATCTTGGTTTATCCACTTTCTTACATTAAACAACATGTTAACATCATTTCCAGATAAACCGACTCATTTTTCTTCCTTTTTATAACCTCATTTCCTCAATTGTTTTATACAGTATTTGGACATTCTTTCACCTGCTCAGAGAAGATCCTCGACACTCTCTTCCTTCTCTTGAGCAGATTTACTCCACCCGCCTCAGGACCAGAGCTGGGAATATCTGCTCTGACAGCTCCCGCCCTGGACAGAAAGCCTTCCCTCTGGCCGTCTCAGAGTCCCCAGGGCCCGGACAGAGAGATTAGCCACTTGGACACGTCAAGACGCCAGTGCATAAATCTGTGGTCCGTACTTGAATGGCTTGTATTTATTCTAACTTCAGTGTGTATGATGTGGCTATGCAAAGGGGTGCTCTCAAATAAAGCCTGTTTGGTAAAACACTGCAGCACCTGCTGTTTTTGGTGATATCGTCATCTCGAGATGCAGACACTTTTCCACACCCATTCCTCCTATTAGTTAGTCATTCTCTGGGGGAGTGACTGAGAAGCGGCAGATGGCTTTAGTTGTCTCTTAAAGACAATATCAAACATACCAAGGGCCTGATTTACTAAGCCAGGTGCTAAACTGCATACCTAAATTATCTGTTGCTATTTGTGATTGTGTTGCACCTGATTTACCATTAGACGCATTTTTTGTGCTGCCAATGTGATATGTAAATGAGTAATAGTCCGGTTCACTATGTTTAGATTTCCACTGTTGTGGGATTTTTGTGGAAAGTATGAAAACTATATATTTTTGGAAACCTTATGGTATAAGCAATGAGAAAATCCATTTGCCCTTCTCATTTGGTAAAATTGTGCAATTATAAACTTTTCCCATTAGAGTAAATGGAGAGTTCTGGTCATTGATACAGCAACACCGTGGAAAATATGACAAGGATTTCATTGACTTTTTTGATTGGAACGACCAAATTTCCGCCAAACTAAGTTTTTTACTCCCCATATAAATGTTATCACTATTGTTGCACCTTTTTTTTTTTTTTTACATATCAGAGCAAATAGAAACATTCTTTTTCTGATTGTTATATAAAGTTTTTAAAAATGTATAGTTTTGATACTCTCCACAAAAATCCGGCGAAATTACAAGGTCCTTGTCCCTGAAACAGTCTGTGAAGTCAAAACCATTTCTGTGACATCATGAAGCTCATTGAGCAAACTTTAAAAGTGCAAAGCAATAACAAAGCAAAAGGCGGCCATTTGAAGAATCTGTTTCACTTCTTTTTGTTCAAAACATTATTCGTTCATAAATGAATGCTTGAAATAAAAGAAAACCAATACATAAAACAGCGTTTCCAAACTTTTGACGGGTACTAACTGTATATATACACAAAACTTTTATTGCTACAACTTTCTATCAGTCAAGTTGTTGCGATAATCGTCAACTGCCTTTTTCTGACCCTAAACTCTTAACAAACTGCTGTGGAAGTGAACCGAGTCATTGCTTTTGTCCAATCTGAACAATAATCTGTCTCATTTCAAACCATTTCCAGACCATTATTGTTCGGAATTGTCGCTCGAAGACGCTCTTTTCACAGTGGAGTATAATATCACTGGTGTTTTTTCTTCTTTTCTTTGCGTGAAATTCTCTAAACTGGCAGCGATTTGAAGCCTTAAGTGCCCTCACACTCCTCTCGGCCCGCGGTGCTGCTTCAGCTTAATGTTGTTTTGCATCCTTTAGAACATAATTGCTGTGACTCCCACTGGTTTGAATCTGCATTGTCAATTATCCAGGCAATTTATTCCATCCTCCAGTGGAAATAGGCCGCTCTGATGCCGTCGTGGCGTTTAAGCTGTGGTCTGAAATTATAAAACCGTATGAGACGTTGGGAAAGAAGTTCTTAAGCTGTTGTTTCTTCTGGGGTGTTTTAGTGTTGAGGACGTTCTGCTTCTGACTTTAAGAGGCTTCGTCACCAGGGAGGTCACGCCATTTTGTCCTTGTGTCCGAAGGTCCAGAGAGGAAAATATAGTGCCCGCAAAGTTTCACACAATGCATTCTGAAAAGTATTGAACAGCTGCTTTAATCACGTGTTGCGCATTTCCTTCCTGAATGAACCACTTCAATATAACCATAGCGATGAAATGCTGATAACGTTAGCTGCTGACCATTAGCTTCAGCTGTTGTATAGCAGCACAATACAGTAAATGAGGAGTTAAGTGTGAGGGCGGACATTCAGACACAGCCACACTTTGTTTCTTCAAATTCCCCAAACATTTGCACAATTTTACAAGTAGCTGTAAATATAGGCTAATGAACCAATTCAGATAAAGCTGTTGTCAAACTCAACTCTGGGAAGCACAGCTGTATTCTACAGTATGACTTTGTTTACACCAAAGGGCGAGGATAGCATTTCTCATTGGTTCTCATCAGTGTTTTTGACGAAAATGTCATTTAAAGCAGCACTAAGTAACTTGTTTACCTTAATAAATCCTTTCCGTAGTCCCTCTGGGGAAATACAAGTGTTAATGGGATGATTGGAGGGTCTTTCATCTCCCCCTGGTGTCTCTGGCCAGAAAACCATGCTTGCAAGTTGCCTGCCACCGGATCGGAGCCACCAATACACACTAATGGAATCACGAAGAAGAAGCTAACAGGCTAACGGGCAAAGCTAACTGCGGGCTAGCGCCACTTAAACAGTATTTACAGCCAAGTTTGAGTGAAAAAATTATTTCCATTGTGTAATTGGATGTACAATATCCCTATGTCCCTTTGGTCTTTTCTGTCAGCGTAGTATTTACTCTCACGGACAATTAATGAGTAAAAAAAACGCAACATGCTACGACACCTGCAGTGGCGCTTATGGCCTCTAGGGGCATGAGTTACTTAGTACTGCTTTAATTTTAGTCGAAATTTAGTCAAAAAATTCTCTTCAACTTTTAGTCTACTGTAGTTTTAGTCGACTACAATTGCATGTAAATTTAGCCGACTTTCCATTTATAATATATATTACAATCATGTTTAATCAACTTCCTCTGCTTCATGGTGCTTCTCAGAGCTGCTCTTTTGGCAGAGGATTTAAATGATATGAGGCTCTTTCAGATGGTCATTGGAAGTTTGGATGATTTTAGTCTCTTCTGTTCATTTTTATTTAGTCTTATTTTAGTCGATGAAAATATCTGAACATTTTAGTCACAGTTTTAGTCTCATAAACAGCTTTTAATTTAGTTTTAGTCCAAAAAATATTACTTTAACTAAAAATATGATGAAATATTTTAGTCGATGAAATTAACACTGGTTCTCCCAACCCCCGAGTAGTGAGGGGCGACTCCGGAAGACTCTTTGTAATAATATGGAACACTTTACATCTCCCAAAAAAAAAACTTAAACACCTCCCTTCAAAGAATATTATTATTTCACCCACCACATGGTCACCACATTTAGAGCAGAATGGCCACTGTTTATCTTCTATCAAATATATCTATGGTTAACACTGACCTGGGGGTCTCATTTATAAGCTCACAAACGTACCAGAAAGTGATGATGTAATGTTCCCATAGAGATTGGGATTTATAAAAACACAACTGGATGATGCCAAACTGAGAGAAGCTGACCTCACTTTACAGCAAAGATCTGTGTCCTCCCTCCCTCTCTCTGCTCTGTGTCGGTAAAACCATCTCATTATTGATTGGCGTGCAGAAGGCGTGTCAGGAGGATGGGTCATGTGCACAGATTTCCGCTCCAGGTGAAGAGAAGATTATATGCAGAGGGGTGCATTGAAGTTTTGGTTTTGTACGTACTATTAGAGTAAGAATCGCACACTCAGTTTCATAAATGAGACCCCTGGTTTTAACTCTGGTCTATTGTCCTGGCCTGGGCTGTGTCCCATCAGCAGACAGTGCGGATGAGTGTGATGTTGTGGTCTCTACTCAGCGGACTCATTAAATATTGAGCATTTTGTCCAGAGCTGAGACATTCCAGTGCCACTTTAAAAATCTTAAAAAATTCAAACAATAGGAAAGAGAAAACATCTTGAGACAGATTTCAACAGATATCAACTCCTGGACTCTAGATCGGATCTTATTACTCATATTTATTGCCACAATCGACCTGGGGAAGAGTCTGTGATCCTCTTTCACAAACTCTCTCAAACCATCTTCTCTTCTTTGCTAAACTCGAAACCCTTTTCTGTGATGGAAAACGTGAAACCTTTGCCCCCTGTCGTCGAGTTCAGTTCTGAATATTTTTGTTCATTTTCTAAAACCACTTTTCTAAATCAGTCTGTTCATGACTTCAGAATGCATGAATACAGGTCTATCCCTTCCAATCTGCTCAACGGCGTTACACAATTCCCGCCGCTCTCCGCTGTTTCGGAATAAATCACCGAGTGGATAGAGAGTCGGGCGATAAATCAAGAAGTGTTTTGCGTACAATCGGGAGACGGACAGACGGAGTTATAGGTGCCGGCCGACTCGTAATGAAATAAAACGAACACTGAGGGCCTCGCCGCAGTTCAAGACACGGAAATCAGGATGGATGAAGTGGAGAGAGGGAGCGCGAGAGGAAGAGAGGAGCGAGTCTCACATGAGGACGCCATTACGATGATAGATAGAGGAGCAGATGAAAGCCGAGCCCGCGGGGAGAGCGGACTCAAGGTACGAGCTCCGTTCATTTAATTTTCAATTACTTTGTTTAGGATTGCGTCGGTTCTTCTTAATTGGAGTTTACTTTAATTATAGATTTAATGTGTTTAGGTTATAGAGCAGTGGTTCGTTTCAAAGTGCTTGTTAATTTAGTGGAAGGAAGCCAGAGTTTGGGACATTGGATCCACGAGTTTAACATTCTGTATTAGAATTTAGATTTAATGACGTTGGATGAAGATCAAGTTCAGTATTTATTGGCATTTCTTCCACAAACATATAACTGTAATATCTGTCAGAAAGGTCTAGGTCCATAGATTGTTAAAAAGAATAGACAGCTCCTCCTCACTCCTCCCCGTTTACCATAAAGACCACGTTCGAGGGGGAAATCATGGTGGATTTACAGACTCCTCCTCCCCAGCTCTGACGAAGCATGTTCCTAATAAGGGCATAAGGGCGGGATCTTCACTGTAGACTCCACCCTTGTGTGACGTGTAGCTCAGTCAGACCCTCATTAGTACGAGATTTCTAAAATGTTTCTTTCAAAAACCAGCCTGGTTTCTTTAATTGTGACTAACCCAGCGTTATCTCAGGAGGAATAGTGGTAGCAGTAGTGTTTAAAAAATAGAAACCAGGCGTTAAAGTTGTTTTTAACGTGTCTAAAGTCCAATGCTTTTAATGGGAGACTAGCGGCTATATGGAGGTACTACAGCAATGGCGGCCTCCAGTGTTGCGGTCGTAAAGCAGAGCAGCCAGCGGCCATTGTGATAAACGTTCCCACTATGGTATAGGGGAAATACCTTGGTCATATGATCAGGAGTGACATCTCTGACTAGGGGTGTGAACGGTTACAAAAAATGGTAACCGGTTAACCGAAAAAATTGTAACCGGTTAACCGGTTAACCGTTTGTTTAAGAAGTGGACCGCAGTTGCGCTATACGGCCAATGGAGCGTGCAGTCACTTATCAGAATGATTCCTTCGCGTCACGGCCGCCACGCAATTGCCAGACATATACAATTATGATAAAGTAGGCCTAATTAGGTCGTACAGAAAACCTGCCGTAGAATTTGTAAAAACAAGTACCTGACTGTAAAGTTTGGAGTCTGTAGGAGCTACTACAGTGTGTGCAGAATTATTAAGTACCCCCATGGTTTTGTGTTTTACATGGTTGTGATCACTCATTTAAACCAGTTGGATAGTCGAAATCATTCACAGGTGTAACTTGAATGCAATTACACAGTTTGGCTGCAAGACCTCATTGTTAGACTACTAGCAGGTGAGATAAATACAAGTTGCCAACATTTACCTGTGCAGAATTATTAGGTACCGAAGACTGAACACTAAAGATGGTTCAGAAAAAAGACTTAACTCCTGCTGAAAAGGATACAATAGTGAAAGTGCTGGCTGAAGGACTGAGTATAAGACAAATTGCTAAAGATTTGAACAGAAACTGGAGGACTGTACGGCGTTTTGTTAACAGTTCACAAGATGGGCGGATGAAAAGAGTTGGGAAGAAAAGACGAAAGCTGAGTGAGAAGGATCTAGAGAATAAAGACAGAAGTCAAGAGAAATCCTCTACAAACCAGTTCCGGAATTTTCACCAATTGTGGCTTGCCAGGTGTACCTTGTAGTACCAGGTGCAGAGGTTTCTAAAGTGAAAAAAGCACAAACCCGACCCCCTCTAAGAAAGGAACATAAAGAAAAACGTCTGCAATGGGCACAAAAGTACATGAAGATGGATTTTAGCAGAGTATTGTGGACGGCCGAGATGAGGGTGACCTTAGATGGTCCAGACGTCTGGGCTCGAGGTTGGATAGCTCATGGACTGGACGCCCCAGCCAGGTTCAGAAGGCAGCAAGGTGGTGGAGGAATCATGGTATGGGCAGGAATCATCAACTGTGAGGTTGTTGGCCCCTTCAGAGTAGAACAGGGTGTGAAAATCAGGTTCCTTGAGAGCACCCTCTTCAAACAGTGGTACAAGAAGAAACCTGCAGCTTTCAAGAAAAAGATGATTTTCATGCATGACAACGCTCCTTCACATGCCTCTCACTACACGACTGCATGGCTAGCACAAAAAGGTATTAAAGATGACCACCTAATGTGTTGGCCACCACACTCTCCAGATTTAAACCCAATTGAGAATTTCTGGGCTATACTCAAACGTGTTGTTTATGCTGAAGGAAAACAGTACACCAGGTTGGATGCGGTCAGGGATGAAGTCTTATCAGCAGCAAAGTGTGTTGATCCTCAGCAGGTGAAAAGTTTAACCGATTCACTAGACAGAAGATTGATGACGGTGGTTGAAAAGAAGGGAGGATATGTGAAAATGTGAAGAGGATAAGACTGAACTTTAAGATGATTTTTGTGTTTGTATTCTTATCAATACAGCTTAACCTGAATGTTTCTTTTCAATATCTATGTCATTATCTTGTTTTGATTTGGTTTTGAACACAATTTTGTCGAAATAGTTGTGTTACGAGCTTGGTACCTAATAATCCTGCACAGACAATGGCGACAACTTGTAGTTATTACATCTGCTAGTTGACTATCAATGAGGTCTTGCAGCCAAAAGTGTTAAATCATATCCACAAGCATGTTAGACTACCCAACAGGTTTAAATGAGTGATCACAACCATGTAAAATGCAAAACCATGGGAGTACCTAATAATTCTGCACGCACTGTATAAGGGCTCACCCGCTGCCCGAGTGGGGCCTTCTCTCATTCAGAGAAAACAAGCCTTGAGTTTTGTGGCGACTGCGCATGCGCGGAACCTTCTTCGGCTCGTCCGTCCCAGGCGTCTCCCAGAAGGAAATATACCATATTTGGGCGTGATAGCGTCATCACGGAACCCTTTGCAGCACACGTGGATGTAAAAGCTGTCAATATTTGTGAATGAAATACCCGCTGCAGAGCGGTCTTTCGACGCCGGTTTTCTTACTTCCGGGTTCCGTCTGGCTCGCAAGCGGACAAATCATCATAAAATAAGCATCATGCGGGGTGAGTTTTGTTATTTTTATACTCTGACATGAAAACTAAGATGTAAAGGGAGGAAAATAGATACAAATCTCCACTTCGACCACTGCGTGAAAAATCAATATTTTCACCTGCCGTGTCTCGCCTTAATTTCTAAATAAATAATACGTGTTCATTTTGACTTTTTTTCGGTTATCGGTTACTGATTTTTCCTAACCGGTTATGATTTACTAACCGGTTAACCGGTTAACCGGTCACACCCCTATCTCTGACTGTTAGAAAGTAGCAATGGTGTCCGAGAGGATAGATGAAAACTATAGGCAGGAGTCTGGATGTCTTAAGAGAAGTTTATTTACCATCATTGCAGGACCCGGCGACATAAACACGACACATTGCGCTAGTCACCCTCTGTTGAGCGTCATACTGATATACAAACAAAACATCCAGTGGCTGAGTGCTGAGACACAGTTACAGCGTGTGAGTCTGGTAAGATTACGCATCAACTTGATTTCTACAACGTAACTTACGCAAGCAAACAGGAAGCGGAGTAAACCAATCAGCGAAGGGCAGTCAGTGGCGCTATTAGCGGTTTTGCGTTAATATTCAAACAGCATTATGAATCACAAAATTCACCAACTGCTGATGTGTTTTTAGTCATTTACCGCTGATTAGAAGAAATAAAAACCTCGGCTCTCCCGGGCGCTCCCGTAGATTGTTAAGGGGATTTCTGCATCGTGATGCTGCTCGCGAACAACACACGTGACTGCAAATAAACGATTCTGATTGCACAATCCATTTGAGTTTCAACAGGAGCGGCAACAGCAGCTCCCTGCCCAGACTGATATCCCTGTGTGTAAAATATACAGAGGGGGATCATTCTGGATGCCAGGCAAGACATTCAGAGGCAGTACTGATGCACAAGCTAACATGCTGGCACAAAAATGTGGAAACCATGAGCTTTGTTTAAGGTTAAGGTGCTTTATTTGTCATTATACAACAACTGTACAACGAAATTTGTCCTCTGCATTTGACCCATCCTTCAACGCCACTGGGACGATCCTTTTAAAGCTGCACACCACTCTGCACTGCCCCCTTGTGGTGCTTCTACACAAAAGCTCAATTCCATAACATACAAGTATCAAACAAGGATGCTCTCCGGAGCACAGGTTTGTGCAGAATAATGTGACCACATTAAATGCTTCAATAAGAAATGTTGTATGTACATTTATGATGAGGCTGAACGGATGGAATTGTTCTTATAAGACCTGACCAGAGCAGTATCAGGTTCTGTGCTTAAATGTTTGTTTGTTTATGTTTGTTTATTTATTTGTTTGAGCAGTTAACCTGCTCAAAGGGAGTGGGCTGAAGCCAAAGGCTTATAAGCGCCCACCCCAAAATAAAAATAATAACATTACATTTAATATTTACAAGGTAGCAAATCATAAACAAAGGAACATAGGGCAAAGTAACAATAAATATTAAATGGACTATAACAGTGATATTCTCTGTTTCGTCTGTCTGTTTGTATGTTTTTATGGACCTTTTTAGTAGTAGTAGTTTATACACATTTAGAACACATGTGTTTTCCAAAGATCTTGCACATAATATTATTTGATATCTGATAATATTTGAGTCTGAAATAAAGATCAATTGATTGTATAAAAAAGTATTTTCCTTAAGTGATCAGGTTTTGATGCTGTTGGTCCAGGGACAGCTCTAAAGGAAGTGACTTGGTTGTTTCAGCTTAAATAAATGATAACAGAGAAGACGTTTTTGTGTTTCCGCAAAGGGGGGGAGACTGTGGTAAATCTTGGATGAGCAGCTAGAAAGAATGTCCAAATAATAAACTATTTAGTGAAAGATTCAAAAGTATGATTACTGCAAGGTGTAAAATGAAGAAAAATGTGTTTAGCGAAAGATGATGATCGTGTACAAAGGTTAAGTGCTTGTCTTCTGTATTAAATAAGAACGTTGATTAAAAATGAAGTTATAATTTGAGAGCGCGGGTGTGAGCCCTCCTCCCACTCCTTTTCGAGCAGCCGTGATTGTTGATTGGTATCAGTTTTATTGAATCCCAAAGTTCATGTGTTTTCCCACGGCGCACAGAGAGATAATATGTTTCTGAGCTCAGTCTGTTGTTCTGTAGCAGCCAGTTCCCGTTCAGTTTCACACTTTGTTTTCTCCGACAGTGGCTTCATATGCTCCGCTCTCACACCACAGCGTCTCCGTCTGTCTGCGGCTCCAGCTCCAAAACAGGCTGGACCAGTCAGATCAGAGCCCATCTGATATGGAGATTGTTTTAGGTTTTTCCACACCAAGGGAAGTGAAACAGGAAGGTGGATTTTTATATCACGAAATTGATTTAGTTTCCTCTTATACTTTACTATATTTACTTACTTTACTTCTCATTGTTTGCAGATTTTGTTCAGTACGTTCAGATCTCAAACATTCGGGCCCCTGACCTGATAACAAAAGGTCCCAGGTCGGACGAGGGCTTTCTGTGTCGGAGTGTTTTTCTCGTGTCTTTCCTCCGGTTGCTCTGGTTCCCAAACCACTATAAACATGTGCAATAGTTTCTGGGACAAGGATTCCCTAGAAAAAGTAACTGTGAGACGGACTATCCAGCACAAATTTGGTGCAAATCCATGTACATTTAGGGCCTGATTTCCCAAGCGCTTTCCGTACTTAAAGAGGGGGTATTATGCTTTTTTCAATCACATAGCACCAGTCTATAGCATACTACAATGATGACGTAACCTTCTGTTGGTCTGTATATGCAGTAAATCAAAATAACTGCCTTGAATAAAATTGCTCTCTCAAAATGGCTGTACTGAACGTCTTGAAATAGGCCTCTGTCTCTTTAAGAAGCTTTCTGACACGCCCCCTTCAGCACACTGCTGTGGCATCTAAACAACACTACTGTGCGGGGAGGGGGCTCTGCTGAGCTGAGGAGCAGTGGTTGGTGGCTTGGCTGGTGACGAAAGGTCCAGAGGCGTCTCCAGGAGGTGGGGGCGTTCCTAGGAGGACTGAGGCATAGCTACACCTAAAATGGCTGCCGTCTAAGTTTTTACTGATTACTCAAAAATATGTGAATGAGCCAAGGCAACACTCCAGGCATGTGTTTAATGAGGGAATGACATAATAACATGATATAAAGCTTGAAAAAGTCGATTTTTTTTAAGAAAAAGCCAGCTGATGTTGACATTAAATCAAATCAAATCAAATTCACTTTATTTATCCGTTATGAACTTCATTTGCAGAGGAAGTAAAAACAGTACATCCACAGATATACAACACAATCAATCATGTGCTATAATGAATACATAAACAAATAGACCAAGGTCCACACAGTCATGTATTCAGCAGGCGGATGGAGGTAGGGAGGAAAGTGGAGGTCGCCCACTTTGTCCCCAGAGTGAGGGACCTGAACCCCTGACGGCAACAGGGCGTAGTGATAGTGCAGAGTGTGTGAGGGGTCTGTGCATATTTGCAAGTAAATTGATTGGGGAGCCTCAGCGCATTGTGCTGCTGCTGAGAAGGCGATTGGCTGTGAGCTCCATCTCTCCAGGACCTGTTCACCTCCAGGACCCGGAGGCGTGCGGGTCGGATCACAGCTGACCCTTCTCACCCTGGACACGGACTATTCACCCGTCTCCCCTCAGGCAGGAGGCTACGGTCGATCCAGACCCATACCTCCCGCCACTTGAACAGTTTTTTCCCCTCCGCCATCAGACTCATGAACAATAACAAGACTCAATAACTCAATATCAGACTCAAACCTGTTCTCAAACCATCCATCCATCCATCCATTTTCTTCCGCTTTATCCGGGGCCGGGTCGCGGAGGCAGCAGTCTCAGCAGAGATGCCCAGACTTCCCGATCCACGCACACCTCCTCCAGCTGTTCTGGGGGGACCCCGAGGCGACACCAGGCCAGCTCGGAGACATAGTCCCACCAGCGTGTCCTGGGCCTTCCACGAGGCCTCCTCCCAATAGGACATGCCTGGAACACCTCCCGAGGGAGGCGACCAGGAGGCATCCGGAACAGATGCCCTAGCCACCTCAGCTGGCTCCTTTCGACGTGAAGGAGCAGCGACTCTACCCCGAGCTCCTCCCGGGTAACTGAGCTCCTCACCCGATCTCGGAGGGTGCGCCCAGCCACCCTGCGAAGGAAACTCATTTCGGCCGCTTGTATCCGCGATCTTGTCCTTTCGGTCATTACCCAGATCTCATGACCATAGGTGAGGGTGGGAACGTAGATCGATCGGTAAATCGAGAGCTTTGCCCCCTGACTCAGCTCCCTCTTCACCACAACAGTCCGATACAGCGACCGCATCACTGCTGACGCTGCACCGATCCGTCTATCGATCTCACGCTCCATCCGTCCCTCACTCGTGAACAAGACCCCGAGATACTTGAACTCCTCCACTTGAGGTAAGGACTCCCCACCGACCTGAAGCGGGGAAGCCACCTTTTTCCGGTGGAGAACCATGGCCTCAGATTTGGAGGTGCTGATCCTCATCCCGGCCGCTTCACACTCGGCTGCAAACCGCCCCAGTGCGCGCTGGAGGTCCTGATTTGATGAAGCCAACAGAACAACATCATCTGCAAACAGCAGAGATGAGATCCTGAGGTTCCCAAACCGGACACCCTCCGGCCCCTGGCTGCGCCTAGAAATTCTGTCCATAAAGGTAATGAACAGAACCGGTGACATAGGGCAGCCCTGGCGGAGACCAACACGCACCGGAAACAAGTCTGACTTACTGCCGGCAATGCGAACCAAGCTCCTGCTGCGGTCATACAGGGAACGGACAGCCCTTAGCAGAGGGCCCCGGACCCCATACTCCCGGAGCACCCCCCACAGGGCACCACGAGGGACACGGTCGAACGCTTTCTCCAAATCCACAAAGCACATGTGGACTGGTTGGGCGAACTCCCACGAACCCTCGAACACCCGATGTAGGGTATAGAGCTGGTCCAGTGTGCCACGACCGGGACGAAAACCGCATTGTTCCTCCTGAATCCGAGGTTCGACTATCGGCCGGATCCTCCTCTCCAGCACCCTGGAGTAGACCTTACCCGGGAGGCTGAGAAGTGTGATCCCTCTGTAATTGGAGCACACCCTCCGATCCCCCTTCTTAAAGAGAGGGACCACCACCCCGGTCTGCCAATCCAGAGGCACTGTCCCCAACCGCCACGCGATGTTGCAGAGACGTGTCAACCAAGACAGCCCTACAACATCCAGAGACTTAAGGTACTCGGGACGAATCTCATCCACCCCCGGGGCCTTGCCACCGAGGAGCTTTCTAACCACCTCAGTGACTTCAGCCTGGGTGATGGACGAACCCCCCTCCGAGTCCCCAGCCTCTGCCTCCTCATCGGAAGACGTGACAGTGGGATTGAGGAGATCCTCGAAGTACTCCTTCCACCGCCGACCACATCCCCAGTCGAGGTCAACAGCTCCCCGCCCGCACTGTAAACAGTGTTGGTGAAGCACTGCTTCCCCCTCCTGAGGCGCCGGATGGTTTGCCAGAATCTCTTCGAGGCCGACCGATAGTCCTCCTCCATGGCTTCTCCGAACTCCTCCCAGACCCGAGTTTTTGCCTCTGTGACTGCACGAGCTGCAGCACGCTTGGCCTGCCGGTACCTCTCAGCTGCCTCCGGAGTCCCACAAGCCAACAAGGCCAGGTAGGACTCCTTCTTCAGCTTGACGGCATCCTTTACTTCCGGGCGCCACCACCGGGTTCGGGGATTGCCGCCGCGACAGGCACCAGAGACCTTACGGCCACAACTACGAGCAGCCGCATCGACAATGGAGGAGGAGAACATGGTCCACTCGGACTCCATGTCTCCAACCTCCCTCGGAATCTGGTTGAAGCTCTTCCGGAGGTGGGAGTTGAAGACCCTACTGACAGAGGGATCCACCAAACGTTCCCAACAGACCCTCACAACACGTTTGGGCCTGCCAGGTCTGACCGGCTTCCTCCCACCCTGCCAGCGGATCCAGCTCACCACCAGGTGGTGATCGGTTGACAGCTCAGCCCCTCTCTTCACCCGAGTGTCCGAGACACGCGGCCGGAGATCAGATGACACAACTACAAAGTCGATCATCGACCTCCTGCCCAGGGTGTCCTGGTGCCACGTGCACTTATGGACACCCTTGTGCTCGAACATGGTGTTCGTTATGGACAAACTGTAACTAGCACAGAAGTCCAATAACAGAACACCACTCGGGTTCAGATCGGGGAGGCCGTTCTTCCCCATCACCCCCGTCCAGGTCTCACTGTCGTTACCCACGTGGGCGTTGAAGTCCCCCAGTAGAACAATGGAGTCCCCAGTCGGAGCACTATCTAGTACCCCTCCCAGGGACTCCAAGAAGGCCGGGTACTCTGCACCGATGTTGGGCCCGTAGGCCGAGACAACGGTGAGAGACCTGTCCCCAACCCGAAGGCGTAGGGACGCGACCCTCTCGTTCACCGGGGTAAACTCCAACACGTGGCGGATGAGCTGGGGGCTATGAGCAAACCCACCCCAGCCCGCCGTCTCTCCCCGCGGGCAACTCCAGAAAAATGGAGAGTCCAGCCTCTCTCCAGGAGTTGGGATCCGGAACCCAGGCTATGCGTGGAGGTGAGCCCGACTATATCTAGCCGGTATCTCTCGACCTCCCGCACAAGCTCAGGCTCCTTCCCCCCCAGCGAAGTGACGTTCCATGTCCCGAACGCCAGAAGCTGCGTACGCGGACCAGGTCGTCTAGGCACCCGCCTTTGACTGCCACCTAGTCCTCTCTGCACCCGACCCCTACGGATCCCTCTGCGGGTGGTGGGTCCACAGGAGGGCGGGCCCACGTCGTCCCTTCGGGCTGTGCCCGGCCGGGCCCCGTGGGCAGAGGCCCGACCACCAGACGCTCGCATTCGAGCCCCAACCCCAGGCCTGGCTCCAGGGTGGGGCCCCGGCTGCGCCATACCGGGCGACGTCACGGTCCTTGATATTATACTGTTCTCAAACCATGGCAATAAAAACATTCTGATTCTATCCTGCTGCCTTATATGATAAATAGCTTCTGAGAATGGCCTCCACACCCTCAATGGTGAGTTTCAGTAGCTACATACGTATATGTGCTCTGAACAAGTCACCCTTTTCTAACTTCTGTATTCGATGTATTACATGATGATTGTTGTATTTTACATATTGTCTAGGCTTTTATTTTTTTATAACTGGCTTGTAGCCCTTTTAGCTGTGCACAGATCTATTCCTAAAATGGTTATTGTGTTTGTATTAGCAATGAGCTGTTCCTTTTACATCAGTGCTTTTTTCAATTCAATTCATAAATATAATTTCTTTCTTGCCTCTTTTCCTCATAACATAGTTGTTTGTATAGATCGATATTTTATCAAATGCTTTAAAAATATGGAGGGCAGTTTTGTGTCCCATCTATGACGCATCAAAATGTAGGAAATATACTGCGCTTCAGAGGTAGAAGAAGAAATGTGAGCGAGAGGCACTCACTTGGGACTCTGTTGATGGCTTTCAGAGGCCGCAGTACCCGCACCGTCCTGATGGCGGTCAAGTTGACGTTCTGCAAATCCAGCGTGTATTCCACAATCCTGCAACACACAGACACAACCACATTCAGAGATCGCATTTACAGTGAGCTCGATCAGCAAAAAGGCCGCGATTGTTCAGACAAAATGGAGGCTTTAAAAGTGAGGAGGAAGTGAGTGAGGGGGAAGAGACAGGGTTGGTCAGGATTGCCAACTGGCCTGGAGCGCTCTCTGCAGGTTGGTGGTGGGAAGGACTCGCTATAAACAGTAAAAACAGGCTTTCACTTTGACCTAACAGCATGCTAGCAAATGGAAGGCGCGCATGACTCTGCAGAATGTGGAGGACAGTTTCGAGTCCCAGCTCTGACACAACAAAGCTGGTCAGGAGGGCCAGCTCCGTCCTGGGCTGCCCTCTGGACTCTGTGGAGGAGGTGAGGGACAGGAGGGTGTTAGCCAAGCTCACCTCCGTCATGGACAACACCTCCCGCCCACTGCACGGGACTGCAGGGGCGGACTGGGACTGAAAAAACGGCCAAATTAGCATAAATGCAACACTTTCACAAAGACACATTTTAACCTCTTACCCTTAACCAAGTGCATTTTCTCCAGTTCAGCTTTACCCACATGTAAAAGCTTGTCGACTGGAGAGCGACAGTGTAACGCCTCATTTGAAAGCTAAGACCTACAAAAGTGATCATAACTTTTTGTCACATTTTGTCACGTTTTTTTGTTGTTGTGCTTTTTCATTACTTTTTTTGTTGGTTTTCTGGCACATTTTTCTTCCGTTTTCATCCTCGTTTTCGTCGCTATTTTGATGCTTTTCCTGTGAAGCTTTTAGATTTGGGTAAAGCTCGGTTAAGCGCGGGGGTAAGAGGTTACGGAGAAAATTGAGAGGCCAGACCAGTGGCCCAGAGCCAGTGGCCCTTCTGTGCTCTTCCAGAATGGACATATGACCAGTCCGCCCCTGCAGGACTGTAGAGGAGCTGAGCAGCTCTTTCAGTGGAAGACTGAGGCACCCTCAGTGAAAGAATGAGCAGGTCCTTCATCCTGTACAACACTACACTATTACACACAATACACTATTTTCTGTACTCGGTAGTTGAGCTCTCCAAATGTTTCGCCTCTCATCCAAAAGGCTTCGTCAGTGGACAAAGTCCCGCTCAGCCCGCAGCTTAGATAAAGACCACAGGGAGGAGTTGGGGTTGGCCCGGCTCCTCCCCTCTAATCACAGCTACTCTCACCTGTGGGTAAACAACCAGAAGATGGCTCAAGTACCTTCATTGAAGATAGACAACTCCTGTACGACTGAGAACTTACACAGACATCATGTGCAATAACCTCTAACATTTTTTATTATAGTCTGTTTATTTTATTTTTTACTGTCTATACTTTTTGCCCCATTAAAGTTTTTGGTAGTCATTGTATATAAGATGCCTCTATTTACTATTTAATTGTTTGCACATTTCCTGTCTATCCTGCACACCCTGAATGCTTCTGAGAGCTGAATGTAACAAGTGAATTTCTCCATTGTGAGATCAATAAAGGCTTATCTAATCTTAAATGCAGGAAATACAGATCAGAGCGCTTCAGCAGTGGAGGAAGACACAAAGTAAAGATGATGACTCACGGTCTGTTTTTGACAAAAGAGCAAGATTACAACATGGTCAACATTTTAACCTCTTAACCTCCTCACCTGAACTCACCACATTTTCTCCAGTTTGTCATTAACCAAATCTAAAAAAAAAACGATCAAAATAGCGACAAAAATTAGACAAAAAAGCAACAAAAACATGATTAAAAAGATAAAGCCCAAGTAACACTCGCTAGAAAATCTTCTATTAGAACATTCTCCAAAACCGCTCTGGACCTAATTTACAGTTATACTTTACAGCAATATCTCAATATGTGAGATTTTTTTGAGACATTTCCTGTTTATGCGGAGAATCCCGAGCTCCTCCTTTGAGTTTTGTCTGAGCGTTTGAAAGCCGCTCTCCCCGGCGACGCAGCGGGGAGCTTAATAAGGAGGATCAATGCAAATGATACAACAACGTATTCTTGCAGAGCGGGTCGGAGAAAATGAACTCGGCAAAAGATTTATGTGAGGGAAAACTGAAAAGTAAAGTTTTGAGGAAGTGGCAAAACTTGCACTTGCAACATTACTACTACTACTAAAACTGTATATATATATTTTTTTTGTTAAGACAGTGCATGTTCATGATCTTTAAAATATACCTAAAATATCTCACATTATTATGCAAATTGTATTTCAGTGGCATAAAGGTAAAAAAATAAATGTTTTTCAATGAAACTCATGGATGGTATTGTGTCTCAGGGCTCTTTGAATCACTGACATCAGTCTCAGATGCCTGGGATGATTAGTTGTCAGGTGAGTCCAGTTAAGGGAGAAACTACAGAAAAAGGACGTTCCACATTATTAAGCAGACGACCATTTCCAAGCAATAAGGGAAAGAAAAAGGATCTCTGCTGATGAAAAGTGTGAAATAGTTGAATGCCTTGGACTAGGTATGAAAACCTTCGATATTTCATGGAAGATGAAGCGTAATCATCGTACTGTTAAGAGATTTGTGGCTGATTCAGAGCACACACGGGTTTGTGCAGATAAAGGCACAATGAGGACGGTTTCTGCCAGACAAATACATCAGATTAATAGAACAGCTGCTACAAAACAGCAAACAGGTATTTGAAGCTGCTGGTGCCTCTGGAGTCTCTCGAACATCAAGGTGTAGGACCCTCCAGAAACTGTTCATTGAAGGTCATGAGCAGAAACGGCTGCAGTGGCTCAGAAATACATGAAGACTCATTTTCAAACAGTCTTGTTCACTGATGAGTGCCGTGTAACCCTGGATGGTCAGATGGATGGAGTAGTGGATGGTTGGTTAATGGCCACCATGTCTCAACAAGGCTGTGACGTCAGTAAGGAGGGGCGGAGTCATGTTTTGGACCGGAATCATGGGGAGAGAGCGGGACGGCCCCTTTAGGCTCCCTAAAGATGTGAAGAACAGCTCTGAATAATTTGTGGAGCTTCTGACTGACCACTTTCTTCTATGGTACAAAAACAAGAGCTGTGCTTTCCCTACAAAATCATCTTCATGCATGACAGCGCACCATGTCCTGCTGTAAAGAATACCTCTGCATCATTGGCTGCATAAAAGGAGAGAAATTCATGATGTGGACCCCCATCCTCCCCTGACCTCAACCGTATAAGCGAAGTCGTAATCTCGTAGTGCGCATGCGCAGCGCTTCCAGTCAAAGGTCAATCAGGATAAAAGCGCTGTCTCCCAGTAAACCCAATGTAAAATATGCATGAATAAAGATTGTTTTACAGGCATAAAAACTGTGGTACATTAACAGATCATCAAAAATATATCGAAGTAACACATCTATGTGTGAAAGTTTTAACTACAGTAAGACTGTGTTTGTTTTTAATGTTATGCCCGTCTTGGCCAGGGCCTCTCTTGTAAAAGATCGAAGCTCTAAATGGGACTAACCTGATGAAATACAGGCTACATTAAAAAAAAGACAAATAAACAGGAGGAGCTTCATGAGAGCTGTCGCTGTGCAGCTGAGAACAGCCACAAGAAGATTCAAAGACTACTCAAAGACGCGGAAGTGGGTCGAAACACAGCTGTGGGTGTTTTTGACGAGAGAACAACATTGTAACTCAGTAAAACGCTCCAAAAAGTCGATTTCGCATAATACCCCCCTTTAACAAAGAAAAATGAAACATGACAAGATAAAACTTACTATTAAATTCATTCTTTACCAAATGTGCGGCTCCCGTCCATCACAACCTCATCGAAATGCATTCTCTCAGCTGCACAAAGATACAAGATCATTTATGAAAAGGGAAGCCCTCGACAGTCAGGAGCCGCCGCGGGTAAACAAGCCTGGAGTGCTACTTGAGAGAGAGTCATTTCGTCTGACGCCTTTGGACCCCATTGTTGCACGAAATGTGACACTTTTTTGCGGCAGAAACGAAGACAAACATGACGAGAACGGGGAGACAGGCGGAGGTGATTCAAAAACGCAATCTGTGCTCGCTAATAAAAAGAGAAATCGAACGCCCGGGGTCTTATCAAGTGCCGCGGATAATTACTACGCTGGAAACTGACGGAGAGGAGATATGCGTATACCTGAGTGAACACAAAGGGAAGAGGTTGTCAAGCTGGAGAACAAAAAAAAGTGAAAATGCTTTTGTGAGAGATGCTTTAAGAGTTTCGAAAAAGCCGGAGCCAATTACCGCCTGCCGACCTCCCTGACCCGGAAAATAACCGGAGATAAGTACCCGCCGTCGCGCTACAGGTGAGCTTTTGAAGAGAGAAACGTGAGCTTCGGAGACAGAAAGAGGCGAGCAAAGAGTCAAGTCGAGCTGGAGTCCACGGTGAAGTCCCACAAATCCATTTCTACGATATATGTGGGTTATATAGATAATGAGCCGCTATTGCACATTTCAGAACAAAAAGATGAACTCAGAGGGCCTTAAAATATTAAGTCAGCCATCTTAATGAGGCTTCTCTTTACGCTCTAAACGTATTTCCAAAAGATTTAAACAATGGTGTGCCGTCAGGGCCAGCAGGGCCTTCTCTGCTGGCCCTGACCTAATTTATTTCTATAATGTACAGTTGAGTCACGTATATTGATTTTGTTGATGTGTAACTGTAATTTCCTACTGAAAAAGTCCCACCAGAAAAACAAATCTATTATTATATCTATTAAAATATCTACTATTAACTCTCACTGTTGTTCTATTCCAGGCCCAAAGGCTTTAACTGCAGCAGGAGCCTGGGCTACTGTTTTAGACATACATAAAGTTACACAAAAGGTTTTTTGTCATGTAAATCGGTCAAATAATGACAGAGGTGTTGAAATCAGAAAGAACTTTTCCCATTGCGCTTCGTATTCAGTGCAGAAGCAGGAGATGCCATTGGATGCTGAACTGACCCAGAGCAGAGTTAAGTTGGACTGTCTGGGAGTCAGTTTAAGTTGGTGCAGTCCAACAGAGATAACGCAGGAGTGTCTGCGTGAGAAAAAAAGTGACAGAAAAAGGGCAGGAGAGACTAAAAAGAAAGAATGAAAGGCAGAAGTGACCAATGTATAAAAGTGCATAAACAATATATGTTTAATTTGCATAACTCTAAGTCGAGGCTCAGATTATACTGTATGTGTAAAGCAGGAGAATCGATCTCGCTCCCGCCGTATTCTAAGCTGACGCGCTACGTGGTCTGGTGATATGTGGGCTGGTTTAAATAATGAAACTCCTGGGCCAAAATGATGTCCCAGCATGCCCCGGTCAACATTAGTCTTATCATGCTACTGCTAGCTACAGCTTTATGCGCGGCGATCAAAATCACATTTGCGGAGGTGAAAACCACTCAATGATTGAATTCTCTAGAGCTTCAAAATGAGGTAAAGAATGTCCATATTCACTGAGATTTATTTGGTGAAAGTTGAGTTTTTAAAACGTTAAGAGTCAAAACAGGTGTAGAGTTCAGGATCGTGATGTCATATCTCTAAGCATCATGGGATTTGCGTTGGGCTTTTCCCATAAAAGACTATGGGAGATTTAAAAGGTAAAATACTGCAGTTATGATTTTCATTAAAACATTTGGACACTACAGTACTGTATGTCCCTCCTGGAACCGCCATCTTAACGTGGTGGAGGGGTTTGAGCGCCTGAATGATCCTGGAGCTCTGTTGTCGGGGGCTTCGTGCCCCTGGTAGGGTCTCCCATGGCAAACAGGTCCTAGGTGACGGGTCAGACAAAGAGCGGTTCAGAAGCCCCTTATGAGAGACCAACAGGCCCGGTTAGAACCATGAGGCCGTCCTTCTGTGGACCCACCACCTGCAGGAGGAGCCATAGGGGGCTGGTGCAATGTGATTTGGGCAGCTCGGACAGCTGCCCCCACGACCCGGCAACGGACAAGTGGAAGAAGATGGATGGATGGATGGATGGATGGATGGATGGATGGACTACAGTATGTTCGATTTAGCAGCACTGACTCTGCAGCTGTTGTTTCATGGGTGTTTTTCTCCACTTTTGGAAAATGTTTGTTGTACCTACAAACATGGCAGATCTCCATGGTAACGGTGAATTTATAACATTCCCTCCCAAACTATATAGTAAGTAAGTAAGTGCTTTATTTATCATTATACAATTGTACAATGAAATATATTGGTTCAGAATTGAATATTTGGAATCGATACCCAAGAGATGGTGCGCGTACCGGCGCATACGCAAGGATTTACAGCTAAATCAGATGTGTTTCCTTCACACTTTCAAAAACAGAATCCCAGTTTTATAAATGAGGCCCTGGAACTGCTTCTATCCACTCGTCTATTTGTTTCTCATCATTTCTGCTGCTGATTTCCCCGACACCTATAGCTCACAGTCATCACAACAAAGGTCTGTAAAGTGTTCATCAGGACTTGTTTTGTCGAGTACAAAGTGTTCCATGTCTCATCCCGGCTTTAAACAAACCTAAGAGTCCTGAGACGGTGAGATATCGCCCCAAAATCCATTTGTACAAGCTCTTCCCCAGAACACACTTGTCAGACCTTTTTTTTTTTTTCTTCATGCAATTTCGTGGCAGTTTTAAGTCCAGTTTTAGCACTTCCCGCTGACTTCTCCATCCGAGCGCAGCGGGTGAAGGAAAAACGGCCGAGTGGTTTCAGGCAGAGCCGTGTAATAAGTTTAGAGACACCGGCGTTTTCAGAGGTCAGAGTTCTAAATGTCTTTCTTTGCTGCATGCGAGATTCAGCGACGCATGAAATCAGCCTTCTCTCGTGTAGTGGGCCGTGTACCGGCTCCTGCGCTCTCGGCTTCGTCTCAACGTTTCTCTGGCCAGGTAAAAGGGAGCGGGATAATCACACAGGCTTTCTCCAAATACTTGCAAATGAGACTGAAAGTAATAATGCTGTGGTTCTCATGTGACTAAAGCTCGTATCATGTACATTCACTGTGATTTGTCCATGTGGAAGAAGAAACATAAAGCAGGACTATCATTAAATGTTTGAATCCTGGATATAATGTACAACAGATCGATGATTAGTCATTCAGCTCCATTCACAGGGTGCATCCAAATCGAGCAAATTGGTAAGAGGTCAAGGGCAAAACCGGATGTGCGTCAGCATCCGCCATGACAAGAAGCATCCGAATAGTGCTGTCAGTGAGGAAGGAGGTAGGGAAAGGAGCCTCAATGCTTCCTATCATACCTCCTTTAGCTTAGGGACCTCTAGTGGTTCCTATGTGCCATCCCATAACCATTATTATTATTTCTGTGATGAAGCTGTAGGTGTGAAAGGTGAATCTGAAACAGCTTTTTATCATCGTCTGTTTTCTGTGTGGCTTCATATCGTTATTGTGGTTCATGTTTGACTCATTAAAGTCAGTGGCTGCAGTAGGAATGTTTTTGTATACTATGTGGGGTACATTGCTTTAATGAAGCAGCTGTTGGTGATGTCACTTCCCCTGTTGTTTCCGCCGCTGGGTGAGGACGGTCGGATTGGGCAAACAGCAGTTAGTCTAGTACCAAACTGCTTAGGGATCTAACAGTTGACCTTATCACGTGACGAGAGGATATGGAGCTAGGATCAGGACATAGGAGCTATTATTAGGGAAATTCTGAAGCAGCCATAGTAATGATCCCGTGTGACCTGTGAAATTAACATGGCTGCTCAGTAAGGCAAGGCAAGTTTATTTGTAGAGCACAATTCATACACAAGGCAATTCGAAGTGCTTCACGGTTGCAGAAAATTACAAGAAAACAGATCAAATCAATAAAATATCAACATAAAGTTAATCAGTTACAGTAAAAGGCAAGAGTGCAGATAAAATACTGTCAGTTTTCATATGCACGGGTAAAAAGAGCTGTTTTCAGCCTGGATTTGAACATTGTCAGAGTTGAGGCCTGTCTCACATCCTCATGAAGACTGTTCCAGATTTTAGCTGCATGAAACTGAACGCAGCCTCACCGTGTTTATTATTGACTCTGGGAACCACCAGGAGACCCCTCCCTGAAGTTCTCAGGCCCGAGATGGTTCATACTTTGATGCTAAACCATGAAAAGACTTGTACACAAGCAGCGCTGTTTTAAATTCTATTCTCTGAGTGACAGGAAGCCAGTGCAGAGACCGGAGCAGTCTCCTCCTATGAAGCCTGTTCCTTAAAAGGGTGCTGATGTACAAAAAACAGCACGGTTAAAATATGACACCTACCCCAGCTTTGTCACATGGGTCATAGCCATTTTTAGAATAAAGAAAGCAGGCTTTTAAGCAGTGCAAACGCGGCCCAAAGCTACACAGGAATGCTGTTTCCTCCAAAAGTATCTTTTGTACCGGAGACGCGCTTTCCTCACCCATTGGTTTGAATACAATAATATGAATGGAGCTGACTAAATTCATTTGAGATTTTGTCGACCAAAACTAGCCTAAAACTAAATGACATTTTCTTAGCTGTTTTTTTTGCTGATGATGCTAAATCAATATATATGTTATACAAAACACACAGTTGTTTTCTGCTCTTAGTTCCTGTTCCCTGTTGTATAAAGAGATCCGGTGGCTTAACAACTCCCTCAGTCAATACCTCTCTCTATCTCTGTGAGGTTTATCTGTCTCTGCAGCTCTTATATATGTCCATCCATGTGTGTCTGTTTGCAGAGGGCCCTGTTAGTTATAAGAGATCTCCACTCGCAGCCCGAGGGAAAACGCACAGGGACAGTTTGAAGGTTAAGTGGCTGCTGCGGAAAATAGAGATTGTACAAAAGGATGAATTCAACCAACAACAAAAAATACATTTATTTTTCTATTGATTTCTTACCAAGGCTGCTTAGTTTTGGAGAAGAGACTAGGTTTTGAATGAGCTCTTTTGGTTCGAACCACAATAAATCAGGCAGGGACTACATATTAAAAATGTCCCTCTGATAAAACCTTCAAGATAAGTACTAAGATAAGACTAGAGGGTTTGGAGTCTGTACGAGCTGCTAAAGTGGTGATGTTGTTGCAAGAGTGTAAGAAAAACCTCATTTTTGTGTGGGAAAGATGAGGGAGGGACGTGACAAAAATATCCACCAATGTCCACCGGGCATTAGCCACAGAGTGAGCAGTGTTTAAACATAATCAACCTCTTTGCGCTTTGGTAATTATGATCAATGTGATTGCAATTTTCCTCTGGAGTTGTAGCTTTTCCGTGCAGAGCCATTTCGAATAAAGATAATTGTAGATCACTGAAAAATACGAACAAACAGAGGTTTACCTGAGTAGTATTTGTGTGGAGTACTTCCTATTTTAACCCCGCTACATTTGAAAGATAAAAATAATACTTTTTACTCCATGCGTTTCGTTCATTTTAAAAGCCTAGTAATACACACTCCGGAACAGCAGGTGGCGCTGTGCAGATGTGCTGTCAAACACCACCGACTCACAATAAAGAAAAAGTCGGTCCCCGCCCAATGGCCGCTGGCTGCTCTGCTTTGCGACGACGACACTGGAGGCCGCCATTGCTGTAGTACCGCCATGTAGCCGCTAGTCCCCCATTGGAATCCATTGGACTTTAGAGACGTTAAAAACAACTTTAATGCCCGGTGCCTAATTTTTTGGAACTGTCTACAGCTAGATATTCCTCCTGTGATTACGCTGAGACACAATCAGAGGCACCGGGCTGGTTATCGTAGGAAACATTTTAGAAATCTCGTACTTAATGGGGGTCTGACTGTTGGCATTGGAGCTGTGCGAGCTACACGTCACGCAAGGGCCGAGTCTACAGTGAAGATCCCGCCCTTATGCCCTTATTAGGAACATGCTTCATCAGAGCTGGGGAAGAGGAGTCTGTGAATCCGCCATGATTTCCCCCTCGAACGTGGTCATTGTGGTAAACGGGGAGGAGTGAGGAGGAGTTGTCTATTATTTGTACAGTCTATGTCCCCGCCGTGTTGCCGTACAGAGGGCGAATTTGGCGCAATTGTCCTGATTTAGAAGCTGCAAAGTTATATTTGCGAGCATTTTTAACAGATTTTGTCTTCTGGCTTTGAATACTTAAAGTGCATATGACACATTAGACACAATTTTTGCTAAAACACAGTTAACACGATTATATTCAAGATTTTGCTAAAGATTATTCCCAGTTTTCTTTAGTTTGAGCATTTTTGTGATGTTTATGTTTTCACTTCCTTATTGGACACCAACAGGAAGTGACATCGAAGGAGGTAAACACTTTTAAACTGTTGCCGTGCAACCATGTTAAGTCAATGGGAAATGAATGAGTCAAACTGCTATGGAATGTTTCCTTCTTTTATGTCACTTCCTGTCAGCAGCTTAAAATTCAAATAAAAATAACTTTTCTGCCCAACATTTCTTTAAAATTTTCATTAAAATTGCTGCTTCACTGAAAAAAAAAGCAACTGATGAACTTGCAGCTGATGTAATCCATCTAAATAAGTCATATTTTCAAGAGCATTAAAATCTATCATATGCACTTTAAGCATTTTCAGCAGCAAATACGTCATTAATAACCTGACAGAGCAACTTACTGGAGTAATATTTCGTATCTGGACTTTTACTCAAGTAGGGAAATCAAGCGCTGGAAACGAAATACAACATCCCAAAGAAGTGAAACCAGGGAAAATCTGTAAAGCCTTGATATAATTGTGTCGTATGTTCTAATAATAAAGTCCGTCTTATGTAAAAAGCACCTTTCTGCTGCCCACACTGGAACTGTTATGTGCCAAAACAGGGACAGTGCAGCTAATGGCCCTAAAAGCTCCTCCGTCGGTTTGTGCTTCTGCTTCTTTTATTGCTGGGAAACATTAAAGTTGCATTTGGTTTTTGTGATAAAGACGCCTAATAAGCTCCTCCCGTTCTCTCCGTTCGCCAGCTTTACAAGTCAAAAATCACCTAAGACTGCACTCTATATATACGCTCGAAATTCAGGCCAGAACCCCTTCATTAATTATTCAACGGAGACAAACGACTGTGGAGATTCTGCCGTCCCCAAACTGCGGTGCAGACGGGTGAGATGGACGCCCACGCGGCCCCGAGAGGAGCCATTCCAGGAGACGGATTATGCAGATTGTTGAGCTTCAAATCATGAGATAGTCAGTCCCTGAACCCAAACTCGCCGCCTCCTTTTAGACTTTTATTTCTGATTCATTTAATTGACCTTTAAGGCGAGACACGGCCGGTGAAATGATTGATTTTTCACCTAGTGCTCAATGTGGATATTTTTAGCTAGATTTCTCCCTTAACATCTTAGTTTTCATGTCAGTATAAAAGGGACCAGACTTACCCAGTACCACGCTTATTTTATGACGTTTTGTCACAAATATTGACATATTTTACATCCGCGTGTCCAAGCCGTGGGAACCCAGGGTGCTGAAGGTACTGCAGCACCCCCTGGTGGATAGTTTGTGTATTGCATGTAATATTAGTACATGGGAAATAAGCACAGAAAAGGCATTTTGGGGCAATCTCGTCCCTCAGCACCCCTTAACCAAAATACGTTCCCACGGCTCTGCGCGTGTCCTGAAGGGTGCTCGGGATTTACCTGACCTGCCAAACTACATGCTTTTTCAAAGATATGTCTGGGAGCGAGCGTGATCTCAGCGGTTTGGGCGTGATTGACAGACGGGAACAACCAATTAGAGCAACGCCGGATATGATACAGGAACAAGCTGCAGGAAGCCTTTTCAGTTAACATTCATGTCTGCCAATAAAACGATGTTTCTTATTTAAAACAGACAAAGAGCAGAAGAAAACAGTAGCCGCGCCGTCGTCTTTAATGTTTTGGAAGAGTGCGGTGACGGCTTCCGTCTCTTGGTGGATGAACTCCTGCTTCTCGGTCCGTGAGTGACCGATACGGGTATAATCAGGAAACGATTGGCTGCGAGCAGCTGCCCAGACAGTTCTTCAGTTCAACAGAAAGGCTGGTCAGGCAAGCCCGGGATAACGCTATAATCCAAATATGATCATTTCCTTCCTGGGTGCCACCCTTACAAAAGACCAGTGAAATGTACTCGCACATGTGTACACTTTAGTCGCTCCTACAGACTCCAAACTTTACAGTCTTGGACTTGATTTGGATTTTTTTAATATCTAATTCCCAGCCTGATTTATGGAGCTTTGAACACAAACAAAAACAAGGCAAAATCAGATATTTTACAGCATTTTTTCACTCATTAGCTTATTCAAAAACTAAACAAGATCAAAATCCTCCCTGAAAAAATCTCCTGTACTAATATGTACTAATATAACAAATAAAACCCATACATTTAAACCTGGGTCTATCCATTATTTAGCTTTTGTCGCTGACCATTTTTAGGCATAAAATTACAGACAACTTGCCATACATTTTTTAAATCTACAGTAGAAGTTTGAAATTGATATCACTAAATTACATTTTGTTCCTTATTCACCTGCAGCGTC
Organism: Neogobius melanostomus; assembly: GCA_007210695.1. NCBI lineage: Eukaryota > Metazoa > Chordata > Actinopteri > Gobiiformes > Gobiidae > Neogobius > Neogobius melanostomus. Next base: position 5,065,088 of record VHKM01000122.1, on the reverse strand, counting down.
TCGCTTTAAGAGATTCAATATGAAGTTTGAGTAGATTTGGTCTAGTCTTAGATAAGAGAAAACCTCTTATTCCCAATGGAACAAGCACTTTTTAAATGTAAAGCTTGATTTGTCAGATTTCAAGTGGGATTCCTGCTTGTTCGATTGATTACCTTAGATTGGTTCATATCGACTCAAATTCAACATAAATAACCTTTATTCCAGCAATTTTAAGCCATTTATCTCATTTAAGACGGGCATTCTTCCAGTGTATGTGATGAAAACACTGGAAAGTCTTGGTATCTAGCTGGAGAGTTAGCCTATTGTGCGTGTTTTAGGTCAGTGGGTGAAAACTGGAGCTCCTTAAGCAGTAACAAAGTCAAGGCCATTGTTATTGTTGCAGTTCACTTCTTCTTCTTCTTCTTCTTCTTCTTCTTCTTCTTCTTCTTCTTCTTCTTCTTCTTCTTCTTCTTCTTCTTCTTCTTCTTCTTCTTCTTCTTCTTCTTCTTCTTCTTCTTCTTCTTCTTCTTCTTCTTCTTCGTGTTGAGTTTAGCTTCTTAATGACCTCCTCCTGCTCCTTCCCCAGGCTAACGTGTCCAGCGCTGTTTACAATCGACTTGTCCTGTCAAAGTCCTGTCCCGGTTCTAACGCTCTCCGTGTTTGGGCCATAATTTCATCTCGTTAGCGCCGCACTGACTCGTACTAAGGTGTGAGCCTTCAGTAGCACGGGACAGATGTGTGCGGCTTCCAAAACAGCTTCAGACTCGAGGTAATGATGAAAGTCCACAGTGTGCGTGGGAGTTCAGTGGAATCCAATATGTTTTTTTTTTACTTTTGAAGGGATATTGGACACCTGAGCACGGGCAGTTTGTATTTATAACTTATTGTTTGTGCATAAGATCAGCAAACTTTGAGAACTTGAACTTCCCAGAGAAGTGTTATGAGTACACGTTACACTCCTAATTGAGTCTTTTTATTTTGAAATAGTTCATCTTTGTGACAAAAGCATCATGTCGACGAGTGAAAATTATTAGAAGTCTTGTGTCTTATCTTAAACATAACAGTTTGCAGTTCAGCCAGATTATGTAGATTCTCAGTCATCCATGTGGTTAAGGCACTACACTCCAGGAAAAATAGATACATTAGGAAATATCAATTGGAAACCTATCCTGTAAGTTATTGGCAAAAATATATGGAGGGAAAAAAACGTTTTTCCGACTCCTGATGTTTTCATGTAAAGCAGCAACACCCTCTGCCTTGGTACAGCAGCGTTTTTGTGTGTGTGCCGTTGCGGGTTCTGTTTCACTGGATCCTTTTGTGCGTCTTTGCCGTGTTTTTGTGGGGTTCGGCTGATTTCTTTTTACCGTAGAGAGTCCATAATGGTCCTGAAGAAAGCAAACAGCTTTTGAGCTAAAGACATTTGAGACACTGAAGAGGCACCGAGAGCCCCCGCACCTGCAGCACAGTGGAGGCGTCACAAGAGGCGCTACAGGAAACAAGGAAAGGGACAAATGAGGAGAAGGTGGTGAAAGACTGTGGTGGAGCTGACCAGTGCAGGACACCACGCTTCAAAACAAACCCAGGAGGCGCTGGTTTCCTCCGGGTGCTCCGGTTTCTCCTCCGAAAACAGGTTGGCCTACAGTGGTGGCACGTTTTTTGTTTATTTGGTCGAGGATAGTGCATGTTAATGACAACACACTTTGGATTGTAGCCGTTGTCCCCACTCACACTCTCTTTTATCCTGGCCTATTGTACATGTTTTAAGTGGTAGCTGTGGCGACAAAATGAGAAAAATGAACTGAGCCAGGTTTAAATTCATGGGTTACATACAAAGATTGATTTATTTCCCAGAGGAATTGATTGAGGTGTCAATCTGTGTAACGTGTTCCCGTCAAATTAAAATCTATGATGGGATTTGGCGTCTTAGAAAACGAACAAAAATCATGGCTGTGCAGCAGCAGCAGCAGCAGCAGCAGCAGCAGCCCTGTGCTCTTGTGAAGTGTTGTGTTTTAGTACAGTTCTATATTTGTCCTCTGATTCCTTTTTTTGTTGTTTTAACTTTCTGTAAAACTCCATCTAGGAACAAGTGAGGGAGACTGCGGAATCCACGGGCCAGTTCCAGTTGACTGAAGAACAGTTTCATACACCAGGCTATCAGGAAGCTGAACTCCCTCCCTTCCCTGCCCTCCATGTGCTTCCACCCCTCTCCTCCCACCCCAGCTCCACAACAAGGACGGGAGAATGAACTATTTCGATTCATCGTGAAATTAATTAACAAATAAAAAATCTTGCTGCTATAGCTTCTGCTATAAGCGCTACGATACATACGTACGTCAGACTTTGTTTTTGCATCTGTCCCAATCAAAAAAATAAAAAATAAAGTAATAAAAACATTTTGGATTTCTTGTTTAGTCATTGTATAAACTTGGTTTTACTTAAATATGTAAAAATGTATTGTTGATGCTTTTTGGGGCTTCTGATTAGGCTAGGAATTAGACAGGTGAAACTCGGAAAATTAGAATATCGTTAAAAAGTGCATTCACTTCTGTTATTCAGCTTAAACTGTGAAACTAATATATGATAGTAGCCTGGGAATATCCAGACTGTTGCGTGTGCTCGAATCATTTCGAACTTCACAGCAGTCTGGGACCTTGGCCGAAATCTTGGCATGGATTTGGGGACCAATCACAGAACGAGGAGGGACGGGAAGACGATGACGCGCTATTCAACATACAGGAGCTTGTAGTTTGTTTAGGGATAAAAAAAATAAAAAATGTTTTATTTACGGATCCAACATGTCAGCAGCAGACGCGACACCCTCTTTCGATCAAGCTTTAGAACGTGTTCTAAATAATTTAGCTCGAAAGTTTACAGCGGGTACATCAACGTCATCTGATACAATGATACGATTAGCTATGGCTACTGCAGACGCATGAGAGACATTCAGCCCAATAACCATATTTCATACGATAGACGCATCATTACATGCAAAGTGAGATATGTGTAGCCTTTATTTGTTATCATTTGGATTATTATGGCTCAGCTTGTAAAAACCCAAAAAATCTCTTAAAATTAGAATATTTTGAAAATTGACATAATCATCAAAATGATAAGAAATAAAGGCTATACATATGTCACTTTGCTTGTAATGAGTCTATCATATATTAGCTTCACAGTTTAAGTTGAATAACAGAAGTGAATGCACATTTTAACGATATTGTAATTTTCCAAGTTTCACCTGGATATTGAAAAAACCTTTGAGGAAAAACTTCAAAAGTTTTGTAAAGAACAAGAACCACTGAAGTTTCTTTAAGTGCAGATTACCATTTCCCATATAATCTTTTGGGAGAAACATTGAATCAGTGCAATAATTAGATTTGGGAATTTCTTTCTTTCCAGGTGAAAGTGATAAGTTAAGAAAGCTAAACCTGAGAAGAGTGAGCTTTTCCTGCAGACGTCTTTTCTTAAAGTTGTCATTATCTGCTGTGAGCGCCCGTCATACTAACGCGCGCTTGATGCTGAAAGAACTAAACGGGACACAGGGTTCAGTTGGGCCGAAATAATTCCTTCCCTTTTGTATTTCTCGAGTTGTCACACGTCTAAAACATTCCCTTCCAGATCTTTCTCGTTGCGCGGTTGTGATGAATACGATGAAAGAAAAAATGACTTTGCGCAAAGAAAAGGCCGCTCTTCAAAAGGATAAAACCTCAGACTCAGAGTTAATAACTGCGCCTCTTTGCTCCTGTCGTCTTTACTCTGAGAGAAGTCAAAGAGCATCGATCATCAAACGCGCAGACTCTGGGGTGCGTTTAGGGAAATCTGGGAAATCAAATATTCAGCGCACCACAGACGGACGGAAATAACCCTCTTTTACATTCGTCAGCCGGTAATGGTTCAGGCGAAACATCTATAAAGATCACACTCAAACAGGCAACACATTTAAATATAACTAATGCTGCATGTTAGCCATAAGACACTGAGGTTAGCTTTGATACTTTTAGTTTCAAAATCAACTTACTGAGTCCAATCTGCAAAAACAGCCTGATTCATTTCATGCGGACATATCCCATTACTTTAACAAATGGATTATAAATATATTTTTCTACTAAATAAAGATACAAAGACATTGAGAGGAGCAAAGTGGTTCAACAGCCTGTAAATACTTAAAAACGGACAATGCTAACCAGGAAGCTAACGTTAGAGTCATGCTACATATGCTAACGTTAGCAACAAGTACCGTTTTTCACTTCAACTGAACAAGCTGCTGTGAAAAAAACATCCACATGACTTTCTTCTGATAAATATATTTATAGTCAGCGGGAAAACTGCTAAAAAACATGAAAAATTGTGATTCCCATGAGAGGTTTTCTTCCCCCTTGGCTAGACCACGCCCTCTTGTGTGACATGTTGCCTTCTGTATCTATAGAAGGGTAAAGATATGGTATTATATGACAAATAAGGACAATGTGCCTATATAATGCAGTAGATAAGTATAAAAATACTTCAGTTTGCATGTTCCCAAAAACCCTCTCTGTCAAAAAATCTGGGTGTCCACGAAAAATTCCAAAAAAAATAGTCTGATGTGCAAATTGTTGTATGGGATACAACTAGGTTCGGTTACCCTCCACCTCCCCTGATCACGCATCCAGTGCCATTTACCATATTTAAGAGGCACTAGCCAAAAATGTCCTAATGGAGAAAAAAACAACAGGCTGAGTAGGCGTACAGTATGCTAACGTAACACATTCATGGTTAGCTACATGAAGCACAAACAACAAACTAAATGGGTGTCTGATATGTTAACATCACAGAAACAGATCAGATAACTATAGCATAAAGAACAAACTAAACTCTCCATCTCACTCCAAATCACTTCTAATAGTAACGTGCCTTTATAACATAAAAATAGTGACTTCCTGTAATGTTACTAAGGGTTGGCATTGGTAACATGCTAAAATATATCATATTAAGGGCCTTTTGTTACTTACTTTGTACTAAACATCGTACATGAAACGAGATCGTGGTTGTCGTTGTGCTTCGTTTCTGTTTTCTATATGAACATTTCAAACAATGCTTTGTAATTTGGTCTGTGTTAAAAAAGCCGCTTTGAAATGTAACTGGTTCTCCTTTGACAATGAGGCAAATCAAAATATGAGGCTGCCAATTGTATGATTGATAATGTAAGTGCAATAGGATAAAGTTATTTTATAAACGGGTGTGCATGCTGCAGAGGTCGTGTATGCGACTGACACGGTTCCTTATCATTAACATTGTTGTTTCGTAATCAGTATTACTCCTTCTTGGGGAATGTTTACAGTACACGAGTTTCTGTCATGTAATGTCTTCATGTAAATGCTATCTTGTAAATGGTCATTTCAGCCATGATCAGAAACTGCAGGTGTATATAATCTATTTTTTTTTTTTTTTGCTGTTTCATTGTTTTTTTGTTTGTTGTTCCACTATATTCCTTGTGAAATGAGAATTTTTTGTTGTATTGATTTTGGGGGTGGGCGCTTATAAACTCTTGCTTCAGCCCACTCCTTTTGAGCAGAATGTTTACTGCTCAAATAAACTAATAAACTAAACTAAACAAATCACTAAATCCATTGAAATCCTCGGTGTCACTTCTGAACAATCGCCTTGGCAACGACCTGAGCATGGAGGCGTAACTGCTCCGTCGACAAGCCTCTCCCGGCAGCACGTTTTTCAAGCTCTCATTGGCAAACCCGTTCCTCCCGCTGTGGCCATCGAGCTTTTAGCCCGTGATTAGCTTTGTTTTGTTTTCTTCATTGCGTTAAGAGTAACCTCCGCTTTCTTGCTCACTACAAACCTTCTTTCTGCTGCGCGATTAGCTGCAGTGCCCTCTAGTGGCATATGAAATTATATATTTGAAATAAAAATAAAAAAAAATAAAAAATCACATATTAGTCACTCCGGAGTTTAAGACGTCTTATACCCAGCCAAACTATGAAAAAAGTGCGACTTATAGTCCAGAAAATACGGTAAGTGATCTGTGCACATGTAAGTACATGAGCCCCCTGCCTTTGGCTCGGCTTTCCCGCGCTGGCACACCCTGTCAACTCAGTCCAACTAGATCTTAGAACTATTATCAACCAGCTAATTGATATGGGGCTATTAGACAGCATTTGGGACAGTAAACTACAACTAGTATTAGACTGCTATTCTACAGAAAGTAGACCAAGACCAGCTGACCCTGAAGCCCATGCTGAGTTACCCAGCAGTGAAGTCACCAGTGTGCCCTGGTTGTGCAGTGACATTGACTGGATAAGTAAACATACTGTATATACCGTATACAATCATGCATGTGACAAACCACCACCTAAATTGTGCATAGACATGTGTAGCCTGAGAGTTTCAGACAGTCAGTCCAAGAAAAACTATTATATTCACTGAATCCTGAAACACAATTTACAAGGTTTGTGGACTCTATCTTTGTTCATAGTCTGCTCTATGAATATGAAATACCAATCCTTTCACCTTTGCTTGTTGACTCTAAAAAAAAATTGAAAGTGAAAAATCAACTTGCTGCTGCTGCACTAATAGAGGCAAAGGTGCCCATCACTGATTACTACATTCTTTATCTTTCTTATTTTGGTCGGGACAGGTACATGCTGTGAGGTGACAGTTTTACAGACACTTTCATCCAAGAAGCTTCATTTAATCATAGGAACCCTTTGTAGCAGTATCAACATCTTTTTGTCAGAGGTTTCTAACAAACGCAGGTGTCTTTTTCTCCTGCGAGTCTTCAAAACATTGACACAATCACAGAACGACAGATATTTCTTCTCCGCCGCCAAGCAACTCTCTGTCAGACGCTTTTAGGGGAGAGAAGTAAAAACACAATGGGTCTTTGACAGATCCGTGAATTCCTTTTGTTCCGGCGTGTTCCTCCGGAGTGAGCGAAGCGGCTGAGTTAGCGCCGAGGCTAACTGTGAGTGTGACTGAGCGATCGCTACAATGGGGAAGATACGGAGCTGACAGGACGAAACCACAGAGGCTACGCTGAGTCAGGCGTTTACCGCGGGAAACGGTCGAAAAACTCACATCAAACTGAGGCAGAAGGAATGATTCAGCTCAGCTATATTCCAGATTCGAGTCCAATATAGACAGAGGAACAAAATAAAAACCGTAAAAAGAACATCTTGGACTCACATTACAACTGAGATCAACCAACGACAAACCATTCGATCGATGAGGCGTTTCAGCCGCACGAAAACCACTGACAAAAGTGAAGATTTGGGAAAACTCTGGTTGTGTGTTGGACGCCTCAGAACTGTGTTGGTTTAGCTTGTTTTTTCACAAGGCCAAGTACGGCTTCACGTTGAAGAAGCACAGGTGAAGAAGCACCATGGGTCGGCTATTTTCCACAGAAGAACTATTCCATGTACATTGAAGGCATGTTCCTCGTTGAAGATGGCAAGCTCCAGACTAAATGTAAACATATTTTATCAATCCAGCGTATCATCCACACGATGTTTTGGATGTTTTTGGTTGTAAATGAACATTTTCCAAACTAAGTCCCTGGCGTCTCTGCAACTTTTACTAAAACGGAAACATCACAGTGCCAGCGTAGTGTATGTTATCCATCATCTACAGCAGAGATCACTAATCGGCGGACCTCGATCCGGATCCGGACCCATGCGCCAGCCCAATCCGGACCCGAACCTTGGATCTGAACTTTGGACCCGACCCGAATCCCCTCAGACGAGCGGCTGCCTCTGCGCTCCCTCTCTCGCTCTCCCTCCCTCCGACTGCACCAGAGCGTTAAACTGCAGCCCAGATGAACAGAAAGAGAAAGTCCTTCATCTTAGCTCCATGATACTTCCATTATAATTTTTCGAAATGGTTTTGGAATGACTGAAATATGGCTCGCTTAAAAATAACCTGGACTAAACAGGGCTCAGTGTGTTGAACTGAGCCAAGAAACACATCACTGTCAGATATTATGTGCACATTGTGTATAATAGAGGCTATATGCATTCTGATATTTAGGAGCCAAAACTTATTTTTAGAGCAAAAAAACAATAACAGGATTCAATTGATTCCATTATTTTCAAATCACAGTAATAGATTTAATAAAGGCTTAAAAATCCTCATATAACCGTGAATTAACCCCGTATGTTCCGGACCTTTGCTTGACCATTTTTTTTTCATTTCGGACCTTGGTGAAATTTAATTCGTGACCCCTTATCTACAGACTATAATGACTTTTACTGCACAATCCTCTGCTCCATGACGAGGTGACGAGGAGAAATACTCAGCAGATTTAGCCTCCATTCAATCTGTATTTTTGGACTGACAGGGAAAGCCCAGGCACTGACTGTTTTTCTGCTTTAGTCCCGTGACTCTGAAGAAGAAATTCACCTCCTCGATTCTTCCGTAGATCGTAAATCCAATGAGAAGATTCATACGTGTTTTTTGTAACTATTCAGAAAGTGTACAGAGCATGCGCTGTCTACAGTCTTGTTCTCTTTTCTTTGGTAGCGCCACAGCGCCTCACACAGGCCCGGCAGATGTATGTCAGCGTTTTCACAAAATCAATCTATATGGACGCACACATTTACTGAGCTGGCTCCGTGTTTACAGAGAAAGTTTCTGATATTATAAGTGTTTTGTCTTCCTGTGGATATAGCCTGGGACAAGCTGCTGCTGGGAAAACTTGGGAAGTAATCCTCCCGTAGGAAAGGCACAACAATTCCTCGCTCCTGTCGTTGGCGGAGTTATTAAGTCCTCATATAAAGGGGCAGCTGTCATGTGATCACCGGTCAGTTAAAAAAAAAAGAAAAGCCTATGCACTGAACTATGTAGCTGACAGTGGCCTGATTGCAAACAATTGTAAATGCATCAAGGCAAGTGTTTTATCAATGGTGAGGCATTGCCTGCCAGACACTCCTCCTTTCAGTTCAAAAGAAGAATCGTCTGGGAGGCTGCTTGAAGCCAATCATTTCACGATTTTACCCGTAACGGTCCAATCACGCACCGAGAGACAGAAGCGGCACGGTAGCACAGTGGTTAGCGCTTGTGCTTCACAGCTAGAAGGTCCTGGGTTCGATTCCCACCAAGGCCGGGGCCTTTCTGTGTGGAGTTTGCATGTTCTCCCCGTGTCTGCGTAGGTTTCCTCCGGGTACTCCGGTTTCCCCTACCACTAAAAACATGTACAATAGGCCAGGATGAATGAGAGTGTGTTTGAGAGTGCGAATGGGGGACGACGGATGGAAATTAGCCCAAGGCTACAATCCGGTGTGGCTTGTTTACATGCATGAGACCCATGTATGTTCATTAACATGCACTGTCCCAAACAAATAAACCAATAAATAAAAAAAGCTGTCACCTGTCACCACCACGCACTCTTCCAAAACATTAAAGATGGCGGCGCGACGACTGATACACTGTTTTCTTCTGCTCTTTCGTCTGTTTTAAATCATTTGGAAAATACAAATTCCCTAAAACCGGAGCAAGAAACAGCGTTGGAAGCGTTCCTCGTGAAAAAGGACGTTTTTGAAAAGGCTTCCTGCCGCTTGTTATGGCGACGTATCCAGCGTTGCTCTAATTGGTCGCCCCTCCTGGAACCACCACCTTAACGTGGTGGAGGGTTTGAGCCTGAATGATCCTGGAGCTCTGTTGTCGGGGACTTCGTGCCCCTGGTAGGGTCTCCCAGGGGCACTAAGGTGACGGGTCAGACAAAGAGCGGTTCAGAAGCCCCTTATGAGAGACCAACAGGCCCGGTTAGAACCATGAGGCCGTCCTTCTGTGGATCCACCACCTGCAGGAGGAGCCATAGGGGCTGGTGCAGCTCCAACAGCTGCCCCCACGACCCGGCAAAGTGGAAGAAAATGGATGGATGGATGGATCTAATTGGTTGATCCCGTCTGTTAATCCCGCCCACTGGGAAATCGCTGAGATTGCGCTCGCTCCCAGACTACTCTGAACTATCTTTGCAAAAGCATGTAGTTTGGCCGGCCAGGCAAGGTTAGGCAGGTGTGTAAAGCTGGAATGGAAGTTCATATGTATAGCACTTTTCACATTACACAAGTCGCCCAAAGTGCTTCACATAGAGTCAAAGTTATAACCGTGCACTTGGAACCTCAGAACGTACAATCTTTCTCGAGGTTTGGCACGCGAACATTAAAATCTTATTTGGACAGGATTTTCACTGAATCCCAAACATAATGTGCCAAGTCCTTTCTACACAGACGGTCTGCCTGCAGTGTGAGCGTGCAGACACACGGCCCTGCTTGTAATTTGACTGTTTTGCACTTTTGACTTCTCCAGCCGTGTCCCAAATCAATAATATTAAGTCTGTTACAGCACAGACCGTACTTTTCGTCACACTGAGCTGGAAATAAACACGTTTTAGCCCCTGGAGGAAATCACTCTTTTGTGGCAGAGAGACGTGGGTCGACATGATGATCATGATTGTAAGTGTTCGATTTGCACGCGGCTCGCAGAGATCGGAGCGGTTTTGGAGTTTCATATTTCCGCCTCAGAGGAGAAGATCTAATCACCTCAGCGTCGGTCTGCGCTCGGGTCGATAATGTGCTCCATCTGTCCCACTGTCCTCAAGGTCACAGCGCTCTGTCATACGGGCATAAACCATATGTTCACAGACTACACGTAAACCACTGTGCAGGATGAGAACTACATCTATGGAAGGATGAAGCTGGGACTCATCGAACGCTGTGAGACGAGTCAGTGTGGAAAAAATATGGCAAGTTTATGGTGGAGCATGATCGGACTGTAAAGTATTTCAAAGTGCTTTACAACGCAGGAGTAACAAAGCGATGTGGCGAATAAAATCCTACCGAAATAAACTTAAATTAAAAGTAGAAGACAAAAAACACAAATAGAGACTTCCAGATTTTAGCTGAGTGAAACTGAAACACAGCCAGAGGCAAATAGTGCAGTTACGGAAACCCCCCCAGCAAAGTAGCAACAAAACGTGATGAAAACACAACAAAAAGAGACATGAAAGAGAAGAAAACACGACAAAACCGTGCCAACAATGCAATAAATAAAAGTTACAGTTTTCTTTCGAATGCGGCGTTACACTGTTGCTCCTTAGCCGAGAAGTTTGTAGATTTGGGTAAAGCCAAACTGGAGAAAATGTGCTCAGTTCAGGCGGGGTTTAAAGAGGGGGTATTATGCTTTTTTCAATCACATAGCACCAGTCTATAGCATACTACAATGATGACGTAACCTTCTGTTGGTCTGTATATGCAGTCAATTAAAATAACTGCCTTGAATAAAATTGCTCTCTCAAAATGGCTGTACTGAACGTCTTGAAATAGGCCTCTGTCTCTTTAAGAAGCTTTCCGACACGCCCCCTTCAGCACACTGCTGTGGCATCTAAACAACACTACTGTGCGGGGAGGGGGCTCTGCTGAGCTGAGGAGCAGTGGTTGGTGGCTTGGCTGGTGACAAAAGGTCCAGAGGCGTCTCCAGGAGGTGGGGGCATTCCTAGGAGGACTGAGGCATAGCTACACCTAAAATGGCTGCCGTCTACGTTTTTACTGATTACTCAAAAATATGTGAATGAGCCAAGGCAACACTCCAGGCATGTGTTTAATGAGGGAATGACATAATAACATGATATAAAGCTTGAAAAAGTCGATTTTACATAATACCCCCCCTTTAAGAGGTTAAACTTGGCTCTCTCCATTATTTAGATTTTTATATGAAAACATAAAATGACACAAAGCCTGCAGTACTTTCCCCGTCATATCAGGCTATATCCACACGAAGACAAAACTTACATTACATTTCAGAAACTGTCTTAAGTCTGTAAGTACAAAGCCAGCTCAGTAAATGTGTGCGTGATTCATCTGCCGGGCCTGTGTGTGGCGCTGTGACGCTAACACAGATAATAGAACAAGATGTAGAGGGCGTGTGCGCAGTAAACTTTTGTAGAAAGTAAACAGTGATTCAAGGATTTGCGATCTACGGAAGAGACGAGGAGGCGAGTTTATTCTTCAGACGAAACGGGACAAAAGCAGAAAAACCTGTCAGTGACCGGACTTTGACTGTCAGTCCAAAAACACAGACTGACTCGGCCATGTTTTTCTACTTGTCCCCTCTGGCTTGCGGACTGCAGTGGAGCAAAGAGGAGTGGAGTAAAACCTTTTCAACCTGGATAGACTCAAACAGACAAAAGCACTGATTAGGAAGATTTATTGACATGTGTATTAGTTTTGGCGATCAGACCCCGGCGGTACATCGATGTATGAATGTAAGTCAGTATGGATAAACAGTTTGGAGTTAGGGATGTTCCGCCGGAGCCTGGACACTGGTGGTGGTATAGCAGACCCGTGAAGGATGCAGCAGGGAGAAGCCGTGGGCAGAAGAGGTGGAGATGGGGCGGAGGTGGGTCGCAGCGCAGCTGGGAAGCAAACGAACCATGATTGCTGGGGCTTAAAAGTGGGACCGAGGGCGATGATTGGCTGCTATGGAGGTGCGGCTCTTACGCTGACGGCTGAGGTGGAGGTGTGGCCTCTTGGAAGCGACCATTGGCTGGAGGTTGGTGATGCTGAAATGAGTCTACCAGGTTGAATTAACGCCTGGGCTTCATTACAGCTCCATGAGTAAAAGTCATTATAAGGTCAGTAGATTATGGATAACAGACTCCACTCTGGTGCTGTGATGTCATCTTTCCACTCTGGGACCTAGTTTGGAAAATGTTCGTTTACAGACCTCCAAAACGCCGGGCTCGTATGGATAATGCACTGGATTGATAAAATATCTTTGCGTTTACTCCTCAGCTTGACTTCATGTGGGCCTTAATGTCAGCAATCCAGAGCATTCACCCGCTGCATCTCGCCTTCATATTGATAATTGACTTATTACACAGATATTAAGCTGTGTTTGATAAGAAATGATATGAAATACAGTGTCAATAAGATTGTTTTACATTTCGAAATGATCTTGTGACTCCCAGCTCAGCGCTTCACTTTGGGAACCCCTGGTGTAACCTGGAGACAAACGCATAAATAAGTCTTTTTAAATCTGGTTTGGACACTATACTTTCCATTTCCACCGTTGTAGTAACATATTGAGTTCATAAGAGTCGGAGGATCAGCATTCATCATATAGAAGCATTAAATGTGTAAATAAAAGCCTTCGCTCTGCTTTCATGTGCGCCGTAAAGGATCATGTTAGGTTCCCATAGCTGCTGGGCCCATAGATAACCCTCTGAGCTGTGACCCACACCAGGAAACATATACCACATTAAAATGCACAGAATCTATTCAAACAAAACGAAAACACACTGCAGGGTCAGGAGGGAATATTCCTGAGGCGGGAGAGCTCTGGAGAATGAATACAAAAGAGAATAATATGGTGGTGAATATAAAATGCAGAAGGAAGGTGAACAAAGAGACACTAAAGCGCTAAAGCAAGGACTTTAAACTTTTGGTGGTCAGGCAGATTTCATATTCTTTTATGTTAAGCATAAGTCAGACTTTGAATCTCAAACAGGTAACTCTAACTCTTATTGAATGGGGTCATTATTTGAGTCACTAAAGTAAATTTATTAGCACTATTACTCTTGAGTAAATGTTTTGGTGACTCTACCCAGGACTAGACCAGGAGTAAAGCAAGTCTATGAAGTAAAGCCACTATTTAAATAGCAGGATGGAAGTCACTGTCTACATGTTAAAGACATTACGTTGGATGTAAAAAAAAAGGAGTTTTATTTCAGAGCTAACGGCGAGTATCAAAAAACAACACCACACAAATGAAGCAACTAAAAAGTATTTATATTAAAGACAGGCCAATTATATTTGAGCGGCTCGTCCAAGACCTTCATGAAATGTTTCGCTTACAAGGACCACAACCTCAGAAGGAGAACGAGTAATGATTTTATTTAATGTATAACGAGTAGAATAAATGCCGTTCTGGGGATTCGATGAGGTAAGCTCTCGGGCTCGCGTCCCCATACCTGTAAGAAAAGAATTAATAAAAGGGAGGGAGGGTGGAGCCAGAAGACCGGAACGAGAGGACGAGGTCAGTAATTAGTGGGCTTAAATAGTCTGCCGGCCGGAAGGGGCGTGTTGAGGTATGGTCCTGCTCTCGAAACTTCTGATAATTACATTATCACCATTTATTTTTTAAGACAAAAACACTGTGTGCAGGAAGTTTCCTCCGGTGAAGTCTTTGCTCCTGACGCGATGTTTTTAACCTGATGCTGTGACTGTCCATCAGTAACTCACTGTCTCCATGTCATCTACAGACATTTATTTTTTAAACAAGACGCTGCTACTGACGCTTAGGGAAATAACAGAGACAAGAGCAGCGCCTCCTGAGGATCCACATGATGCTCACGTGTGCATAGCCCAGTGCTTCACAATGAACAAGTGAATCTCAAAGTATTACACACATTAAAATAGAAACAATGGTGAGACATTGTCAACTAAAAGTTCGTCTGAACAGCCGTGTCTTCACGTGGCGGTACGGTAGCGCAGCGGTTAGCTAGAAGGTCCTGGGTTCAATTCCCACCAGAATGGGGCTCTTCTGTGTGGAGTTCTCCCCGTGTCTGTGTAGGTTTTCTCCAGGTACTCCGGTTTCCCCTACCACTAAAAACATGTACAATAGGTGAATCCTCCAACCAGGTGATTCTGACCATTAGCCGAGCTCCACATCTGGAGATGGGTCCCCGGGCCGGGCACTACCCGTTAACCACAGCTCCGTACGGGTCGCCCCAGTGGCATCAAAGGATGGCTCAAATGCAGAGGACAGATTTCCCCACGGGGACGATAAAGTATACAAACAAACAAACAAACAAACAAACAAACAAACAAAGAACCAACAGAGGAAGGTCATTCCACCGTTTAGGAGCAACATCTCCTCTGGTTTTAAAGCGGGTCACTGGGACAGTGAGGAGGTTCTGGCCCGAGTACCGAAGGGTGCGACCGAAGGAGCGGGACACAGCAGGTCAGACGATTGTTCGGGAGCTGATTCAAAATAGATTGTTTAAAACAAGTAAAAAGAGAGTTACAATAATCTAAACGAGAGGAGATAAAAGCACGAATCACCAATTCAAGATCAGAGTTGGATAAAGAGATTTGAAACAGGCCGTGTGTCGATGGAAAAGCCCACAGTCTGGACTCTACAGCATAAAGAGGAGAACTGTGTGTCCCACAGGAGTGCATGCAAATGAGCAGAGAGTCAGGGAGAGGTTAACGGGCCATTGTCCAGAGCTCACTCCCTCCACAGCCTCAGCCACAGAATATAAACAACAGGCAAGGATTTATGAGTCTCCAGCAGCCGGGGTTACGGAAAGACACTGCAGGTGTAGGACCAAAATCAATGAAGTGATTGTCCTTTGAAACTTCTCCTGTCGATAAGTGGCATGAGAAAGAAACGTACTGCACATCTGAATAATGAAGAGAGACAGGTTTCTAATTGCGCCTCAGACTTGAGTATTTGTCTTGACCCCTAAAGGTCAGAGCGCACTCTGCACATTCAAGACTTCAGCTCACACTGGTATGAACTAAAATATGAGCTAAAACAGAGAGACACTCACCGATCGCACACAGACCATGCACTTCTCTGACTGGTTACTCATGCCCACAGCTCACTAAACCCCAGGAATACAAACAACAACAAAAGGCTCGACAAATACCTGAGCCGTCCCCCTGGAGGAGCTGGCACCGCCCCCACACATTTGCATAGTGTCTCCCCTGAATATTCATTTGCCCTTCAGCCATGTGCGCTTCGTTAGCTTAGCACTCGGCCGACTCTCTCCGAGCCTTTTGTGTTTACCTTGTGCCGTCACCTCGCCTGACTCCCAAACCATTACTTTGCAAAAGCGCTAACAGCCGCAGCCGTCAACATCTGTCGCGCTTCGAGAGCTTTGAAATATTAACCGTCCCGCACAACTTGGCGAGGCACGGCTCTATCAATAAGTAACCACCTCCGAAACTCTGTCTTTGCTCCTCTCTGCTCCTCTGTCCACTCTGCTTACGGGCGAACGCAAATTAGGATCACTGCCGCTCAGCCAAAGCAGTGTTATTAGAGCGAGCGGAGTGTGTCTGCGATCAGCGCGTGAATAAGGACTGATGTCCCGCGGCGATGACTTCGTTACGGCCGGGCAGTCGCTGCGGAAATGGACCGGGTAGAGAGAGAGACGAGATAAAGTCTAATAAAAGTAGTAAAAAAAAAAAACACGGCTGAGGTTTAGCCAGAAGCGAAACAAGGATCAATGCGGCGCTTTGAGTGGGACACAGTGTAGCAGAATGCAGCGTGCGGTGGTGAGAATGTTTTGGATAGATGGATAAAATGTTAAAGTACAAACATTCTAAATTGTCTTTGGATTGTTTGTGTCTAAGTCGCATTCACACCTGGGGCTCGGTTCGACTGGGGACCAAAGCTGCAACACTGTTTCCAACTGGAATGGTTTGCGTTCACAACTCTTTTTGTCAATCGAACCAACATTCTAAATGCAGCGCTCCTCTGCAGCCTGTGGGGGCGCTGTATCAAAACCTTCTACAAGAGAAACAGTGAACAAGAAACAGGCTTCTCTTTACGTTTGTTAAAGGGGGGTATTATATAAATCGACTTTTTCAAGCTTTATATCATGTTATTATGTCATTCCCTCATTAAACACATGCCTGGAGTGTTGCCTTGGCTCATTCACATATTTTTGAGTAATCAGTAAAAACTTAGACGGCAGCCATTTTAGGTTTAGCTATGCCTCAGTCCTCCTAGGAACGCCCCCACCTCCTGGAGACGCCTCTGGACCTTTTGTCACCAACCAAGCCACCAACCACTGCTCCTCAGCTCAGCAGAGCCCCCTCCCCGCACAGTAGTGTTGTTTAGATGCCACAGCAGTGTGCTGAAGGGGGCGTGTCGGAAAGCTTCTTAAAGAGACAGAGGCCTATTTCAAGACGTTCAGTACAGCCATTTTGAGAGAGCAATTTTATTCAAGGCAGTTATTTTAATTTACTGCATATACAGACCAACAGAAGGTTACGTCATCATTGTAGTATGCTATAGACTGGTGCTATGTGATTGAAAAAAGCATAATACCCCTCTTTAAGTGTGACGTCACGACTTCCGCTTCCGGGTCCTGGCAGACGGGCAAATATGCGAGAAGAAAACATAAAAACTCATAAAAACAACCATCAATATTTCTGAAACTCAACAGAGAGTTACTGAAGCTACTTATTTCTCAGACTCATTAGCCAAAAATGCCGCACTTACTGCTAAAAAGTATTATTTACTAAAGTCGGTACTTCTGGGGTTAGCGGAGCTGCAGCGCCGTTAGCATTATTCTCCGCTAACCCGGATGTAGCGACTTTGGTAAATATTACTTTTATAGCAGTAGGTACAGCATTTTTGGCTAATGGGCCTGATAAATAAGTATGTTCAGTAACTCTCTGTTGAGTTTCAGAAATATTGATTGTGGTATTAAAGAGTTTTTTGTAGTTTCTCGCACATCTGCGGACCCGGAGGTAGAGCTGTGACGTCACCACTTAACAAACGTATTGGTCGATTAAACTCAAGTTTCTGTTCCGTATTTTGTTTACAAAATGGAGCGGTATCAGACTGTGGTCGTGTTGGTTTTTCTTTCCGCACTTTTTAATCTGACAGTGACAGTAACTACGCTCAGACGAGGCAAACCGAGACTAAAGCAGGACTGGTGGACCCCGGAGATATTTTTCTTCACATGAGAACTGCGAAGGCTCCGGGCAGAGACATGGAAAACTACTTATGACGACTGTCCGAGGGAGAGAGACGCGGAGCAAGGAAGTAAAATGATCTGATCAGGGCTTTGCTCTCTGGCCTCTGGTGCTGCTGATATCAATGGTTTCTGCCTCATATTTACGAGTCATGGTTGTGTTTTGGTGTAAAGTTCGTATTAACCGTTAACTCTAATTATAGTGTCTGCACATGCGTTTTCATTTACATTCCATAATGAACGTCGTGATTGTCAGCGCTCTGTTCTGTCTTTGCGTAACTCGTTTGTTTTGGTGTATCAGACGCACGACGTCCTGCAAAACTTTCTTTTCCTGAATTACGAAGAAGATAGGCTGAGGCACTCTGAATTTGCAGATGAAAAGTTTTAATGGCGTGACCAACGCGTTTCGACTCAATGAGTCTTCATCAGGGTGAGTCCACTCTAGTAGTTTATTTGAGCAGTTCACTTTTTTTCTTTTTTGTTTGACTCTTTCTCCAAAATGTCACAATCATACAGTTTATGGACGCTCAAAGGGAGTAGATCGAAGCAAGAAGCTTATAAGTGCCGACCCCTTGTTGATGTAAATTACATTTGCATTTCATGATGTTACAGTTAGACAGTTGGCCGTTATTGTGTTCTCGGTTCCTACACCCCTAAAACTCACACATTCAAAAAGATTCAAGTCCACGATTTTTTACTCACATAATATTTGGTAAATCAACATCAGCTGTGCCCAGTTTGAAGAAAATCCAAGCAGATTAAGTTACAGTTTTTCCCTTAAATGGGTACATTTTTCCCATGGAATGTTCTGTAAAGCCACATAGGACAAATGAATGAAGAATTCCATACCTCAGATAGAATATGGATCATATATTTTGTTACAGCAGGTGATTCGTTTGAGATACAGAGCTCAACTTGGGCTTAAATAGAAGTTCATAAATCAGGGGCGTTTTCTAATAACAACTGACACAGTGATTTTATATCACAGTGACAGAGTAATAGAGTTTGCAAAGAGAATTTCTCATTGTAAATTACATTTTTGAGATGTCTGCTACACAAACACACAAACCCCTATAATGCTATATTACTGTATTCCTCGTCATCTGGGGATTCTTTGTTCCAAGTTTCATTGAAGTACGACACAGTGTGACTACAGCTTCCATTTTTTTGACATTCTGTCAGAAGCTTGGCCTAAAAAAAAGTTTTGGTTTTGGGAGTCCTGGGACCGAACGGGGCTGAGCTGACTCAAAAGGTCCAAACTGGTAATGGACCTGATGTTTCTATCCCATAAAAAACAATGGTATATTAAAGCACGGCGAGGTATGTCATTTATATCACTTCTGGGTTTCTTTATCATTAACATCCTATAACATGTTTATTGGCCACATGTATCTGACCCACAAAAAGCACAAACTTGACTATGATTTAGCATTTAGCTCAGAGGACACTTTTAAACACTAATTTGTATTTGACGTAAAATCTTAAAGGTCTGTATTGGTTCATTTCTAACGAGGCTTTGACCTAAATGTGGTCTAATGTGTGATGTTTGATGGCTAATGCTAACGGCTATAGGAAAAATACACTAGGCAGGCTAATGCTAACGGCTATAGGAAAAATACACTAGGCAGGCTAATGCTAACGGCTATAGGAAAAATACACTAGGCAGGCTAATGCTAACGGCTATAGGAAAAATACACTAGGCAGGCTAATGCTAACGGCTATAGGAAAAATACACTAGGCAGGCTAATGCTAACGGCTATAGGAAAAATACACTAGGCAGGCTAATGCTAACGGCTATAGGAAAAATACACTAGGCAGGCTAATGCTAACGGCCATAGGAAAAATACACTAGGCAGGCTAATGCTAACGGCCATAGGAAAAATACACTAGGCAGGCTAATGCTAACGGCTATGGAAACATAGAGCTAATGCTAACGCATAGGAAAAATACACTAGGCAGGCTACCGCTAACGGACTCTGAAAAGAAAGTATCCTGGACTAGCCGACTCGCTAACTGTCAACAGGATCGAACGCTGCTTCTCCTTTTTATTTCTATGAAACAAATTATACAAAAAGCAGTTGTATATTTCTTTTTATTTCATCTTGAAATCAAACCAGTGTTTCCACTTTTTCCATGTTTTCCCCCAAATTATTCCACTTTTCTCCCAATTTTCTTTTTTTCTTTCTCAGCATCAAAAATGCCAGAACCTGCCCGAGGTCCGCCGAGCGCCTCCCCTCTCCCCGGGATTACCCTCACGCCGCTGGGCACGCCGCGCCCGCCCGTCCCCGCATTCCCGCGCTGCTCTAATCCAGTTTGGGTGGACGGAGTCACGTTCGCGTTAGCTGCTCAGCGCTCCCCGGGGGGCCGTGTGTGCTCCTCTGAAGGCCCCCCCTCCATGTGGTCCACCCCCTCCCAGGATGAGGCTGTGGGAGGCAGAGACAGACACAGGAGCCACTGGGGACAGATGGAGACACGTGGGGGGGATGTGTCTGACGGGAACAGGGAAGAGCCCACAGAAAATGAGCAATAACAAGAGACATTTGAAGGACGTTTTTGGAAGTATCATTACCAACGTTCAGTTTACCACGAGAGTTTGCATGTGAAGGACCTACACATTGATATTACAGGGAGAAGAAGGTCAAATGTAATGCTATTTTAAGGCCCAAATTCAATATTTTAATGCCACTAATGCAGAAAAATCCGCGCATATTTCATTTTTAAGATTTGCAAATTTTACTCAAACAAAGGAAAGAGAATTGGACAAAACATGTGGTCAATTTCAGCCCAAACTGCGGCTGGATAAAGTTTAGTTTAGTTTAGTTTATTATTTATTTTTTGAGCAGTTTACATTTTAACAACATTCATATTCACATTATTCTATTACAGGAGCTCAAAAAAAGGAGTAGGCTGAAGCCAGAAGCTTATATATATACACGCCTACCCGTAATCAATATAATAAACATTCACATTTCCCGGTGATACTGCACAATCCGTCTATATCCAAAATAATAATTTAGAAAACGAAAAAACAAAACAACAAAAAAGCTCAATTCCAGAGGCGGTATAGTACTCAATTACATTTACTACATGGACTTAAGTAACTTTTAAAAGTAGTTGTGCTTTTAGAGTATTTTATCCATACAGTACTTTAACATTTCTACTGTACTCTTGCGTGAATAAAAATAATAGTTACATTTTCCATCCTAAGATTTACCTACGGATTACTACAATGAATCTTATTTAAGTTTATCATTAAATAGACATCAGACAAAACTTATTTCTACAGAGTCCGAACTGGAGAAATTTACGGATTATATATCGGACTTGATCACAAACTGAACAAAGAAAAAACAGCACAACTTTATCAGTCGTCTTGTTTCTCAATGTGCTACAGGAAGACAATCACCAATGCCACTCCTAGTCACAAATATGCAAGTTAGTTGGTATTCTGTGGTCCTGCTACTTCACCTTTGTCACAACCATCTCCGCTGCCGTAGATTTTATGTTTCAGTACGTGTATGGTGTTTATATAAATATACATACATAGGTTTTTATGTTATTAATGTTTGCCCTATTTAGTGAGGTGCATTAAAAAGCCAGGGTGAAAAGTGGCCCATTGAGAGTGGTACATGCCCCCAATCAAAAGTTGGTATTTTGATTAACTTTCACTGTAAAAAATGATGAGCAATTTTCCCATAAATTTAGATTTCATATAAGGTACAACAACTGTACAATGAAATGTGTCCTCTGTATTTGACCCCTCCTTCGACACCGCTGGGACGAACCCGTAAGGAGCGGTGGGCGGCGGCGGCATGTCCCATCTCCAGATGTGGAGTCAGGCTGATGGTCAGAATCACCTGGCTGGAGGATTCATCTATTGTACATGCTTTAATGCCAGTTTGAATCCAATGTAATGCTTTTTAAAGGAACAGGCCAGGTTTTTCCACACTGAGATCTGTTCTTACCTGAGCTTAGACGGGTTAATGCGCACCTGTCTGGTCTTTGTGTGTGCCCTCAGTCACGCAAATGCACTCCGGGTCTGTTTTTGATGCAAGAACAACCTTATTATAACGCTGTTAAGCCCAGAAAAGTCTATGTTTTGCTCGACTCCTTTAATAGAGCTACAAGGTCTTTCTTAATGCACGCAATATAAACAGTCTCTTTAAGAAGTTACTTTATTAGTTAAACACATTTAATTGGTGTATAATGCAGGGACTCCACGTTGAAAAGAAAAGCCTCCCCTCCGGGCCTGAATCCCATGTTTCTATAATTGTGCCTGTGTAGTTTCCTTGTAATTGTCAAACACATTAGCATTTTTATATCTCACACTCGTCC
The DNA here is from genome assembly GCA_007210695.1 of Neogobius melanostomus. Taxonomy (NCBI): domain Eukaryota; kingdom Metazoa; phylum Chordata; class Actinopteri; order Gobiiformes; family Gobiidae; genus Neogobius; species Neogobius melanostomus. Next base: position 5,043,079 of record VHKM01000122.1, on the reverse strand, counting down.
CCCGGCTGCTCTCCTCTTCGCCTGCTCTTTTGTTTCCTTCCTGGTGCTTCCTCGCCGCCTCTCGGAGGACGGCGGTTCCCGTTTATACCCCCATCTCTCTCGTCTCCGTCACGCTCCTCTAACCCCGAGGCTCCACAACAACAACCGCAGCCACTCCGGGTTTTTCCCCAGTAATGTTCAGAGTGTGTGTGAGCGTTCGAGATACAAGTACGGGAAATCCAAACAGCGCTTTGTAGGTCAGCTTCATCTCAGCTGGACTGAAACTGCAAATAAATATCAAATCATTAAGGTCATTCCCTGACTGTACCGCCCTGAGACCCAGGTTCACCCCTCATCATTAAATGAGATATGGTTCTGAAAGTAACTATTGTCGTAACTGTGGTGACTGTTAAAATGATGCTTTTGGACTTAGTTAATATCTGTAATATCTGTAATGACTGGAACAATACACATGAAACAAACGCTGACACAAAGTTCAGCATCTTCTCTCTCAACACATATGAACTAAGGTCACATGACTGTCTCATAAAGACAGATGAAAGGACTTTTTAGCCGTAAGATGAATCACGTCCAGACAATGATCAGGGAAAACATTTGGAGATTTTCCGGACTGACATTTCTTTCCAAAACTGTGTCTCTCCCTTTAAGTTGTATCGGCCGCTGCTCCAGCTCAAATCCTGTCAGATACAAGGTGTATAGGTGGATGTGAGATGATTTGATTTTGTTGGCCCCCGACATTGATTACTAATTTATATTTAAGCCCGCTGATAAATTGTATTAAAGACGTTAGGACTAGATTTCCCATAAGCCATAGATATACTATATAAAGATGAGCGGGTCTCATTCAGCCCATTCATTGTAAAGTTTGCCGAGTCCTGTGTGCACTTTAATGGCCGCTCTGTCTCCTCTTACGCAGCCTGTTCCTTAAAAGGGCAAAAAGGCGGGAAGCCCTGGGCTCGTGGTGTGGGCGGAGCCTCCACAGAGCTCCAGAGCTTGATTGACAGGCGCTGGAGCCAGTCAATACACTGAAAATGCTTCCAATGTTCGGGCTTTTAAACACAAACCAGCATGGTTAAAATATTTCACCTACTCCAGCATTGTCACATGGTCATAGCGATTTTAGAAAAAGAAAAACTCTTTGGAGCCAGGCTTTAAAGCCGTTCTAGGGACGTTTGAAGTCCCATTAGAATCAATGCCCCCAAGTGTCAGGGGGTGGTATTACACCAATGTCAGCTCCCCACTATGAGGACCATAGAGAAGCACGTTCCTCGCCCATAAGCCCGGCGCAGCAGTAGCATCGATACGTTTGTTAAGTGTGACATCACACACAATATTAAGCTACATCCGGGTCTAAACTGTTGAGAGTTCTTCTGATAAACACAGCAAAAAACACAACTTTACTTTTGGAGTACTTTGACGATATTACTGCACAGACGTCAAAGTACTCCAGGTGTTATTACGCTTTACCCCTTTTATCCGCTTAGAAAATCGAAAATTTTGTGTAACTAGACTTGGATCATGTAACGTTTCACATAACTGTATCTAAATAGGGAAAGCGTGGAACAGCTTAGTTGCTTCTAACTTCACCCCAGTTTGGATCTATACCTTTGCTGGGAGAGGCTAAACACTAACATATACACATGTGCGTTACTGAGCGCACGCACAAAGACCAGACAGTTATGCATCAACTCGTCTAAGCTCAGGTAAGAACATATCTCAGTGTGGAAAAACGGTGGCCTATTCCCTTAATAAGCTACTTCCAGGTCCAAACTGTTGAGCGTTCCATTGGCAAATACGGCAAAAAACACAACTTTATCAGAATCTCCGGCAGAAATACAACAGATAACAGGCCAACAACTGTTTTACACCTAATTATTGTTTGCTACAACATCGACAATGGGCACAATGTTCTGTTAAGAACAAACAGGACGCTGCTCGGTCTGCTTTGTCATGGTCACTCTGATGAGTCCTGTGTAGGAAATATGAAAATGCTGTCAACCTAAAATCAGCTGCGCATGAGCCACTTTCACAGTAACATAAAGGACTGATGAAAAAACCTGTGATGCAGTTCACTGTGTCATTATTAGTGTTGGGAAAGGTATTTTAAATGTGTAATATATTCTATATCAGTCGTTACAGTTTTAAAAATGTAATAGTTACACTTTGAATCTGAAAATAGTAATAATGCCACAGAGCAAAAGTGCAGTCTAAGATTTCCTTTTCCTTTGCTTTCCCCATTATCTTCTCTTATCTTGTTTTGACGACATTAGCTACACGCAACTGCACGTCTTATACACCAGTGTCCAGCTGATTTAGCATGCTGCATTCAAATGCACTTGTAATTCATGTTACTTTTAATGACTAATATTTCCCGTATTTTGTTTTTTAGTTACGGAAAAAAGTCATATATTTCTTTAACTCGTTACTTTTGTAATACGCCACTATTTAGTAATACATGAATTATGATCTAACATGAGCTCATTCTAAAAACACAAACTGTCTGAGTTTGTGGCCTTCGAGTTGTTCATTTTTAGAACAACAAATATTAGCCCGATGAAAACCCCTGGAAGCTTTATAATGTGGACTGGTAATGTACAGTCTATTTAACAGTAGTCACATTAATATTCATTCTCTCAGAAAAGGCTGAGTTTGTATAAGTCCACGACCAACACTATGTTTACATTTTACCTGGTCAAATAAAAAACTAGACCTAAATCCTGGCCAGCCCAGTCTCTCCTTACTGTCTTTCCTTTACATTATTTCTAACTATAAAGTATAAATCCATGGCACACATCAGATCGTCCCTCATACAGTAATTGCCTTCATCTTGTGTAATTGTTCCTCTAATGGCGAGTGAGTAACATCCTCCGTCCGATGTTTGTCTAAAGCCGCTAATCTTCATCAATTAGGCGCCATTATGAGTGAACACATGTCCGTTTGTGTGCGGAGCCGTGGGCCGTGCGCCGCATGTTGATGAGGTCTTTAAAGAAGCAGCCGAGCGTCTGGAATTACAGGGTACGGCGTGTGTTTGAACGCCTCGCATTACGCTGATGACTGTAATCTAGGGGTGGGATTTTTGAATTATAAACTCAAGATTTCGATTTTATTAAGATTTTTTTATACTGACAGAAATAACTTAAATTACACACTGAAGAAGGAAAAGATTGAATGAATACGGTATGCTAATTTATTGCAATAATATACTTGGACCTATAGCAAACTCATTCTATAAATGAAAAACAATAACAACAATAAAACTCAAGACAACACAAGTAAGTAAAAGAGTAACACTAAGTTCGATAACTGCTTCTCAGTCTTTCCCTCTCATGATGTTGAACAGCTGTGATGTGACGCTCGGTCGCTGTCTTACCCTTTCACAATAAGAGTCTTACTAAAGCGATAACATGCAGTGACTTTTACAAAGACAAACCGGAAGCAGTAATTATCATTAGGCTACTTGCTGAAAAGGAACTGAGATTCAAAGGTGCTTTGGCCAAGTCTTCTCTTTCCAGAAGCATGGATAGACGATACGTATCCGATACTCAGGGGCCGATCTGATACGTATTGTGATAAATAATATGGTAAGTAATATGTTTGAGAAAAGAAAAGGAACGCACACCAGAAGTAGTCTCCGAGGTGCAGATGTAGGGGAAAATCTTCATAAATCAAAAAACAACATCGCACACTCATAAGCCGATGTCCAAATGTTAATGATTACATTTCGGCATTAGCCTTCATCAGATCTTTCTTTTTTCTTCTTTGAACTAAAGTGTATGTGGAGTGGACCAGCCCAGTGGCTTAGATCTTCTCCAAAGTGTGGGTGGTACCAATCAATCAGGAGACCACACCCAGTGCAGAAAGGCCATTTCTACAAAAAACAGTTAAGAGTATATGCAAAAATCTGTAATACATAAAGCCTACAGTATTACAAAAAGCATTTGAGATCAAAGTCAATATTTAGTCCATGAGGAGTCAAAGTCTTTAAATGGTGGATCCAATAGTGTTCCCTCCTTGAAAGGAGGAGATCCAAGTTTCCACCTCTAGGGGGCAGTTTTACCTGTTCAATCCCAATATATCTTAATGATGATATGGGATGGTTAAATTCAACAAAAGTAATATGTTTACCTTAAATGTGTAAAAAGAAAACAGTCATGTGTCCAAAGTTTATAAACCAAATACCATTTGACATTTATTGAAGTGTTAAGATTGAAAAGTGCATTAACACAAAATGTGCTGTTACTAGAAAACAAAGGAGTGTATGATAAAAATGCCTCCAAACAAAAGTATTGAAAGTATTGTGATACTTGATTATGTATCAATACTTAGTATTGCAGGAAAAAGTATTGAGATACGATATTGTCCCAGCCCTAATAGACGCCACATTTGTGATCACAGCCCATGATTTCGGCGGCACGGTAGCACAGCGGTTAGTGCTCAGGCTTCACAGCTACAAGGTCCCGGGTTTGATTCCCACCTGGATGAGGCCTTTCTGTCTGGAGTTTGAATGTTTTCCCCGTGTCCGCGTAGGTTTCCCCTACCACTAAAAACATGTACAATAGGTTCCCCTCTGTGGCCAGGACTCCCCTGAAAAAGGTGATCCTTAATCTCATAAAGATCAATCAAATTTAAATTAGACAAATGGTAAGGATGCAGTGTCTGACAAAATGCTCGCTTCATGGCCCAGGTAAGCAAAAACATGGTGCGATCCTCGCAGAGCAGCGGCGTTAGGGGCAAAGACACTGACATAAGTTGTAATTGAGACAAAACGCTGGGTTTAAAGCTGTAGATCGAGGAGCCTGGTCGTATAAGCACAGTGGAGAGGAGCTGATCGCTGCCAAATGCTCGCATTAGTGTCCGAGTTCCCGTCTTGGGTTTCCTTCAGTGACCGTCAGAACTGCTTTGAATCTTGATAAAACAATCCCACAAAACTAACAGATCGTCAGCTCTGGCGATCGTAACACAGTCTAATATCATGAGCCCACTGCTATTGTTGATGCGACGGTTCACAGTAAAAGGCTCAAAAGGTGCATCGAACCTGAAATGATGTTGCAGTGTGTTTCAGGAAGCTGCAGCCAAAACACCATCACACTCTTCCCAGCTCGAGAAAAAATAATGACACTTAATGTAATTATATAAAATGTAGGTATGTTTTTGTAATAAAAAGTTCATTGAAGTAACAAAGTCTTAAATATCATCTTAATTGACGGTGCGTACGAGTTTTCCAATTAAAACCCCACGTCCCTCTATTAACTGTCTAATGTTTTATTAATGGCTGCACTTCCGACAGTTCTCCGCGGAGCTCCCGCAGGAGACGAGCGCAGCTGACTCAGTAATAATTGTATTACTGCGGGCCATAATCCACACGAAACACTCAGACAATCAACACCTTAATATTTGATGAAGCACAGATTAATCTCACAGATTAACAGTGTGAAGGAGGCGGGAGGCAGACGGAGCTGAGAAGACTCCTGACATCCCCACAGTGAACCGAGACAAGGTCAACGATGTCTTAACCTGATCGCACCCTGTGAAATATTCAAGGCAGTGCTGTTTCTGGCAGCCGTCTTACTTATAGGGCCCGATCTTGTGTTTCTAAACGCAGGCTGTAGACTAGACTTTTGCGCAGACTAAATCTTCAGCTTCATACCTGCGCAGTACGTGGCTGGACAGACTCCCATGGTGATGTGTTGTACTGCAAGCTTATTTATATATTATATTATATTTTGTGGCGGCAGTCGGTGTGCACATCCTGGTGTTTTGATCATGTTTCTATGGCATGGAGTTTGCCACATGCACGCTCTTTAAAGGTCCTATATCATGCAAAATTGACTTTTTGGAGTTTTTAACCATGTTGTTTTGCTATTTCCTTCTCAAAACACCCCAGAGCGGTTTTGCTTCATTCAAGTTCTGAATCCTGCTCTCTGAGCCTGCTCCCCTCTCCTGGTAAACCACTGACTGTTCAGTTGTGTCGTCACAAAGGAACTGAAGTGCTCGACGTCTGTAATGTAATGCCTTACGGCCTGGTTTTAATTTATAAAACAGCTTTTTCATTATTTTTGTTGTAAGAGAGAAAAAAACAAAAACAAAACAAAAAGAAACTCTCCGACGCGTCTGTGCTGTCCCGGGAGAGTAAACAAACGCACCCCCGTTGCAAAGAGAAGAGTGCACTCGCCAGAAGTTGGAATTTCTTTCCAGGATTCAGCGACTATATCAACCAACCTGATGGATGCTTGGTGAACCTTGGCCAGAATCAAAGTGGATTAACTTTATAACTAATGCGAGTGCCATAACGTAAACACCCGATGATGGGGAGGCCAGGCTGAGCGGTGAGTCAATCAAAACGCGTGTTAGCGTGTGTGTTAGCGTGTGTGTTAGCGTGTGTGTTAGCATGTGTTAGCGTGTGTGTTAGCGTGTGTTAGCCATTATGAAACTGTGTTGCACATGTCATCCTTATAACTGCATTATGTGAAGTAACTTCACTTTTTGCAGTGATATTTATATTTATAATACTGTGAATGTGGAATGAGCGGAGAGAGGGGCGGAGTTAACTGAATCGAAGCGTCTTGTCTTCCAGGTTTGGAAAATACCCCCAGAAAATACTAATATTTCTCTCAAAAATTAGTACTCCATAGTGATAGAGGTACAATATATCATATAAATGCCTATACTTTACTTTGGAATGGCTAAAATAGCATGATACAGATCCTTTAATACTAGTGCTAGAGTGGGACCATCAATATATTCAGGAGATGGACAGTGTTCGACTCACAGTGGGAGAAATAGTTTATAGTTTGCCCAGCCGGGAGCTTAATAAGAGGCACGAGGCTGCACGCGATGCTAACGTAAAGAAGAGGAGAGCAAAGAGGAAGCAAAAGCACTGGCGCACAGTTGTTTGTATACTAGATACAAACTTCGTCTTGAGCAACGCTGTTGTTGCACCAGGTGGAAGATCGGGCTTGATCTTTTGGATGAAAATGCTTATTGCAGTAGTATGTGATAGTTTTAGTCGACACAAACAAAAAAACAAAAAAAGGTTTTACTCTAGTTTTGTCAGTTTTAGAAAAAGGGGAATATAGCAGCACTTTAGCCTTTGACAGATTACACACACTTTAAATGTAACCTATATTTTCATTTGTTCCTCAAAAACCCGACTGTCCAGAGAGTTTAAGTATGTAACTACACTGGTCATTTCGGTAACAAGCTTACTGAACCATAGCAGCGAGTAAGTGGGCAGTTTACACAAACACATTTCGGCGATAAGCCAATGAAGCAGCGCTGATGTGGCCCAGTAAAGGACCATGACCAGGACACAGAGCTTCATTTCATCCGCGATGGGAATCACACACACACAAACTAAACTAAACACCAGCAGAGAATATAGACTAAACAACACAGTTAGCATTGTTTAGCCGATAGCTTCTCCTTCTTTTAGTGTTCTGAATGCAGCCACGTGTCAGGTTAAACTAATAAGATCAGTCCAGTGAAAAACTAGGGATGGGCGGATCGATACCAAAATATCGATATTTCGATCCTGGCGGCTCTTTTTAAAGTATCGATCCACAAGCTCAAATATCGATACTTTCATTTAAATTAATATTTATGTATTTTCTGATATAATACTATATTTTTGAGAGCAAAAAACAGCTTTTCCTCCTTCTGCCTTCTGCCCTTCAGCAGCACCGGCTATGCCCCGCCCTCTTTTCCCCTCCCCATGCTCTCTCTACAAACAGAACAAGCATGGCCCGGCGTGGCGCGCTAAAAAGAGAAACATTACTGGAGCTATTTTAGCGTAACAGCGAGGAGACATGATGCAGAGCGGGTGAAGAGACAGTCAAATGTTCTGTGCATGTAAAGTGTCCACCTAGATTTGTTGACAGATGAGTCAGGAGTCTGCTAGCCTTTTTTTTTTTTTTGCAGAAGTTTTCATATAATCAGACTTCTACTGTAGAAGCAGTCAAGTAGGGACTCCACTGGATTAAACATGGCATGTCATTTGCAACAAGTGAAAATAGACCATTCATCTGGTGAAGGCAGCTCCATGGTGAGTGTATAATCATGATTATGGGAGTCATTTACCAGGCTCAAGTGCAAAATAAGTCACACATGCAAAAGTGGATTAGCAGCAGAGTCAGTTGTGTCTTTTTTCCTAACCCAGCACTCCCTTTATACTGACCTTTATACGTTATACCCAGAAAATTGCATATTTATTTTTCTTTTTGCACTTGCTATAAAGCACCTGTCTTGTTAAATGGCTCTTTTTGTTGTTCATGTAAGCCAACATATAGAAGACTGTTTTGTTCAGCTGTTGATGGAACATGAATAAAATAAAAAAAAATTAAAAAAATACTTCCGGTATTGGTATCGGATCGATATCGACTTTTTTGGCCCAGGTATTACTTGGTATCGGATCGAATCGCCCCATCCCTATGAAAAACCCTGCGACCAGTATCCAAAACATCAGACACTGCTTGATGTCCATCACAGCTCGTCTTTATTGCTTTATCTTTGTTCCTGTCTCACTGTGTTTTACGAGGCATGATAAGATTTTACTTCTACTTAATGCAGTTAAGAGTGTAATTAAACATCGCACCAAAATACCTCAGTCGTTATATTTTCCCAATAAAAAAGCTCACAGAAAAATCGGTGCCGGAGAATACTGGATTATGCAAACAGGCATAAATGAAACTAAACTCAACACCAGGTGTGTTTGCGATAATGGGACAACATTTTACTGACATGGAAGACGGCTCAACAAAATGTCACCCAATTTATTCCCTTGAAGGCGACACACTGCAGGTGAATGGGGATTTTTTAAATGTTTTTATTTGGAGATATCAATTTGAAACTTTTGCTGTCGATTACAGATTCATAAATTACAACATTTTCTGTCATTTTTGTTGTTTTCACCTACCGTGTCTCGCCTTAAACTGTATTGTTTTAATCTCCAGATCACACAGCTGGACCCTCTCTCCAGTTTAACAACCCTCCCTCGCCCCAAATCCACCACAGCAGCAGAACCGTCAGCCTCCTCGGTTCGTCGAGGTCACACTCACCCGGCCATGACGATGAAGAAGTCCAGCCTGTTCCACGTGTCTCCGAGGTAACAGCGCTGCCCGAAAATCCCCAACGCCAGCATCTTTATCACCATCTCCATCGCGAAGAAAATGTAGATGAACGCGTCGAACGCCTGAACAGAGACACACAGAGGTTACAAACGTGAGGAGGAGGAGAAAGAACAGCGGGGACAAAACGCAACCTTGGGGAGAGCCACGGAAGAGGCCACTTTTATAGCTTTAAAATTCAGTTAAATATGACGTTTTAAGAGTATTATCTGCTGGTGGTTCCACTTCATTTTTTGTAATTTGCAAAGTAATGGAATTTGGATTTTCTTTTGGTGGAAGTTTCTGTATAAGTAGAACTCCACGTCAAGAGCACATGGCAATCTGGAAAGCGGATTATTCCCGATCGTGTCCAGCGACGGAGGAAACGGAAGTGTAGGTTTTCAGTATTACATCCACAAAGCAGCAGGTGCATGTGTTAATAGCAGCACTTAGCGCACCGTAGAGAAGTCAGCTACTCGACCGCGCGGTGTGAGAATGTTCTATGTTTATCTGACACTTTTCACTCTCGCTTCCATCCATGGTCCGCTGAGCCGGCAGCAATTTCAAACCGCAAATGTGGATGGAGTTTAGCACCACTTTAACCTGATATCTGCCAGTTTAGGGTTTGGTTTAGGGTTAGAGTTAGCAATTATCCATATCCCAAAGTGTATTGACTGGAGAGCTTACACTCAGTGTGACACCTCATTTGAAAGACAAGACTTTCTAGTTTTTAAAACTATTTGTAAGATCTACGTGAGTGAAACACAACTTACATCACATTTGCCGTTCCTAACACTAATCATAACCATAACCCTATCCCTACGATGGATACTCCCTGGATGAATGAGAGCCTCCACAAATGCCTTTATATATAGTCTGCATTTTGATTAGCAGTAAACTGGACCTGCTAAACACATTAATGTTGTTTTTTTTTATTCAATGCAGAATGTTCAAACCAAAACCTGTTTATGAACAGCTTTCTGTCTTATTTTCCTCATAAAACAAAATGTTCTCAAAAGCAGCTGTAGCAGACACTCAGCTCTGCTTTAGAGGAGTCCACTCCTGAGGAAGTCAACAAAGTGGACTAGGGAAAGATCCTAATAATTGACAAACACCCAGTATGTGATTCAGTTTGAAACATGTGAATAAACACTTGTTGAGGATATAACGATATAACATCAGAATCAGAATTGTTTTATTGGCCATTGTTATGAACAGGTTCACAACTAGGACTTTTTTTCAGTTCAATTGTGCAACATAAAACATATAACACATAACTTTAAATAAGTACAACTTAAAACTATAAGGGCATACGTAAAACTATGCTTCAAACTGTGATAAAGACAATAACAATTTGACACAGAACAACAGTGTGAGTGTATTATGTGCAGTTGCATTTAGTGTTAGCAGCAGATCTGAGTGTGGACAACTGGACATCCACAACATGGTTAAAATATGACAGAAACACTAGATTTAACATGATAAAGGTCCTTTTTACCATATTATTCTATTGTGAAAAACAAACCTGGAGCAGTGTTTTGTTACATTCACGCAAGTTTGAGTGATTTTTATATTCAGCCAGAGCTCAAAATACTCCACGTAATGATGTCACGGGGTGGTGCCTCTGTTTAGTCCAGACAGCTTCCTCAAACTCATTCCTACCAATAGTGTGATTTGTTTGAGGTAGATAAGCTTTAAGAGGTTGTTTCAGTCAATTATCCTGTTCCAGTGCTGAAAAATCCCACGGTGTTTCATTTAGGAGGATAAATGCAGCAACAGGGGCACTTTCTCGCTTGTCGATCCGTCTCTTCTCACATTTCTCCTCTCTCTCTCTCCGCTTCTATTCCCCTAATAGACGTCTAATAAATTAAAATTAGTTTGTGCAATAATCACCGCTAAGCCTCGCATCGACCTCCTGACTGACTCCCGTCTTTAATCACGCGTAATTAAAATCGCACAGCGGCAAAAGCTTCAATAAATCAAAGATGGCGGCGCGTGTGAATGCTTGTTATTGCTGTTGTGAGCGAGTTGCCAGATTAGGCCTGTTCCCTTTTGTGTAGACAGGGATTAGCGGGCGCCGGCTGCGTGCTATACCTGCTCATCCGGACAGAACTGAGACGTAAACAACTGTAGGCTCTCATCGGTGTTCGTGTTCTTTCAGTGATTTACAACTGAACCAGGAAACATGGAATAAATGAGGACTAGCAGAAGTGACGTGGGATTAAAGGCTCGGGACCTGACCTTTTGTCTTTGATTTCAAGGGTACAAGAAGATTTGTTTTGATGTGTTGACAGCTTCTATAGCAGTGGTTCTCAATTTACAGGTTTGAAGCCCGAAGCCTGAAGCCCCCTCTCAACGGGCTCATAAATCTTGTCTTTTTAAAGCACCACTCAGTATAGGATCATAAAGCGGTTCACAACATCAACTAGTTAGGGCAGCAGGGTGGGGGCAAGCTGGTGGGGGGCTACCACCCTCTACCAGCTTGCCACATAATACCCTGGCTTTTTAACGCACCTTATAAATAGGGAAAACAATCAAAAACCACTGACAGAACAATCTTAACCAACATTATTACAGTGGAAGCAGGTACGATAGAAATGAGAAACATGATAAATTAAAGATGACATTTGTGTGAATGCTATTATTGTCATTATAATTATGGTGATGATAATATATGTATAAGGACTTAAAACCCACCTTTTTACACAAGCTTATTTTAACAGCTAATGCTTGTCTTTTAACATGTTGTGTTATATTGTATTGTTTTTAACTATGTTGTCCACTGTAGCCTTTGAGATTTGGTGTCAAATGTAAAGTGCATTACAAATAAAATGTATCATTATTAATATTATTATAAATATGTGCGCTAGTAATGTATGTGTATGTATGTATACATATGTCTGTATGTGTATATATATCTAAACACTATGACTACTTAAACAATAAGTAAATCAATAGAATGGTGACCAGAATGTAAGCAATGATAAAAAAACAAGAGAAATTATAAAAAGTAAATACACTCAGAAATCACAAACTCACAAATTTGTATTGTATTGAATTTTGAAATTGGGTAGGCACTTATAAGCTTTCTTGCTTCGGCCTACTCCTTTTGAGTTATTATTAATTTTTATTTTTATTGTTTTTTTTGTGATAATGTAAATGTAATGATGTAATATTGTAAATAATAACGCACTGTAAATAATAGCTCAAATAAATCAAATCAAATCAAGTGGGTTGCGGAGTCTTTACCAGAAAAACTTTATTTCAGCATTTATCCACGGAAAAGGAATAGAAGCACTACCATGAGCCTGTTAAAATGACTGTTATCGGGTTGTTTAAAGCATGATTTCAGATTTTTAAGGCTTATTCAACGATTATTTAACAACAATTTGTAAGGAAAATACAGTATTTTACATTATGCACTGCCTGACAAAAAAAAATGTGGTTGTTGTTTTAACTTGTTGTATCATCTTGCCTTGATGATGGGAGAGCGTGACCACTGCATATGCCTTCTCCAGCACGTCCCAAAGATCCTCCATGGGGTTACGATCTGGACTCTGTGGAAGCTGATCCCATCTGCTGCTCCCTGAACCACTCTTTCACAACGTTAGCCCCATGAATCCTGGCATTGTCATCTTGGAATACGCCCGTGACATCAGGGAAGTAGAAATCCACTGATGGAATAAGGTTAAAGGGACTACTGTATACCTCATTTTGAACCTTTTTAGTCAATGGGTATTTTTACTGTCACGGTAAACCCCTTTTCGTCATATACTCATAATGTTGCTGAACCTAGATCTGACCGACTGCAGCAACAACAGATCAGAACAGTTAAATCCAAGTGACAACTTTCTCTTTTCTGGTCGGGCAGTGCATAAGAAAAGAATTGGAGGAGACAGAGCCTTTTTCTGTGGCACAGCCTCCCTCTGTCTGTCAGCTCCTCTCAGTCTTTAACACAATTCAAATCGAGACTGAAAACCCACCTTCAAACCGGCCTTCAAAAAAAACGAGTGAGGCAGGAAGTCTCGGATTTCATATTGTATTTTATAAGAGTCAGTTGTAAATGTATTAGTTTTACCTTACGCGGTTGTATTGCTGCGTTTCTGGAAAGCACTTTGGTCAAGTAAGTGTTTTTAAATGTGCTATATAAATAAACCTGAATTGAAAATGTTCTACCCCTATTAAAGCTGCAGTCCGGAGTTACTGATCTATGTATAAAACTGTATAAAATGATAGTATGGTCCTGTACTATAATATACTGCTGGTGTTTCATGATATACATTACGCTTGCCAAGTCCCGCCTTCCCCCCATAGACTCCTATACAAAATGACTGAGCCGCCGGCTTATCTAAGCCAATAGGATTTGAGTTTCCGGGATGCAGATCTGTCAATCAACGAGCGCCACTCGCTCACAGCCCCCACCTTCCTGATTCAGACCGCACACCCCGCCCGTGTTTACCTCCTGTTGAATATTTCTATACATGTTTTTGTCATAATAGGCTTTAATGATTATATATGAAACTGTGTTGATGTAATCTGTGCTTTTGGGGTTGATTTGAATTGGGCTGACATTTTGCTGTATTGTTATTTTTACTCTGATATCCACTGGGGGGCAGTGTGTTAGAATGCGGAGTCAGATCGCGCAGAAGAAGAGTATTCTAAAGGCACTGATTGGTTCTTCAACAAGGAGACGCCTACTTCCTGTGTTTATAAAAGGCCAATCCACAGGCCTCCATGCTCTTTCTCCTCCTGACTGCTGCTCAAGTAAATAGCCTACACTTTATTCACGTTTATTTTGTGCTTGTAAAACGCTACTTTGAATGATATTGGAGCTGCAGTAATCCTCGCTTTTCTAAAAGTGTATCATTCTGTAAAAGAAAAGAACACGAGGCTAACAGCACTGAGCTAAGTTAGCATTCTCTGCAGATTCGTAGTTTCACATTTCAGTGTTTTGTTGTCACGTAGCTTTGGATTAGGTATGAAAAGGTTGTGGACGAGCCTGGCTGACTGTTTGAAGCTTTCACTGGACTCATTTTTATTATTATGCTAATGTTGTCGTTAGCATTGTATTCAGTAATGAATCTGCAGAAACCTGACACTGTGATGGCTTGTTGTCCTAGTGATTTGGGTAAATGGTCTCAATTCATCCAGTGCTTTACATCAAGATTTACAGCAGATTTTGACACCAAAGGATGACTGTTATTTTGAAGCGTAAAATACATTGTTGTCTTTAAACCAGGACTAAACAACATCTAAAGCAGGAGTAAACTAGAACTAAAGCCCTCAAGTGCTATCAATCTGGAAAGGCTCTAGTTTAAAGTGTTTGTGAAGAGGTTTTGTTTGGAGATGTTTGCTGCTAATTGGATTTTTAGCCAATCACAGCAAAGTCTCAATACACGTAGCTAACCCACAAAACACTAGAGCAATGAAATCTTACGTTTCTATGTATGTTATTTGTGTTTGTAGCAGCAGTGTTTGGACAAAGTGGCTTCAATAGATGATAAACAATAGCTGCTGAGAGACAAGATATTCAGACTAGTTTAACCCCTTGATCTTTCCTGTAACCCTTCGCCCTCTCTTTCGCTCTCCTTCATTTGTGGACGAATTGCTCTAGTTTGAGACAAAAAAACGTGGGCTGTGTCTTTGAAGCTCTAAGTGGCTTATGTTAAAAATAACTCCCCGCGGAGAGCTCCGAGCGACGCCAATGTTTCCCCCTTTAAGTAAGACCTCACATCAAAGACGCTCGCTTGTTATTTCCTCATCAGGACGCTCTTATTCTGAAAGGTTTCTTTACTCGGCGTTGTGGCGGGGTTAACAGGAACACGGTGTTTGGTATTTGCAGAAAACAGCGGGAATTGGCATTTAGACGTCGGTAAAATCAGACCGTTCTTTAGAGGAAATTAGGAGATAGAAGAATGTTTACAGAGGCTGATAAAACACTGACAACAATAAGTGGAGCTTATTGATTTTAGTGCAGCTAAATGGGCGCTGTAAGAATAAGTTGAGGTTGTATGTTAGTCTCTCTCAGCTAAAAGGCCCCTGCACTGGAAAAAAAATACCATCTCATAATAGATCAAATTACTTAAAAGTGCTTGAATTATCAGAATTTGTGCTGATGTTGAGTTTTTTGTATGTGTCTCATTTCAAGTGTTTTTTGTCTTATTTAGTCCATTTCTATCACTTCAAGCGAATTCATGCTTGTTCCCTTTGGTAATATTACTTCAAGACAGTCCAAATCTGCTCAAAATCAGCATAAATTGTCTTAATTCAGGATAATATGAATCAATATGAAACATGAACTTCTGGTTAATTCTCCAGACGGGTCCCACAGACAGTAAAAGGCCTTTTCCACTGGCAATTCCTGCTCAGCCCAGTGCCAGGTCTAACCCGTGTAGTCGAGGCTCTATTCCACATATCCATGATCTACGTGCACGCATCGACTCTACCCAGAACACGCTTCTGTTTCCACAACACACACACACACCTGCATTTGTTGTGGGCGGTGCCCCCACAGAGGAGCACGCTGTACAGATCGCATACACGTCATTAAAGGTTTTGTAGAACAAATGAGAACAAATGTGGACAAACTGCCTTCTGGTGGGGGTTATGGAATCATTCAGAGGTGCCAAGGCAAATAAAACACAAGTAAGGTAAGCAACATGCAAATATTATGCTAACACCAGCTAAAATTGCGCTAACGGCGGCTAATTGCTAATATCAGCGGTATTATGTTGTGAAATATTAAATCCGTATGTTTTAGTGAGGGCTGTTCAAACCCATTTGCCTATCAGCAGCCAGCAGATTCAGCGCTTTGGCCACAGCCAGAGCTCGGTCCCAAAACTTATACTTGGTCAGACCGGTTAGGCCCTGGCCACCGATCTGACCTAATACTAACGTGAACAGACTGAGCTCTGATTGGCCAGAGCAGAGAGGACCGCCCTCACTAAAACAGGTCATACGAGATTCAATACAAATTTCACATCATCATACCGCTGTTGAAAAGGTGGTTTTGCCGATGATAGCATATAGCCACTGTTAGCACAACTTTCGCTGGTGTTACTGTAGCACAACTTTAGCTGGTGTTAGCACAACTTTAGCTGGTGTTAGCACAACATTAGCACGTAGCTACAGTTATGCTCAAAAGTTTACATACCCTGGCAGAATCTTTGACCATTTTTGGACAATTTTTCAAAGAATATGAAAGATAACACAAAACGTTTTTTTTCCCACTCATAGTTGGTGGTTGTGTGAAGCCATTTGAGGCGGAGTTTGCTCTTTTTAAATCATAATGAAAAAGAAAGTACCAAAATTACCCTGATCCAAAGTTTACATACCCCAGGTCTGTGTATCAATGCCAGCTTGGAGTCTTGTGTGGTAGTTGTGGAGATGGTTCTGTATATAATCTAATGGTAAAGCGGCCCATTCCTTTTGATCATAAACTTTTGATCAGGGTCGTTTTTGGTACTTTAAAAAGAGCAAGTTTTTTTCCACCACAAATGGCTTCAGACAAACACTAACTACAGTATGAGTGAAAAAAAAACAAGTTTGTGTTATTTTTCATAATCTTTAAAAAATGGTCAAAAAATCTAAAACGTTTGAGCACAACTGTAGCTTACCTTTATTTTAGCTGCTTCTTTCCTCTAGTACTGTATTTGCCTTGGCACCTCTGAATAATTGCATACACCACACAAAAAGGCAACATTTGTCAACATGGTTCTCATTGTGTCCCACAAAACCTTTCATCAGCGTTCTGTTGTTCCTTCAGTAATGTGTATTATAGTGTGCATCCTCGGAAGCCCCGTCCACAACAAATGGAAATGCTGTACTGCAGCCAAACCGTCCTCACATCAGCAAAGTCTCATGAGCTTAAACAATTAGGCTGGTGGACACTAATATTATAAACATTGATCGCTCTGTTCTCTGTGTAGTGTTCTTATAAACTCTCCCTCGTGAAGAGTCTGGATGTTAGGAATGTGTTAGGAAAGGTAAGAATAAAACGGCCTTAAGCTTTGATCAACATTGTCTGGCGTCTGTCGGCTTCCTCCTGGATATTTCCACACTCGTTGAACGCAGCAGTAGCGGCGTGTTAAGGGACTCGTATTAATTTCCCCGCTGGTGGACGACAGCCGTAAATCCCCACACGTGTCTGGGATTAGCCCCGTCTCCTCGATCAGGGGCAACAGGAACAAAGCTACAACAGCGCGTCTGACGTAAAGCCACGAGGATCCACGAGGAAATGTGACGCTTATTAAGACTGTCTTATGCAACGGATTTGAATCACTCTGAGGGGAACACAGTCAATAATACTGTACGTTTGTAGAACATGCAGAACAAAGCATGAAGCAGTTTAAATGTGTGTACAAACTCGGGCTTAAAGATTCTTTTGGGATCCTCAGCAGTCATGTCACTTTCAGCTATCTGGTGTGTGAATGAGAGTGTGAATTTCAAGTTCCTTGATGTGAAGCGCTTTGAGTGCCTAATGTTGGGGGAAATGTTGTGACCATCTATTTATTTATTTGATCTCTTTTAATATCAATAGATTAAAGAAGAAACACAACCTGAGTCCATACATTTTTTATTGAGTTGTTGTTGTTCTCATAATTTGTAGCTTTATATGTTTATATACACTTTTATCCAAAGTCCAAAGTGTGCATACATTTCAAAATAAAGTCCAGACCTGAAAGTTAAAGATTGTAGTAAGTTGCTAGTATATTGATAACTGGTGTAATTTAGTGTCACTACATTGAAAACTATAGAAGCTTTTGAAGAGAAATATCCATAAATTGTTATATTTTGCCATGGATTTCAAAATAAATGTCCAGATCCAAAAAATAAAGGATGTAGTAAGTTCCTAGTGTGATACTTGGTCACTAGTGTGAATTTGGTGCCACTACAGTCAAAAAATGTAGAAGGTATTTAAGATGATCCATAATTGTCATATTTTGGCATGGACTTCAAAATAAAGGTCCAGACCTGAAAAATAAAGGTTGTAGTAAGTTACTAATATAATAATTGATAACTGGTGCCAATACAGATCTCTGTTGTGCTCAGATATATTTCTCAAAAGTACACAGCACAACGTAATCGAGAAATAAGTACATTGATTTGTAAGGCATACTTCCAGTGCTCTGCAAAAATGACCATCGTAAATGAATAAAAGATTTAAAATAGCTTGAATAAAGGTTATGTTGAATTTGAGTCGGTTTGAACTAATCTAAGAGAAGATTAGTCTTAGTGTCGATGTGTGGGCCTCAGCCGGCGCCGATCTCTTAAGTGTCCGTTTGTCAGCGCCTATAGATCCACCGCGACCCCACTGAAAAGTCCCCGTCGAGCCGAGGGTTTGTGCACGTATCGAGTCGAGCTAAATCTGTCCGAATCGAAAGGCGTCTATAGATACTGAGGGGGAAATTCTATTAGAGCTCCGCGCAGCCCCGGGGAGCCAAGAGAGAGGGTCGATGCGGGGCGCGTGGAATCTACAGCGTCTTATGGAACAATTGGACACCGGGGACGATGGACAGCTCTCACATGAAGAAACCAGAGTGCGCCTGATGGGGATTCTCAAAGTAAGAAATAACCTTCAAATCTCAAGCCTCAAACTGTTGATGCGCCCTACAGTGTCGTCCAAGAGCTTTGCCAACAGGAGAGTTTTTATTGTGTTTGTGTGAAAGCACCAGAAGCCGGGAATTCTGGCGAATCTAAAATTAAATGTTAATTTCAAAGCAATAAAAATGTTCCATGTGCGGCATGCTCACTCTGTGCAGTTCACTTCTGCTTTTGTTTAAAGGCAGGTGAACTCTGGCCCCCTGGAAGACCAGTGATTAGGCTGCGGGCACCATTACATTTTTGTTGTTGTTGATACCAGTACTTGATACTTGGTTTTCGATGCCTGAACAATACCTTTGTCGATACTCAAATATTTGTCGTCTAGAATCATAAAACAGAACAATAATGTTAAATGGTCACATTTATATAGCGCCTTTCTACCTGCTTTAGGCACTCAAAGCACTTTACATCAAAGAACCAGTCACCCATTCACACTCTCATTCATACACCAGTGTACGCAGACACTGGAGGCAAGGTGGGTGAAGTGTCTTGCCCAAGGACACAACAACAGTGTGTCGCATGGCTTCATCAAACAATAAATAGATCATATTATATATTATTTTGCTGTAATTTGATTTATTTAGATCTTTTTTCCTCAAAGTTATTGTTTTTCCTTAAAGTTATTACTCCTTATAAGAGTGGCCACCAGGATTGAACAAACTGTTCTGATCTGTTGTTGCTGCCGTTGGTCGAGTCTAAGTTCAACAACAACATGAGCAATCAGTGGACGACCTGAACATCCTGCATAACCAGCTTATTCCATCAAGGGATTTCTTCTTCCTGTATTCCATGGCGTATTCCAAGATGACGATGCCATGATTCATCGGGCTCACGATGTGAAAGAGTGGTTCAGGGAGCGTGAGATGGATTGGACACAGAGTCCAGATCTTAACCCTAATGAGAATTTTTATGATGTGCTGGAGAAGGCTTGAGCAGTCCTCGCACTCTCCCATCATCAATACAAGATCTCGGTGAAGGTTGAATGCTTCACTGGATCTTCTGACTTTGCAGATGCTTATTGAAACAATGAATCGTACTATACTTCATCTGAGAGGTTTTCTTTGTGTTACAGAAACATCTAGTACACTAAATGTTGGAGCATGAATGTGTATTGTGTGATATGTTTTGCAGTATGGGTGCAGTACCTGAAGTATCTGGCAGCGGTCGGAGGAGCAGTCGATGTTCTCACACGGCTGGTACATGCCCAGAGTCACACAGTTGAGGAGGATCACCATCATGCTGACGCGCTCGAACCACGTGCAGAGAACTGGAGTTAAGGAAGTCACACTTTGACATCGGGACAAACAGATACAGAACAATCCCACTATCAGGGAAGATACAACAGATCAGCACAACCTTTACAACATTACTTTTAATGCAGCAAACACACAAAAAAGATGTGTATCCATTCCAGGAAACAGAGCAATGACACTTTTGAGATTTCTGTAAAACTGACATAAAATTAAAATGCAACTTAATATGTTTTGGCCCATATCGTGTGTATTTTCAATAAACTTATGTGTAAAAATGTCAAACTGTTCTTCCTGCGCCACCTGAGGAAACTCAAGCTGCCGACCAAGATGCTGGTGCAGTTCTACACGGCCATCATCGAGTCCATCCTCACTTATCACATGATCACTTAATGCACCTGCACATCTGTAAAGACACTCACGCTGTTGTTCTATGTTAGATTGTTGTTATAGTCTTATCGTTTTAAAGTTTCTATAGTTTATTATTTAACTACCAAGATTTTTGTTATATGTATCATGTTGCACGATTGCACCGAAGAAATTCCTATTTGTGAACCTGTTCACTAACAATGGCAATAAAACCAATTCTCATTCTATTACCAAGGATATGTAGAAGTTAAGGTCTTGATTTTGGCACAATTCATTCAAAGCGTGTAATGCCTAAACTCTTTAAATAATCATCTTTAACTGTCTTTTTTAAAGAGGGGGTATTATGCTTTTTTCAATCACATAGCACCAGTCTATAGCATACTACAATGATGACGTAACCTTCTGTTGGTCTGTATATGCAGTAAATTAAAATAACTGCCTTGAATAAAATTGCTCTCTCAAAATGGCTGTACTGAACGTCTTGAAATAGGCCTCTGTCTCTTTAAGAAGCTTTCCGACACGCCCTCTTCAGCACACTGCTGTGGCATCTAAACAACACTACTGTGCGGGGAGGGGGCTCTGCTGAGCTGAGGAGCAGTGGTTGGTGGCTTGGCTGGTGACGAAAGGTCCAGAGGCGTCTCCAGGAGGTGGGGGCGTTCCTAGGAGGACTGAGGCATAGCTACACCTAAAATGGCTGCCGTCTAAGTTTTTACTGATTACTCAAAAATATGTGAATGAGCCAAGGCAACACTCCAGGCATGTGTTTAATGAGGGAATGACATAATAACATGATATAAAGCTTGAAAAAGTCAATTTTACATATTACCCCCCCTTTAACATATTTGGACGGAAGACATTATACAGGTAAAAGAATGTTGTTTCTCAGTCATCCAGGTAGTTAATTAAATCTCAATAAAGGTTCATCTAAACAACTGGACTTACATTATACAAGTCAACATCTATTTAAACGCCCAAACACAAATTTTTTAAAGGCACAAACATAAAAAACAATCAAACAAAAACGGTGCAAACGAATTGAACACAACGGGAGACTTGTTCTGATTATTTTTTGACAAACTTTTGCAGTAGATATAGAGCGATGTCATTGTTTTCCACAATACCACATTGAATCGTGTAATGCGGCCTTGTAATAAGAATGAGAATCCAGTGAAGCAGAAGTTCCAGTTGGGTTCTTTCTAAAACAATCACAAACACTCCAGGCTGGGCGTTATCGCAGTATGACGCAAAGCTTAAAAAAAAAAAAGTGAAGAAAATTGTATAAAATAGACTTCCCTCTCCTTCGCGCTGCCTCTCTGCGCCTCCACCGCTGAGTCCCGAGTGTGGAAAAAAGTGTGAATCCATTTTAAAATAGATATAAGCGAGTGGGCAAAACACATGCAGAAGCGAACCCTTAGCACCGACTCCTACTCACTACAACGCTCTGCTGTCGGGCTCGGTACACGTGCGAACACTGGAGCCTCGCCTTGAATCAAACTGTATGAACTCCAGCACACAGACAGACACTGGTGGGTCTGGGATTCAAACCCCGGACCATCCTGCCGTGAGGCAAATGTCCAGGCTGAAAACGGTTTTATAGCTGTGCCTATGACACTGAAGGTATTTCATCTACATTCTGCACTTTTGATCCACTTTTACAATGATTTTGTTCTATGTTGATGTTCTCAATGAAATATCAATAAAGATCAATTCAACCTGTGAAGACTCAGAGACAGAATGTGTTAGGAAGTTTTATGATTGCGTTAATGATATGGAATACATGGCGATGATGGATGGTAACCAGAATCTTCCCCCGGAGCCCGGACACTGGTGGTGGTAGGAAGAGGCCCGGAGTGGTCATTTGAGGCCAGGCGGAGGAGGGGCAGAGGAGGGGCAGAGGAGGGTCGCAGCACAGTGGGAGACGGCCGAGTGATTGACCGGGAAGCTTAAGAAGGGGATCCTGTACGGTGAATGGCTGAAACAGGATGAGCAGCTGAGGGATTGCCTGACGCGAAGGTGCGGCTCGGGATCGGGCTGTGATTGGATGATTGGATAATGAAAGTAACATGTGCAATAACCCCACTTTTCAAAACTAACTTATTCACTTATTGACAACCTGCACTAGGACTGTAAACTTTGCACTGCCGATGCCGACCTTGATATTCTACTTTTATAGTCTGTTATAATCTTATTATATTTTTATTTTATTCTTTCTTTCCTTATTGTTTACATTTCTGCCCTTGAGCTTTTGCTTTACTCATTGTTCATAAGGTACTTCTTTTTTACTATATGCAAACAGTTAAATAACTGTTTGCATATTTCCTGTCTATTTTGCACACCTTGAGTGATCTTATTAAGTGCTGAATGTAACAAGTGAATTTCTCCATTGTGAGATCACTAAAGGATTATCTTATCTTATTTGAAGGCTACAGGTAGGTCTTCCAGGTTGAATTTGCGCTGAAGCTTCATTAATTCATTACTTACTTAAATGTGCTTGGAAATATTTGGACTTGTGCTGAGTCTGTCTGCCAACGGAACAAGAATGATTCCTCTAGCCTTTGACTAATTTGCTTGTGGGTTTGTTTGTGTTTTTGTTGTTGTTGCTTTATTTTACGCTTACAGAGTAATTTAAATTGTGTCAGGTTCCTCTTGAACCAAGCACATTTTCTCTAGTTTGGCTTTACCCAAATCTAAAAGCTTCTTGCAAAAAACAACAATAACGAGGATGAAAACATAACAACAAAGTGTCAAAAAAGCAACGAAAAAAGTTATGATCAGTTTTGTAGGCCTTAGCTTTCAAATGAGGCGTTACACTGGCCTGGAGGCTGTGAGCTTCGGTCGAGAAGCTTTTAGATTTGGGTAAAGCTGAACTGGAGAAAATGCGCTCGGTTAAGGCGGGGGTTAAGAGGTTAAAATGACAGTTATCGAGTTGTTTTGATCAGTGGTTCTCAACTGGTGGGTCGGGACCACAGAACCATCTTCATTGGATAATCTTCCAGATACATTTCTTTCAATATTTATCTTCTATAAAAGTGTAGAAACGTCTCAATCTGTAAAGTGTAAAGAGTGCTGTTGTTTTGGTCATAATTTCAGCTTTAGAGGTTTAGTAAATGTTTATTCAACGTTAATTTGTGGAGAAAATATAGTATTTTACATGAAATATGAGAAATTCAATTCTTATTTGGGTCGCGGCTTGGAACTCTGGGATTATGAGTCCTGACAGCATTCCATCTGAGAACCTCTGCTTTAGATTAAATTAGATTAAACAATGTATTTGCTCAGTCATGCAGGTAGTCCATTAAACTCAAAAAAAGGGTGAATCAACACAACTGGACTTACTGTCTGGGGCCCCCACCAGTGACGTCACCAGCAGTCACTGGGTATTCACCATCCACGCCCACCGCGTCTATATCTGGCGGGTGTGGTCACCACGGACAACATCTCTGAGGAAGCTGTCTGGATAGACAGCGAAACTGTCAGCTCTTTTTTAAAGTAAGTCCAGTTGTGTTGATTCACCCTTTTTTGAGTTCATTATGTAGAACAGAGGAGCTGAGAGGTGAAATGAACATAAAAAATCAGAAGTAGTTCTTGCTCTTCATTAACCGGCATGAACGTAGCCCCATAGCACAGCGCAGTTGGTCACTGCCATAGTGGTCTGGACCCGATTGAAATGAGGTGAGGCGTTTATAAGGAGTTGTCGGGAATGATTAAAACCTTTTTTCCCCTTATTATGTTTCATATCTACAAGCGTATATCTAATGCTTATTCAATAATAATGTGTGATAAAAATTACAGTATATTGTATCATCTATTCCAAATTAGATGATCATTTGGGTCGCGGCTTGTCATCCTATGGTTATGGTGGGTCACTAACCATACCTGTTTAGAACCACTGGTTTACATCGCCAAAGTATGGACCAGAAATCATTTTACACTTTAGTCACGTGATCAGCTGTTTGCAGAACAGGCTTGGAAGCAATCAGTTTCAGGAAGAGCGATACAAGCTCCGGGTTTTGCCCATCACTAAAAAGCATAAGGCAAAGACAAGGCAAGGCAAAGTTATTTATCCAGCACATTTCATCCATAAGGCAACTCAATGTGCCTCACAGCAACACCGAAAAACACACAATAAAAACACAAATACAAATATGTATATATTCAAAGTATATATTCAAATTGGTTAAAATACAATCAAGTGTCATAGGCAGCAGTAAATAACCACGCTTTCAGCCTGGACGTAACATAGTCAGAGCCGAAGCCTGTCTCACATCCTCACTGAGGCTGTTCCACACCTTTGCTGGATGAAACTGAAACGCAGCCTCACCATGTTTAGTCATGACTCTGGGAACCACCAGGAGACCCCTCCTGAGATGGTTCATACGGCTGTAACATGTCAGCTATATACTTTGGTGCCCGACCATGAAGGGACTTATACACAAGTAGAGCTATTCTCTGAGCAACAAGAAGCCAGTGCAGAGACCCGAGCACTGGACTAATATGGTCGTATTTCCTGGTTCTGGTCAGGACTCGAGCAAAACGCTGCCCGGATAAATTGTCCAATATCCGGTGTATTCTTGTTCTGGAAAGCACTTTGAACTACATTGTGTAAACTGTACAATACAAATAAACGTGTTATGCCTTCAGCTAGATACTCCCGATCAAGATCCTGGAAAGTTCTGGAAATAGGTTCCTCCTGATGTTCAACCCTGAGGCACTGGTTAAAGCATTTCTTTACCGGGACAAAAAAGTCTACAAGCGCAAAAGTCAGAAAGAGCTCTAGTGATCGTGAGAGAGATCGTGTTTTGGAGTCTGTCTGACTTTAGAGTGATGTAAACCACCGTGTAGTCAGTTAGAAAGCAGATATCTCATCATTCCAGGCTGAGTTGTTGTTCTGGACGTGCTTCTCGCGGCGGGGGACGCGTTTAAACGAACGCCGCCTCGGTTAAACAGCTGCACAGTCATTTGTCTGCGTTTCCAAAGCCACATCTGAGCTTCTCCTCCTCCGCGGGACGCACCCGTAATTGGTGCTTTCCTTTTAATAACTCGTGGGGAGAATGATATGCAAATACCGGAGGAGTGATTTATGAAGCGCGCGGGCCACGCAAACCTGATGAATTATTGAAACGGCGTAATCTACGGGCGGTTACACAAACACGGTGCGTTCATTAAGAATGCGAGAGCGTTAAAGGAGGAAATGACTGTTGCTGCACTTGGTTTGACAATACGCAGGGACAGAAAAATGTGTCACTTTGAGCTCTTGTATTATTTTCCTGTGAGTAAAGTGCTGATGTTGTTTTCTCCGAGGCAGCAGGAGCTTCAGTGGGATTTACAAAGCTTTTTTTTTTAAATGAAAATATTTGGTCAGACACTTGTTCTGTTTGGTCTTTGACTTTGCTGTGGACGCTGAGGTCAAGGCCCGTCTGGTTCAGTTTAGTATGAAAACAAAAGTCCAGACTTTCAGATCAAATCCAGGAAGTGGAGTATGATCAAACGTGAACAAACAAGAGAAGGAGAGATTTTATGTCTTGTTATTTCATGGTATTGCTTCTATTTAGTTTCTACCAGTTCTTTCAGTTGTTTTTTTTTTGGTGGTCAATGCAGTGAAACATTCAGCCCAACAGTTACCATCCATCCATCCATCCATCCATCCATCTTCTTCCACTTGTCCGTTGCCGGTCGTGGGGACAGCTGTTGGAGCGGCACCAGCCCCTATGGCTCCTCCTGCAGGTGGTGGGTCCACAGAAGGACGGCCTCATGGTTCTAACCGGGCCTGTTGGTCTCTCATAAGGGGCTTCTGAACCGCTCTTTGTCTGACCCGTCACCTAGGACCTGTTTGCCATGGGAGACCCTACCAGGGGCACGAAGCCCCCGACAACTGAGCTCCCAGGATCATTCAGGCGCTCAAACCCTCCACCACGTTAAGGTGGCGGTTCCAGGAGGGCCCAAACAGTTACTTTCTACTGAAATGTTTTTCTTTTTAATCTTCTCACCACTTTTGGACACCTCTATAATAAAACATCTGGACTTTGATTTATACTCGCTGTATAAATCGCTGTGAGGAGTTTGCATGTTCTCCTCCTGTCAGTGTAGGTTTCCTTTGGGTACTCTGGTTTCCCCTACCACTAAAAACATGTACAATAGGCCAGGATGAATGAGAGTGTTTGAGAGTGTGGGGGATTTAAATTAGCCCACGGTGTGGCGTGTTTACATGCATGAGTCCCATGTGAGTTCATTAACATGTCCCAAGCAAATAAACCAATAAATAATACAGATAAACTGTTTTTGTCTCATGTGGTTTGTCTCACGAATAATAATGATATGAATTAAAAACTATACAAAGAAAAAAAAAAACGTAATTCCAACAGTTACCATAGTTACCACCTGGACATTTTCAGTTGCCTCAATTTTAAAGGTGCATTATTTTTATATTAAATGTATTATATTATATTATATTACGCATTTGACCTTTCATTCAAACAATCAATCAATCAATCAATGTTTTTATATAGCCAATATCACAACAGGAGTTGCCTCATAGGGCTGCACCGAACATTAAGGGAATAAAACAGAGCAGTAAATAAGACAATGTAAAGTTTAGTTTAGTTTATTTGAGCAGCAACACTGCTCAAAAGGAGTGGGCCGAAGCAAGAGCTTATAAGCCCCACCCCAAAATCAATACAATTAAAATCATCATTTCACAAGAACACAGTGGAACAACAAAGGAACAAAACAGCAAGAAGGAAACAACAGCAAAACAAAAGAAAAGAAAATAGACCCTACACACCCGCAGCATCCGACCATACCCCAAAACAGAGCAATACCGATTACGTAACCACTAATTACAAAACAACTATGATAATGCCACATACTTACAAACTATTTACAAAGAACTATAACTTACAAAACACTGTTTGAAGCGTTCGTACATCAACAGAAAGAACAGAATGAAGTTCAGGCGAATGAAGTATCCAGGCAAACATAATGTCCAAATAAGTGTCGGCAGCAGGTGGTGACGAGCCGGGAGGGTGTCCCCCGTCCTTAGACTCTCCAGCACAGCGAGGAAAAACTCAAAAACCCAGTGGGAGAAAAGAGAAACCTCGGGGGGAACCACAGAAGGAGAGATCCACTCCCATGGACGGACAGGCTATAGAGACCCAGGGCTGATGGGTCACCTTTCAGTGACCCAGCAGATGGTTGGTTGGTTAGCATAGCGCCTATAGTGCCTTTAGCATAGCGCCTTTACTTACCATCCCGATGGGCAGTAGGACACTCCAGGATCAATTGTTTTTTTTGGTTTTCACTGCTGATTGAACCGTATACATTACATTCTAAAAATCTACCAGAAATCCTAAAAAACCTGAAATAAAATTGATCCTGAAGTATTATAGGAGGACCTTACTTTAAAGGTGCACCATTGTGTACCTACGTATAGGCTCTTACGATTGTTGTGATGTCACGTGAACGGAACCTATTCAACAAGAAGTCAAAAATGTGTCTGATGGCCAAATCTGTCCCCCAGGAACCCCTGCATAACACGATTTTTTTCAGTCTTAAGAGATTTTGTGAAGACTTGGGGGTCACATTACATGAGTGAATTTAGTGCGATTATAGAAAGACTTGTGGTTCACACATGACGAGTGAGACACACACGAGTCTGTCAAACAGCTGACGGCCATGTTGCTGCATTTTCTGCTAAATCCTATGGTGTGTCCTCTCTACCTGCTTAATATCTCTCTTTGGACAAAAAGCTCGACCCAGAGCAGAAAACACTGCTACTGTTAATGAGCGCGACTGCAGTGCAGCATTTTGGAAACAGTTTTACAAATTAAAATGTGTTAAATTTGGTTGGATTGGATAAAGTGTCTGGCTCCAGTGCATAGGACTTTTATCTACTGGGTTTCATTAGTGATTTTGAAATTGGGTCTAAACAACTCATGGCAAGTTAATGAAGTCGATCTCACTGTCATGTTGATATTGGCGATCATGAGGCGCCGCGTTCCTGTTGTCATGCCGACAGCAGAGGCAGCTCCGGGGAAAATCCTATAGTTTAGACTTAGAGGACGTGAGGTGAAACCAAACCAAAAAGTTCACAAATCAAACTAAAATAATGGGACACTTGGCAAGTTCTAAGTCTGGATCTCAGAGACTTTTAGGTGTGAAAAAGGCTGGTTAATGATGACAGAAATCTCCAGATATGTTTGTTAAAATAATTAAAATGCAAAAGTCCAAAGAACAAGTGTTGAGCTCTGTACGTGTGGAAGAAACTCCAGGTCAATTCGATTTGATTCGATTAGATTGGTTTACAGTATATAACAGGGCACTGGCCACTACCGTGCGGTGGACCGTCCGAAGCAGGGGTGGGCTGATGTTAAATGCCCTTAGTCTCCTTAAAGAAATAGAGTCAGCTTTGCTCCTTGCGGTACATGGACTCGCTCTTCCAGTCCAGCTTTTAGTCTGACTAGAACCACTGCCACCTCAGTGCCCACAATGGTGATAAGAGTTGGTTGGGCTCCTCACTTCCTCCTCCTGAAATCTACAACCATCTCCTTAGTTCTCGGTGTTAAGGATGAAATGGTATATATTCACTCCAGTCCACAAACTCCCTGATGGTTTCTCTATACTGATCAAGCTGACAAATGCAGTATCATTCGAGAAAGCAGCTGTTGGTGTTCTGCTGGAAAACTGCTGTGTAGCCAGTGTAGAGAAACGGTGCCAACACTGTTCCCTATGGTGTCCCCGTGCTGCTCAATTCGGTACATGTTTCAATCAAACAATATGAATGTACAGCTGAATGTGTCATAGATTTACTCGACTTCATTGACAAACTTTTGTTGACTAGTTTTAATAATCATTTGACTAAAGCCTGACTAAAACTAAGTTTCCATCAAAGGATTAAAACAAACACTGTATTTCGAAAGAAATATCCAAAGCAAAATGTTTTTCTATCATTATCTTCTATATTCTATCATCATCTGCTGTACTCGATCTGAGATAAACACTAAGACACTCACACAGGAATTTGACTGGACTGAGAAAATAATTTGCAGTTAGGAAATATTTTTCAGCTCTGGAACATTTCAATGAGTGAAAATACCAAATTCTGCATGAGGATTTTAAAGATAACTCTGTGATTACGCGGAGGCTGTTGGTGAAATGACAGTTTTTCTTATAAAGCCTATTTGCCAAGACATTGCTGCTGCTGTAGAAATAGTGCTAAGAAATACTCAAGTTTGCGAAATTGACAATGTGCCGCAGTGTCTTAGAAGATGAGCAAAGCCTTTGACCTTGTAATGACAATAAAAATAACCCAATATTTACTCTTTAATAGTACGATTTAGAATCTTATTTGCATATGACAGAGTAGTTTTAAGGTTTGCACTCCAAAACTATCGCTCACGAGTCGAGTAAATGTTTAATTCTACTTTTCACTCGCTTAAGTGCCCGCTGTTAACTCTGTCAGTCTGTCGCTCCACTGTTTGATTGAGTAAAATGCCATTCCTCCTCTGCTGCTGCTGCTGCCGTCTGATAGTTTTAATGTGAACACTTGTTTTTCTGCAGGCCGTGCGTTGGACTAATGACTCTTATGAGCTGTCAATCATGTGGTCGCCGGGGGAGACGGCTCGACATATTTCACATTTGCATACAGTAAGATCGATCGGCGTCAAGGTAATTTCTGCAGAGTTTCATACTTCAACAATCGGGTGACTGAAAACAAAAAGAAATTGAGATACTGACATGGATGTAAGTAAATAAAGTATTGCAAGTTTTCTTAATTTATAATTTCTCATAATGTAATAATACAGTATTTTATGGTTAAAATGGCCAACAATGTCTACATCAGGTGACAAAATCTGAATAATGGATGAGCCAGGTTTAAAGTCATTTATCTTTGTTCATTCCGGCCAAAAGGTTTTATTTTAACCTCTGTTTTTGTCTCCAAAATGCATGAGGCCTGTCTAAATGTTCTGCCAAAACTTTCATCCCACTGTAGAACTTTTTTGGCCAGAATTTCATGAAAGCACTTCTGTCTTACTGTTAAGGAGGAGGATTGATTCAATTATATCCCAACAAATTCTGGAGGAAAACATTACACCATCTGTGAAAAAACTCAAGTCAAGCAAATGGCTTCTACAAATAAGTCTAAAACCAAATGGATGAAAATACAACTTGTTGCCATGTTACCAAATCTCAATAAATTAAATCAAGAGTCAGATATGGACAAATCCTTCTCTTCTTGATTACTTCCCTTTTTTTTTTCTCCTTTCCCGAGGGTAAAGTGCAGGGTCTATTGTGAGATATCGCCCCAACCAATCCAATTTATAGAAGGTTTTTGGCCCTGCCCATTAATAAAATCCGACATAATCCTGAGGTGCTCACATGTTGGTACAGTGGCTCCTATCTCCACTCGGCCTCTCCTGGTTCTTCTTCATCTTTTAATGAGGACAGAGCAATCATCCGCAGAGTCCAGCACATACAAGCACAAACCCACAGACACCAAACGGACCTCTCTCCCGCCGAGCCCAGCCTCGGCTCAGGCGAAACTGCTGATCAGACACTTCCTGGAATCATGAAGACGCATGAAGGATTATCCCTGTGTTTGGATGAGGTGAGGTAGAAGTCATACGTGCCTGAAAATGAGCACCATTATTACATTGCTACAACTGCTACAACTGCTAACGTAATGTTGGAGGGAGAAAACTGAGGAAAAAGAACAACTCTTTCAATTACTACTTTACTACTTTAATTATGGAGGTAGTTTCTCGCAAACAAAGATGCAGAGACATGCCTTGTCTTCAGTTCTTCCATATATAACTGTAATATCTGTCAGAAAGGTCTAGGCCAAGGGGTTAGTTTGCGTTCAATATTCTTTCCATCATTTTTCTTCATTTTTTTTGCACACCAAAGGCGATAATCAAAAGGTGTATTTACTAAAAAAAAATAAACATAATGGAATAAAAAATACATTACCAGAAAACGTCTAAAGCTGGGAGTATATCGCAGCTTTAGATGAGCAAATTAAATCTTTAAAAAAATGCTTACAACTGACTGAGAAAGGGTTAGGGGTGCATGGGGAGAAAGGTCCAGACCATCCTTAGTAACACCAGGCACCCTCTGCATGAGAGTGTCTGCCCAGAGGAGAAATAGATCTGATCGTTTCCTCTCCATGAGCAGGACTGAGAGCTTTAAAGATCCTTTATCGCCACAGCAATTTGATTTCAAAATGTTAATGCATCTATCCATCGATCCATCAATCCATCCATCAATCTATCCATCAATCCATCAATCCATCCATCTTCCATCAATCCATCCATCCAGCCATCCATCCATGAATCTATCCATCCATCAGTCCATCCATCCATCTTCCATTAATCCATCCATCCAGTCATCCATCCATGAATCTATCCATTCATCAATCCATCCATCCATCCATTATCCATCAATCCTCCATCCATCCATCCATCAATCCATCAATCCATCCATCCATCCATCAATCCATCAATCCATCCATCTACAGTATCCATCTATTAATCCATCCTTCATCCATCAATCCATCCATCCATCTATCCATCTATTAATCCATCCAGCCATCCATCCATGAATCTATCCATTAATCCATCCATCCATCCATCCATCTTCCATTAATCCATCCATCCATCAGTCCATCAATCAATCCATCCATCCATCCATCCATCCATCCATCCATCCATCCATCTTCCATCAATCCATCAATCCATCCATCTATTAATCCATCCATCCATCCATCCATGAATCTATCCATTCATCCATTCATCAATCCACCATCTCCATCATCCATCAGTCCATCATCATCCATCCATCCATCCATCCATCCATCATCATATCCATCAATCATCCATCCATCATCCATCCATCCAGCCATCCATCTATTAATCCATCCATCCATCCATCCATCCATTAATCCATTAATCCATCCATCCATCTATTAATCCATCCATCCATCCATCCATCCATCCATCCATCTATCCATCTATTAATCCATCCATCAATCCATCCATCAGTCCATCATCCATCCATCCATCCATCCATCCATCTATTAATCCATCCATCATCCATCCATCAATCCATCCAGCCATCCACCCATCTATCCATCTATTAATCCATCTATCCATCCATCCATCGCGTCTGTGAGGGTCACACCTCCACCTCAGCCCATCAGCGCAGAGCCACACTTTTGTCGCAGCCAATCATTGCCTGCGGTCCTGCGTTTAAGCCTCCAGCATTCATGGCTCATCAGCTTCCCAGTTGTTCTGTGAATCACCTCCACCCCTTCACCGCCTCTTCTGTCCACAGCTTCACCCTGCTACACATCCCTCACTGGTCTCCCATAGCGCGACCAGTGTCCAGGCACTGGGGCAAGATATCCCAAACTCTAACCTACCCATCCATACTAACTATCCGTATGTCGATGTCTACTGCCGGGGTCTGAGCGCTAAAAATATTTATGTCAATAAATCATATCTATTGAAGTGTCTTGCCAAATACACAAGAGTTGCCCACTATCAATATCAAGACAAGAAGCAAAGTCTTTGAGAGAGAGGGAACTTCTAAAGGAAAGGCAGATTTGGCGTAATCGTCATCCCCGGATCCTCTCTTCGCTCTCTCCTCGTCAGCTGAACTTGAAAAGCAATTTGGACACATCACAAATGCATAGAATATATTAAACACGGGGAGGGCGGTGGTTTGTTCGGGGAATAATAGGGCAAAGGCGTGAGGGTTTGCACATTCGAAGAGACATTTAGCCAACAGCAGCAGCATAAGGCGAGGTCGGCAATAATAGGCTTAATATGAAAATCTAATTATTGGATATAAATGAACTGTTGATGGACTTTGGGGAAAATGTGGAGAATATACAGCACGCGGCGTCGTCGGAAATTAGCATAAGCAATTTAGGAAAACAGAGATTGGGGTCGATTGAGAGCAGTGGGAGTCGGTTTAACATAAAATGCTTTCCATTTATAGTTCCCTCAAAGTCCAGACTACACATTTTCATTTCAATTTGCAGGTCGTCAGCTGGACTGGGTTGTAGAGGTGAGGATGTTCACCTCTCTCCTCAGAGGCTTCTTATCGCTCACAGCTCTCCATTCATTCTTAACAGCCTGGTGATTGTAAAACGTGATAGAAAGTGCACAGACATCAAGACATTTCCCACAATCTCTCACTCGTATGAAGCCACAGAGTAAACGATTTGGTAACCGCGCGACATGACGAGAGATCACTTCCCGTTTTTGTAAATATTTGCGTCACATGCCAGACCCACAAAAGGAGTCGAACGTGAGGTCAAGACCCATATACATGAAAATACTAGACAGCATAGACGGCCTGTTCGCGCCTCGTAAAAAGTGGGGAGCGGGGAGGAGATGTAGCTCATTAACATTGAGTTTAGATGTAACACTGTATGAGTTGGTGCCCGCCCCCCAGAACCTCAGTGTCTCTGCTGCTACAAGCACAGGCTCCAGAGAACACTACGTGACGCAAAAGTTTGGTCAGGATCTGCACTTGAGTTTGTAGTGAATTCACTGCGTTGGTACTTCATTTCTATAGCTCTTCTCTCTCATCGTTCTCATTGAATGTGAGCCGTTCTTTTGTCAGATGCGTTACAGTTTTCTCCATTGGTTTGGCTCATTTCTTGAAACAGAAATTACATTGTCAAAACAACATGGACAAATCTCCAACCACTTGGCAATTGTTAACAACAGAATTGAATTTCTCATTAATTTCAAATGGCAAATGTCGAAGTCCATGTCTCAATGTCTCAGTACATCTTTGCAAATGATTAAGTACATGTGGCACAATTAGCACAATTTCCAAGTGAATAGATCTTGTTGATTCTCAGTCTAATGGTTCTTTGCTCCAAAACGTGTCAGCGTCATTTCATTGTATAAGTCATCACATGCACAATAGTCTGTTCAATTGTCAAAATTAGTCAAGAACACAATACCATGAATAATACCATATATGAATCCCTTGGAACATTTGAGACAGATCCACGCTGCAATCCTACAAGACAATGCCATATTCCAAAACGTCAACTCTATAAGCATCTCCACAATAGAGCGGATATTGAAGAAGCATATCATTTTCATTGTTTTTTGTTTGTGTGTTATGTTACAGTATGTTATGCTGAATACATTTTCTTTTTACTCTGATGTATGGAAGTTACTTTATTTGTGTGACTGATAATGGTGAACATTTCCTTGGCAGTGTGTGATGTCAAACCTCTTACCCTCAAATCCTATTTCTTTGTTGTTGTTGTTTTCAGTTTTATACACAATTGTATTCTGTTAGCGAGACAAAAAAAGTTACAGTAACCATTGTCAATGAAGGACTAGGCTAAGACTGAAAGGTGGACATGAGGGACATGGTCCTCTGCCATAGTGACAAAACATCTAAACATTTAGACTTGCAGTGCTTACACAATGCCAAAGGGACAAAGCATTTGGGGGCACTGACTGTTTAAATGAGAAGGAAATTTAGTCTTGACACATGAGTGAACTGTTTTGGGAGAGGTATGAACTTTTGCAGGTGAACCATGGTGTTGTGCCGAACCATCCACGTTATTTTGGCAAAAGCACCAAGAGTGTTGAGAACGTCCGGTCTGTTTCAAGAAATGAGCCAAAGCAATTGAGAAGGATCTTTGCCATTTTCGGGGGAATTGACTGTTTAAATGAGAATGATCTTAGAGTTTTAAGAATGTAATTTCTGTTTCAAGAAATGAGCCAAAACAATGGAGAAAAACTGTAATAAAACAGATACTGTACACTGCACTGAATTTTTTGGTTTCAAAGGTGCAATCATAGAGAACAGCGATGAGACAACTGAAGCTCGTTCATGCTCGCAATTTGGCAGAATTTTTAGAGCAGGGCAAAAATAAAAGTCATGAAAGGAGAAAAATAGGATGATGTTGCGAGTGTCAAGACAAAGCCTGTGGTCCATCATGACTTAAAGAGCTGGAGTTTGAATAGACAGTCCATTACAGCAAGGAACACCGGAGCCTGATCCCATTTCCTATTAGCTACAAGAACCGGGTGGATACTGCGGTGGAAGGCAGGAAGAGCAAGGGATGTGAGAGTAGAAGAGCGGAAGGGCAGGAGGAGCCTGATCGGCTGTTGCCACAGTAACATCACTCAAATCGCAATCAACATTCATAAATATAAAACAGGGTTGTGGCACAATACAATCGCACTGACACTCACGAGGAGCGACGTGACAAAGAATCGTTTACTGTTAATCATACCTCCTCAAACTCAGAGCGGCCAAGTCGGGCTCAAAATCAAGCTACAACTCCTCAGTGCGTCCCGAGCTTCAGTCAAATAAAAGACTGGGGAACACACAAGAGAAGCACATTCAAACTCTGGCTCCTCTGTTTATTTTCACTCGTGTTAGGTTATTTCCCATGCTCAAAATCCCAACATTTATGGCCAAATTGAAAGAAGCAACAGCAGCAATCGTTGCAGTCTTTGCAGTCTGCAATCAAATGACTGGTTTTAATTAGACTTTATTATGATAATCTCGCAGATCCAGTTGGCGAGATATAAATATCCAATTATGACTAGTGTGAAAGGATTCTCGTAATTATTAATCAGAGTTTTACACAAGCGAAGTGTCAGATTTATGAAGAGAGTGATATAGGAAGAGGAACAGGGATTCTACCTCTTCATAAGACTCATTTTGCTCATGTCCAATAAATATACTAACTTTCTCATCTCACAGCTCATCTCAAAGTCGTGATAGCTCTGACCTCAAACTATTTCCTCAAAACACATATATTATCATTCTACATAAGTCCCGCCGCGTCTAACTGGCAGATCCCTCCAGGCCGCATCACTTTCTGAACTCGAATCTTACGAAACACTTTCTCCATATTCCTTGTATAGTTTCCATTCGAGCTGCCCCTCTCCCTGAACACTTAAACGTCCGTCTCCCAGCGCTTCAGAGGAAGGACTCAATTAGCGAGAGGAGCTCTGAGGGTTCACTATTTATTATTGTATCGTCCTTTTTTCCACTTTCAAACACAGCGCGTTGCTCTCAGAAGCTTCACCTGCTCCGCCGCACCATACTCTGGGCTTTATCAGTACATTTGTTACGTTTTGAGGAGCATTCAGCTTCCACTACAGCTTTTGGGAATGCAACATAACAATATTTGACTATTTGGGAGAAAAATACTCTTTTGGAACCTCGGCGTTGATATAGGACGCTTAAATGATAAAATGGTCTCAACTTACAGTGTATACTGCGCTTTTCTACCTTCATTAGGCCCAAAGCGCTTTAAAGTAAAGAACCAGTCACCCATTCACACTCATTCATACACCAGTGTACGCAGACACTGGAGGCAAGGTGGGTGAAGTGTCTGGCTCAAGGACTCAACGACAGTGTGCATCTTCAGGAGCTGGGATTCGAACCCCTCCGATCATGAGACGACCCGCTCTACCAACTTCGCCATCGTCGCCCGACATGAGCGATCTATGACGTTAAGGATAGAAGAAGCAACTCGGTTCAGATTTTAATCGTAGGAGGATTCCAACAGGTCGACACGAATGAGCAACGGCTGTTTCAATGTCCTTGCACATTGGAATGTGAAAAAAATACTTTAAAATGATAGCAACAACCCGTAGGGGGTAATTTGCTCATGTGCAAAACCAATAGCACGGCGGTTAATCCTGTCTTCCTGTCGTGACAACGTCCTCTGTGGTTGGATCGATAAAAGCAATTCAAGATATGATTGGCTGTTCGCAGAGTTTCCCACAGTCCTTCTATTGAACAGAAACAAAAAGCAAGAGTGGTTCAATGGTGAGGCTGAGAAAACCAGAAAATCCAGATCGGAGCTTCAGCAGTAGAGGAAGAACCAACCAAAGTGAACAAATTTACTCTAACTGCATGAATGAAGCAAAAATACTACTACATATGTTCTTGAAGAAATCAGAAGAGCTGCTGGTAATGTGGCTAAAACTTTTATTCAATTAAAAAGTTCAAAAATGTCTCCCAGACACAAGTTGATTCAAATCTTGATGATCTTTTGATGGCACAGAGGAGCTCTCTTCCAAGTCCTGCACGTGTTTGTGTGAGTGGGAAGCAACAGGGGGTCAAATGATTTCTTAATTACTCTCTGTTTCTCTCTCTTCTCCTCCTTTTTCAAAACCAAACTTGAAACAAAGGCAGAAGAGGTGACAAAAGTTTCAGGAGGATTTGACGACATGTTTTAACTCAGCTTTAGTCAAGACAATACATTTCAGTTTGATTTTAGTTTTAGTCGACTAAATTAAATCCAAATTCAGCTTTACATTTATGTGTTGGTGTTTTGATCACGTTTCAAGTTTGCTAGAGCCTGACCATCGATATATTTGGGAACTGGACAGGGTTTAACTCACAGTGGAAATAGTTTGTAGTCAGCGCTGTTTGTAGCACACAGTCGACCCCTTTTATTTATCAGGCTAGTGGCGAAAGCCCTGGAACACCGTTGTTTTTAGTAAAATTCCAAATTCCAACAAGCGGCGTGTTGTTGCGGCAGGCGGAAGATCGGGCCCCCATTAATCTCTCACCAAGATCTTGTGTTGACGATGGTAGAGTGTGACCAATGCGCAAAGCCTTCTCCAGCACATCCCAAACACTCTCATTCGAGTTAAGATCTGGCATCTGTGGTGGACATGCTCCCTGATCCACTCTTTCACAATGTGAGTCCGATGAATCCTGGGCTGATTCCGAAACCGTTTAATCGGTAAGAGGTCTTACGGCAAACCTGATGTGCGTCAGCGTCCACCATGATAAGAAGCGTCCGAATTGGGCTGTCGGTTAGGAAGGAGTTAGGAAAAGGAGCCTCCATGCTAACTATCATAGCCACTTTAGCATAGGGACCTCTGATGCTAACTCACTGGCGATTAGGAGCCATGTGCCATCCCATAAGCCACCGCGTTGCATGAAAGGTTAAGGATTAGGTGCTAGTGTTAGTGTTAGTACTTAGAGGCTATCATTTAAGGGTTTCGGAATCAGCCCTGGCATTGCCATCTTGGAATATGCCCGTGCCATCAGGGAATCCATTGCCATTCAGCTGATCTCACTCATTGAGCACAAAGTGTTGCTGAACCTAGACCTGACCGGAACAGTTAGTTAAATCCTGGTGGACACTTTTTTGTTTGCTCAGGCAGTGTATTTTAGTCGACGAAATGAACACTCCTCTCTCCTCTGCATGCTCTGCTCTTACACAAACTTCATATCCCCTCCCTACAGTATAAAGCCGCTCTTTGGCCTTCCTCTAAACCTCCTCTTTCATCAAAGTCCATGACCTGAGCATCCGCCCTTTGCTTTGATGAAAAACAACCGTGCATGTCACTTTTCAAACTATACAAAGGTAACACACCGGACAGCCACAGCCGAAGCCTGGTAAACAACACTATAATGAGGCCAGAACCCACGCTCCACTGGTTCACAGCCGTAGTTTGGTGAAAGAGGCTCAGATTTCGTGACCAAAACAATGTTATTTTCTGGTGTCAGTGTGAACTGTCTCCAGACTCAAAAAATCCTTTCTAAAGTTTCCACACAAAACCCAAACATCTATCGAGTTGCTTTTGATTATTTCATTATTATTATTATTCAATCAGAACAGTTGTCAGTAGAAAGAACCTAAAGCCGCAGGTTTGATATGACAAACTTTGAATCGGATCACAAACAACGAGGTTCAACATTTGTGGATTTTATCTTTTTCTTTCTCTCAAACAACTTAAAGGGGGGGTTTTATGTAAAATGGACTTTTTCAAGCTTTATATCATGTTATTATGTCATTCCCTCATTAAACACATGCCTGGAGTGTTGCCTTGGCTCATTCACATATTTTTGAGTAATCAGTAAAAACTTAGACGGCAGCCATTTTAGGTGTAGCTATGCCTCAGTCCTCCTAGGAACGCCCCCACCTCCTGGAGACGCCTCTGGACCTTTCGTCACCAGCCAAGCCACCAACCACTGCTCCTCAGCTCAGCAGAGCCCCTCCCCGCACAGTAGTGTTGTTTAGATGCCACAGCAGTGTGCTGAAGGGGGCGTGTCGGAAAGCTTCTTAAAGAGACAGAGGCCTATTTCAAGACGTTCAGTACAGCCATTTTGAGAGAGCAGTTTTATTCAAGGCAGTTATTTTAATTTACTGCATATACAGACCAACAGAAGGTTACGTCATCATTGTAGTATGCTATAGACTGATGTGATTGAAAAAAGCATAATACCCCCTCTTTAAGAATTGCTTCGGGCCAAACGAAAGCTCTGGGCGTTTGTTTTCTAAAGGTTTTTTACTGTAAATATACTGTAAATCACAACGTTTTTGAGTCTTCCATGTAGCGATGGGAGCAGCGTCTGCGTCACGGTGGAGGTTAGCGCCCCCTTTGGGTGAAACAGAAGCTCTCGTACACTGAATTTAAAGGGCAAAGATCGTCTGAGAACTTTAATCCATGTTTGAAAAAGAGATATGTATGTATGTATATGTATGTGTGTGTGTGTTCTTGTAATTAGGACATTGTGAGGAGCAGTTTGAGTTTTTAACCAACAGAGTGAGGACATTTTGGGTGGTCCTCACTTATTTGAAGGACTGTTTGAGGGTCAAGGTGTGGTTTTAAGGTTAGAATTGGGTTTAGATTAGAGTTCAGGGTTAGGGTCTGGGTAATACATTATGTCTATGAGTGTCCTCACTATGATAGAATTACAAACGTGTGTGTGTGCGTGTGTGTGTATGTGTAATACATAAAGGCAAAGGAAGATAATTAGAGAAGATGGTTAACGCTTTTAAACTGCGCTGAACTCACTGTGATCTTTACATCAGGCTCATTTGCTTGTGGAACTTCGTCGCTTGTTGGTTTGTTGTTGTTATTAATTGAAATGTCTGCAGCCTACGATGTCGTCTTCTAGATCGTGAGAGCAAAATATCTATGGCTCATTCAGCAGCTAATCTTCTGCAGCTATTGCTAACGTTAACCTCTTAACTCCCACCTGAATCGAACACATTTTCTCCAGTTTGACATTACCCAAATCTAAAAAGTTTCTTGAATGGAATTTTAGAAGCCACAAAGGGCCAACAATGACCCTTAAGAGAGTAGCAATCAATAAAAATCAATAGCGATCGTCCTCTGAGGTGAGTTGATTGTGAGACTGGTTATTTTGAAATTTGCCGACTAAACTCCCTATAGAGCCTATTCATTTTGTATATTGTATCTGACAGTGACACGTCTACAAATATGAGCAATAAAAATAGAAACAACTTAAACAGTCGTCCATTTGTTTGGAGGTTTTAAATAACTATAGCATCTGTGGAAGATTTACAAATGGATTAATTTGGATTTCCCGCTTGTCCCCACAATAGAGCCAAATAGTTCCAATAAAAAAGGAAGCCAAATTCAGCATCTTTGTTGTGCGACGATGTCATTTATTTACTTTTATTCATGAATATCATTTTTCATTGGCAGTGAGAACGACCACAGCAGTGAGAAATCTGCATTGTTCTGGATTTCCTCAGCCAACGAGTGCAGCAGGTAGATAGTCACTAACATTGGCTCTCCTCAAGGGTGCGTACTATCGCCACTGCTGTACATTCTATACACCAACAGCTGCTTTGGGATGGACGAGACTGAACACGGTCCTGTCCTAAATGAGTTCATCTCCTGGTGCGATGACTCCCATCTCCTATTGAACACAACAAAGACAAAGGAGTTGACTATCGACTTCAGGCGGGAGTCTACACACAGCCCAACCATCATAAAAAGAGAAGTCATTGATTCAGTTTCTGAGCACAAGTATCTGGGTGTGATCTGAGATAACAAATTAAAGTGAGACAGAAATACAGACCATGTGACCTGGTCTGTATTTCTGTCTCACTTTAATTTGTTATCTCAAAGGTTCAACAGAGACTATATTTTATAAAGAAATGGGTGAACTTACCGGTGGACAAAACAATGTTGAAAATGTTTTACAATGCTTTTGTGGAGAGTGCTCTGACTCTTTGTATTGTCTGTACGGAGCCATAACTGAGGACCAAAATCCTATGCGTTCCTTTGAAGGGTCTGCAGGACATTTTTTTAGCTTGAGCTCTGGATAAAGCAGATACAATAAATCAGACTCAGAACATCCTCTGTTTAGAGAGTTTGAGCTGGTTCCCTCAGGTGTCCAGCCCTGTCTAAAAACAGGACTAAGCCATCATTTGTGCCACACGTCATTTTACAATGAAACAAACAAAGATGATGTTATTCTTCATTTTCTTAAAGAACAACTAACCCCACCTTCCAGAGCCTCAAGCCTGATTTAAAAAATGCCTGAAAAAGAGGCGTGGCTTACAGAGTCAGAGAAAGAGTGAGGGGTGGGAGGGGTCTGGGTCTGGGATTGACAGGCCTGAGTCACCTGACCTGGATGCATCCACGTTGCGCCCGCTACTCGTAAACAAAGTCCGAGCATGGAGATCCGACATCGAGCTAACAATACAGCTCTCTCTACACACGAGAGACATCGTGGCACAGCGACCATGTGCCTGAGACTGCTCTGAGGCGCTGGGTTATTTTGTTAAGGGGATTTCACTCTCATTTTACAAAGCTTAGCATTGAGCTAAAGCGGTGTTAGCATCGCAGCTGAGGGACCGAACGTAACTGTGTCCTGACTGGATTTTTTCAGAATCTAATCTATTTAGATGCAGACTTTTTGCTGTAGTCTACATAAGCATGTGAAATGCCTCTCGGTGTCCTCAGCAGAGATTGTGTGAGGTATAGAGACGTGATTATATGTATTACAAGCTTTTTTTTATTATTATTTTTTGATAATGAAGTACACAAAACATGTCACATAAAAAAAGCTGTGTCTTCAAAATAAACATAACTATCTCTGCCCAAGAGCCAGTTCT
This sequence comes from Neogobius melanostomus, assembly GCA_007210695.1. Classification (NCBI taxonomy): domain Eukaryota; kingdom Metazoa; phylum Chordata; class Actinopteri; order Gobiiformes; family Gobiidae; genus Neogobius; species Neogobius melanostomus. The sequence goes on along the minus strand of VHKM01000122.1, from coordinate 5,000,864 downwards.
CCCCAATAAAACACATTTCTGATGTAAAGAGCTCAAACATCAGCAGCAGTGACAGCACCTGTATCAAAGAAAGTTACTGCAAAAGCAATGATGCTAAAATACTAACAACACAATACAAATATGCACTAAACTGTCAAAATCATTTATACAACTTATCTGCAAAAAAAAAAAAAGTTGATTTGGCAGTTAGTTACGCTTTGACCAATTGAGATTCTTTAGATTCTGTACAGCTGGTCTGTCTAGACAGGGCTATTATGTAACATCGTAACGATTTTAACATAATATAAATATATGAGGTTGACAGGGGTGTGGTTTAAGCTCAGGCCTGTTCTTTAAATGTTGTCAATGTTTGGATTTGCTGTGGTCGGTTTTGTCTTTGTGTGTTTTTTTTTACTCACTGCGAATGAATTTCCTCACGGGGACAATACATTTCCTAAAATACTAATATGGGGTGATCATGGAGCTAGAGAAGGCGACGTGCTTTAAAGATCTCTCACTCCTGCCATTTGCCCCAGAGCACCTTTGGAAGGATGGATCAAATGCTGTAGAGAAAGAATGGATTAATCATCACTCATCGCTCTTTTTACCGACCCATCAAAACATCAATTTTTCATGATATGTCTCCGTTAGTTTGACACTCTGTGCCTTTTAAAAATGCCCTTGTTCACATCCCTCCCCCGCCTCTCGCCTCTCGCCTCTCGCACCTCGCGCCTCGTCCGCCCCCTGAGGCCTCCGCACTTGTAGCTGACGGCATGTCATGGCAGTGAGCACATGTGAAAATGTCAAACACAGAAGACACAGTGACGCTCTGCAGCCTCCGTCAGCTCCTCTGTGCCGTCAGCGCTCCACCATCTGACACAACTGCACACGCACAGAGTCAGGAACGTTCAGCCATATTTATACCACTTAAGTAACCAGGAAAGTCACGCTGAGCTTTCACTATCACCAAGATTTTCTATTAACCCACTTTGACAAGAGTGATACATCGTCAACTGGTTTCTCACTGTTGCAAAAGGCCAATGCAATCATGTTGTTTGGATCTAAATCTAAATTCTATCTGGTATGGATTTACATTATAAAGGTGTATAATTTTACTAATGTTTCTCAGTTGCATCTTTTTGCAAGAATCAGATCCTTTTTATCTCATTGCGACCTTGTAAAAGCCAAACATGCTTTTATCACTTTCTGATCCCAGTCGACTCCTCCCTACACTGACTCCCAGTCAGTTTCTACTTGATTTTAAAAGTTTATTTCTAAAGCTCTCCTTTGGACACGCTCCCCTTTATCTGTCTGAGCCTCTGACGATCCGCCGCCTCAGCAGCGCCCTGTGGTCGTCCTCTCTGAAGCGCTCTTCTCTCTCATGCACTTGGATGTGCCCAGGTCTCGCTACAAACAAACTGTGGAAGTGTCTGCAGTGGAACTGAGAGTCCTCACTGACCTGCCTCTGGTTAAGTCTCAGACTCACTCATTCCAACAGGAAACTGGACTTTTCATGATTTCAAGACTTTTATCAAGGACACAACACATGGTTTATAGAGTTTAAATTAGAATAAGTAAATCATGAAATACAATGTACAGCAGGATCATCTGGGCCCAGTATTTAAAACAGATCAAATCCAGATCAACATGTGGATTTTCTAAATCCAAAATGATCCATAGAACAGAATGAGGATCACAGACAGGAAACAGGAAATGACACGGAGCTTTCGCTGAAACAAGGAACAGATTCCCAGGTGAAAATCAGCCTTTATATAATATATGTATATAATATATAAAGACACATGTATATATTATTAGTGTCTACATTAGTTTATTGTACGTCATGTCTAGTACGATGCAAACTTGCCAATGCCCATTCTAAAAACTGATGACATATGACTTGGATATGACTTACATTTCTAAACTGAGCGATAAATTGATGAATAGATTTTAGAGCTGCCTCAGATCCTCCTCTGAGGTCAGTTATTATAACGCTGCATTTCAGGATCAGAGTGCAAGAGTAAATCAGGTTTGAAATGTGTAGATTTTTTTCTGTTGTTATTTTATTTTAGGTATTTCACTTGAGTTTTCCTTGTTTTTTTATGTAAATGACTCGGGGTCGGCCCATTAGTCCGACGTCTCAATATTCGTTGAGACAAATATTGAAAAATAAAATTAGGTTCATGTAGGGCTGCGCGATATGGCCAAAAAATAAAATCTAAATTTTTTTACTCAGGTTGGATGATTACAATTTTAATCGATTTTATTGGAAATAAACTTAAAAATGTCTCCTGATCTTTCATATGTAGAACACTGCACAGAGTCCTGCTTATTAATATTTACATAATATAGCCTTCAATAAAGCCCGTTAAAATGTGTTATTTCTGTTTTAAATATTCTTTGTCTGCTCTCAAAAGTAAAACTTCTTAATTAATAAGCCTTTAGTTTGGCGGTGGATACGATTTTACGATTTAGCCATTTTCCACATCATCTATTTTTAAAAGCATGAATTAATTTAATTCGATTTATCGTCCAGCCCTAGGTTCATGCAAGAGTCCACTGACCTTAAGGTTAGGGCCAGTGGTTGTATATAGCTCTCTAATCCACAACACAACTGGGTTAGAGATGTTGGACTAATAGCACATTATGCTCAATGGTACATTTTCGGAGTAATGAGACGTCAATGGCACAATCACTCAGGTCTGACATATGTTTTGTTTTTGTCATGTAGCGCAACAGAAATGAACTGATTGACTGTCAGCAAATTCATCAAATGACATCCATGTTATCTAAACATCATTAAGACTGTCCTGTGCTGAGTTGTTTTAGTTCCTCTGAAGTATTAAGTCAGTGTTGAACAGCGTTAGAGCAGTTGTATCCGTCGGGGGTGCTGTACAGTGTGTGAGTGTGAGAGCACCGGGGGACATCACACTGTAATGCTTCAGAGGTACATGTCAGCTCCCCTTCTCCCCAGCTGTCAGGCCCACGTGCACACTCCCTCGTGCACTACCTGTACATGGCAGGTTTGAGAAGTATCAGGACGGTGCGAGTGCAGAGAAGAGTGTCAGAAACCCCACACAGACGAGGTCGAGCACAGGACGAGCGCCTATAGCATCACGTTTTCGGTGTGTGTGGGAATTTAAGTTCGAGGTTAAACCTGTCCTACTTTAAGGTCGTGCATCTGTTTTTGACCATAGTCTCAGTGATGTTTTATGTTTGACAACTTACGACAATAACTGCGTTTGAAAAGAACTAAATCGTATCGCTACGGATTCAGCTCAGTGTTTTGTTGGAGCGCCCTCTGCAGGCAGGGAGAGGGAACGGTCCGTCTAAAATGGCATAAGTCACCATGGGAAACAATGTAGGTGCAGAACTTGCGCAAGTCCAGTTTATAGCCGGGCTCGAACTACTTTATTGCAAGTAAGATATAATACATTTTTATTATTGGCTGGCTATGGGTGTTTATCATGGTTGTTCTTATTGACAAAATTGAAAATATTAAGAGAAACATCACTGAAAACAGCAAAGTAAAGTGTTGCTAATTTCCATTTGAATGCTTTGCTTGTTATTATCTATTACATGTTTTAACTTTTACAGTGCGGGTCCCAGGTTGTTTGCGTGGTCATTTTGAGGGTCCTGACCTGAAAAGTTTGGAAACATCTGGACTGGATAAAACATATATATAAGCAAGTCAAATGTGATCTATTTAGGGTCGTGGCCAAGCGATCTGTCTGAGTAAAAGGCTCAGGTGCATTAAAACTAGAACATCCAGGTTCCACACCATTACCCCAGTGCTTTTCGCCTTCTAAACACCTCAGGACTGGCTCTCTAGAGCAGGGGTTCCCGTAGTCCTGCACTCCTCTAGAGTGAAGACTGAACTTATGCAGTCTGAATGGAACTTTAGCTTGACTTGTCATTTGACATTAAAGCATTGAATTGAATTGAACTGAAACTTCCGACTGATCACAATCGGATGGTTCAAGCCTGGTTACGGGGTTTTGAAAAATGCAGGTGACACTTAATCATACAACAAGATTAAGGAAATACAGACCGGAGTTCTTCAGTAGTAGAAGAAGAAACAAACAAATTAAACAGGCTATAAAATGTTCCTTTTAAATTTAGATATTTTCATTTACTCTTTGGATAGTTTTCAGATGACATGATTACCACCAACGTCATACAATAAATCCATATCCATCAGCACCGAGGCGACATGACCTGAGACTAAAGGCCTGAGTAAAAGCCCCGTACGACAGGCCTCTGCGGCGGGGCGGCTCTCGGGCCAGCGGAGTGTGTTTTCTCACACCGGGCGATCGCAGGCGGCGCTGATTAGAGGAGAGAGAGACGACAGTGGAACATAAATCACACAGAACAAATGAGAGCTCTGCACAGACTGACAGGCCCTTCACAAACTCGCTAATGCTAAAGCTAATGCTGGGATTACACTGGGATACGGATCATGTCAGAGCATTCAGATGCAAATGTATAGATTTACAGGATTGAGATTAAAATGTCGTATTTGTCAGCTTTGGAGGAGGGGGGATTTGAAGAAACGCAGATTTCTAGTAGTCGCTATTGACATTGAACAGTGTTGTTGTACAATTGAAGAGCTGGTGTGAAGGAAAAGAGGCGTAAGAACTTCCTTATTTGGACACGGTGTGTGATGTTTGCAGTAAAGTACAAGTACTGATACCTGAACCATATTGTGTTTGATAAAATTTGTATCATTTATTTGAGCTAAAACGATTTTTTCTCCATTACCATATCATATCATTTAGTTCATCCAGTTTTCACCCAGACCAAATGATTCCTTCCCTGATCATCCACAGACTTACAGAATAACATGTGAACAAAAATGTCCAATGTACCGGCCAACATGCTTGAAAGAACGGACCAACACTTTAAAAAAAAAAACATATACATGGCCAACATGATCAGTTTTTATGAATTTCATTTTCCACAAAGGAAGATCCCACGCCGCACAGTGGTAGCAGTAGTAGTGGTCGTAGTCATAGCAACCTCCAATTGACCTATACCAACTCGAGCAAAACCATGTCTAAAATAGGACTAAATGAATTGGCCTGAGGAGCCCTCTGCAAACATGAGAATGACATGGTGTAAAATGGTGAAAACAAGCCTTCACTTTCTGCTAACAGCATGCTAGAGAAACCCGGGTCCGAACATGGATTGGGGTTTGAAAATGTGGCCAGTTCTGGGTTCAGGAAATCCAGATCCGAGCACTCACATAAGGAATGACCGAATGAATAAGAGGGTCTGCACATTTTGAATTTGGGTGGAGATAGTGACACACTGAGCGGCATTTATCGCTTGGTTTGCTGCAGTGACGAAATGCTGGCTGTTGCTATGTTGTGACATCATACCCATAACCTCTTGTTTAGCCTCAGGCTTTATTAGAAATACCTAATATTACCTCAAGCCGTTGTAAAAAGGTAACACGACTTTGAATAAACCGCATTAAGCTATTTTAAAGGAGCTATATCATGCAAAATCGACTTTTTGGAGTTTTTAGCCATGTTGTTATGCTATTTCCTTCTCAAAAACACCCCCAGAGCGGTTTTTGGCTTCATTCACACAGTTCTAAGTAATCCTCCTGAATCCTGCTCTCTGAGCAGCTGCTCCGCCCTCTCCTGGTAAACCACTGAGCTGTTCTGTTGTGTCGTCACAAAGGAACGGACGTGCTCTACGTCTGTAATGTAATGCCTTACGGCCTGGTTTTAATTTATAAAACAGCTTTTTCTTTTTTTTTTTGTAAGAGAGAAATAAAGTCTCCGTCTCCGATGTGTCTGTGCTGTCCCGGGAGAGTAAACAAACGCACCCCAGGCCGGAGGGTGCATTGTTTGTGAAGACGGAGCTCTTTCTAACCTACTCTGGACACGCCTGTTCTTTTTTCTTACCGAACGATAATGTCACGGATGCGCGTTTGGCTACGAGAGGAACAGGACTATTCAACCTTCCTAAAGAAGAGTGCACTCGCCAGAAGTTGGAATTTCTTTATGGGATTCAGCGACTTTATCAACCAACCTGATGGATGCTTGGTGAACCTTGGCCAGAATCAAAGTGGATTAACTTTTATAACCAACGTGATCCCATAACGTAAACACGCGATGATGGGGAGGCCAGGCTGAGCGGTGAGTCAATCAAAACGTGTGTTAGCATGTGTGTTAGCGTGTGTGTTAGCGTGTGTGTTAGCATGTGTGTTAGCATGTGTGTTAGCATGTGTGTTAGCATGTGTGTTAGCGTGTGTGTAGCATGTGTGTTAGCATGTGTGTTAGCGTGTGTGTTAGCGTGTGTGTTAGCGTGTGTGTTAGCGTGTGTGTTAGCCATTTATGAAACTGTGTTGCACATGTCAACTGCTTATAACTGCATTATGTGAAGTAACTTCACTTTTTGCAGCGATATTTATATTTATAATACTGTAAATGTGGAATGAGCGGAGAGAGGGGCGGAGTTAACTGAATCGAAGCGTCTTGTCTCCCGGGTTTGAAAAATACCCCCAGAAAATACTTATATTTCTCTCAAAAATGAGTACTCCATAGTGCTAGAGGTACAATATATCATATAAATGTCTATACTTTACTTTGGAATGGCTAAAATAGCATGATACAGATCCTTTAAAACTTTCAGGCAACATGGCTCAAAACTGGCAATTTTGCATAACGTGTCTCCTTTAACTAAATAAAAAATGCCAAAATCTTGCTCCACGTTTTCTTTCCACCACTACGTCCATCACGTCGAGACGCCACATTGATTTGCAGCTGACAGGTGTCCATTGTCTGGCGGATTCACACACTTTCCCCTTGTTATATTTGTTGCCAGCCTTGTACAACACAAACCAGTCCTGTTTCTCCATCATTACCGAGCTCACAAAACGTTTTAACACAAGCTCTCAGTGGCCTGCAGCAATTTGACAGAAAGTTTGTGAAAAGTTTGGCCCAGCACAAAAACAGAAAAGAGAAACACCTGTTCCTGAACAAAGAACGTTGCTCTAGATTTAACGTCAAATCATTTACTTGCACCCGGATCGAACACCACAGGAGTTTAGGAGCTCGGGAACTGAAATCCAGCGATAAATGGAGAAAGCGGCATTTATCGGAGTTAAAAGTTGGCAAAAGGAAAAAGAAAAGTCGTTTCTGTTAATGCCTGAACTGCACTGTCAGGAAAAAGAAAAAAGCTAAAGTCTCCCATGGCCTCAATCACTAAATGAAGATAAAGTGCATTGTCCGAGAGCTGACGCCCTCTGTGCTCTCACTGAACTGAGCTGCTTTTCAGATAACCAAGGCTGAACATTTCAATGCATGTGTAAGGTAAAGTTAACTTTCTTGAGAAGTAAAAAATAAAAAAAGTACCTGGAGTAGTCAGAGCGCCATAGCTGTTGCTTTTTCATATATTTGTGAGCTTTTTCCATCTTTAGTCCCCTGAAGCTCATTAGTCCCTTAAATGTCTCTGAGACCTGTCGGCGGGTACCAAGGAGATCTTAAGGAGACGTAATGGTGACGCCGCTGAGACATCTCTGCAATGAGAAGAGATATTTATTTTAGTTTAGTTATTTATTTGAACAGGGACAGTGTACAATATACATTAACCTCAGAAAGGAGAGATGCATTGTACCAGGTTGTAGCGCTAATTTCCACCTGCAGTCCCTGGGCAGACTGATGTCAACATACAAAGTCTTAGAAAATTACACATGTTAATTTTACTAAGACTTTGACTTCTAAGACATCACCGCGATTTAGCTGTCACGTTGTCTGGAGATGTCTTCGGGAAGTTGCCGAGATATTTCCGAGACGTTGCAGTGACGTAATTTGTTGAGTGCGTAAGTAATCCGAGTCACGGAGAGGTTGTGCAATGTCTCCTCCGGCCAGAGATGTCAAAGTAAAGAGATGTCAAGTAAAAGTACTAATACAAATACAAACATACTCTGGTAAAAGTAAAAGAACTGCAACCTCTGCCTTACTTAAGTAAAAGTAAAACAGTACATACTCTTAAATGTACTTAGGTAAAAAAGTAAAAAGTAAATCAATATTTTCCCCTCAAAAAAAAAAAAATCATGTTTTGACCTTCAAATTCTTTATTTTTTTTACTCAGTCTGACGGAAGTTACAGCTAGCGCGGCAGACTACCAGCTAGCACCAGCTTTCTTTCTAGCAAACTAATATAGTGTTCCCAAAGCATTACTAACACTTATGTCATTTTAAAACCTCCAGAATGAATCAAATGTTTACTAGTAACAACAATACGAAAGCTAAATAACAAACCTGAATGTGCTTCTTCAGATTGGATAGTGAATTCTTGAATGCTAAAAGTTTGTGCATCCGCCACGAATCATTCTTATAGCCAACAACAACAAAAAGTTGTTTCAGGTGAGGCCACGGGTGCCGTGTTTCTTGTCTTTCGGTGTCTGCGGTATCGTCCTCACTTTCCTCCAGACCGACTCATTCACAGTCACAACAAACACAGCGTGACTATCCATGTGCTAGCTTGCGTCCTCTAGCTTCCTGTTTTTCAGCGCTTGTTAGCCCGGGTGTTTATGTTGTTTACGTCGTGTTGTCGCTCACCTTTGGAGATTTTAAAAGTAACGACCTGATTTTTTAAAATGTAAGGAGTAGAAAGTACAGACACTTGTGTTTTAAAAGTAAGGAGTAAAAGTAAAAAGTCGCCAAAAAAAATAGATACTCAAGTAAAGTCCAGATACCTGAAAAATCTAGTTAAGTACAGTAACGAAGTGCAAGTACTTCGTTACTTCCCACCTCTTCTCCGGCTCTTACATTGCCAGTCTTACAGAATACGACACTAACCATCACATTGAATCCTGAACGGTTACAGTGCAGCCTCCACAAGGAATCCAAAGTCATTCAAATCAATCTTGATGAAGTCTATTCATGGTGGACTTTCTGATCAAGCCCTGGGAATCGCACTCGCCAAACAGGAAGTCGAGCACCAGCCAGGGAAGAGAATTTCATAATAAAATCAGCTCCCAACTTGGCTAATGTAAACAATACGGCAAAATAGGCAAAACAGACACATCAGATCACGGAGGATATTTGTGCACCTGGACAACCATATAAGAGAAAAACAATCGCAGTATTTGGATCCTGTGCATTTCTGAGGCCAGAAATCCACAAAGGAGAGGCATGGAGTGGATTAGCTTGACTTCTGACTAGGGCTGGGAACCTCTGGGTACCTCACGATTCGATACGATACGCGATACATGGCTCACGATAACGATTATCTCACGATACGCCGATACAGCGATAATCGATATATTGCACAAAAATAACCAACGATACATAACGATAAAAAAAAACATGCTACTTTTAACCTTTATTTTAACATACTACATATTATTCATCATTTACATTTCTTTTCATGTGCTTTGTACCACTTTTATAAATGATCCCTGACTTACTCACTGAAAATGGGTCATAGATCTGTCAGTGACTTCATTTACATTTAAATAAACAAGAAACCACAGTCCTATTTAAAAAGGAATAAATCAACCCCAATTAATCTTCTTTATTATTATAAAAACTATCATTAAAAGTAATTTATTTGTGTAACAGTGTTTGGTCCAAGTGCTTAAAACTGTAGTGCTGCCCCCTGCTGTCCTGACTGAACTCTTGATCATTATTTGCCTCTATTGACTGTGAAAACAGTGGAGCAATGCTGCCTCATTAGTATGCATGACTTGCTCATTAATATGCATGATGTCATCAAAAGTATCGATATCGGAATAAAAGTATCGGTATCGTATCGTCCCGCAAAATATCGCGATATATCGGAAAATCGATATATTGTCACGCTCCTACTTCTGACAGTGAATTGTAAATTTGATCCGTTTTTTTCCCCCACATAACTGCGCTGCTTACTAGTATTTCTTCATGTACACAGTTGTTACCGCGTGAAACCTCATGAAGTCGTGGTCTCGTGACGGCTCCAAGTAAACAAGCCGTACATAAAACTGTACTCAATGTGACTCACAGTTTACAAGAACAACGTACGGAATATGTGCAGAAGCTGTTCAGGTGTCAGTGTGTTTACATGTGCTCGAGTAATCTGCTTATTAGGCATATACTGTATATCCTGGGTGTTCTGGATATGATGTTACATGCGTCCAAGAAACTAGGACACTCATATCCCTGTTTACATGAGCAACTATAGTATCCTGGATATTTAGGCTCCAGGGAGGGAGGAGCTAATGACTATGGTAAGGAGCTACATAAGTAGTATTTTTTTAAGGTTACTTCAATGTTTTGTTGAAGATATAAAGTTTTAAAAGCCCAGGAACCAAATAAAATGGCGGTAGGAATGCAATGGTCAGCAATGGTGAAAAACCAGGAGACTGTGTTTACAAGGTACAGTATCCAGCCAACGTTTAGAATATCCCACTGAGAATATTCTGGTTTCTAATAACCTGGATATTGGCTTATCCAGGAAACTGAAACCAGGATTCTGTGAGTGCGTTTACAAGGGCTCGAAATTCCCGGTTATTATCGGGAGTTTTTAATATTCCGGTTTTGTCTTCCCATTTCTTGCGCATGCGCAGTTAATCGTAAACAAACATGGCGGCGGCGAGTCTGAAGAGCTCCTGTTTCTGGAGTCAAGAGGAGACGGAGTTTTATATTTTAACCATGAAAGAATATTTGTGAATATTTAAGATGGAAAGAAGCATCGTAATGTGGATTTATGCGAAACTGTCGGCGACCGTTTCAAGGCTGGTTTTCCTCCGGACGCAGAGAGGAGTCGACCACAACACAGAGCCAGATTAAGTTTTTCCTCCACAAACCCTCGGTGAAGTCCATCAGCTCCACTCTCTCACACCGGCCCCGGCTTTAACCTTCTCCCAGAGCTCCCTGGTCCACTCGGTGATAAAGACAGACCCAGGACAGGTAAAGGTCAGGAATTATCCACAATCTGCCGTCACTGTCGTAGGATGTCGAGGACGACCAAAAACATTGAGCCCAAAGTGACTCAAAAGAACAAGCCCGCAATAAGCCACACATTTATGCTTTTAATATTTTCACCGTATTGTGCTCAGAAATGTAATTTATGCGCCTGCGCGGACAGAGCTTAAATTCAAAAAGCCGGGTTTCCTTATTTGATCATGTAAACAAGGAATTTGAGTTTCCCGATTTCTCAGTGTCATATAAACACCATATCCCCAAAACTGCCATAACCGGAATATAGAGAATAACAGGAATTTCGAGCCCTTGTAAACGCACTCTGTGTTTACGTGAACCAGACAAAACCAGGAAACTTAAAATCCCCGTCAATAACCTGGATACGTGAGTGCATGTAAACGCACTCAATGTGAGCCCGGCGTAACAGGTTAAAGCATTTGGTTAAAGGCGCCAAATGCATGTGTATACAGTATGCTTTTAGGCCTTTGCTCGAGAGTGCATTCTCAGACCCGATAGGACAGAACTGCTCTGGGGTTGGAGCAGTTTGGACTTCCTTTGGGCGTGGAGCGGTTCACGTTTGACCTCAGAGACACCCGTGAAACGTTCCGCTCTGTCGAAATGTGACTATTGTGCGGCGACCCCCTGCTATGATCAGATCGGTTTATAACTCACCTAACATTAGAGCGCACGAAACCCATGGAGTAAAAAAATATGAGAGAAAGCCCTTGACATTTCCTGAAGTCAGAATCCCCAAAGCTCCTTAGCTCTTATCTGTGCTTTTTAATACATCTCTCTCCCTCTCAGTGGGAGTGAATTCACCGCACAATGGGCCCTTTCAAAGTGCTGTCTCTAAAATCCTTTTATAATCTTATGAGTCACACAGAAGCAGCGTAATGTCAAGGAACTGCTCATATCAGACCTGAGTTAATTTGCTTCAGTACTTGGCTGGTTCTTGATCAGCGCTGGTTTCGAGCTGTGGTTCTTAAACTGTGGCACAAGAACATCCCTGTAATTTAGTCTTGTTGGTTCAGAATAGTTTGTGAACGTTTGCCAGACGAGGAGATGTCTGTGTCGAACAGTGAAAAGGGAAAGCTCGTATTTGATTGATCTGTAAACATTGAGAGTGTTAAGATATGTTCCAGCAATGAGTTTGTAATGTTTTGTCTGATGTTATAACAGACACATATGTTGTTGTTGGGGTGTTTGCATGTTCTCTGCGTGTCTGCTTAGGTTTACCACTAAAAACATGTACAATAAGCCAGGACATATGTAATTACTTTAACTGTCCCGCAGTTAGTGACTTCCGAGTGGATCCTCAGGACGCGCTGCTCTTCCTATTATTATAGATTATAGTTCATGGCAGACAGTGAGTTACTTAAAGGGATATTTCAGGATTTTTGACATTGGGCCTCATTTCCTAGTTATCCAGAGTGTTGTTGATGTCTGGAGATATTTTTTTCTTAAATTCATGCAGTTCTTATATTTGAAGAGTCTAGTGGCGCTAGGCTAGGGCAAGGCTAAAGCATTTCTATGGTATCAGTTAGCCTGCATTAAAAACAGTCTGACCCACTCCACAGTGCACCTGAGGCAAATCACTTATAACACCAGACTAACCATATAAATGTCTGTGTCGATAGAATATTTTTGAAATATAACTGACCTTGTATCACAGGAATTACCGCATTTTGAGGAACTATTTTCTCGCAGATCACTCCGCCGCTGTGTTAGCTTACAGCCACGAAGCTGATGCTGCTCAAATATAAGTTATTTTAAATGCAAAATGGTTAAAATTATTCTATTAACACAGACATTAATATGGTTAGTCTGGTGTTATAAGTGATTTACCTCAGGTGCACTGTGGAGTGAGTCAGACTGTTTTTAATGCAGGCTAACTGATACCATAGAAATGCTTTAGCCTAGCACTAGCCTAGCGCCACTAGAACTGCATGAATTTAAGAAAAAAATATCTCCAGACATCAACAACACTCTGGATAAGTAGGAAATGAGGCCCAATGTCAAAATCCTGAAATATCCCTTTAAGGACAGTCACAGCATCATGTTAAAATCATCATCGCGTCAGAATGACTTCACTGGAAGAAACTTCCTGCTCATCACAGTGTTTTTGTCTTGAAGCTAACGGCTAACACTAAACAGGAAATAAATAGCACAAGATTTTGAATGAGCCGCTCTAAAGATAATGATTCTGTCTTTTTAGTTGTTTAATTTTTGATACTCGCCGTTAGCTCTGAGATTAAAACTACTCCTCAATGAACCGTCGTTTTCTTTCGTATTTATATCCAACGTCCGAGTGACTTCCATCATCCGTCGTTATGTTTTCTTGAACACTTGTCGATTTGTCCAAGACATCGCTGATGCCTGATGAAGACACCAGTGGCGCCTCCAGAATGGTTCATAGGGTGGCAGATGGGCCATTAAAATCTTGGGGTGGCAAACCAAAACTATCAGCCATAATTGCAACAGCCGCAGGGAGACGGAGGGGAGGGGGGAGAGCTGGCTACAGCGTACGATCAAAGGTCTAGAGCGGCTTGCCTGGCTGGCTGTGAATTTGGGCTGAAAATATTCCTAACTGATACTACAGTACTACAATTAACACTGGCCAGTGGGTGGCCAATGGGGTGGCCACCCCTGGTGGCGCACTGGAAGACACGCTACAGTAGTGTCGAAACGCGTAGTGTCTATGCTTTAATTAAGGACTTTTATCATTTTAATTCCACGGAGTGTCTCTGAGTTTTTTGACTGAATTCAAATCATCTACAGTAAGACACCAGCCAGTTGCCTTTCTGCTTTCCAATATGGCCGTCTTCCTGGAGGAGCACCCGTGTGTACAAGCGTTCACATCTTTAGGACCCGAAGCAGCGCTCGTTTTTGTCTATTTGTATTTCCCTAATCCTTATTGGGAAAATAGTGAGAGAGGACAGGACCATCCACATATTCACTTAGAAGCTCTCAAAGTAAGAGATTACTTTTACGCAGTATTTCACTCCTTAAAACTCCTTGCTTTACGTCGGCCTCTTTTGTATTTTATATAATTTTGTTGTGTATAACATAACATAACATACAACAACATAACCTATGCATTTGTCCAGATATGTTGTTTTCCTTATGGCTATATTTCACTTTTTTAACTTGGAGACGATGGAGAAAGTTTGTCTTGTCTGCGTTATTGTCCTGATGTGTGTCTTGTCTTATGCATGTTGTTTATTGTAGTCTGTGTTTTGTGTTTATGGACCCCTTCGAAAACTAGATGGGGCTTTCCATTAATAAACTAAAGTAAATGTGTGAGTGAACAAGCGGTACATGTCGGACCTGTTAAGTCCTCGTTGTAAAATATGCAACACCGACATAACAATTCCTCAAAGTCGTCTATATTTATCCGGCGCACGGGGCTGATCTATGGGCAGCAGACAGTCGGTCCCTGGGAGGCGGCCGGACCTTCGTAAATAAATGATGCCGAGTTCGTTTCCCGATAAAGGCCTGAGTCTCCTCCGCCGTTATCTCCGATCCCCGTCGCCATGGAAACCGGGCGCCGGGCTCCGACACACACAAACTTCTGGCTTCTCTTGACGCGGCGCAAACGTCTCCAAGACGAGTCAAACAACAGCTGGAGTTGGATTTGGCGATGACGGCGATCGGAGTTTCTATTCGCAGCAGCCCAGCCCACAGTCAGCCAGGTTTGGTTTATTTTCATTTTTCTAATTGACTGATGTGGGGAAACGGGAGCATCCTGAAGAAACCAAAGACACGGGGAAACATGCAAACCCCAGAGTCATTTTCCTTATCTTATTCTTTTACAAATATTGTGCCTGACTTGAGCCGACATTGGCTTTGATTTCCGTTTTGGTTGATCTGGTTTTGCTGCAGTTTGTCAGGTCTATAGGCTCAGCAAAACTATGTGCCTAAAGAAGGAGATCAGCTGACGACCTGAGCATACTAAATGACCAGGTTATTCTATCAATAACCACTGCCACGGTGGCGCAGTGGTTACCGCTCGTGCTTCACAGCAAGAACGTCCCAGTTCTGATTCCTGGGCGGACAGGGCCTTTCTGTGTGAAGCTTGCATGTTCTCCCTGTGTCTGTGTAGGTTTTGTGGAGATATTTTTATATAATGTGGAAGTATTTCTATATTTTGTTAGATGTTAGACTTTAGTGATTTTTATATAGCTGTGTGGTGTATTGCTCATGTGTTTTGTGCTGGTACTGGTGGGCTCAAAGCTCTTTTACAACTAGGTGTGACATTCCAAGAGGGGGTTTTATGGTCCATTGTTCTACTGTTTGAAGCCCTGGGAGCAGGGTGTGAAGGTGGAGAGTTTTGGCAAGGACCTTCACAGAAGCTGATCTGGATTTTGGGTAACCCTGGGAGCAGCATCATGGAGTCAGATTACAGACGAGGAGGGATGAGCCAGGACCTTCTGATTGGCTTGTTATTTCATGCATATTCATTGATTGTTTTGTGATATATATGTTCTCTGAGCATAGGGGGAGGCTGCGTTCGAACCGCCCGATGTAAGCTAGTGTGTGTGTGATAGGGACAGAGTAGCGGATCAGATGAATTGTGTTAGAATTGTATCGCTCAGGGAATAAACTTTTGATTGAGTTTAATTAACCGAGCCTTTGTATTCTTTTTCATCCATTTAAGAACACAACAGTTTCCTCCGGGTGCTCAGGCCAGTTATGTGAGTGCGTGAATGGATGGTGGTGGTCAGAGGGACCACAGATGTGTGCAGTCGCAGTTCTGTCAGTCTGCCCTCGGGGGAAACTGTGTGTGTGGAGTGAATGAAGAACACTCCCCTAAAACTGTGTGAAGCGCTTTGGGTGCTATACAAAGAAGCTTCCACTCCATCATGGATTTCTTCTTCCCTGATGGCACGGGCATATTCCAAGATGACAATGTTAGGATTAATTGTGCTCACATTGTGAACGGGTGGTTCAGGAGGCGGGAGACCTCATTTTCAAACATGGATTTGCCACAACAGAGTCCAGATCTTAACCCCATCGAGAATTTGCCTGGCCTGCCAAACGACATGCCTTTTCATAGATATTTCAAAGACGTATAGTCTGGGAGCAAGCATAGACATATTAATAATAGACCGTCATTCCTCACTCCTCCCCGTTTACCACAATGACCACGTTCGAGGGGGAAATCATGGCGGATTTACAGGCTCCTCCTCCCAGCTCTGACGAGCATGTTCCTAATAAGGGCAAAAGGGGGGAGCTTCACTGTAGACTCGGCCCTTGTGTGACGTGTAGCTCGCGCAGCTCCAATGCCAACAGTCAGACCCCATTAAGTAGGAGATTTCTAAAACATTTTGCTACCATAACCAGCCCGGTGCCCCAGATTGTTTTTAACCCAGCGTAATCACAGGAGGAATATCTAGCTCTAGCCACTTCTAAAACATTAGGCACCGGGCATTAAAGCTGTTTTTAACGTGTCTAAAGTCCAATGCATTCCAATGGGGGAATAGCGGCTATATGGAGGTACTACAGCAATAGCGAGCAATGGCGGCCTCCAGTGTCGTAGTCACAAGCAGAGCAGTCAGCGGCCATTGGGAGCAAGCATGAGCTCAACAATTTCCCGGTGGGCGTGATTGACAGACGGCATCAACCAATTAGAGCAACGCTAGATACGTTGCAGTAACAAGCGGCAGAAAGCCTTTCCAAAAACGTCCTTTTTTACGAGGAACGCTTCCAAAGCTGTTTCTTGCTCCGGTTTTAGGGATTTCATATTTTCCAAATGATTTAAAACAGACAAAAGAGCCGAAGAAAACAGTGTATCGGCCGCCATCTTTAATGTTTTGGAAGAGTGCGTGGTGGTGACAGATGACGGCTTCCGTCTCTTGGTGCGTGATCGGACCGATGTGGGTCAAATCGTGAAATGAGGAGGAGTGTCTGGCAGGCCAGGCAAATCGAGAATGGCCCTGGACACTGTTGGACAAGAGATTTTCCTGGCCAAAAAGTTTTTGAATAAATAAAATCTGTGGGATGTGGAGAAGGCTTTGCGCAGTGGTCACATTCTCACTTGATGTCTAAACGACCTTTGGACCCCTGGATGTTTGGAACAACTTTCTTGCTCAGAAACTTTAAAACCAATGGCCGCTGGTTGCGCTGGTTACGAGGGCCGACATTAGTAAGTAAGTAAGTAAGTAAAGTTTATTTATATAGCGCCTTTCACAGACCAGGGTCATAAAGCGCTTCCCATAAAAACATACTGTAAAAACAATACACATACAAGTCACATTACATTATGTCGGGGAAATACACAATAGAAAATTGCTGCAGTTCCTCCATATAGGGGCGGCAGAACAAGCTAGTCTCCCATTAGAAAGCATTGCACTTTAGACACGTTAAAAACAACTTTAAAGCCTGGTGCCTAATTTTCCTAAACTTTCTAGTTTGGCACAATTACAGGGACCAGGCGGGTTTTCGTAAGGAACATTTTAGAAATCTCGTAGACTAATGAGGGCCGGACTTTTATTGACCTTCAGTCCCGCGCGGCTACGACGGAACTACACGCCCCACGAGGACCGAGTCTACAGTGAGGATCCCGCCCTTATGCCCTGTTTAGGAACATGCTCCGTCAGAGCTGGGGAGGAGGAGTCTGTAAATCCGCCATGATTAGTTATTATAGCAAACGGGGAGGAGTGAGGAGGAGCTGTCTATTATTTTTACGGTCTATGTTTAAAACTTTAATCACAGTGGAACATCTCCTAAAACACTTGCTTAGAAGAAAAGCATTAACCCAGTGCCATTATGGTCTTATATAGAAACCTATGGATAAAACTTGGTTATCAATAGTTTAAGCCTCTGCAAACCCCTACATATTCTGAAATGCATGTTACAGTTAATATTTCATTCTTCTCTGAAATGTTACTGTTTTTCCATGGAAGCTACTCACACAGAAAACAGAAAAGATGCCGCTTATAGAGAAACCCTCAGCTCTTTTGTGTACGATGAGTGAGTAAAGCGTTTCTCCAAACACCACAGAATCCACATCGGCGCCTTGTTTTGTGCTTTGGAGACACGGTTGTTTGGCTCCTGGAGCGTTTGCTGAGTCGAGCCTCGTATCAGATGGAAACCCTCCTCTCTTTATCAGCGCGCAGATGAGATCTCCACTGTTTACGTCCCCGAGACAGCGATCAAGCACAGACGAGCGCAGATTCAAATCGCAGAGAAAATGACAAACTCGGAAACATCCTGGAGTCAGTGGGATCTCGGATCGGGATGGCTTTGATTTTTGCGGGGATTACTTTGTGAAAATATGATAGAAACAACAGTTTTCAAGCCGTAACTTCCACCACGGTTATTGCCAATATTCGAGCTGTGAGATTGACACAAGCGGAGAACAACAGTCCACATCGAAACCTGTTCATTTTACCCCATAGACATTTAGAAATAATTCAAATATTGACGACAAAGCGCGTCTTGAAATGGACAGGTAGTAGCACAGAACCAAAGTCACAATTAGTAACTCACAAAGGCAGACATTATGTGAGTAACAGAAAGTCCTTTTAGAAATCTTAACAATCCTTTTTCCTCCATGGGGTCCACCGAACTACATTTATCCAGCGACACCATGGAAACTGCCAACTCCCATCTCAAATAAACAACACAAATGTCCCCTGGATGACTCTTTTCTGTTCAGTGACGTCCACAGAGCAGCAGCAGCAGCAGCAGCAGCAGCATGTCCTGACTCTGAGATCAATCACAACATGTTCGATGACATACTGAGCACAGCTGTGGTAAAAGATGCTCCTACATTACACTCCCATCAAACAACAACACCAGCAACAGCAAGAGCATCCACAGGAGGGAGTTCAGGATGTCGGGCTGTGGACTTTTAAGTTGCATTCTGTTGGGAAAAAAAACATGAGCTTCCTGCAGGAGCCTTGGTAAGATGTTTTGGCATGAAATATCAACGCACATTCAAGGCAACCCTTGATTAACTGGGAAGACAAATATGGCTTTGGTTTTACAAAAGAGCCCTTGGATCATAGACAGAAATAGTTAAAAAGAATAGACAACTCCTCCTCACTCCTCCCCGTTTACCATAATGACCACTTTCGAGGGGAATTCATGGCGGATTTACAGACTCCTCCTCCCCAGCTCTGACGAAGCATGTTCCTAATAAGGGCATAAGGGCGGGATCTTCACTGTAGACTCGCCCCTTGTGTGACGTGTAGCTCGCGCAGCTCCAATGCTAACAGTCCGACCCTCATTAAGTACGAAATTTCAAAAATTTTCTTTCGAAAACCAGCCTGGTTTCTTTAATTGTGACTAACCCAGCGTTATCTCAGGAGGAATATGTAGCCATAGAAAGTGTTGAAAAAATAGAAACCAGGCATTAAAGTTGTTTTTAACGTGTCTAAAGTCCAATGCTTTTCAATGGGGCCTGGCGGCTATATGGAGGTACTACAGCAATGGAGGAGCAATGACGGCCTCCAGTGTTGCGGTCATAAAGCAGAGCAGCCAGCGGCCATTGCCAACGGCTTCTCCGACCTCCACCGAACGCTCGCCACATTCACTCAGGAAAAGGAGCCGAGCCGGTGATCGGTCGTGGCTGGAGCAGTAACTCATTTCCAGTTTACGAAGGCAATTTCTCCGTTCATCCGAGCGTTCAAAGTGGGTCAGAGCTGAAAAGTTTGACTCCGCTGTGAATTACTGTCCTTTGTTATTGTTATTTGTTCCAAACTCATTACCCGCGCACACACAGAGGAGGCCGTGGGAGGCTGGTGTCGCGCCTTAATTGTTTACCATCGTTAAGTTCACATTATTATTCACCTATTTATCAAAGTAACAAGCTAATCCCGCACCGACAGACTCACTCTGCCTGGAACCGCAAACATACTTTTTAAGCTTATTCCAGTTCACTTGAAGGAAGGTATTATACAAAATCCTATTGTTAAAGGTGGGGTATTATGTAAAATCGACTTTTTCAAGCTTTATATCATGTTATTATGTCATTCCCTCATTAAACACATGCCTGGAGTGTTGCCTTGGCTCATTCACATATTTTTGAGTAATCAGTAAAAACTTAGACGGCAGCCATTTTAGGTGTAGCTATGCCTCAGTCCTCCTAGGAACGCCCCCACCTCCTGGAGACGCCTCTGGACCTTTCGTCACCAGCCAAGCCACCAACCACTGCTCCTCAGCTCAGTAGAGCCCCCTCCCCGCACAGTAGTGTTGTTTAGATGCCACAGCAGTGTGCTGAAGGGGGCGTGTCGGAAAGCTTCTTAAAGAGACAGAGGCCTATTTCAAGACGTTCAGTACAGCCATTTTGAGAGAGCAATTTTATTCAAGGCAGTTATTTTAATTTACTGCATATACAGACCAACAGAAGGTTACGTCATCATTGTAGTATGCTATAGACTGGTGCTATGTGATTGAAAAAAGCATAATACCCCCTCTTTAAAGCTGATTATCAAAAAACAGACCTGGGGCTGAGTTTCGAGCCACAAGCACATCTTTGAGTAATCTTTGAATCTTCACAAACTATAGTCATAATACATTGATAGACCTCTTGTGCTCACTCCTCCCTATTTATGTAAATAATAATACTATAATAAATAATCATGTTTTGAGAGAGAATCCATGATGCAGGACAGTCTCCTAAAGAGCATGTTCCAAAAAAGGACAAACATGGGCAAAACTCTCCACAGTGCTCCAGGGTCTGCCAATCAAATCCCACAACTTTAAAAATGTATTCCATAAAAACCTGTGTGGTTTTCGTAATATCTACCAAACCTGGAGTTATCACAGGGGGAATATCTAACTTTAGCATCTGTAACTAAGTAGTTTTTGACAAGTGTAAAGTCCCCAGTGGTTTTCACATGAAACAGTTTGTTCACTCCGTGGTGGTATTGAAGCAATGTCAGCCCCCTGTGACGGTAACGAAACACTGCTGTCCTCGTGGCAGCTCCTAAAAAGCTCCTCCTGAGTTCATACGTATCCAGGAAATGATTTCCTCTCCTATCATCTTTTAATCACGGAGTAAAAACTCTTGTCACAGCTTCACAGCAGCCACAGCAGGGTCTATCTCTCTCTCTCTCTTTATTGAAATAGCTGTGCAGTAAATGGAAGCAAGAGAGGGGTGGGAGGGGACTATGGTGAGACTGCTTGAAAGTCAGGAAGCGGTTTGAGATCAATATTGCATTTCGGTTACATTTTATTTTACACTAATACATTGTACCTATTTAAATTCAGTGCAATGTAATCTGCTTTGCAACAATCTGTAGTACATATGGAATAATGTGTATTACCTTGGAGGTACATAATGTAACAAAGATCCTTAAGGTTAAAGGCCTGTTCATACTCCACAAGACGCGAGAACTTTTCACCCAGAGCTGCGAGAAGAAAATGACGTCATTTTGTTCTAGCAGTTCCTGTTCGGCAGCTCTTGCTGACACTTCGGTTCAGCAGAACTTTTTTCTGCAGGGCTGCGAGAACTCTCGCTGTGATTGGCTGGATTTTCAGTGGGCGGGGTTAATTTGGCGGAACCGGGAAGCGAGAATCCAATGTTTACTTCCCAACACGGGTGCGGATAACGGGAGACAACATGGATAGTTTTGTGGCACCGCTCACGGCAGTAAAACACTTCGCTGAAGGATTACAAGGACACGCAAATGGCAACAATTCCTGGCGAGAAACACGCGGACGTTTTGGGCAAAGACGAAGAGGAAGCAGAAGAGCCTGGCACTACCTGCGTGAAAGAAACGAGTGATAAAAAAAAAGTGGTCAGGCTCGTGGACAGAGGATACCAAGCTTGTAAACCTTAGAGCCAATAATCAAACACCAGGAAAAGTCAACCAACATGTTCCATGAACGTTATTGGATGGACAACGCCTGTACTGAGAGTGGACACAGACTTCAAACATGATTTTACCGAGTGAAACGGAGGTAAGCTTTTAACGTTAACGTTTTCTAATGTAATGTACCAGCGGGAGATGTGTGATAAACATGAAGTCAATCTTTAAAAGGTTTGCAATACCGAGATACATTTTATAATAGTTTGAACTGAAATGGTTTGTTTTATTTCTGTAATTCCTTGATTGTTTTGGCTGCTGAAAAAGGGGGCGTGGCAGTTCGGCAGCAGCACGTCTTGTGGAGTATGAAATGTCAGAGCCCAGACAACTTTGTTCTTGTTATTTTTTCCTCAAGAACAAGAACAAAGTTCTCGCGTCTTGTGGAGTATGAACAGGCCTTAAGGTCTTGTCTTATTACATTATGTCCAAACCACAAATACATATTATTACATAGTGCAGGAGTGGGCAATTCATTTTCATAAGGGGCCACATGAGAAGCCTGAATTGAGTCGGTGTGTGCATCATTATTTAAGTTCAACTTCTTATCCTCGTGAACTTTTACCATCACACTGAAAGCACCTCTGTGTTTGAATGAAATGAAGCGATGCACTGTAGCAGGGTAAGTAAATTTCCCTGGGGGCCAAAACATAAATGAGGAGTGTATTTCCGGGTCCATAAACAAAAGCTCCAAAATAAAAATGTTTTAATTGGGAAAATACTGTTGAGGAAACTTTTTTTCAATAAATGAATAATAATGAGCCTGACAGGACTGTAACTAATGTGTTGTTCATATCCTGATCTCTCATTATGGACACGTGTGAAATTCGTTATTTTTATTTAAGCAGCCCCCTAGTGGCTGGAGTGAGCATTCTGGTCATTTCTTCAATCATAACTCCACACAGGAATGGGCTAGAGACTTACTATTTGTTTTTGACATACTCAGAAATATATGCCCTACAAGCCGTGGGCCGGATTGACTCATTTGCCCAGGTCTGACATAGTGTATCTAACCCATATGTTATTACAGATTGTTACAAAAGATGGTGATAAAGATGAGTTTGACATTATTGCCAAATATGTGCAAAAAGCAGAAAGTAATTCAATGTAATACTTTATTTCAGACACTAAAATAATGGTCCATATTAAAAAAAAGAACAGTTATTTCCTATAGACTCAGAAGCCAAAGATGATACTGTTCCCTGACCGCTCATGCACCTGTACATTGCACAGTACAGCAGGGCAGTCGGTCACAAACATTTGGCTTCCACTG
The DNA here is from genome assembly GCA_007210695.1 of Neogobius melanostomus. Taxonomy (NCBI): domain Eukaryota; kingdom Metazoa; phylum Chordata; class Actinopteri; order Gobiiformes; family Gobiidae; genus Neogobius; species Neogobius melanostomus. The sequence goes on along the minus strand of VHKM01000122.1, from coordinate 4,977,880 downwards.
CTCCATCGTGGGACCCTCAGCATCTGCACGGCATGATTATAGCCTTTGAGTACTGCTCTTTATGTAACGCCTCCACAGGTGGGCCGTTTGCCTGTATTGGGTAATATTTACCCAGTAGCGTCTGTACTTTTACTCAATAATCTGAAGCACTTTGACCTGCACTTCTGCGCTCACAGGGGAAACCAGAACTTTACTGAAATAAGACGAGGCGTATACTTCCACTGCATTATTTTTCACTCAAATGAGTTAATATTAGACCAAAAAGGATCTGAGATGCACAATTTCCTCCAAAAGTAGCGCAAACAAAGCAGCACCGTGTGCCCTGGTTCACCTCTGGATGAACAGCGCTCTCCTGATTATGGACTAATGACACACTAATGACAGCCATTTACCAAACAGGAGCGAGCCGCCGGAGCACGTCTCCAGAACCGGGGTAAAAATAGACCTGGTTTATGAAAGGGTTTGGCTCCGGGCTGCGCTCAAACTACAGAACGATGGAGATTAAGACTGAGAAATCACATCGGAGACGCAGATCAATCCTACTTTGCAGTACATTAGAACAGGGAGTCGAGATAAAGGCAAAGTTCCTCTAACTGTTTCTGAATGTTTAAACCCCGCACACAATGTTTGTTTCATCAAAGGTTCTACTAGGTTTGGAAATGATGTATTGGACATATACTGTAGATACAGACGGCAAAACAGCATATACAAACTTCTTATAGGAATCACAATTTTTCACTCTTTTTAGACATTCTCTGGCGGACTATAAACATATTGATCACACACAAAAAGTCAAGCCAAAATCAGGTTCATATGGATGTTTCTTTCACAGTAAATTATTCAGTTGAAGCGAAAAACAGAAGTCGTTGCTAGCATTAGCATGTGTACCGTGACGCTAACAGTAGTTTCCTGGTTAGCATTGTCCGTTTTTAAGTATTTATGGGCGGTTGAACCACTTTGCTCCTCTCCATGTCTCCAATGGTTGAGAAATGGGAGAAAGTTCAGATTTTTCTCTTCTTTGATTTCCCCTTGGTTGCTTTGAACATGACCATATATGGGCTGAAGATGTCGTCTTCAAGCAATACTTCCTAACAATGCCAATTGCACATCAAATATGTCCTAACAGGGGGTTTGTCGGGAATTCTTTTAAAGGAACTGTTTGCATTTGAGCTCTGATGTAGGACTGTTTCTCAAAACGCTCTTGGGGACCAGTGGTTCTATATGATTGGCTGGATATGGCCTGACGTTGCCTAAAGCTTGTACAGCATTGAGCTCCACAAACCGGTGCTCAACACGGTGACTTGGAAGCTTGAGGCGAGACGCTGCAGGTAAATAGGGGAAAAAAAAAAACAATTTAGAGATAATGCTCAAATCTATGGGCACCCAGGCGAATTTGCACATATTACAAAATGATTAAATAAATATACCCTAACCAAGATATAGGAAACGTTTTTGATGCAAGGGCCACATTGGGTTTTTGATCTTTCCACGAGGCCAGACCAGTTGCGAATTTGGTTGTGTCAAACAATTACTATTCTCAAATAGACTGTCAGCGCCTACACGTTAAAGAGCAACACAATAGCAGCAGTGTTGTGGCGCATTTAAAAGTTAGATGAACGCGTGCTTTGGCTATGTGCAGGATGATTACTGTGAGTAGAAGAAAGTACCAGAGTATTACAGATGTCCAGTCGGATATGCCAATCCATTTATTTTAGGAAAAATGTATTATGAATAGAACTTACAGCTTTGTTGGTTATTGTTTTAAACACACAGACGAACACGAGCATGGTCAAAACCATTTGCCTCTGTAGCACCACACCTGGCACTGGCGCACTCTTTGACCTTTTTGGCAGAGCCACTCCCAGAGCGCCCTCTGCCTGTATTGGCTCAGCCAAGCAGTTATGCATAATCTTTCTTATGTCAGTGAAAACATTGGTGTTTTTACCCCTCATTAGGTGAAGCAAATCATCGAAGGATGGGTCAAATGCAGAGGGAAAATGTCCTTACGGGGAAAATAAAGGGGGGGCCAGATTGAAGGACTAGGCAGGCCGCACATGGACCCCGGGCCTTAGTTGGCCCATTCCTGGCCTAACCTGTAAAGCTGCTAGTCCGTTTTCTGCGAACACATGAGTGTGGGGCACGTACATTAATGTACGTGCAGCAGTGGGCCATAGAGCGCCAGGCTCATAACCACAAATTAATGAGATCGATCTTGATCCCATCTTTTATTTTCTTGACTGGGCACCCAGTGGGAAAAACATAAATTGGTGCCTATGCTCATAAGTGAAAACATCTGTAAAAACTATGAAGCTCAATAGGAATTAGATATAAAAAAAAATCCCTCTGAAAAAAAACTTCATAATATTGTTAAGCCCAAGACTGGAAAGTTTGGAGCTACTGAAGTGGCTAATTTGCTGCATGAGTGGAACAAAAACCTCATTTTGAGAAATCCGAGTGCGGGAGTAAGTTTTGTCTTTTTTATACTGAACAAAACTTGCTAAAATCTCCACTTCGACCACTGCCTGAAAAATCCATACTTTCACCTGCCGTGTCTCGCCTTAATGCAGCTCTGTCTCTCAGAATAATATTAGTCTCTGAGGCTACAACTGTGCAGAATGATTACAGCAAAAACTACCACCTCTGCTGAAATTCTTTGGGCAGGTAAAGGTAAAAAATATATCACTACGACGTTATTGTACGTCTTTTGCGTGGCAGAATAACATAGCGTTTCAAGTGTATTAAACTGGGAGCCAAGTCTTGAATTTAGAGTGAGTTATTTCACAACACTTGCTTGTAAAGTTGCTGCTTTTCTCTTGTTTAAAGCCGGTATACTCTCGCATTTTCACGACCTTTGGAAACTCCGTCTGACAAAAGCAGACCAGGCTCTGTACTCCGGCACCGCTCAGAGCCGTGAGGAGGGTCGGAGGGGGCGGACGGGAGCAGCGAGCGGTCAGCCGAACGACTCCTGCGTCGCCATGGAGACGGCGGAGAGGCGGGTATAACCAGGCGAGATGTTTACAGTGTGAAAGCGAGAGAGCGCGGGGTTAATTATGGACTGGCTCCTCACTTCGGGTGACGGAGATCGGGACTGTGTTGTCAAAGCCGCTAAGAATCCTGGGAACAGTTTTACAACGGACACAAAAAAACAGAGCCTATTTTATTCACCGGTACTGACGTGACGGTCAAAGCAGCAACGGACACAGAGGTTAGCAGTACTTCTCAAATAGTGTGTGTTTACTGTGTGTCTAAAACAGCATGAAGCCAAATAAATCAAGGCGTCACTGACAGACATTACACCACAGTCACAGCGAAAACACGGTGAATATCGCCAACATCATCCCGCTTTGTGAGTAAGTGTAAGTGCGCACCGTCGTCAGTGCCAGCTGCAGCCCCCAGCATCTCAAAGCAGAGGGATCCCCGGGAATTTAGGGGAAATAATGCACATTAAAGGAACAGGCCACTGTTTTTCCATACTGCGATAGCTTAGACGAGTTGATGCGTACCTGTCTGGTCTTTGTGCGTGCGCTCAGTCACACAAATGTTGTTAGTGTTTAGCCTCTCCCAGCAAAGGTATAGCTCCAAACTGGGGTGAAGTTAGAAGCGACCAAGCTGTTCCACGTTTTCCCTATTTAAATACAGTTACGTGAAAAGTTACACCATCCAAGTCTAGTTACACAAAATTAAACATGTCGATTGTCTAAGCGGATAAAAAGGGGAACTATATCATGTGCTCCTTTTTATCCGCTGTACTACGACGATATTATTGCGCGGACGTCGAAGTGCTCCTAAGGTGTTATTACGCCTCACAATATATAGTGCCTCTTTTTGTCCAACCCTTTTTCATTGGGAGGCCGCATATTGAAGCGTACATGGGGTGAAGGGCCATAGATCAGTGGTCAGTGCCGTAAAGCTTCGACTAGCAGATGTTTAAATTGTGTCCCACATCTTTATTTATGCTTAAACCTTCATGCCAACTCTGTCTCACAATCAAATATTAGTTGTTAGGTTAGAATTGTGTAGCATTATTACATTTCAAATAAAAGGACCATCTCTGATGATGTGTACCGTTCAGCAAGAAGGCCGAGGGCCACCAAAACTTGGTCTGAGGGCTGCATTTGGCCCTTGGGCCGCACTTTGGACACCCCTTGCTTAGAAAATCGACATGTTTAATTTTGTGTAACTAGACCAATGGCCGCTGGCTGCTCTGCTTTGTGACGACGACACTAGGAGCCGACATTGCTGTAGTACCTCCATATAGCCGCTAGTCCCCCATTGGAATGCATTGCACTTTAGACACATTAAAAACAACTTTAAAGCCTGGTCTCTAATTTTTTTGGAACTTTCTACAGCTACATATTCCTCCTGTGATAACGCTGGGTTAGTTAGAAATAAAGAAATCAGGCTGGTTTTCGTAAGAAACATTTTAGAAATCTCGTACTTAATGAGGGTCGGACTGTTAGCATTGGAGCTGCGCGAGCTACACGTCACGCAAGGGCCGAGGCTACAGTGAAGATCCCGCCCTTATTAGGAACATGCTTCGTCAGAGCTGGGGAGGAGGAGTCTGTAAATCCGCCATGATTTCCCCTCGAACGTGGTCATTGTGGTAAAAGGGGAGGAGTGAGGAATGACGGTCTATTAATAATATGTCTATGAACTAGACTTGGATCGTGTAAAGGCTCAGCTAACTGTATTTAAATAAGGAAAACATGGAAGAGCTTGGTCGCTTCTAACTTCACCCCAGTTTGGAGCTATACCTTTGCTGGGAGAGGCTAAACGCTAACAACATTTGCGTGACTGAGCGCACAAACAAAGACCAGACAGGTACGCATCAACTCGTCTAAGCTATCGCAGTATGGAAAAACGGTGGCCTATTCCTTTAACTGTCTGTAAGTGTTTAAAGATCCCACAAGGCTGTGCTCCTGCTGGCGTGCTTTAAATCGGTGTTTATTTGGTGAAGACTGGTTAAATACTGGCATAGATACAGTATGGTCATTAAAAGGTGATCTATCATCTAGCAACCAATTGTTGACCAACTTCCGCACGAAAAGAGTCGAGCACGGTTATTATTTTTCAAGTAGATTTAATACAATCTGGAATCCAGTTTGAGGCGTTTCATGACTCTTTAGGCACATTTCGGTTTCGTAACTTAATGCCTTTCATCAATGCCCTGTATGATCCTGTCCACTCTTGCTCTGCCCCCCGGAGGTGCCGCCGGTGTGGGTTCGGCCTCTCTGTCCGCTCCCCCCTCTCTCCGCAGCAGGCGATGGAGCCGGGACAATAACGCGTATCGGCAGCTGACAGCGGGAAACGGCGTCACGTGACCTGGCCTCGGCCAATCGGAGCGCAGTATGGATTTGGACGCACCAGGTGGAGTTTGATCCGCAGAAAACAAGGCGAAAACAAGATGACGTCGGAGGGTCAGCTGAAAACAGTGGTGTGGATTTAGAAATACGAGTTTGTGTTTGAATTCAGTGTTTAGACTTTAGGTATGTTTATTTGTAGAGCACGAATGGTACAGAACTAGCCTGGTCTTACCATACCCTCGTACTCATATGGTACAGAGGGTCTGGATCTTCACAATTGAGCTCTGTTTTCAGGTGGGAGGGGTGAACTCCTGTCAAAGTTTGAAACGATTGGATCTTATTTTTGCTAGCATTTGGTTGTGACATATGTGATGCGCCTGAGTGAGTGAAGCGAGCTATCAAGCTAGCGGCTTCAATTTGAATTTCTGGATATTTGGGAGCCGAGCCAGAACGGATTGAAGAGCTTCCTTTACTTTCGTATCCGCCGCCATTGCCAAACTACAACCAGCAATGGTAGGTTGAAATTCAACCGATGAAACGCGGCCGCTGAGATCAGACCCAGACGTACATGTACTGTAGGGAAATTATAATTGACCGGAGTTTACTGATGGCTAAGGCCAGGCTAGTAAAGAACAGCAAACGCTTTATTATGTATTCGTTTTCTTTAGTTTGTTGTGTTCAAAAATGGATGAAAAAGAATACGTAGGCTCGCTCTATTAAAATCAAAATCATTATTTTATCCCCTGAATTTACAATCTAAACACAGAGCGCTACATCTGGACATGTTGACCGTCCGGCCAGGAGGGGGAGCGAGGGAGTGGAGGCCCCGCGCCTGGCCTTTTATAAACACAGGAAGTAGGCGTCTCCTTGTTGAAGAACCAATCAATGCCTTTAGAATACTCTTCTTCTGCGCGATCTGACTCCGCATTCTAACACACTGCCCCCAGTGGATATCAGAGTAAAAACAACAACAATACAGCAAAATGTCAGCCCAATTCAAATCAACCCCAAAAGCACAGATTAGAATCAACACAGTTTCATATAATCATTAAAGCCTATTATGACAAAAACATATATAGAAATATTCAACAATTTCAAGACTATTTAAATGATAGATTAGTCCCGAGAAATGGTTTCACTCACAAACCATTTCAAGGAGGACCTCACAAAGCTCCCTCCCACCCTTTTTAGTTTCCTACATAATCCCATGTGTTCAACGTCTTCAGCGAGACTCACACGTCAATAGCCTTGAAAATAGAAAAGCATTTCCAAACTTTTGACCGAGAGTTCAACTTAACACTGCTCAGTTCAGTGTCCAATGGCATCTCCTGCTTTTGCACACTGAATGAAGAGCACAATGCGAAAGTTCTTCCTGATTTCATCACTGTTTGAGCAATTTACATGGAACTTTATTTATGTCGAAAACAGCAGCCCAGGCTCCTGCTGCAGCATAATTAAAGCCTTCGGGCCTGGAATAGTCCAACTTACCCAGCACACCTTTGGATGATGGATCAAATCCAGCCTTTCTCAAAACTATTTCCACCGCATCAAGGGAAAGACTGAATATATCATCTTAACACTTTTGAATGGCCTTTTCCTGACAGTCCTCTCGAGACTGCGCTCATCCCTGCGGCTTGTGCAGCTTTTCCTTCCACACTTTTCCTTCCACTTAATTTCTATGAATGAGCTTTGATACAGCACTTTGAGAACATCCAACCTCTTTGCTATTACCTTTTGAGGCTTTTGTCAGTGATGGTTTTCTGCTTAACTGTCAGGTCAGCAGACTGAACCCATGATGGTGAATTCTACTGAACCACTGAGACCATTTAAAGTCTCAGGGACCATTTGCAGGTGTTTTGGATTTGTGTTTTTTACAAGCTGCGAGCCAAAATCATCATGCAAAGTGAGATATATCAATCATTTATTTGTTATCGTTTTGATTATTATGGCTCAGCTTGTAAAACCTCAAATAACACATCTCAGAAATTCAGAATATTTTGAAAATGGACTGTAAGCCATAATCATCAAAATTGACATGTCACTTTGCATGTAATGAGTCTATATCATATATTAGTTTCACATTTTAAAGCAGAACTAAGTAACTCATGCTCCTAGAGGCCATAAGCGCAACTGCAGGTGTCGTAGCATGTTGCGTTTTTTTACTCATTAATTGTCCGTGAGAGTAAATACTACGCTGACAGAAAGACAAAGTGAGAGAGGGATATTGTTCATCCAATTACACAATGGAAATATTTTTTTTTACTCAAACTTGGCTGTAAATACTGTTTAAGTGGTGTTAGCCCGCAGTTAGCTTTGCCTGTTAGCCTGTTAGCTTCTTCTTCGTGATTCCAAAGTGTGTATTGGGGCCACCGACAGGAAAGGCAGGAAAGTTGCAATTTTGGTTTTCTGGCCAGAGACACCAGGGGGAGATGAAAGACCCCCTAATCATCCCATTAATACTCGTAATACACCCAGAGGGATTACGGAAAGGATTTATTAAGGTAAACACGTTACTTAGTTCTGCTTTAAGTTGAATTACAGAAATAAATGAACTTTTTCACGATATTCTAATTTTCTGAGTTTCACCTGTATCTCCATGCGCACATCACTCTCCCAATCCAGTTCCATTTTGCTTTTAAAGCCATCCATGATGTGCTGCCGGTTTACAGAGCTGCTGACTATCCACCATCCTGTCAAGGCCCTGTGCTCCTCAGAAGAATTATCTCTGGTGGTCCGCAGGTCACACAAGAAGTGGGGTGATCGAGCCTTTTTAGTTTACCCACCAACCCAGCTCTGGAACGCTCTTCCACCTGTGCTCTGATCAATCACCTAAAGACTAATTTATTCACAGGCTTTTGACACTTAACCTTTTACCATTACTGTTCATAATGTTCCTCTGTGAAGCACCTTGAGCACCTTTCTTGGCTGTTGTTTTAAAGCGCCACACAAATAAATATTGATTGATTGATGAGTGTGTTCATTATTCCTAAAAGTCACGCAGCAGAGAGGAGGACATCAGCGCATTCTACAAATCAATAAAATGAAATCCTGGTTCTAATGCATCTTCATCACATGACACGTACATGCTCCCGTCTCTGAACACATGAGCGGAAGAGTAAACAGTGTACGCAGCAGATCACTGAAGCCCCTGGTTTAGACTCTCGTCCCTGAGGATCTGGAAGAAAACACAGCAAATCCTCGTCCACATCCTCCTTCACACGCCCTCCTGACCCTCTCCAGACCTGACACCGCCCCAAAACCTGTTCAATCACACAAAAACCTTTTCACATCCTCCAGGAGCAGCTTCAGTCCTCTCCAAAAACCTGCTTAAGTCCTGCTAGTCTAGAAATGATTAAATGATTGCGTGTGTTTGAATTATTGACACAACTTTAAAGAGGGGGTAAAATGCTTTTTTCAATCACATAGCACCAGTCTATAGCATACTACAATGATGACGTAACCTTCTGTTGGTCTGTATATGCAGTAAATTAAAATAACTGGCTTGAATAAAATTGCTCTCTCAAAATGGCTGTACTGAACGTCTTGAAATAGGCCTCTATCTCTTTAAGAAGCTTTCCGACACGCCCCCTTCAGCACACTGCTGTGGCATCTAAACAACACTACTGTGCGGGGAGGGGGCTCTGCTGAGCTGAGGAGCAGTGGTTGGTGGCTTGGCTGGTGACGAAAGGTCCAGAGGCGTCTCCAGGAGGTGGGGGTGTTCCTAGGAGGACTGAGGCATAGCTACACCTAAAATGGCTGCCGTCTAAGTTTTTACTGATTACTCAAAAATATGTGAATGAGCCAAGGCAACACTCCAGGCATGTGTTTAATGAGGGAATGACATAATAACATGATATAAAGCTTGAAAAAGTCGATTTTACATAATACCCCGCCTTTAAGGCTGGTTTTCTCAAAATGTGTTTTTGTTCCGCTCATGCAACACATAAGCCACTAGCTTTTCCAGAGGGATTTTTAATATCTGAATAATCTTTGTCTACTCATACAATCCAGCTTTATTTAATGCACTTTAAAAAGACAAAACTGTTGATCAAAGTGCAGTACACACATCATAAAACAACAACACAACTAAGCGATACAAAAGATTGCAAAAATAAATCAGTACATTAAACTGAACCATAAGAACAGCACAAATCCAACACAAGACTATGAATCAATGCAAGTTAAAAGTTGAAGAAAAAAGGTAAGTTTTTTGACTGTCTAAGGTACAAGGGCTGTGGGTCCAGCGACAGAGAGAGTGGTCCCCCCACAGCTTCCTATTTGTTTTGGGCACAACAAGCAAATAATGATCTGCTGACCATAAAACCATAACTTAACATTTTCTCCCAATAATGTTCAGCAAAAGTTATATCTCAAAATTATTGTTTTCCCCTATTCACCCAGTGTCTTGCCTTAAGTGGCTGAATAAAAGTTCCGTTATGAGGTTTGGATTACGCTCGTCTGATACGGCAAAGGTTCGAGTCAGTTCTCACTTATTTCCCTCATGCAGATTCAAAAGGCTTTTCATGGGCAGCCGTCAGCACACCTCCTTAAACAGGTAAAATGTCCCATTTGCAGGCGTGTAAGTCGAGCAGACACACAGAAGGAGAGAGTTTGTCTGTGAAGGCTCGGAGCTCTGTTCTGACAAGTGGCAGACAGGGCAGTGCAGGAGTGAAGGATTACTGCAGACACACTGGTGAGGACCGGAGTCCTGCGTGTTCTTGGCACTCAGAGGAACGGGGGGCACGCTCAAGTGCCATTTTTTAGAAGTGCCAGGACAAGGTATCAGTCTGTTTAAAGTATATCATACAAAACTAAGGTGATCAGATTTTCTAACTAAAAAACTGGGAACATTTTTAAAGGATAGGCCGCAGGGGTTCCACTGTCTTTACCCACGATGAATGGTTAAAACTGTCAAAGACTTATGACATGCACCAATCCGCATCCTGAACTGAGATTTTGAATTGGTTTACACTTGGTAATTGATACTCCCATGGGCCAAATACATTAATAGTATGCTATTTCGGGGACTACATTGGCCAAAACCGGGACAACTGGGACAGATAACGAGTAAAACTGGGACAAATCAATGGTTTTGGAGAAATCTATTGGGACGTGGGACAAAGGACTAAAAACTGGGACATCTGTCACCCTATACACAACAGACATTTTGACCGTATTATAACGTTGTTCTCTCGTTAAAAACAGTCGTATTTCACTCCATTTACTCAGTGAGTAATCCTCAGCTAATCCTCTTCACTTTGGTCGTTTCTCCTTCTACCATCGGACTTTACTGGATTCTACTGTGTTATTCATAAAACACAAAACTGTCCTCCACTGCCGTCCACTCCTGCTTTTTATTTCTGTTCAAAATTCAAAAGCAGGACCGTCAGGAACTTTGCTCACAGCCAATCAAATCTGGAAACGTTTTATATCGATCCAATCACAGAGCACGATGTGACGGCAGGAACAGAATTTACCACAAGTAAAATATGTAGTTGTTTCATCTTCTCTAAGAGGGTTTTCTGCTTGTTTCTCTCTATCGAAAGCATTTCATCCCGTTCCAAATGAAAGCTGTGGGGGCTCTTGGTGCCTCTTCAGTGTCTCAGAAGAAGAAATGTGTAGGTCTCAAATGCTAGCTCTTTGTAAGCTAGCTCTTTGTTTACTTAAAAAACTTCTACTTCATTGCTAGTACGGACTAAGTAAAAAATCAGCTGAACCCCCCCCCCTCCAAAAAAAAAGGTAAAGACGTACAAAAGTATCCAGTCAAACAATGTGGAGCACAGAAACTACAAATGCAGTTTGCAGAGAAAGGCAACAAAAAAAACTGCTGTACCAAAAGAGAGGGATGTTGCTGTTTGTTTACACGTCACCATGACATACCTTGTCAATAACGCCCAGTGGGAATTCGAAAAAAATCGCCCTTCAGCCCAGATCAATGGCCGCTGGCTGCTCTGCTTTGCGACGACCACACTAGGGGCCGCCATTGCTGTAGTACCTCCATATAGCCGCTAGTGTCCCATTGGAATGCATTGCACTTTAGACACGTTAAAAACAACGCTGGGTTAGACACAATCAGAGGCACCGGGCTGGTTATGGTAGGATACATTTTAGAAACTCCTACTTAATGAGGGTCGGACTGTTAGCATTGGAGCTGCGCGAGCTACACGTCACACAAGGGCCGAGTCTACAGTGAAGATCCCGCCCTTATGCCCTTATTAGGAACATGCTTCATCAGAGCTGGGGAGGAGGAGTCTGTAAATCCGCCATGATTTCATTTCATTTTAAGTTTATTTGAATAGGGACAAGTATGTCACATAAGCTAATGTTGCATACTACAACATTTTAGCCAAAGCTAATTCTCAATGTCCGTCCCTAGTTGGGCCTTTACATAAAAATTAAACAATACATGGTTAAAACATAATTAAAACACATATCATAATAATACAGTACAACACAAACACAGCAGAGCAGACGGTCAGTGGTCACATTTCTGACCTCTGATTAAAGAGTCTTTAAGTTTGTGTTTGAAGGGACCCAGTTTGACTCTCCCTTCAAGTCAGTGGGTAAACAGTTCCAGGCTTTAGTGCCTTGTACGGAAAAAGCTGATTGTCCAAATGAAGTATTTCGTTTCGGGATCTGACAGTTCCCGTTCTGAGCTCCTCTAGTCCTTGAGCCCACAGCCCTGAGAGGAACTAGGCACTCACTCAAGACCTGTGGGGCTGGTTCAAACATTTGTGCATCAGCTTCAGCTGGGAAAATTTAATGAAGTTTTCAAAGATAAATGTTTAAATTCCTCAGACTGATACAATGATGTGACCTAATGGGCTTCCTATCTAGGATTTTAACCGCTCTGTTATAAATCATTTGTAGTGGCTCGAACGTGGTCATTATGGTAAACAGGGAGGAGTGAGGAGGAGTTGTTTATTCTTTTTAACGGTCTATGGCCCAGATACACGTAAAGAATAGGAAAAGCTTGGACAGGCTGTTCGCTGAATCGGAGAGTTTGTTTCTGCTAAGTCATTCCCACTGCTGCCTGAAGAGGGAGCTCCCGGCAAATGATTTCAAATGATAAAATGTCAAAATCAATGCTGAGGGACAGAAAGGAATGTAACTACTGAAAGTCCTTTTGAAGCCCCATTAACCAAGTATTTTGGATTGGAGAAGAAGAGACGACCAAAGTGAACAGGGTTATTTAAAATGCATATGACAATTTTAATGCTCTTGAAAATATGACTTATCTAGATGGATTACATCAGTTGCAAGTTCATCAGTTGCATAGTTTTCATTTTTTCAGTGAAGCAGCAATTTTAATGAAGAAATGTTGGGCAGAAAAGTTATTTTTATTTGAATTTTTAAGCTGTTGACAGGAAGTGACATAAAAGAAGGAAACATTCTATACGTTTGTTAAGTGTGACTTAACAAACGACTTCCGCTTCCGGGTCCTGGCAGACGGGCAAATATGCGAGAAAAACCCCCATAAAAAACTCTTAAAAACAATCATCAATATTTCTGAAACTCAATCTGAAGCTACTTATTTCTCAGACTCATTAGCCAAAATGCTGCACCTACTGCTAAAAAAGTAATATTTACTAAAGTCGGTACTTCCGGGTTAGCGTAGCTGCTGCGCCGTTAGCATTTCCCGCTAACCCGGAAGTACCGATTTTGGTATATATGACTTTTATAGCAGTAGGTACAGCATTTTTGGCTAATAGGCCTGATAAATAAGTATGTTCAGTAACTCTCTGTTGAGTTTCAGAAATATTGATTGTGGTATTAAAGAATTTTTTGTAGTTTCTCGCACATCTGCGGACCCGGAAGTAGAGCTGTGACGTCACCACTTAAACGTTCAGCAGTTTGACTCACTCATTTCCCATTGACTTAACATGGTTGCACGGCAACAGTTTACAATTGTTTACCTCCTTCGATGTCACTTCCTGTCGGGGTCCAATAAGGAAGTGAAAATATAAACATCACAAAAATGGTCAAACTAAAGAAAACTGGGTATAATCTTTAGCAAAATCTTAATTATAATCGTGTTAACTGTGTTTTTAGCAAAAATTGTGTCTAATGTGTCGTATGCACTTTAAAGGCAGCGTTTTGGCTTAGGGAACAATGTTTAAACATGGTTCAAATCTGAAAAAAGCGTTCCAACTTTTTGCCAGATACAGTATGTCCCCTTTATCAGCCTCTATTCCTGGCGTTTCTTTGGCGATTCTGCACTAACGCTTGTGCACAGTTTCCCCACACTTCCTGCGCTGGCGTGATGCATTAGTCACATATACTGTAAACTGTGGGCTGCTGTGGGGATTCTGTGTTGTTTATTCAGTGTTTATCCCCCACATGAGGAGAATGGGCCGCAGCACTCCAGGCTGTTTTCACCGGAGCGCGCAGTGCTGGGATTTCCCGCCGGCTCCCTGGCTCCTGAACGCGGCACACTGTCAAACGGAGACGGGAGACAGAGGAGACAATGCGGAGGAATAAATAGCACAGACGCGAACGGCGCAGAGCGAGGAGGTGAAGTGAATCTTAAAGGTTAAAGTCCGCTGGTACAACAGGCCACTTGTCATTCGGTACAATATGATGCAAATAAGAAAACAGCTTTAACTCGCAGCCAACGCTTTCACCTCTTAAGCTGCTTTTGCATGATAATAAAGAAAAGGACTTAGTTAGACCTGGTTTTCTCTTGATATTCGACCATTGACACGGATTTGTTTGGCTAAGACAGTAATTACTTTCGACTCATGTGGAAATGTAGAGGCTTAGAGCCATAAGAAGTCTGTCACAAGACAAGGAATCATCACAGAAATATTTCAATGGGGGAAAAAAAACAAACGTATTCTTTAAGAACTCAAGTGGACTCTATCAGGAACAAATGGATCAATTTTATATCCCCATATCCAGAAGGACTTTAAATAACTCCACATGTAATTCATTATTGCTGTGATTATTCAATAATTAGGCCCGAGTGCCCGGCATGGCGTATATTGTTATGGCCGGAAAATGAGCGGGAGTCAATCTCCAACCTTCTTGCAGTTATAGGTGGGGCTCAAAAAAAGCTTTCAAAGTCTTGCCGGGGGTAGGGCTGGGCGATATGGACCAAAGGTCATATCCCGATATATTTTGGTTGAATATCGATATACGATATACTTGTGGCCATACCGCCTTTGCTCTGCCCAATCCCGTCAGATCTTGGAAGCTAAGCAGGAAGGGCCTGGTCGGTACTTGGATGGGAGACCGTTTGGTAACACCAGGAAGCCTAGCGAATGTAGTGAGTGAGTGAGTGGTTGGTGGTGGTCGGAGGGGCCGATGGCGCAAACTTGCCTCGCTTCTGTCAGTCTACCCCAGGGCAGCTGTGGCTACAATAGTAGCTTACCACCATCAAGTATGGAGTGAATGAATAGTGCAATGTAAAGCGTCTTTGAGTGTCCAGAAAAGCGCTATATAAAACCGATGCATTATTATTATTATTATTATACTGTATATCCCGATATTTTTTTCCCCAAAGTGAGAGCTGTGACATGAAATGTTAAGTCAAAGCCAGATATGAGTAGTAGTTTTATTGAAAACTCGCTATAAATGTAAACATAAACACTGTATAACAAAGCTCCGTAAGGTGCACATTTAGATAAATAAAAAACATCTTAATAAAAATAGCCTAGAAAATAAAATAGGGCAGCATTTATATATAAAGAGATAACAAAATGAAGTGCTCAGTTTAAGAGTAAGATACACTTTAAAAAAAAAAATCCTCTTGAGATTACCTGTTTCTTTTTGTTAACTTAATAGCTTATCTGAATTTGAAATATCCCGATATACACGATATGGTCGAATTCCATATCTCATTTAAAAATATATCGATATATCTTAAATATCGATATATCGCCCAGCCCTAGCCGGGGGGATTCTGTACGTCTTTGATCTATTGTCACCAGAGCTGTCCTGGGGCAGACTGCGAGGCTGCCAATCCCTCTCAGTGTCAATGAAGACTATAATCATTACCTTTTTGAATGACGATAACGTAACGATGACGAGCTAAAACAGCTCTTTGACTAAAACACGATGAGACGAAAGAGAAAGTGATTCGTCAGACCGTTCGCAAACAGAGCTTGTGAGCAGAGCGAGAGAACATACGCTACATGTGACACCAAGCGGAGCCGGCAGGTCATGTGGACTCACATGCGTCAGGCTGTGCCCCCTCTCTCTCTCCTCCGCCCTCCAGTCTGAGCCTATAGCTCCATGATCTAAGTCAATGACAGCGATCAAACTGGGACTTCATCTTTGCTCAGGACAGTTTTTTCTCAGTTCAATACAGTAGCTGTAGTTATCGGGCGCAGTACAGCGGTTAACGTTCATGCTTCACAGCAAGAAGGTCCCGGGTTCTAATCAAACACATAAAAACATGTACAATGGGTTCTTCTTCTTCTTCTTCTTCTTCTTCTTCTTCTTCTTCTTCTTCTTCTTCTTCTTCTTCTTCTTCTTCTTCTTCTTCTTCTTCTTCTTCTTCTTCTTCTTCTTCTTCTTCTTCTTCTTCTTCTTCTTCTTCTTCTTCTTCTTCTTCTTCTTCTTCTTCTTCTTCTTCTTCTTCTTCGCTTATTAACACAGAAAGCATGTTGTTGAACGAATGTGCAGATGGTGCGATGTTCACAATGAGGACTTCTGCCGTTTGTGGTGTATTCTGTCTATTAAAAGCTCATCCACATTCCCAATACTTATTTCAATACTTATCAACATTCATTTGTTCAAATACTAATACTTAATTACTTTTTATAACGACACTGGTTAAAACGTGATCACATTTAGAAATGACTAAAATGTGACTAAAACATTTCATCCAAAAGACTAAACCTACAGTACAAGGACTGACAAACACAACTCTGCTCCCTCGATCGCCGCTCGCTCACTACATTCTTACATAAACCGTCTGCCTGGTTCTGAAACAGTCTACTCTGCCCTCTCTCGCTCACGACGCTGGAGAAACTGCCCGAGGTCTCCGTCACATCAGCGTCCGCCTGTTCATTTCTCTGCTCCAGCTCTGACAATGACAAACGCTCAGTAATAAACACCTTTAATGGATGAAATTAATATCGCCGCGCTCGTGCAGAGGAGGAAGTGAGTGCCTTTCATTTAAACACATGACCCTGAGGCTGTGGTTTAGACCCTCCTCAGATCTGCAAGGTGGGTTTCTGACCTCATTTGGACCTGGATTTGCCCTGTTTATATCTACCATGACTTATCCAGACGTGACAAGTAAGAACAAACATTTTCTTTCTTAATGTTGTTTTAATGTCAGAGTGAAACGTAAACCAAACTCACTCCTTTACGAGGCTCTAATTCAACTCTTGCAAAAACATCTCCACGGACTCACGAAGACGGTCCATGAAAGCTTTACACATTTGAAGGAACTTATGTGTTATGATTTGCTCTGAAGTGCCTGGCTCGGGGATTGACCAACCTTTTCCTCTGCCCGCTCCGTTCTCCGACAGGAGGTCCCTCAGAGGAGCCTGTCACGCCTGTCCTGCGGCGCTGAGGAGTCCGGCCGCTGAATACAAAACTCAGGCCTCAACTCACACTGACCCCGGATCAGATCTCCCCCCGGCGCGCCATCCATATTCACGGAGAAGACACTGAACGCACGGAACCCGGGGCCAGTTTAAAGCCCAGACAAGGAACTAAAACAAGAAGCCAGGGCAGGAAGGAGTAAACCAAACATATAAATAACAAGACCAAACCAGACACAAAGCCTCTTCTGTTCGCTGTAAAATCATTGGGCCTCGTTCACGACACGCTCTTACGCACACATGTACACACAAGTGCTGCAACACACAACACAAACACACGTCACTTTTTTCATAATCAGCAGCAAATGTTTCTCCAGACGTTCGGCCTCTCCCCCGAGCGAGTCAAGCCTCAGATTGATGTCAGTGCAAAGGTTATTGGCTCTGTAATATCAATCTGGCTCTTGAATGAGGCCCATTGTTTCTCCATTTCAGTTTGTCCTCCTCTCGACGTATAGTTCCCCCGTGTCTGTGTCCAGCGCAGTCTCATGCTAATGCAGTTAGTAAAAAGCATAATGCTAATGCTCCTGTTAATCACTATGCTAATGTGCCCGCCCTCACCTGTCACAAAGGTCTCTTCGCTGTCATTAAGTCCATGTCTGAGGAAAAACACACAATTATCCTGCAGAGAATGAACCTGGACTGAGCAGGAAGGGGTTTTATTGGATAATTATGTATAAAATAATAAATAAAAAGGACTCAAAACCCATTGTAGTGTCCACTGAGAGAGCAGGTACATTTAAAGATATCAAGTTGGGTTACGTTCTAAAAATAACCCGCAATAGACGAAATTCGCAAAGTAGTCAGCTTTATTTTTTACAATTATTATATATGTTTGAGTCAGAGGGCAAAGCTCTCGATTTACCGATCGACCGAAAGGACGAGATCGTGGATACAAGCGGCCGAAATGAGTTTCCTTCGCAGGGTGGCTGGGCGCACCCTTCGAGATCTGGTGAGGAGCTCAGTTACCCTTCCTCTGGAGGTGCTCCAGGCATGTCCTATTGGGAGGAGGCCTCGTGGAAGGCCCAGGACACGCTGGTGGGACTATGTCTCCGAGCTGGCCTGGTGTCGCCTCGGGGTCCCCCCAGAACAGCTGGAGGAGGTGTGCGTGGATCGGGAAGTCTGGGCATCTCTGCTGAGACTGCTGCCTCCGCGACCCGGCCCCGGATAAAGCGGAAGAAAATGGATGGATGGATTTACATTACAGACGTGGGGACGGTAACATCGTGAGCTGCTCTCATCTCCTAAACTAAGAGACAATCGTAGCTAAGACCAAAGTTTTATCGTAGCAGTTTCAGGCTTCAGAAGGCGAGTGTTTAGCCGAGGCGAGCGCTACATGCTAGCGGTGTTTATTTCCGCGGAGAAAGTGCAGAGAAAGTCCTCACATGTGTAGTCAGACCCGCTCATGCTCGGCCTGTGCTGCTGTGACTCTGTGGTGTGTGCGCTGACACTGACAGTGAGAGGAGGCTCACTCTACGTTCAGCCAATCAGGACGCAGAACACAATGCGTGTATGGTGTTCGTACGTTGTGAAAAAGCATACAAAATATAACTAAAATAAATCCGCGAAAGGTGAACCGCGTTATAGCGAGGGACCACTGTATTGCAAGTTTTCTGTCATTTTATGTTTTCATATAAGTCATTTGATACATAAAAATGCCCTATTTGCCAGTGACCACATCTAAATAACGGATAGAGCCAGGTTTAAATTCATGGTTTTACTTTGTTGATATTATGAAGCTTTTTCTCAAGGGGAATATGGATATCTTATTGTTTGAGTGAAATAATTGTAAAATTCAAATTACGCTTTGTTTTTTTATTCACAGTTCAAAGCTCAATAAATCAGCGAGGGATTAGAGATTTGAAAATAAATAAATAAATCCCTGTGAAAAAAAACCCTACAAAAGTATAAGACCAGAAAGTTTGGAGTCTCTGGAGCTACTAAAGTTTGTAACATCTGTGCGTGCACATATTTATCCTGTCTTTCTGGCAACAGCTGTCTCCCAGAAAGGAAATGATTACGGCGTCGCCTTTGACGCTGCACGAGGATACCAAACATGTCAATATTTCTGAATGAATATGCGTTTGAAAAATGAGGGCCGCCATGTTTTAAATATTCTCTAGCGGACAAAACGTCATAAAATAAACAAAGTGTGGGTGTATGTGTGGCTAATTTCACTCCGCTCGGTTGATAAACGGCCTCTGCTTTCACAAATTGAGCCCAAACCGTCCCCAAAGCAGCCATTACAAAACCATAAAGCCACAACCACACACGGATCCAACCAATCAGCTCACAGATCCGCAGTCACATGACCACGGGGGGTAATGGAGGAGAGCAGATGGACAAAGGGCATTGTAATCAAACAAAATGGCCACTCACATCCGACAGTGCTTTATCAAATGCATTTATTTCTTATGACTGTTTAGAAAGAAGTCATTTTTCCCCAGAGCCCGAAAGGATGTCACAACTTAGCAAATCTGTGGAGAAAAATGCTGCTAAAGATGACGTTTTGACCTGATTTAATGTCTTGTCTGTCAGCACAAATGAACTGAGCTGAAAATATGTTCTCACCTCGAACAATGTGTGAAATTATCTCGCTATGGCTCATAAAAACTGCTTTTGAACTCCTCCACATCAATATGCGTTTGATAACTTATATTAATACAGTAAAAAAAAAAACATAATCCACACAGTGTGTTTAGATCTGCAGACGTCGATTCTAATCATAAAACTTATTCAGTTTACAAGATTGAAGCTGTAGTTCTGACAAAGTGAAACATCTGACTGCACAACAGCTTTTAGGCAGGATTTACTGAGAAAAACTAAATTTATGGAACACAATCTGTCACTCACAGGCAAAAACGCTGTTTAATACCGCCATTGTTTTCACCTCCACATCTGAGGCGCTCTGAAAGTACCCGGATAGTAGAAGAGCCGTATTTTCAACACTATAGTTACATTGTGTGATTCTCATTGAGGACATTAAACTATGAATGAACACATGGGATTATAGGAAACAGAAAAGGGTGAAATAACTCAAATATGTTTTATATTTCTTTAAAATTGCCGCCCTTTATTCTTGATCTGATCTTCATAAGGTCTTTGTCCATGAAATGATTTAACGTCTGTGAGGATAAAACCATTTCTGTGACGACATCATGAAGCTCAATGAGGAAATGTCAAAAGTGCAATCAAAGCAAAAGGCGGCTGTTTGAAAGAATCTATGTCAACTTTTTTTGTTTCAACCATTGTTCAGCCGTACAATGAAAAACTGTTCAGGTGTTAGTCCTGACCCGCGTCGCCACTGTGGGCCAACCTGACCAGCATGTTTTTGAAGGTCGGGGAAACCGTATCACCCGGAGCAAACCTGGCTGTCTGCCTTCAGTCTCCTCTGAGCCTCTTAAACGGTGCAGCACCTCCTGGGTTTCTCCCAGTTTCAGAGCGTGGTGTCCTGCACAGGTCAGCTCCACCTCCTCCTGCGCAGCGCCCTCCGCTCCACAACAGTCTTTCACCATCTTCCAAGAGCTTAGCAGTTCATCTGTTTTATCCTCCAGTGAACGTCCTTTAGCCAGAACAATAGGGATAGAAGGCATGTGTGGCTCAGCTTTGAGTCCTGGCCGGATACCTCCTTCCTTGTTTCCTGTAGCGCCTCTTGTGACGCCTCCTCTGTGCTGCAGCTGTGAGGGGCTCTTGGTGCTTCTTCATTGTCTCACAAGAAGAAATGTGTAGGTCTCAGATGTCTTTATCTCCTAAGCTAGCTGTTTGTTTACTGTTAAAAAGCTGTTTCAGGACCATTATGGACTCTCTGCAGTAAAAAAAATCCACTGAACCTCCACAAAAACAAAGACAAAGACGTACAAAAGCATCCAGTAAAACAATGTGGAACAAAGAAACCACAAAAAACACAGCTATACCAAGAGAGAGGGAGGTTTCCTTTTGTTTACACGTCGCTATGACAGTAAAAAAGGCGGCTATTTTTAAGAATCTGTCAACTTTTTTTGTTTCAACCATAACGGCGTTTATGTTTATTCATCAATGAAAGTGAAAACCTACAACGTAAATAGTGTTGAAATAAAAAGCGTTTCCAAACTTGTGACGGGTTCTGTACTGTGTGTGTTTGATTACAGCCACTGTGCTCCTCCAATGATGACGATAACTGAACAAGCAGCAGAGATTTTGTCACTTAAAATAGTGATCAAATAAGCTGCAAGGAGCTTCACATAGAAAACAGCATGGCAAAACAGACAGCTTTTTTTCCATCCGCAGATTTACTTAAAGAGGGGTATTATGCTTTTTTCAATCACATAGCACCAGTCTATAGCATACTACAATGATGACGTAACCTTCTGTTGGTCTGTATATGCAGTAAATTAAAATAACTGCCTTGAATAAAATTGCTCTCTCAAAATGGCTGTACTGAACGTCTTGAAATAGGCCTCTGTCTCTTTAAGAAGCTTTCCGACACGCCCCCTTCAGCACACTGCTGTGGCATCTAAACAACACTACTGTGCGGGGAGGGGGCTCTGCTGAGCTGAGGAGCAGTGGTTGGTGGCTTGGCTGGTGACGAAAGGTCCAGAGGCGTCTCCAGGAGGTGGGGCGTTCCTAGGAGGACTGAGGCATAGCTACACCTAAAATGGCTGCCGTCTAAGTTTTTACTGATTACTCAAAAATATGTGAATGAGCCAAGGCAACACTCCAGGCATGTGTTTAATGAGGGAATGACATAATAACATGATATAAAGCTTGAAAAAGTCGATTTGACATAATACCCCCCCTTTAAAAGTCGAGTACAGTAGAGAACACTTACGGATTCTATTACGCAACAGCAAACAAAAAATACAAATCAATGTATTTGAGCAGTCGAAGAAGAAACAGCCAAAGTGAAAAGCAAACCTCAAAATTGCATGAATGAGACAAAACACTTCAGTCCAGATGTGTTTTTGACAAGAATGCTGTCGTCAAAAGAGTCAATTCTGTATTCCAATTCAAATATTCCATAAGTCTGTTACTGAAATATCAAATTATGAACATAGACTTGAGCCAGGGCTGAGCTGCCTCTATCCACGGACGTCATGCGTGAAGTCGATGGCGCAGTATAGTCCTTTAGTGTGAGGTGCAGGAGCAGATTGAAAATAAATGGAGGTCCATTAATCTGCCCTTTGAGCCTCACATTTGCTTTGGAGCAGGAACACGCTCTGATTCTGCAGTTTGTCACAGGGGACTGTTATGTTTCCTCCATGAAATCAGCGACACACACAAGACCTGCTTTCATTTTTTTTATTGCAGTAGCTCTGTCGTCACGTTGCTTTGTCACAGTCTAACTATACCAAACATCCTTCACTAACCCAAACCATCCCAGACTAGAGTACTCAGAAAGAGTACTCAAAGATTCGCAACTGGGTGGAAGCATGGTAAAAAGCTCTTCTGTGTCACTGAAATTACAGATGTTTTCCGTCCCTTCTTTTCATTATTATTTTATTGTTATGAACTTCTATTCAATTTGTGATTTTACTCGATGGACTGAAAGAATGACGTCGTGAGATTGACTCCCTCGTTGGTACGTTCTGGCCTGGCATGTAGATCATTCATTCCGTGGATATACAGTAGATTGGCCTATATGGCAGTTTATCGCCGGGACTATACTCGGGGCAGGGGTTAACTTTGACAAAATCCTGTGCGAGCCCTGGTCATGTCTCCAGAAGGATTGGCCAAACATAGAGAAATTCCCGTCTCGAACAATGAACAGCCTATGACGCTTTACTCTTCTCTCTCCACTGCGGGCTGTAAATGTCCCCTGAGGAAGCACATCTACTGCAAACTCACATAAAGGAATGAGCGCTCAGACTGTGCAGTGTACATAAAAACAAATGTACGCTGCAGCTTAAACAAATAGGCTTTTCACAGAAACTGCCACACAATCATCCGCTCTCCCCCCCCCCCCGTCTGCCTGCCTGCGTGTAGCGAAGCCTCCGGGAACCACGAAACAACTGTAAAGTAACACTCCAACATGGTGTCAGTGGACCGGGCTAACACGGTTTAATTAGCAGAAAGATGGCGGATTTGAAAAACAAACAGTCCCCTCGGTGTTGTTCTGTCATGGAGATTTTGTACAAGCGAGACAGGAACACGGAAAACCATTAGCTGAGACGTTACGCATAAATGTTGGGTCTTATAGCGGCTGCGGGTTGGAAACAAAACGGTTTATTCAATGGCGATTGATATTCCCAGCAGGCAGAGAGAGGACGAGATCAACACTCTCACGCACTTTCCACTCAGAGAGACAAGTCAAGAAGGGGAACATGTACGTTTTCAATTGTTGGTTGAACAAATCCAGCTCCTTTACTTCCGATATTAATAGTTGGGGTTTGAGTGTCGTCCAATATCGGATCTCAACCGATACCACAAGACTTCCTTAAAAGTGGCTTGTAGATTATGATGCAAACGAGATCCTGCATCTCAAGAGAGTTTCTAAAAAGACATTGAAAAACATTCAACAAAGATCACTGGATTTTTCTTCTGTAACTATGTCTAACAGATGCCGTCTGTGCAGTTGTGTCCGAACCGTAGATATAAAATACAAGAGATCGATGATTATCCATTCAGCTCCATTCATAAAGATCCTGTGTGTTCTGTAAAATTAACATGGCGGCTCAATCTCCTCCTACGAAGCCTGTTCCTTAAAAGGGCAAAAAGGCGGAAAGAAGGCGGGAAGCCCCGCCCTTGTTTGGTGGTTGGACCGGCTACGAGCCTCCACAGAGCTTCAGAACCCGTCAATATAGATTTAGGCTTCAACTTTTTATTTCTGCTGTACAAAAAACAGCGTGGTTAAAAATATGACATCTACCCCAACGTTGTCACATGGGCAATTTTTAGAAAAAAATAAAGTCTTTGGAGCCAGGCTTTTAAGCAGTACAAGCGAGCTCCAAAGCTACATAGAAACGCTGTTACCAGAGTGTTTATTGGAGTCGACCCTGGCCACCAGGGGGAGGTATTACAGCAATATCTGCTCCCTGTCATGAGGACCAAAGAGAAGAGCTTTCCTGACCCATTGGTCCAAACTCTTGCCAAACTTTGCAAACACATTTCACAACTTTCAGGGAGTAACACTGTCACGGCACGGTAGTACAGCGGTTAGCGCTCGTGCTTCACAGCTAGAAGGTCCCAGGTTCAATTCCCACCTGGATGGGGCCTTTCTGTGTGGAGTTTGAATGTTCTCCCCATGTCTGTGTAGGTTTCCCCTACCACTAAAAACATGTACAATAGGCCAGGATGAGAGTGTGTTTGAGAGTGCGCATGGGGAACGACGGCTGGAAATTAGCCCAAGCCTACAATCCAGTGTGGCTTGTTTACCTGCATGAGACCCATGTATGTTCATTAACATAAATACATAAACTTCCAGCTAGTTTGCATCAATAAAAAAAAACAAAAAAAAACACTCTTTATAATAATATTAATGATAATAATAATGCATGGGACAATAGTGCTTTTAAAGGACAAAAAGATGCTTCACATAGTGACAAAAATAAAGAAAAACAAAGTAGTGCCGGTGATTATGAGGGATATGCTTTATGGAACAGGTGAGTTTTGAGCATGTTTTTTAAAGTTTGTGAGTCTGAGTTTCTGATGTGGATGGATCGTGAGTTCCAGAGGGCGGGGCCGCGATGGCAAAGACTCTTTCGCAGCAATTCAAGTCGAAACCAATGTATTGCCTCCACTCAACAAAGGAGAAGATGCATGAGGGAAAAATGGACAGGTGGAGTTGAAAAAGAATGGCATTAGTGACACATTTGTAAAATATAATGTCATTTGTAACAAGGCCTGCTGTCTGTTATACGTGTAACATATTGTGTAAGTGCAGATGCAAACCCAGGCCATCCATTGTTAATGCCGAGCAATTATCAAGATGAGCTACACTACGAACTTAACACAGGTCAGTCCAAAGCCTGAAATGATTTTGCAGCAATCCACCGCTCATGCCCTTTTCCCTGAGAGGCAGCAGACAGGATAACCACAAAACATTAGTAACAATCCCCAGAAAAGCTCTCGTCATGCTGAATTAAGTTCTTTGAGCCCTGAAGGAAGAGGGAAAGACGCTCGCTTTTAAAAACATCTGACAAAGTGCGAAATGATGTCCGAAAGCGTTTTGGATACCACAGGAAATTGATACTCCTCTGACGGAGAAAAGCCACTGGCCTTTACCATTCTCCCACTTCCAATGTGACAAAGCAGCACCAAAAAACACAAATACTGTCCGAGTCAAGAGCAAAACGATGAGGGAAAGTTAAAAAATAAATGGTCTCGGTGGTTAGATGCGGAGCCAGCAGCCATGTAATCCCTCATCACAGAAAACATATTATTTCTTAAGTCTCGTCCTGAATTCTGTCCTCTCCAAATTGGACCCTAAAGTGACGTTTTATAAATATGTTCGTTAATCGGAGGCGTTGATAAGAGCAGCTCACATTCTTCAAAGTTGTGTCCCCAAAAGTCTCTCTGACTTGTTATTGAACTTGTAACTTTGCAGCCTGATTCCACATCCTTCTATATGAATATATTCACTGTCCCTTCAAACCCCCGGACACATCTGGCTTTATCTAAACCAGGGGTGCCCAAACTTTTTGTCTCCAAAATGAAAAGGAGCCTGTGGGCCGCGGGCCAAACACGGCGATGTCAAGGGTGAAACACATAAAACTGCAAATAATAATAGTTATTTTATTTTCCGCCATACATTTGCATTTGATATCTATGCAAATAAATGCTACATTAAAACAAATGTGAACTATGACAAAAGCCTAGTTTTAGTTGAACAAATTCAACAATTGCAGCAATATAGTGCAAAATGTAAACAACAACACCACCTGTATCTACAGCACCTACAGTGACTTTACCTCATTCATTTGTTAACTCAAAGAAAATGCCACATTAGATCATTTTGAAAGTGTCAGTTCAACATCAATTCTTTTATAAGTACATTTTTAACACGTACCTTTGTTGAGGTCAACAACCTTTGCAATAAAAGTTGGTAAACTGTGAAAGTTGATGCTACAGTTGATTAAAAACCAAAACACCACTAGTGTCCTTAACTTTGTGAAAGGAGTGAAACAGCGCCCCCAATTTGACGCTAGTGGTCACAAAGTGTACTGCATCCATATTTACCATTGGAAATGAATGGGAAGAGAGTTGGTATTAACCATACATGGAGTAAAAGTAGGTCACTCTCTGGCGGGCCAAATTTGGCCTGCGGGCCCACTTGGGCACCCCTGATCTAAACAGAAGGACAAGAACAGAGAGGAAAGATTTTAAGGTCAACTTTAGGGAAAGTAAAGGAATTTGTCCCAACCCTCAGTGCCGCTGTTGTAACAGTGGGCAAATGGGAATAAACAGGGGATTAACACAACTCAAGGTTGTTAAAGACAAATATAAACTGCAGTATAAGAGTCAGATTTGATAGTCATCCACTGAAATACCTGTCCCAGAGGAGGAAAGTCTCAAAGAAATCATCTTCGTCGTGTCTGACACCAGGGTTTGAAGAGGACCGAGCAAAATGTGTGTGGCCAATACGAAAAAAGCTTTTGGAAATGGAATAGAGTCATTCCATGTTTGCATCAGTGATGCCAGTAACGAGTTCCTATAATCCAGGATGTCCAAAGTGTGGCCCTCAGACCAATTCTTGGCGGCCCTCGGCCTTCTTGCTGAATCAGCACACATTATCAGAGATGGTCCTTTTATTTATTGATTTATTTATCATTCTAACCTAACGACTAACATCTTATTGTGAGACAGAGCTGGCATGAAGGTTTTAAGCATACATAAGGTGTGGGGCACAATTTAAACCTCTGCTAGTCAAAGGTTTTGTGGCACTAACCACTGTTCTATGGCATTCGCCCTGTGTACGTTTCAATATGCGGCCCCCATGAAAAAAGGTTTAGACACCTTTGCTCTAATCTGACTATTTCTTTCTGTAATGAGTAATTTAACGCATTACTTTTCCCAGACCTGTAATCAGATTAAAGTTACTTTTCCAAGTCTCTGTGAGTTACTATTCTGTCATCTTTCTTTGGAAAAACATATACTTCTTTTATCTTGCGTCTCGTGGAGTGACGCAGACAATAGAGGAGGTGAGAGATGGAAATACAACACTATTCTGAATCTATGACGGCACAGTTGATTAAAATACACTTCCAATAACGCGAGTGTTGGCAAACTGGTCATCGTTTTGCATTTTGAGAAGTGGAGGTGGTGTCGGCAGTTGATGAAAGTAACTAATAAAGTAACTTGTAATCTAACTTACTTCCACATTCCACACATTATTGATCACTGTTTGCCATGATGAGTTAGAGCCAGGTGAATTCAACAAATCACAGTCTGATAAAACAAATCATGATATAAAACTTTGCCGTTGCTCCCACTACTTATTACACTGCAAAAACTAAATATCAAGCGTGGGTTTAAATGACTTGAATTGAGAATATTAATCTTGCTTTGAACAGTTTTCACTCATTTAGACGTTTCTCCTGATCGGACCAAGTTTACTTTGCTGGGTTGAGGACATTTCTCACTGGTTCTAAGGTAGTCTTGAAATAAGAAAGTAAAACTGCCAATGGGACGAGTACAATTTTCTTTCTAACCTGAAGTAAAGACAACATGTATTGAAACGAGTCAGAGTCAAATTTTACCAAGCAAAAACAACTCAATGAGGGGAACAAAGTGATCGCTTCAGTGGGTGGAATTGTCAGTGAAGGAGATCAGGTGCTCTTCAGGAGTTGTTTTTGCAAAAACAACTCAAATTTAAATTTTGAGGCATTTAAACTAATCTACACATTCATTTCTTGGATTGTAGAAAGAGCATTAGGCAGAAAGTAGGTTTAGATACACTTCCTGTATGAGTCACTCTAATGTTTTCTCATTCACAAAAATAATTAATGGGTAACTAAAAGTTCACAATTTGTTTATCCAACGAAAAATGCAAACGTATATTATATATATTATTTGAGCATTTTGATAGTTTTTAAAAATTCCCAACATTTCCGAGCTAATGTCCCCATTGAGAGTTTCTACTGCCTGTATATTGTCTTTGTTTATTATAAATATTTTTTTTAGCCGTAGTCCTTTGTGAAACACTTAAACGCTATTTAAATACATTTTATTTTATTTATTTATTTATTAGTTTATTTCACAGGGACAGTACACATTAATGAACATTTATGTAAATGTGTCTGTATTAGCTGCAAAGCTAGTTTTCAACTGTTGTCCCTGGGCAAGGTGTATAATGCCAACAACAATTATAAAACATAAAACAATTTAAAAGTTGAGGCTACATACTTACATAACAAATGTTGATACAATTCCTACATTAATAACATCTGAATGTTCGTTCTGTGATTTGCACAATAGAATGGAGATTTTAGTGCCAGGGCAGGTCATACAGTTCAAACAAACATAAGGATAAATATGTACAATTATTATTTACAAAGCAACATCTGTGCAGAGGATCCTGACACTTGGCTCCGTCCTGCACCAGGAGTCTAATGAGCACATCGTTGATTGGATTTCAACCAATTTTTTAATTGAGTCCTAAATGTGTTAAACGTGGGGCATTCTCTTATAGTGAGAGGGCTGATGTTCCAGATGTTACAGCCCCTGACTGAAAGAACAGTCTGGCCAAAGGTGGTATGTCTGAAGGGCACTTCACAGTCTCCTCTAACCATAGACCGAGTGGCTCTGCCAGAAGAGGATTTAAATTTTACAAATTCCCTTAATGGCGGTGGTGCAAGTCCATTGAGTATTTTGTAGACCATACAAGCAAATTTAAAGTATTTAAAATGTTCCAAGTTTAGAAGGTTGTACGTCTCAAGAATGCGGCAGTGGTGGTTACGAAACAGGTTTTCTAGCAAAAACTTTTAAAGCTTTTTTATATAAGGATTTGAAAAAATATTCTGCACATGTCGTCCTTTCTGAGTCTTACATGATTTTCTTTCCCATTTGATTTCCTCAAATAACATCTATTATGACCATGACCTTCTGATCAGACAAAGCTCTCAGTCCCAGGTTCATAAACTGAACCTAATGTAATCTAAACCTAGTGACTAATCCTCAGACAGGAACGTCCAGAATCCCAATAATAAAGTATGACTCACAGGTGACACGGTTCAAACGTGACCACTTTCTGAATCCGCGTCGCTCGGAAATCCCACGCGCCTTGAACCTCTCTGCTCCTGCTGAGGCCTGAGTGAGCGCTCCGTCACAGAAATACATTCAGATTCAGCAGAGGCGATCGACCGGCCGCGCTCAAAAAGAACCAGGTCGATAATGGCGTTTTCATCTGACCCACCGACATACAGTGGGAAGTATTCTCACCCCTCTATTTACTCCTGTGGTATTCTGCTGAAGTCTGACGCTGAACATGTTTAAATCAATGGAATGGATCTGCATGGAATCATAGTTTAGCCATATATGTACTTTACCTTTGAGTATAAAGTGTGTCCACTTTCTGGGATTAAATTAGATTCAGATTCAGATTCTTTTATTCAGACATTTAAACATTTAACAGATGACGACATAAACATAAAGTCTGAAATGGAATAGGCAGAAGCTAAAGCTTATCGCGCCTATCCCGGTGTATTTACAAAACATAAACAGTAAAAGCTGCCAATGTCGCAAGCAGTTATACCATGTTTTGTTTTTAGATCGTTACAAAGAAGAAAGAAATAATCTATCATCTTAATTTTGCATCCTTAGCATCAATTCTCAATGTATTTTTTTTAAATAATTGATTTCTTCAAAATAATTTTAAATTGAATTAAGGTTTTACAGTCTTTAGCTCTTGGTCCAACTCACTCCACACATTAATCCCAACAAAAGAAACACAAAGCTGCTTTGCACTCGTTCTCACATATGTTCTTTGAAACATTTCTTCCTTTCGGAAATTATAAACGCAGTCTCGTTTTTGGAACAATCCCTGGATATGCACAGGTAACTTGTTATAGCTTATCTTATACATAAATTGTGCTGTTTTAAACTCAACCAAATCCTTCAAATTTAGTGCTTTTAGTTTAATGCAAAGCTCATTTGTATGTGCCCTGTAAGCCACTTTATTCACAATGCGGATCGCTCTTTTTTTAATGATACTCATTGGATTAAGATTGGTTTTGTAAGTGTTTCCCCAAACTTCTAGGCCATAGGTCATGTACGGGAGAACCAGGGAACAGTATACAATATATACGTTTTTTTTCATTTAAGAGTTCTTTAACTTTAGATATTATTGCAAGAGATTTACATAGCTTTGCCTTGATGTAGTTTATATGGGGCTTCCAGCTAAACGTATTTTGTAAAAGTACTCCAATAAATTTTATTTCATTCACTCGTTCTATCTCAGAATGGAAATTATCCATGATTTACGGTGTTGGGAACTGGAGGCTGGTGGTCAGTGCGAGAAAAGCTTTCATTGTGATTTCAAAGTCCATCTTGCAATGAACAAAGCAATAATACAATGAGCTGGGAAACATTTTGTTCAGATCGCAAACACACCTGAGACTCGGATCGACTGGGGACCAAACATTGTTTCATTTTTCCAACTAGCACTGATTTAGTGTCAGCCAATATGGCAGAATATTTAAAGAGGGGGTATTATGCTTTTTTCAATCACATAGCACCAGTCTATAGCATACTACAATGATGACGTAACCTTCTGTTGGTCTGTATATGCAGTAAATTAAAATAACTGCCTTGAATAAAATTGCTCTCTCAAAATGGCTGTACTGAACGTCTTGAAATAGGCCTCTGTCTCTTTAAGAAGCTTTCCGACACGCCCCCTTCAGCACACTGCTGTGGCATCTAAACAACACTACTGTGCGGGGAGGGGGCTCTGCTGAGCTGAGGAGCAGTGGTTGGTGGCTCGGCTGGTGACGAAAGGTCCAGAGGCGTCTCCAGGAGGTGGGGGCGTTCCTAGGAGGACTGAGGCATAGCTACACCTAAAATGGCTGCCGTCTAAGTTTTTACTGATTACTCAAAAATATGTGAATGAGCCAAGGCAACACTCCAGGCATGTGTTTAATGAGGGAATGACATAATAACATGATATAAAGCTTGAAAAAGTCGATTTTACATAAAACCCCCCTTTAAACAAGGATGAGAAATGAAGACAACATTATAATCCTTTTATTTGGCAATATGGAGGTGGACAGGAAACTAAATATTTTATAATTGTGGCCAGACTACCCGCATAGATTTGACTTCTAAATTCATTAACATTTTTCGTGAGTGAAGTGATCTGATGTCGTAGAACGCAGCAAATCGATCGCTAATTTGACACACGGCAATGTATCCACTATATTTACCATCAACACAGTTTGGAAACTTTTCTCTGTGATTCCTCGATGAATTTAAATGATTTAAAAAGTGGTGTCAGGCTGATCCCATGTCCTGTCTCTCTACTCGTTCCCCTGTCCGCCCTCACTGTTCCATCGGTTTCAAGATATTGACACTTGAGACTCAGAGTTTTTAAATCAATGCCTTACGGTTCACGGGTATGGCTAAATAAACGAAACAATGGCGGCGTGAGTTGTTTGTGGAACCTGATTGACTGGTTGTAGCACAAGCACAATCCCCCGAAGTGAGTCCCGGCAACTTTCGCTTCCTGTTTTTGTTCCACTCTCTTGCTCAGTTGCATTCACAAATCAAATGATCCGTTTCAGAGTTCGCCTTGACTGGACCGACCAGGATTCTCTTCTCCTCTTGGCCCGGATCAGAGTCCGACATCACGACACCTCAAACGAACCGTTCAATCACAGCAAATGGGACAGGATTCGGCTCAAGAGGGGCTTGTGAATGAGCCATCGTTTGGAAATTGAAATCTATGCACATCGAGGTCGACCGATATGGGTTTGTCATTGTCAATAACAGAGCATCTGCAAAAGCTGATAAGCCCGTGTTTATTGGGCTTGCACGCTGCAGTCTCCACAAAAAAGGTCACACACTCTAATGTTTGATTGGACGCCTTCAGCTTCAGTCACAGCACATTCGTTGTGGCGTTGTTTCAATAAGCTTCTGCAATGTCCAAAGATCCAGTAGATCCAGTGTTGCATTCATCTTTCACAAAGATCTTGGACTCCTGGACTCTGTGGCGGCCAATCCATCTCATGCTCCCTAAATCTAAATCTCCTTAACAATGTGAGCCCCATGAATCCTGTTGTTGTCGTCTTGGAACCATCAGGGAAGAAGAAATCCGTTGATGGAATACATGCATTTCCAATGACATCATGTATAGTTCCGGCGGCCATTTTGAGCACCAAAGTCGGACTACTACATGTAACAATATCTCCAACTCAGGATGAAAATGAAAGACAACTGATTGACAGTGGTATTTTCATGTCCTCGTAATCATTGTTCAAGAAGATAACAGTTAAAACACGGAACCAGAGACGCACGTTTGTGACATAACCAGCAAATGTGTCACAGACGTAGCAGCTCTGTCTGTCGAGCTACAGCAGGATTTACTAAAGATCTGCTTCACTCCTCAGACTAAATTAACTCATCAAAGAGGAAACAGAAAACCATTGTCTGGGACTTTTACAGTTTGTCATGTCAACAGAGTCTCAGTCTGAGTCAGTGTTTAAACTGCTCAAGATGTTAGCATGCTACCGGTTAGCAACTGTCATCAATCAACTGTCATGGCTTCAACACGATAAACACATGTGTGTCTCACATCTATGAACACTGGGGAAATACTACAGTAACAGCTCAGCTCTGACCTCTGTCACATGTTGTATCCAAGGCTAGATGTCTGTGGTTCAGGGCTTTCCCTTGGAGTGGTCAGAGCTAAATGCTAACTGGTAGCATGCTAACATCTTGAGCAGCTTAAACACTGACTTACTGGTTTCTTCACATAAATGTGCATCTCTGGGGCCGTGTTTTATCTTCTTGAACAATGATTACGAGTAGGGATGGGTATCGTTAAGGATTTATCGATACTACTACTCTTATCGATACTCCTTATCGATCCGGTACTTTAACGGTACTCTTATCGGTACTTTAACAGAAAA
Source organism: Neogobius melanostomus (assembly GCA_007210695.1). Taxonomy (NCBI): domain Eukaryota; kingdom Metazoa; phylum Chordata; class Actinopteri; order Gobiiformes; family Gobiidae; genus Neogobius; species Neogobius melanostomus. The sequence goes on along the minus strand of VHKM01000122.1, from coordinate 4,944,985 downwards.
ATATACTGTATATAGGTAGATTGAGACTACCGTATACGTAGGCATTAATCCTTGGTCTCTATTATTTATTTATTACTCTACATTTCATTTCCACTTTGCACATACACTTAATATATGGGAGTTAAAATACTTCACTTACATTGCTTTTAAAAAAAATCATTATTATTGTCTAGTAAATCAAGGCTGTTGGTTAGATTTGGCTGTAGCTCCAAATGAATCCAAATGAAAACTTAGTGCAGTAAAATAATGAACTGTTTTCTGCCTCTCAGCTTGTGTCCAGCGGGTCGACACCGGCTCGCGCTGACGTGTGAGCGCGCACGCATGTGCACGTACATGCCACTGTGTACGCCGTTTGTGGAAAAATAGACTCCACCCGAAACTCTTTAGTTTGGGTATTTGTGAAAGAAGAAAAGTGCGAGTGGCTCGTCTGTCTGTTCAATACGAAGTCGTTACGTTTCGCTTTTTTGGTAAATTTCGCTTTTTTACCGCGGGTTAGCGGTAGCAGCTCGTACTGTCAATGGTAACACCGCGTGTCTTTTCCGTGCGCACCTGTCTCGCTGCACACGGCTGCAGAGGGGAGACAGGGCAGTGGCAGAGCGCAGGGGTGGCACCCTGCACTTTCGTGTGGGGTAGCGGGGATAAACAGATCCGATGCAGCGAACGCATCCATGAGGGGGGAGTGATTATTTGAGCGCAGCAGCCCCGTTAAGAAGACCGTTAAGGCTGGAGCTTATCGGTCCGGGTGGACCGACACACGTGGCCCCGGGGCCGTTATGATACCGGGGTTCGGTACCCATCCCTAATTACGAGTGCATAAAAATACCACCATTGTCTTTCATTTTCATCCTGAGTTGAGATATTGTTACATGTTGTAGTACTGCATAATTCTACTTCGATATTCAAAATGGCCACCATAACAACAAAAGTCACATGACTGAAAAGCATGTATAACCTGGTCAGTTAGGATGTTCACGTCGTCAGCTGATTTTACTCTTTGGGCACAAGTCTTTCTTCAAACCTGGTACAGGCCAGAAACAACCAAGGATTTTGTGAAAGTTTGAAAGTTTCACCAGCCCTCAGGAAGCAGGCGATCTGTCTACAAACACTCGAAGACATACTGCCTGTCTGACAATGCTCAATATTGTTGACTCACAGCCTACAGAGGGAAATTGTTTCTGGCTCTGGGCTCCGGTCTGAGGCGCAGCTTAGATCCATTTCTTGACTTCATGTTCTGCGTCGGATTCTGACAAAAGGAAACGTTTGATTTGTCCTGACAGTTCGACCACGCTCACACAAAAGGCCGGAGCTCGTCTGAAAATTACACCTAATTTGGAGAGTTTTTCGAGGAAACGGAGCCAACGTGGACAGAATAAATCACGCCAGAGAAAAGAGCGGAGAGAGACACAGAGAGGGAGAGAGGTCTTAGCCTGAACAGCCTCTAAAGTCTGTAGCTCAGGATTATTAAAGACATTATGAAAAGGGTCTGACCTGAATAGATTCTGCTACAAGCTCCTCTCCAGCTGCTTAATACCGAACTTTTAAGTTTAAGAGCAGTGCTTTCAAAAGGTTATGGCCAAAAGTGAGCCATGTAAGATTTCAGTGCGAACAATTTCTACCAGAGGAAGGAGACTCGAGTCAAATGACTTGAGTCGCAGCTTTAGGGACTTCGACATACTTGACTTGACTTAAACTTTGTGACTTGAGGCCAATGAGTCTTCAGATCTTGCTGTAACATTTCATTTATTATTGATTTGAATGTAACTGTTGAAAGACAGCAGGATTCATAATAGCCACTTGCTTTTTTGGTTTCCTGGAACATTGTGTCTAATTAATACAGCACAAAAAGGCAGGAGGAAATGCTTGTTTCTTTGGATGCATTAAAGGGGGGGTATTATGTAAAATCGACTTTTTCAAGCTTTATATCATGTTATTATGTCATTCCCTCATTAAACACATGCCTGGAGTGTTGCCTTGGCTCATTCACATATTTTTGAGTAATCAGTAAAAACTTAGACGGCAGCCATTTTAGGTGTAGCTATGCCTCAGTCCTCCTAGGAACGCCCCCACCTCCTGGAGACGCCTCTGGACCTTTTGTCACCAGCCAAGCCACCAACCACTGCTCCTCAGCTCAGCAGAGCCCCCTCCCTGCACAGTAGTGTTGTTTAGATGCCACAGCAGTGTGCTGAAGGGGGCGTGTCGGAAAGCTTCTTAAAGAGACAGAGGCCTATTTCAAGACGTTCAGTACAGCCATTTTGAGAGAGCAATTTTATTCAAGGCAGTTATTTTAATTTACTGCATATACAGACCAACAGAAGGTTACGTCATCATTATAGTATGCTATAGACTGGTGCTATGTGATTGAAAAAAGCATAATACCCCCTCTTTAAGATTTTTCTACAGTGAGTGACGAGATGAAGATTAATAGACTTAAGCAGTACTAAGTAACTTGTTTACCGTAATAAATCCTTAAATCCGTAGTTCCTCTGGGGGTAATACAAGTGTTAATGGGATGATTGGAGGGTCTTTCATCTCCCCCTGGTGTCTCTGACCAGAAAACCACAATTGCAACTTTGCCTGCACCGGGTCGGAGCATCAATACACACTAATGGAATCACGAAGAGGAAGCTAACAGGCTAACGGGCAAAGCTAACTGCGGGCTAGCACCACTTAAACAGTATTTACAGCCAAGTTTGAGTGAAAAAAAAAGATCTCCATAATTGTGTAATTGGATGCACAATATCCCTCTGTCCCTTTGTCTTTTCTGTCAGTGTAGTATTTACTCTCACGGACAATTAATGAGTAAAATAACGCAACATGCTACGACACTTGCAGTGGCGCTTATGGCCTCTAGGGGCACGAGTTACTTAGTACTGCTTTAAGGACAGGAAAGCGTTCAAAACAATGGACTGTAGCTACGGCGGAGACAAAACATCATAAAATAAGCTCTAAAACTAAGATGTTGCAGCTAAAAATCTCAACATTGACCACTATGTGAAAAGCTTCTCTTATATTCCCTTATATGCCAAATTGCGATGGTTGTCCGTGGGGGGAAAGTCTTCATTAAAAGTTGTAAATTAGGACAAGGAAAGTCTCAGATAATGAATGAAGTGCAGCCACAGTCACACTGAGAGCTGGTGTTACTTTGTTAAAAGCTTGAGGAGTTGAATGTGACTCATTTCTCCATCTGTCGGAGTCTGACACTGAGAAAAACTATCAAACCCTGCAGGCCACCGTACTGGAGTCTACACTGCAACAGAGGAAAAAGAGAGCAGATTCTAACCATTTAAAGCTTTCTTTCTAGGCTGCAAATCCAAACCCTATCCTTTAAATCTGAGGAGAAAATTTAAGAGATGGAAACAACGATACTGGGGAACAGGCACGCACCCACAAACGTACATTGCATTTAGCCTCAGGACAAATATAAAACAAGTGTTGAGCGTTAGCACGTGCTACAAAACATATAACGTCACATCTGGTTCATCCATTATATCTTATCTTATTCCATCGTTCCCTTTCTCTATCCAAGACACCATTCCTGACGCATAGCACTCTCAAACACTGCACAATATTTTCATTACACATCACAAATAACGCTACTCATGGGCTAAAGTGCACTTTTCTGTATAAAGCCTGCACACACAGAGCAGATATAACACACTGTTGAGGCTTCGCGTGGAGCAGAAATTAAAATTTGGTCACTTTTTGCACCCTGCGGCCAGTGATTAACAAACACGTTCCAAATGGCAAATCCAAAATGTTGCCTGGAAAAATCCAGATTCACTGCTGTAACAGGGATTGAGTCTGATAAGAGTCTGTATCAACTTGATTTCTACAACGGAACATACGCAAGCAAACAGAAAGCAGAGTAAACCAATCAGCGAAGGGCAGTCAGCGGCGTTATAAGCGGTTTTGTGTTAATATTCAAACAGGATCATGAATCACAAAACTCAATGTGTTTTTGGTCATTTACCGCTTATTAGAAAAAAAAACATGGCTCTCCGTAGATTGTTATTGAGGGGACTTCCATATCCCAACAACACGTGACTACTAATACACGATTGTGGTTGTACGGGGCTCGTTTGAGTTTGGCAGCAGCGGCAAAAGCGAGCTCCCTGCCCAGACTAACCCCTGTGTATAAAAGAGGGGTATATACAGAAGGGTATCATTCTGGATTCCAGGCTAGCGAAAATGTGCCCAGTTTCCGTGATCTGCAAAATATAATGCTGTGTCCATGGTTTTGACAAATGTTCCAAAGATCCTTCGAGCCGATAGAAGCTCCGGACTGTTTGGATCCTCGTGTGCAGAGTGTTTGGGAGGTCCTCACTGAGGGCTATTTTCATCAATACAGGTTTGTGAATGACTTGTGGACAGGACATGAACTGGTAAATGTACAGTAATATTGGTGACACTTTACCGCACAGTAATAGCATGGTAATAGAATTGAAAAATCATGATATGTAAGGTCCCCTCCTGGAACCGACACCTTAACGTGGTGGAGGGGTTTGAGCGCCCAAATTAATCCTGGGAGCGCTGTTGTCGGGGGCTTCATGCCCCTGGTAGGGTCTCCCATGGCAAACAGGTCCTAGGTGACGGGTCAGACAAAGAGCGGTTCAAAAGCCCCTTATGAGAGACCAACAGGCCCGGTTAGAACCATGAGGCCGTCCTTCTGTGGACCCACCACCTGCAGGAGGAGCCATAGGGCTGGTGCAGCTCCAACAGCTGCCCCCACGACCCGGCAACGGACAAATGGAAGAAAATGGATGAATGGATATTTTAAGTGACTCCAAACTTTTAAGCGGAAGTGTAGTTGAGTGGATGGATTGTTTTAGGTGAAAACCTTAAACCTCCAGCTTATGTCATCTTTTATCTTTATGCTTTTAGCCTTATGTAAAAATAAATTAAAAAAAGATTCCTAAATGATGGCCAATAGAATATTATGATGACTCTAAAGAAAGAAGATCTTCTACAACAAGATATTCCATATCTGATGTGTTGTCTCATGAATTCACAAAACTGTAATTACAAACGAGTCACTTTGAATTTGTTTTTTACCGTGACATAACAAACACAGCTGCACACAGTTCTTCTGGGACTCTTCGTTTGGCAACGTTATGCAATTATCATGAAAATGGATCAGATTTGCTCTGCACATTAGATTATTGAATAAACTATTCTTCTGTGGACCCACCACCTGCAGGAGGAGCCATAGGGGCTGGTGCAGCTCCAACAGCTGCCCCCACGACCCGGCAACGGACAAGTGGAAGAAGATGGATGGATGGATGGATATGTAAGGTGTAATAACATAATTGTGATGGGGCAGGCGTCTCCAGCCCTGACTGTAAATCACAGTTTGCCAAGAAAATAACTTGAGTTTCCTCTTTCTACTTTATTCCTCTAAATGTTTACAGCATTAATCACGTTCAAGTCAAATGTCGGAAGCCTTTGGGAGCAACTTGGAAAAGAGTTGGCTGAGAGAATGCGCTCCAGCAGATGGTGACTTACTGCAGCCATTTAGTGCTTATCAAAAGAGAATCCCTGTAAATAAATAAAGTGTAGAGACCTTACTTTGTCAGCGTGCGTCATGTCAAACCTGCCGTAGTTAAAAGGATATGGGTTGCAGACCATCCGGATGCACAAGCTCCGCGGACACGTCGTCTGCTTTAGACAGAAGAACACCACGGGAACCAGCTCCGGGTGCGGCACCACCAAACGCTGGTGTCGCTGGAGTCCTCGTCGCTGCTGCCGCTGCTGCTGTCCTCCTCGTCCGCGTCGCACTCCGCCGGGTCCGTCTCCACTTCCTGTATGATCCCGTACACTTCCTGTATGATCCCGTCCCCTTCCTGCGAGGGCTCGTCCGCTTCCTGTATCTCCTCGTCTGTTTGTCGGCTGTCGGAGGAGGAAGTGACGCCATGTGTGCCGCAGTCGCCCCGGGGCAGGACGGGCGCCGTGACCCGGGCCGCGGAGGGTGATGGTGCGGTGGGCGTGGCAACGGCAGGCCCCTCCTCCTCCTCGCTCGTCATGGCAACTGCAAAGTCTGCGAAAACACAAGAGAGGAAGTTTGTAATTCGAAAATCGAAATTCATTAAGAGTTTTTTCACGAAACCATTGGCATTAGGGGTGGAACGTACTGGAGTAAATAAGGCAAGGCAAGTTTATTTGTAGAGCACAATTCATACACAAGGCAATTCAAAGTGCTTCACAGTTGCAGAAAATTACAAGAAAACAGATCAAATCAATAAAACATCAACATAAAGTTAATCAGTTACAGTAAAAGGCAAGAGTGCAGATAAAATACTTTCAGTTTTCATATGCACGGGTAAAAAGAGCTGTTTTCAGCCTGGATTTGAACATTGTCAGAGTTGAGGCCTGTCTCACATCCTCATGAAGACTGTTCCAGATTTTAGCTGCATGAAACTGAAACGCAGCCTCACCGTGTTTATTATTGACTCTGGGAACCACCAGGAGACCCCTCCCTGAAGTTCTCAGGGCCTGAGATGGTTCATACGGCTCTAACATGTCAGAGATGTACTTTGGTGCTAAACCATGAAAAGACTTGTACACAAGCAGAGCTGTTTTAAATTCTATTCTCTGAGTGACAGGAAGCCAGTGCAGAGACCGGAGCACTGGACTAATATGGTCGTATTTCCTGGTTCTTGTCAGGACTCGAGCAGCAGCGTTCTGGATGTTCTGCAGCTCTAACAGCTGGTTTAGAAAGGCCAGTGAGCAGCCGTTACAGTAGTCTAACCTGCTGGAGACAAATGCATGGATGAGTCTCTCTAAGTCTGGTTTTGACACTATTCCTCTGATCTTAGCAATGTTTTTCAGATGGTAAAAAGCTGATGATGTTATTGCTTTGATGTGGCTGTTTAAGTTCAGGTCAGGTAAGTACAGTTCTTTATTTTAACATCTGAAATAAATACTATGCACTTAACATTAAGAACGCGATTAAAAGTAAAAACGATGAATTCATTTTGGTTTACATCAAAGTAATAAAGTCAGACAACACCAGCTGCTCATTCAGTCACTTCTGTTTGACCTGGTCTGAAACAACAGCACAATTCCTCATAAATAATTCACACATTTAAAGGTGCATTATGTAAGTTTTAATGCAAAAAAGTTTTTATTATATATAATTTGATCTTTCAGTGACGCAGCAGCTGTTTGCGTGGTTTGTATGGCGTGTTTGTTTCCATCACCGTGGCCTCTATGACGCTCCAGGAGCAATTGATTTTTGGGTTTCTTGTATTTTTTTCTTTACTGATAAAACCATTGCCATGGTTACGCATACATTCAGCAGAGAAACCCTGCTAGACACTTTTAAACAATATACTAGAGGCCACCAGGATGGAAAGTAAAGGCCCAAAGCCACAGTAACCACCCACCAGGTCAAATACGCACTCATATCAACTCTTGTTTTTCTGCATAAACAGTTTGGCTACATAATCCACCTTTAACTTGTTCAATCGTTTTCAAAATCGGTGTGAAATCCTTGCTAGCAGAGCCAACTTTTGCACAGCGTTGAATGTGACAAAAGCACACGTCTTTACACTTTTGTGTGATCACCCCGCACCCATGGAATCAACTTATTTACTTCACACGTGCATGTCACTGAATAATCAGATGTCACATGATCACAATGTAGGTCACACAGTGGTTGCCATGACAATGTAAACTATTTAGGGCATAATACAAATAACTAAATGAGACCACATCTCAATAATCCCTATTTTCTTTTACTTTAAAGGTGCATTAGGCCATTCTTATTATCAGAAAACCTACAAAACAATTGATCCTGGAGCTTTCTAGAGACCACCATGATCGAAAGGTGCCAAGCTGACCACTCATACAGCTGCTGGGTCACTACAAGGTCAAATACAGACAAATATAAACTTGTTCTTGTTGAATAATGCACTATTAATTACCTTTGAAAGTTTATACTTTCCCAAAAGTAGTCCAAATATGTACCTTTGACAGTAATTTAAAAAAAAGAACACCTTAGCCAAAAGGGCACCATATTGTACATTAGTGATATTAAAAATATCGATACGGCGATATATCGCAATATTACGTCGGGCGATTCTCGTATTGATCCAAAAAGTGTCCGCATCGATATTTAAATATCTATTTTTGGGGAAATATTCATTGCAGCGTCTCTCTTTGGTCCTGCACTTTTACTCCCGCCCACTAGATGGCAGCAGACCGCGCAGCCCGCTTGAGTAACACTAGAATCTGGTGAGAGTTAGAGTTAGAGAAACACAGGAAAAGTTTTATCGAAGAGATGAGCTCTATAGTCACGGTGATGCCCGTGTTGTCATTATGTCCCTGATTAGGTTTTAAATGCCCCATCTGAGTTGTCGTATATATTTTAATGGATGAAACTGACTCAGTTCTGTTATTACTGATCGCTGAGGACTCCCAACTAGAAATTCTAGAGAACGTGCATCCCCAGTTTAGTTGGTTTCATTTACTAGATTTCCAAGAAATCTGTTTTCCGTTCAAAGGTACATAATCACCATAGACACCACAGTCACAAGTGCACATTAGTGAAAAGCATTTACATCATAAGATAGATAGATAGATAGATAGATAGATAGATAGATAGATAAAATGTATTTGATACAAATCTAATGAAGGTGGACTAGTTTATAATCGTCTAATACTTCATATCAGGATATTTTGTATCGTACCGCGACTTATGTATCGGGATACGTATTGTATCGCCTGAGACTTGGCAATACACACCCCTATTGTACATGTTTTAAGTGGTAGGGGAAACAGGAACACCCGTAGGTAAAATGTACACAGGGGACAACCCACCAGTAGAGAAGCACTGCTAAGTAATCCACTCAAAACTTAAGTGAAGTGTCTTGCCCATGACCCCAACAGCAGAAACCTCTGATCAAAGCAGGGAACAAACCCCCAACCTTTGTGTCTGTGGGCGTGTGCTTCACTCATGAGCCACCATTGCTCCTTATCTCTCCATGGCTAGATTAAAACCACTAAAACAACTTCCAGCACTGCCTTTTGCGGCACTAGCTGCTGCTCGGAGCAAAGTGTTTTAGTGACGGTGTGGTGCTGAGAGGTCGATCAGACTGAAGCGGGAGCAGAAAGGAGAAAGTGGCACCAGCAGTGATTTCCAATGGTCCTTCGAGCCGGTAAAAGCTCCGGCCTGTTTTCATTCTGTTGTGCCGAGGTCCACACTGGGGGCTATTTTCATCCAAAAGGACAGGTTTATGAGGGGAGGGGGCAATGACTCTGGCGGATTTGTAAACAGCTACGGCGCTTTACATTACAGCACAGTAATAGCATGGTAGTAGGAGGAAACTACACCGAGTTTTACCGATAACAGACTCCGAAAAGTATGACAAGTAAAAACCTTGCCAGAGGGACTGAACACTCTCAAAAGTACAAGAGGTTCAGTGCTCTAAACCATTGCTAAGATATAAAAGGCAGATACATGTCAACAAACAAACAATGCTCAGAAGGATAGCTGCCTAGAGTGAGCCAAAATATCACCAGAGTGTTCTCACAAAATCAATTATATATGGAGCGAATGGGATTTTTATTTTACAAAAATGGAAAAAGCAATGGCCTATGATGGTGTAAAAGTAAAGCCGCTATTTTAGTCTTATCTGAATAAAGATAGAAAACATTAGATGGAGCAGGGCAAGAGTTAATGATGAAAAGAGACGTTTGACCCAGAGGTGAGGCCCGGCGGTTCACAGGGTGAGATTTCTATTAGAGAAACAAAAACCTGAATTTATGATGAGACGCAGAGGGGGATAAGACAAGGCGTTGTAATAGCTTTGTTTAACCCATGGACCTAAAGTGGCTCCAGAGAGAAGGCTTACTCCAGTGTTTGGCTGCTGTATTTTACCTCCTCCTGTATTAGCATCATTCTGTAAATCTCTCGTATTAGAACATAAATCCTCTTCCTCTCCAAACTGTCACTAGCCTCGAGTGAAATGTCCCTTATTTTCAAATCCAAAACTTGACAGATGTGTTTTCAGGTGTTTATTAACGGAATATAAATTCAAAGTCGAGTACAAAAAAAGATGTTATTTGATTTAAAGTTACACATTAGAGACACATTAGAAGCAATTATCGCTAAAACACAGTTGACAGATATTTTGACAATTTTTGTGATGTATAATTTCACTTCTTTATATGACACTGACAGGAAGTGACATAGCTAGAGGCAAACAATTGTAAACTGTTGCCGTGCCAACCGGGAAATGAGTCAAACTGTTATTGAACTTTACCTCTATCTATGTCACTTCCTGTCAGTAGCTTAAAAGTTCATATAAAAACTTTTCTGCCCAACAATTCTTCATCAAAACTGCTGCTTCAATGAAATAAAAATGACAACTACAACAGATGAAGTCCCATCAGGTATAACACCAGATCGTATACAAAGCTACAAGTTCCTAAAACCCAGTCCTCCTTTGGCCTCATGTCTTCTCGCTGCTGCTGTTGCTAATGATTGGAATTCTGCTGAAAATAAACTAAAGCTGAATCACTGATCTCACTCTCCTGCCTTTAAACACAGGCTCAAGGACGTTTTTAATGACTCATGTAAATGTTTTACTAATTAATTAATTCAATTCCCTGTACATACTGTAATTTGTTTGTTTTGTTTCCACTTCACTGTCCCCTTAAGTGCACACAAAGCACTTCCAGGCCAACATTGTAAATACATTTGCTCTTAATGCTTTGCCAGATCAAATAAGTGAAATCAATAAATCAAACCTTAAAACTAAGAAACAAACACACAGAAACATTACAGTGTGAGTTCAATTTCGACAAAGCATTTTCAGCACGAGGATCTTTCCTGCCAAACATTTAAAAGTCTCTTGAACATGTGAAGTGAGACCAACTCCCTCAAGTCAGATTAGAGTTCATTCCAGGAACAGCAAACTGCAGCTTCCCTGCTCTGTTCAGACTGTTGGTACAGAACACATAAGAACACGAGCTCCTGGGCTGTATGTCAGACAGATACTGAAGGAGGAGCCCTATAGATTTATGGAAGAGGTAACAATGTGTAGCATGTAACACCAAGGTAACGTTAGCATTATAATTAGCATTCTCCGTTATATAATGTATTTATGGCCACTTTGTCTCTGTATCTTTCTGTGGTTGAAAATACATCCATAATCCAGCATTTTTTATAGATATTTTACACTTTATGACCAAAATTATGTCTCAACATTTGAACCACATTATTTTTTAGCATTTGGCCTTTGGCACACTGACAAGTCAAATGGCTTTGTGATAAATGCAGTGTTGAGTTCAGAACCGCTCAAACTGGGTCCGGTGATGGTTTATGGAAGGGCACTTATTGGTTGTATCTTTTACACAACAAAATACAGTAAATAATACAGGTTGAAGAGCTTCAGCAGTAGAAGAAGAAATGACCAAAGTGAAATTAAATCAAGGGTGCCTAATGCCTATGATAATGGAGGCTTATCGGTAACTATACTATACTATCTAGGACTTTTTATATAACCTGCAGATACAGCTGGACCACTCTCTGCTTAAACACGGCTTTTCCTGATAATACCGGTTTCCCCTCACCCCCTACATCCCCGCTGATGTAAAGTACGTCCGCTCGCTCGCGCCTCGCTGCTTTAGACATTAATAGGACTCTCGGGACACAAAGACGTCCCTATGGCGCGGCGAGAATTTCATCAAACGCATCAAATGTACAGCGAGGGCACATTATCGAAGCTGATCTAAAAACGCAGGCGAAGCAGCGGTTCCCGGTCAGTGGGCGGGCTCTTCGGGTGAACGGGCGCGTGTCATTGGACGGGTACGTTCTCCATCTACAGTTTGATGATACTCAAGGGTTTAATGTAAGTCCGCGGTGCATTAAATGGTGTCCTTTCATTGCAGTTGGAGCAAAGTCCCTCGAAGTTCACTGTTAAATTGGACTGTACTCAGACAACCTTTCAGTCGTCCAGGAGTTTTTCTAAAGGGTTTCAAAGCTGTTGAAGTTGTCAACTGGACTGCTGTTGTCACAACCAAGTCGTGTTGGCGATCTTGAAAACCTTTACTATCATAAAAAACACCCTGGATGACTTGGAGCTCACACAAAAAAGTTCCTGCCCGATTTGGGGATGGCCCCTTCAACACGTAATGAGCAAGAAGACATTTCTGAGAAGGGAGATGAAATGTCTTCCACTTTTAGAACTCCAATGCTTTTAAAGAGGGGGTATTATGCTTTTTTCAATCACATAGTCTATAGCATACTACAATGATGACGTAACCTTCTGTTGGTCTGTATATGCAGTCAATTAAAATAACTGCCTTGAATAAATTGCTCTCTCAAAATGGCTGTACTGAACGTCTTGAAATAGGCCTCTGTCTCTTTAAGAAGCTTTCCGACACGCCCCTTCAGCACACTGCTGTGGCATCTAACAACATTACTGTGCGGGGAGGGGGCTCTGCTGAGCTGAGGAGCAGTGGTTGGTGGCTTGGCTGGTGACGAAAGGTCCAGAGGTGTCTCCAGGAGGTGGGGGCGTTCCTAGGAGGACTGAGGCATAGCTACACCTAAAATGGCTGCCGTCTAAGTTTTTACTGATTACTCAAAAATATGTGAATGAGCCAAGGCAACACTCCAGGCATGTGTTTAATGAGGGAATGACATAATAACATGATATAAAGCTTGAAAAAGTCGATTTTACATAATACCCCCCTTTAAAAAATGAATACAAAATAACATCAGCACTATTGCTCGAGTGTATCTCTCCCAGGAGAAAGCAGCTCTAAACTCAGACACTGACTGGACAAGCTGGTCAGTAACACTGTGGCCGCTCAGAGAAACAGTGACCGACTCCTCTCCATGTGAATGAATGAATTCAACTTTATAGTGCAGACTTGTACAATGCGATAAATGAAAACATTTAAAGAACAAAAAAACTCGATCATCCAACCGACCATGGGCGGACAGGTAATGCACATGAGCAGAGCCAAGGGATGTTGCGATTCCAGAGCACATGAATAATATTAGGAGAATAATTGTTTGTTTCTAGCAGAGGAGGGAGGGAAGGACAGGGGATCCACAGCTGTAGGCCTCCCCCCCTGCCCGGTGAACTGAGAACAACCAAGAGGGGGATCTACAGTACCCAGAACCCACCCCACACTGGGGGGTTAAGGGGGGAGGGTCTAGGTGTAGTGGATCCACAGTCGAGGGCCTACCCACTACCCTGGGAGGGGAGCGGAGGGAGAGCAAGGACCGGACTTTTCTGTTTGTTTAGGAGGGAAATGGAGGTGGGAATGAAAGTAAATTCAAGCGGTTGCTATTGCATTTACTGGCTCTGTATCGCCTTCCCGAGGGCAACAGGTCGTACTCTGAAAATAAAACATGAGACGGCTCAGCCAGGATTTTAGAAGCTTGTTTGACAACAACCTCCTCATACAGGGTTGTTGTATGAGGAGGTTGTGCTAAAACACTGAAAGCTTCACAAGGTCGTTTGTCCCGGCTGCCATAGCACTGTACAATAAACCTTACTAATGTGTACTTTTTATTTTTATGCCTTTTGATGTAGCTTTGCAATACAATACTTTTACTGATGTCCGTATTGTATTGAGAGTGCTGCTGGACACTTGAATTTCCCCAACACGTGCTGTGTCCCGATTTGGGGCGGGACTGAGAAAGACGGCTGCCATAGTGCGTCTAATTCCCAATCCTTGAAAGCCTGCGATAGGGCTGGTATATTAATCGAAATCTATGGTCAGTCTCAGTAATAGTCATGGGACTTTGTAATCGTCAGGTTTACAGCCATTTCAACAGCTCTTGGAGTTTGGACGAAACAATGGAAGATTATTTTGTGTTAAATGAAACCGGAGGAAAGCATTTGTTTTTGTTTGAGCTGAAGTTTGTATAAAGGTTCATGAATCAGCTACATTCATTTATTTCTTATTAAAGAGGGGGTATTATGCTTTTTTCAATCACATAGCACCAGTCTATAGCATACTACAATGATGACGTAACCTTCTGTTGGGCTGTATATGCAGTAAATTAAAATAACTGCCTTGAATAAAATTGCTCTCTCAAAATGGCTGTACTGAACGTCTTGAAATGGGCCTCTGTCTCTTTAAGAAGCTTTCCGACACGCCCCCTTCAGCACACTGCTGTGGCATCTAAACAACACTACTGTGCGGGGAGGGGGCTCTGCTGAGCTGAGGAGCAGTGGTTGGTGGCTTGGCTGGTGACGAAAGGTCCAGAGGCGTCTCCAGGAGGTGGGGGCGTTCCTAGGAGGACTGAGGCATAGCTACACCTAAATGGCTGCCGTCTAAGTTTTTACTGATTACTCAAAAATATGTGAATGAGCCAAGGCAACACTCCAGGCATGTGTTTAATGAGGGAATGACATAATAACATGATATACATTTACATAATACCCCCCTTTAAGAAAAGATAAAATGCAATCAAACATCGAGATCGATCAATATGAGAAACAAATGTGTTATTTATTGTTTTGCCTCGTCGTCCAGCTCTAGCCTGCAGCTCATTCAAACTCCCACCAAGTGATTTTTGACAAAGAAAAACAGTCAATGACATCTTCAAATCCTCATTTCCTCCGTGTGTTTGTGTCTGTAATGCTGGGTGACATCCCGAGTGATTGAGGCCTGTAATTCAGGCTAATTCTGCTCAATTATCTTGACTCTCTCTGATAAACCATCGCGCTGACTGCTGCCTGCGCTGAATGAATGAATAGACACTAATGCCTCAACACATCAACACTCGTGGATTATACATTACGCTCATTCGATAATTCAGATTTCTCAGTCTTAAAAAATGCAAACGTTAATGCTCGAGGACTCGCTCGGTGACGAATTCCCGGTTTTATGCTTGGTATTGCACGCGGTTGTTGACGGAGAGGTGAGTAATCCTTTATGTTGGCTGTGGCGGCTGAATGGGAGGTGACTAACTCCTGATCTTTGTGGTGTTTCGTGTAGTATCTCTGTTTTTGTCGGAGAGAATGGAGGAGCCAGCTGGCACCTTTCCATTCACAACAAATCTTCTTTAGTCACACCAACACTTTGCTGAATATAGCATACACTCTCCTCCATTGCTTTTTCAGTTTCAGATCATCAATGCATCTGGATTGTAAATACTAACATTGTTAAAGAGTACCTAAACGGGCGTGCCAAAGTCTTTCCCTACCCACAAACAAAAGTCAAAAAGTGCTGTGAAAGAGGTGGTCTCTGAAGTTTGGGGGTGACATGCGGGGGGTGAGTGTGTGGGCCTTTGCATTGGCACAATCACAGC
Organism: Neogobius melanostomus; assembly: GCA_007210695.1. NCBI lineage: Eukaryota > Metazoa > Chordata > Actinopteri > Gobiiformes > Gobiidae > Neogobius > Neogobius melanostomus. The sequence goes on along the minus strand of VHKM01000122.1, from coordinate 4,929,711 downwards.
AGACAGATTACGTGGGAGGGACTTGGTTATAAACCACAGGTACAGGGGCAGGACAATGGGCGGCACCTGGTGACGATGTGTGGAGCTGGTGCGGCTTATGGCGTTCTGTGGAGGCCGTAGACACTCTTCAGCCAATCAGGAAATTCTAATTTAGTAGCAGAGTTTACCCTGAAGGGGGCGCAACCCATTCGTTTCAGGCCAAAGTTAGGATTTAACACATGTTTGCGCTATAATGTCAGAATAATGTCCGGGACCAGTGGACAACACTATGAGACACCCATTGAGACAGTTTATCAGTAAAACTTGATTTGGTGTTTAGTTACTCTTTAACAACCTGATTTTTATAACATTTACAAAGTTAGTCGTGGTACACATTCTTAAGTTTCCTAACCAGTGAGTGCTAGACGTCTTTCAAACCCAGGAGACTCATATTTATTCATTATTCATTTATACAAACCAATAAAACAGTACATTTTCACACCAACACAGTCTCACAAACTAAATGTCACTCTGCAACAACATGGCACTCATGAAAGTGTGTCCAGTTCACAGTTTGACCTCTGGAACTGTGTCAGTGTCACAATAATGTGTTCTATTCATTGATATTGATTTAAGACCTTCATGAGGCAAAGAAATCACCGACCTAGCTCTGCTTTTCATTGACAAATACTAAATATTCATCTGATGTGCGATTCTGGTAACACTTTAGATTACAGCTCGCAAGTTCCATGTGTAGGTACAGGTAACAAGAAAGTAATTACACATGTAAGTACAGGTACACATTAAAGTGCAAGAGTTAATAAAGGTGTACAACATGGTGTATGTAAAACAAAAGTGTACAAGGTGTAACAACGACGTCTCACTTTAGATTACAGTCCTCGCTCACGTGTAATTACACATTAGATATGGTGTGTTTACGTCTTATTTATGTGGTCATTTATGAAATTTATGAAACTTTATAAAGCTGGCACATGACGGCCAAACACCTGGAACTACACACTTTTGTTACACTTTATTAAACACTTGCACTTTACCGTGTGATTACCTGTACCTACATGTGTAATGACTATTGTTCCCTGTATCACATGGAACTCACAGGCTGTAACCTAAAGGGGTACCGCGAGTTTAAACCATATTTTATAACATTTAGTGTGAAATATACTGTAGGTCTCTGCTTCATGCCATTCCACTGTTGAATCACTGCAGCTTTTGTTTAGGAGTTTGAGAGACCTTTTCCCGTTTGTTCAAACACATGTGAAGTAAAGCCTATAGGCATAAATTCAACCTGTAAGACTCATTTCAGCGTCTCCCACCTCCAGATAATGATCGCGTCTGTGAGGGTCACACCTCCACCTCAGCCTATCAGCACAGAGCCACACTTTCGTCGGTCCTCTGTTTAAGCCTCCAGCGTTCATGGTTCACCTGCTTCCTAGCTGTGCTGCAACCCACCTCCACCCCCTCTTCCATCCTTTACCGGTCTCCCATACCACCACCAGTGTCCAGACCGCCCGTGGACTTTCACTGTCAGTTCAAAACACAGACTGAATGGATGCTAAATCTGCAGTGTTTTTCACCTGTGGCTCGCGGTGGAGCGGAGGATTGTGCAGTAAAAGTCATTTTAAGGTCAGCTGATTATGGAAAACAAACACAATGCTGGCGCTGTGATGTCATCGTTTTAGGAAAAGTTGTGGAGACGCCACGAAACGGCGACAGTGTTTTGAGATCTTGGGACCTAGTTTGGAAAATGTTTGTTTACAGACCCCAAAAACGCCAATTTCGTGTGGATGATACACTTCATTTCATTTAATTTCTTCATTTATTTCAGGCAATGGGCAACAAAAGAAAGAATATACAGTATGTAAACTAATGATCCATTTCTACCTGAAAGGGAGTGGGAAGAAGATAATTTATTTAATCCCACCCCCAGTTCCCCATTCAGAGATTAATTCATTTTAACTGTTACTTTGTTCAAGGATTATTGTACAAATGTTATATCACGGTGGTAATTATTACATTGTTACAAAAAGTACACTGAGAATATTTTTGTGTTTAGTCCTCAGTGCAACTCCTTGTGAACAGGGCCTTAGTTTTTGAACAAGGTAAAACATTTTAAAGGAACAGGCCACCATTTTTACATAAATGAGATATGGTCTTGCCTGAGCTTAGACGAGTTGATACGCACCTGTCTGGTCTTTGTGCGTGCGCTCAGAAACGACCAAAGATGTCGTTAGCATTTTGCCTCTGCCAATGTATTCCTATAGCTCCAAACGGGGGTGAAGTTGGAAGCTATCACGCTCTTCCACGGGCACAAACAAAGACCAGACAGGTACGTATCAACTCATCTAAGCTCAGGTAAGAACATAGCACAGTATGGAAGAACTATGTGTGCTCAGTCATGCAAAAAGACCAAAGATGTTGTTAGCATTTGGCCTCTCCCAGTATATTCCTATGGTTCCAAACAGGGTGAAGTTGGAAGCGACCAAGCTCTTCCACGGGCACAAAGACCAGACAGGTGCGTATCAACTCGTCCAAGCTCAGGTAAGAACATATCTCAGTATGGAAAAACGGTGGCCTGTTCCTTTAAGCTTTAAAGCTAAACAAAGTGTGTTCAAAGAAAACATTTGTGCGTCACTACTTTAAAGGACACAGTTGATAAAATCCTCCCTTGTACAGTTATGAATAATCTGAATTAGCATTTAACAGCTCCAGAGTGTGACTAACTCCGAGGCGCAGGTGAACGCCGTGGGCTGTTCCGTTCTCCTCCAACAGCTGAGTGTTTCCTGGATCCACCGCGGCAGAGTTTAGATCATACCTGCCCCGGGTCCAAACGCATTTACATTTATGATAATGACTGAAACAAGGGTGAGTGGATTCAGAGGAGCAAACGGGGAGCGAAAGAATAACTTTGTCGGGCCTAAAGGGGATCGAGTTTCAAGAGTGTGGGAGATGCAGAGTGTGAGTTTAAGCCAACGATTCGCAACTGTTGGGTCATGCAGAGATTAAAGTTACATAATGTCGCTTTTAAGCTTAATATAAAGATTAGCCGGACGTTTTTTCAACACTTTAGGACACCTTAAAGGGGAGGGTATTATGTAAAATCGACTTTTTCAAGCTTTATATCATGTTATTATGTCATTCCTCATTAAACACATGCCTGGAGTGTTGCCTTGGCTCATTCACATATTTTTGAGTAATCAGTAAAAACTTAGACGGCAGCCATTTTAGGTGTAGCTATGCCTCAGTCCTCCTAGGAACGCCCCCACCTCCTGGAGACGCCTCTGGACCTTTCGTCACCAGCCAAGCCACCAACCACTGCTCCTCAGCTCAGCAGAGCCCCCTCCCCGCACAGTAGTGTTGTTTAGATGCCACAGCAGTGTGCTGAAGGGGCGTGTCGGAAAGCTTCTTAAAGAGACAGAGGCCTATTTCAAGACGTTCAGTACAGCCATTTTGAGAGAGCAATTTTATTCAAGGCAGTTATTTTAATTTACTGCATATACAGACCAACAGAAGGTTACGTCATCATTGTAGTATGCTATAGACTGGTGCTATGTGATTGAAAAAAGCATAATACCCCCTCTTTAACAACCTACTTCATGATTTCTCCTGAAGAGCTCCAAACACTCTGCCTGCTGATGTCATATGCTCATATTCAAGGAGGTGGAACAACCCCACTCCAGACCAGAGGACCATGGAGACCTCGGCGTCTGACCACAGCAGACCTGAGGGTGTTGAATAATTTACAGAGAGAAGAGCACAGTTTTGGCCTGTGACCGTCTGCTCCTCTGTGGGACAGTCTGTGTGGGTGTTGTGTGGAAATGAAAACTGCAAATAGTTCAATCCAATCTTGACTACAAGTTAAAGGATCAGGAAATCATAAAAGGTGCATATCAGGTCACTCAGCTTCCAAAAACCCAATGTGTCCCCATGGGGTCTTATTGAATGTTTTGCTTGTTCTTTATTATATTTTATTATTTGTTCAGCTTTGAGGCCTCGGAATTCTGCCCATTCATTTTAATGGGACGTCAATAACATGTAAGTTTTTTGGTCCTGTTTTTTGTTTGTTTTTTTAGCAATGTCGGCCACGTGTCCAGCTTTGGCCAATTGTACTGTAACACATTTACTCTTCCTTCTGGTTTTGGGAATTCTGGGGACTGTGCCCATTCATTTTAATGGGACGTCAACCTCATTTGTGTCTTGTACATGTTTTTTTGTTTTTTGTTTGTTTGTTTTTTTCAATTTCTACGTGTCCAGCTTCTGCCAATTGAGCGGGTTTTCCCTTTTCTGGTTTTGTGAATTCTGGAAACTCTGACCATTCATTTTAATGGGACTCTTTTTTTCTTTTTTCATTTTTATGTGTCCAGCTTTTGCTAATTGCACTTAGGTTCATATCTGTGTTCTGTGGGTTTCCATTTTCTGGTTTGGGGAATAAATTTTTCTGTATTATTTCAGTTATTTGTATATTTTTGTAGTATTCTTTAAGTTGCATACAAAATACCTTTATTCTGTTTAAATCACTTGTTTGGACAATTACCTTATTTTCTTTGAGAGTGCATTTTCTAACTAAAATAATATCCATGTAAATAAAAGACCGTAAGGAGTGAGAGACTGGGCTTGTTAGGATTCCAAATTGGACTGGAGCGCCCTCCGCAGGCAGCAGTGGGAATGTCACATAAAACAGCGAAAACAAGCTTTCATTTACTACAATCATTCTAGCAAACTGATAGGACTGTGATGAACACACTTTGGGGGTCATTTATCAAGACAGGTGCTAAATAGTGGGTGCAAGCTGAAAATAAAATATGCTATTTTAAAGGCATGTTGGACTTGGGCCCAAAAATCTGATATGTAAATGAGACAATGCATAAATAACTCTGCTGCTGATCCACTTTTGCACGGGCTACTCACTTTGTACCAGTGTTCATTTCGTCGACTAAAATATTTAGTCTTAATTTTAGTCAAAGTGATATTTTTGACTAAAATTGGACTAAAACTAAATTAAAGTTTTTCATGAGACTAAAACTATGACTAAAATGTCCAGATATTTTAGTCGACTGAAATAAGACTAAATAAAATGTAAAGGAGAGACTAAAATCATCCAAACTTCTATTGACAGTCTGAAAGAGCCTCAGATCATGTGAATTCACTGCCAAAGGAGCAGCTCTGAGCTTTGTTCATGTGGGACAGGGTTGCCAGGTCTGCGGTTAAACAGCGGAATTGGGCGTTTTCTTAAGCCATTCCGCGGGTGAAAAAACTCTCCGCGGTTTTTTGCCTTGCTGTTTTCAATGTAAAATTGGCTATTTCTATCTTATTTTTTGATCAAAATCACTATTTCGAATGACAAAATCTCAAATCCAAGGCTCTGTGAGCTGCTTTTTCAATAAAAGAGGGAGAAAGGGGCGGTTTCTCATCTTCGCGGGAGCACATGGGCTCTGCTTACTGGTAAACAATATTGAAAATTCCAGCCGTGCCGTATGTCCGCGGGTTTTCAGATATTTTTGGGCAGGTTTGACTGCCCAGACCTGGCAACCCTGATGTGGAGCAGCTCCATGAAGCAGAGGACCTGATTAAACATGATTATAATGAATATTATAATGCAAAGTCGACTAAATTTACTTGCAATTTTAGTCGACTAAAACTAGACTAAAATGTAAGATTTTTTTTAACTAAATCTCGACTAAAATTTTATTACATTTTCGTCAAAAGACTAAGACTAAAACTAAATTAAAATATGTTGTTAATATTAACACTGCTTTGAACATGAGCAAACGCAGCACGGTAGCGCAGTGGTTAGTGCCTCCGCTTCACAGCTAGAAGGTCCTGGGTTTGATTCCCACCTGGACGGGCCTTTCTGTGTGGAGTTTGCATGTTCTCCCCGTGTCTGCGTAGGTTTCCTCCGGGTACTCCGGTTTCCCCTACCACTAAAACATGTACAATAGGTGAATCCTCCAGCCAGGTGATTCTGACCATCAGCCTGGCTCTACATCATGGAGATGGGTCCCGGGCGCGGCATTGACCACTGCTCCTTACGGGTTGCCTCAGTGGCATCGAAGGATGGGTCAAATGCAGAGGACAAATTTCCCTACAGGGACAATAAAGTATACAAAACAAAAAAACATAGTAAATAACCCCCTTTGAGCACAGAGCAGGTCTGATTATGTGCTTGTGAGGACAGTTCCCTTTATGAAGCAACACAATGCAGGAAATACAGATGGAAGCGCTTCAGCACCATGAGAAGGACCCAGGTGAGCAAGATGACTCAAACCTGTGACGCACAGAGCCACAAACAGAAGGTAAAGCTTCCTTGATGGGTTTCTCCAGTTGGCGCCTGTGAACAGCTTCTTAAGAGCGTGCGTTTATTCTAAATACGGGTCTTAAACGGGAGCCATGTAAACGCGCTGATGGCCTCCGTCCTGACTTCATGAATGAGCCGCACGCAGCAGATGTTCCAGACGCGACAATGGTTCCTGAGATGGAGTGGACGTGATTGCACCATCTGTGGGAATTTAGCGAGTCTGAAAACAAAAGAACAAACCCTCTGTGTGCAAATGGGGCTCCTAAAGCGTTTCCCCGTGTAACACTTATCGGAAAGATCAGGGGGAAAACACTGTAAAACGCTGCAAAACTACAAAAATACAAATTAATAATTCAAAACTAAGCCTTTGACATTTGAGTCAGCACCAAAATGATGAAATGTCTTGCAAAAGCTGTAGCTAATTGGCTGTTCACAAACCCGGCTAGTTGCCTGTTAGTTCAATGCTTGTGTCCTTGGGCAAGATACTTCACCCACCTCTCTTGCAGCACCTTATCCAAATGTCGCAATTCCTCCTGCACTTTTAAACCGTGACAAGAGAAGATAGCAGTAGAGTCCACACTGTTAGGCACGACCTCTACTCGTTTCTAGCTCTCACGACAAGTTCTCCCACTCCCGCGTGGATCATCACGTGGGGACATTATGGTGTTCGCTGTAATTTCAATCTCATCTCACTAGCTGGTCTGAAAATGCAATACTGATCTACAGCGGTTTATTCAAATGCCTCTTTGCTCTCCCTCCCCTCGCTTCTATTTTATGTTTTCAATGAAAGATAAGGCATTTTATGCAGAAAAAAAGGACAAATTGAATATAATCAGCAAAGAAATCAAAATGATCGATCGACCGTTATATATGTTTTTAGAGGGATCTGGATCTTGTTTAGTTCTTGAACAAGCAAGTTTTTGGTTGTTCAAAGCTCAATAAATCTGGCAGGAATTAGATATTTTAAAATTCCACTGTTAAAAAAGAAAGGCCTAAGTACTGTATATTAAAGAGACTATACAGAGTTTAAAAATGTTAAAATGATGTATTTTCCTCCCCTACATGTTCCAGCCATGTCCTAATGTGTAGAATGAGCCCAGACCTGTTCACCACAACTGCCTCTAAAATCCTGCACTGTCACTCAAAAAGGTGTTACTGCGGGTCCAAAGTGCCGTCATCCATCCATCCATCCATCTTCTTCCACTTGTCCATTGCCGGGTCGTGGGGGCAGCTGTTGGAGTTGCCCAAATCACATTGCACCAGTCCCTATGGCTCCTCCTGCAGGTGGTGGGTCCACAGAAGGACAAAGTGCCGTCATGCACAAGCCTAATATAGAGACTGCAGTTACGTCTAAGACCTGAGGTGGCAGTAGTGAGTATAAATTACCAACTTGCATCCAGTCCTTTAAGTCAAGGCTGGGAAGTGTGGCGTCTGTCGGAGCTACTCATTTTGAGAAAGCGAGAAAACGTTTTGTAAGGTCTGAGCATGCGTGTATATATTTCTCTTAAGCCGCTGCTTTCTCCTGGAAAGGAAATGACCATATTTGGATTACAGGTAATAACACCTCAGGAGCACTTCGACGTCCGTGCAGTAATATATTCACTCCTATAGAATTCTCTGCGTGGCTGTCGAAGTGCTCCTAAGGTGTTCTTACGCCTTACAATATACGTCCCCTTTTTATCCGCTTAGTTTAATTTTGTGTGACTAGACTTGGATCATGTAACTACTCACGTAACTGTATTTAAATAGGGGAAACGTGGAAGAGCTTGTAACTTCAACCCCCATAGAGGAGAGGAGCAGAGGCTAAATGCTGACAACATCTTTGGTCTTTTTTGGGTGACTGAGCACACGCGTAAAGACCAGACAGGTACGCAACAACTCGTCTGAGCTCAGGTAAGAACATATCTCAGTATGGAAAAACGGTGGCCTGTTCCTTTAAAGGATCTGTATCATGCTATTTTAGCCATTCCAAAGTAAAGTATAGGCATTTATATGATATATTGTACCTCTATCACTATGGAGTACTCATTTTGAGAGAAATATAAGTATTTTCTGGGGGTATTTTTCAAACCCGGAAGACAAGACGCTTCGATTCAGTTAACTCCGCCCCTCTCTCCGCTCATTCCACATTCACAGTATTATAATATAAATATCGCTGCAAAAAGTGAAGTTACTTCACATAATGCAGTTATAAGGAGTTGACATGTGCAACACAGTTTCATAAATGGCTAACACACACGCTAACACACACGCTAACACACACGCTAACACACACGCTAACACACGTTTTGATTGACTCACTGCTCAGCCTGGCCTCCCCATCGGGTTATGGATCGTGTTGGTTACAAAAGTTAATCCACTTTGATTCTGGCCAAGGTTCACCAAGCATCCATCAGGTTGGTTGATAAAGTTGCTGAATCCCGGAAAGAAATTCCAACTTCTGGCGAGTGCACTCTTCTTTAGGAAGGTTGAATAGTCCTGTTCCTCTCGTAGCCAAACGCGCATCCGTGACATTATTGTTCGGTAAGAAAAAAGAACAGGTGTGTCCAGAGTAGGTTAGAAAGAGCTCCGTCTTCAAAAACATGACTTCTGCTGGGATCCATGGATCCTCCGGCTGTGGGTGCGCTTGATTAGCGTCGTGGGACAGCACAGACGCGTCGGAGAGTTCTTTTTTTTTCTTCTTTTTTTTTCTTTTCTTTTTTTCTTTATTTCTCTCTTACAACAAAAATAATGAAAAAGCAGTTTTATAAATTAAAACCAGGCCGTAACTCATTACATTACAGACGTAGAGCACTTCCGTTCCTTTGTGACGACACAACTGAACAACTCAGTCATTTACCAGGAGAGGGCGGAGCAGCTGCTCAGAGAGCAGGATTCAGGACGATTACTTAGAACTGTGTGAATGAAGCCAAAAAACGCTCTGGGAGTATTTTGGAGAAGGAAATAGCAAAACAACATGGTTAAAAGCTCCAAAAGTCGATTTTGCATGATATAGGACCTTTAAGTAAAGCAAAAACGTGTCTATTCTTCATACGTCATATGTCATATGTCCACACAGAAACGTCCCACAGTGGAAATTGCAGCGGTGACCTTGCGCTGTATGACACTAACCACTAAGCCACCACACCACTTCTACTTCAAACATTCAAACATTACCTCCACTTACGGCTAATTTACCTGCTTTCGAGCCGTTTCTATTTTTTTTTGTATTCCATTATTCCACGAAGTGCGACCGTGGCGCGTTATAACGAGATTGAAGTGACGGAGAAAATAGCAAAGGAATGAGGTGCTGGTGAGGTCAGAGGCGCTATTTCAGTCAAACCAATTTAAACCAGCCGTAAAACTCACATTTTACACTCGCACATTTGGATATCTGTAAAGCTGCGGCTATAAGAAATGCCTGTTTGCTGTAAATGGGTAATTCATTACAAAGGCGCCATTTCTGTTTGAAAATACTCTATCGGCGCAGCTCGATCTGAAAAAGTCATGTTTCCTGGACGGGTTGAGAGGAGAGGAGTGGGCAATTGAGAGAATCTGTTCAAAGAGTGAAATAAGTGGCCAATCAGAGATGAAATGTGATACTTAAACTCTGGGAAAGTGCCAGTTTCATAAAGTGCTCAATCATCAAGGAACCAACCCAGGTTAACCTTCAAAGGAGCTGTATCATGCTATTTTAGCCATTCCAAAGTAAAGTATAGGCATTTATATGATATATTGTACCTCTATCACTATGGAGTACTCATTATTGAGAGAAATATAAGTATTTTTGGGGGGTATTTTCCCTACCCGGAAGACAAGACGCTTCGATTCAGTTAACTCCGCCCCTCTCTCCGCTCATTCCACATTTGCAGTATTATAAATATAAATATCGCTGCAAAAAGTGAAGTTACTTCACATAATGCAGTTATAAGGAGTTGACATGTACAACACAGTTTCATAAATGGCTAACACACACGCTAACACACAGGCTAACACACATGCTAACACACACGCTAACACACACGCTAACACACACGCTAACACGCGTTTTGATTGACTCACCGCTCAGTCTGGCCTCCCCATCACGTGAGATCGTGTTGGTTATAAAAGTTAATCCACTTTGATTCTGGCCAAGGTTCACCAAGCATCCATCAGGTTGGTTGATAAGTCGCTGAATCCCAGAAAGAAATTCCAACTTCTGGCGAGTGCACTCTTCTTTAGGAAGGTTGAATAGTCCTGTTCCTCTCGTAGCCAAACCATGGATCTAATGGAGCCAAATGCGCATCCGTGACATTATCGTAAGCAAAATGAACAGGCGGTGTCCAGAGTAGGTTAGAAAGAGCTTCGTCTTCACAAACAATGCACCCTCCGGCCGCGGGAGCGTTTGCTTACTGGGGACAGCACAGACGGTCGGAGACGGAGATTTTTTTTTAATTTTTTTTATTTTATTGCGCTCTTACACAAAAAAAAAAAGAAGCTGTTTTATAAATTAAAATCAGGCCGTAAGGCATTACATTACAGACGTCGAGCACTTCCGTTCCTTTGTGACGACACAACTGAACAGCTCAGTGGTTTACCAGGAGAGGGTGGAGCAGCTGCTCAGAGAGCAGGATTCAGGAGGATTACTTAGAACTGCGTGACTGAAGCCAAAAACCGCTCTGGGGGTGTTTTTGATAAGGAAATAGCATAACAACATGGCTAAAAACTCCAAAAGTCGATTTTGCATGATATAGCTCCTTTAAAGCAAATCTCCACTTCCGAAACACATGCTATAGGTCAATGTAGAGGCAAACACAAGAGAGAGATATTGGGTTGGGATATTGTATTAATGGAATAACCTGGTCCTTCAGGATGTTCAGGGCGTCTGATCTGGTCTTTGGGCTCAGAGTGTTGATGAACCTAGACCTGACTAACTGCAGCAAAACCAGATCAGAACAGTTCAATCAATCTTTCAATCTTTATTAAGGACACGAGTGAGGACACATGATCCATATTTAAGTTTAAAAAAATAAAAGATAGAAAAGTATTAAAATACTACAAATAATTGCAGCAACAAAACAAGGCACTAGCAATACTCTAGCTGCCACTCACATAAAGACATGAGCGCCAATGATTCCACATTTTTAACGTGAATCTCATTGAGCTGATCTCAGGACACACCAGAGTCCGTATAATGGCATTCTGAGAGTTGCTCAGTCTACACATACATTTAAAATAACAATGACAAAGTGCAGCAGGACAAGAGCGTACACCACAGTTAGCAAACATCTGACTGTGGTGTACGCTCTTGCACTACAGTGTCTAGGCATCTTTAACAGCAGCCTCATTGAGTCATTATATGCAACTGTGAGCCTCTGCAAGCTGGACTTTTTAAAACTTCGCCACAGCTGTGCAGTGTACAGAGGACAACAAAAAGCTTTGAACAAATTAAGTTTGACATCCACAGAACACAGAAACTTCCTGACCAACATGTTGGATTGTCCATACAGTTTACACACCTGCCTGTGCATGTCCCGGTCATCAGTGAGGTCACTACAGATATAATGACCCAAATACTTCATCTCATTTGTGACATTAAGAACACTGCCACACAGGGTGAACACAGGGAATGTTAGAGACCTATCATCCTTGGTTCTCACAACCATTATATAGCTTTTCATAGCGTTATATTTAATATCATTATCGAAGCCATATTGTGAACAGATATTCAGGAGATGTTGAAGTCCTGCACTGTACGGACAGAACACAACCAGGTCATCTGCAGACATGAGGTGATTAATGACAGAACCTCCTGCGACACATCCAGTCTTACAGTTATTGAGCTGTACAGAAAGATCGTCCATGTAAATATTAAAGAGCAGTGGGGACAGAATCCCACCCTGCCTGACCCCATTGCTGACCCTGAAGGAGTCAGACTCGCCCCATTTCACCTGCATGGTCTGCTGTGAGTACCAGAAAATGTTTGTTTTTTTGTTCCTTGTTTGTCCGGTAGTGTATTTGAGTGACTACACATTCTACTGTACTTGAGTCAAATAATAATGGAAATGTTATATCTGAGAGAGGGACTGGAGTATCATATTGCGCGATTCACTTACTTTACTATTTACTTCCTACTGAGTCATTTTTGCTCCTCCACAAGGAACAGCTTCACATTCTACAAGTTGAAAACCAGTTTCCTTTGCTCATCAGGTGTGCATCGCATTATTAGTGCGATGAGAACGAGCATCGCCTTTTCCATTCCTCCACCCTGAGGAGCTGACAGTACCAGACCAGGCAGGATCTATGGGCGCGGGTAAAAATAGCCCGAGCAGCAGGTGTAGCGTAGCGCTCGGTGGGCTACGGCTAACGCTTGGGGACGAAAACACCTCCATAAATTCTGCTTCCCCGCGCGCTAAAACATGTAGAGTTAGCCGCGGATAAGCAACCTAGTTAGTGGGGGCGATCTGTCAATGTTAGCGTAGCGCGGACTGGGGGCAATGCATTATGTAAGCCCCATTTGTCGGAGCTAGTTCAGCGTCTACAGCCCAGAATGGAGGAGCCAGGAGGCATTCGTCATTTAGTGTTTGGAGCCATGTTGGAGTGGGCACAGAATAGAGCTGTCCCAGAGACTGTTTCATATCAAAGGCAACATGTCGCTGAAGAAATCCAAATGCATAGAAGCCAAAACCAAGGACACAGCAGAGTTTTAGTCCAAGTTTGTTTACACTGTTTGGCTTTCAATTGAGTTTGGCGAGTTGTTCTTGTAACAACTTGTTGCAACTATGTCTCACAGCCAACCAAACCACAAACATATTATCCCTTGTTTCAATCATTACCCGTCAATCAGGCTCCACACCGCCATTCACCTCCATTTTGCATTGAGGAGCCTCTAAACTGCCTCCAAACTTCCAAATAAAACTTATATTAAGTTTTGATGAATGCTTGACGTTAGACAATCGCAGGGTTGGGTGGAAAATGCCATATAGGGTTAAAGATATGTATAGCTCAATTGGATAGTTACTTGTTGTTTGATAAATTGGTCATAAGTCCAAAGCTTACTTTTCCCTCTCATGCTCCCTGATCCACTCTTCCACAATGTGAGCCTGATGAATCCTGGCATTGTCATCTTGGAATACGCCCGTGCCATCAGGGAAGAAGAAATCCACTGATGGAATAACCTGCTCATTCAGGATGTTCAGCTGATCTCTTTCTTTGGGCTCAGAATATGTTGTAAACATGACACAAAACAGACCTTGCAGAATTGAAAGACCGAAAGACAAAACAACAGTAGAATCTAAATTAGTGCATTTTTATTTTGGGGGTGGTTAAGGCTGGGTACCGTTACTTTTTTTTCCGATGCCAGTACTTTATCGATAATTGGTTACAATACCGATTCCTGAATGATACTTTTTTCAATACCTGTACCTAAATATTTGTCGTCTAGAACCAGAAAACAGAACAATAATGTGTGGAAGATCTGCAAATGTACAGTATCAAATTGTGGCAAGAAATAAGAAAAAAACAATGAATACAAAATAATGATCATAATAAAAATTGGAAAAATGTGGCAAAAATGCAGGAAAATACAGCAGGAGATGGGTGGGAAAATTGGGGGAAAAATTGGGAGAAAATAAGGAAAAATGGGGAAAAACATTTTGGGAAAATAATAATTGATTTGAGCTGAAACAACTAGTCACTTCCGTTAATGCTGTCTCTGGACCAACAGCTTCAAAACTGTATTTTCTTTTTTCGGTACCTGCCTTCGATACTTTTATTTTTCCGATACCAGTAGTCCCTAAACGTTTTTATTCGATACCGTACTGGTTTTGTTTAACGGTACCCAGCTCTAGGGGTGGTTCCCTCCTGCTTCACTTTGCCACCGCTCAAAGCCGTCCACAGCCGTGAAACGTGCATATATATTATTTGCTTCAACAATTTGAATGAGCGGGAGGGATTGTGAGAGCTAGAAACGAGTTTTGCCAAAACTAAATATTTCACAGTTTGATCAGGAAAAAACAGGTACTCAGCTTCAAATCCATGTGGCTACCTTTTTTTGGTCAGGTAGAATATACTGTATGTCGCCAAAAATACAACAAATTCGACAGGGAAACAGGAAAGGGACAGTTGCCCCGGGCGACCGCTGTCTTAACCGAAAACTCAACTCCACTTAGGAAGGATTCCATATCATTCGATCTTTGTGACACATTTGATGCTCTGGAATGTGTGACATGAAAAATGACAACAGTGTTGTGTGGCATTGTGTCTGAATCACCAAATCTGTGACTTAATGTGGGAAAATATTACGTCTGTGGTTTGTACTTTTAGTGTCATGTCTTAACCATGTGTATGATGATCACCTGGAGAATCAATACGAATACGAACACTTTATTGTCCACCAAGGTGGAAATTTGTCTTTGGTTTCACCTTTAAGACACATAAAAACACATCAACATCCAGAACATCATCATGTGGCACTACATGTTAGAAAAAACATTGAAAAGGCAAAACAATGCAGGCTCGTGCCTCATCAGGCAAGAACAGCTTCTCTTACAGCTTAAAGGTGCGTTCAGACCGAACATGCGTCCACGCTCCGTCAGCCTCTAGTTGGACGCCAAACATTGCCGCTTCACACTCGCGAGAAACGCCTGTTTGCAGCGCGTGAAGTTTTGCAAGCGTCATAATTAGGAGGCGTGTCATACAACTCAGGCCGAGCGCAAACCGCCATGATCAACTTCTCCTCCATGCTGCAGGTCAGGGGCGCAACTACCCCCCCCCACCCCCCACACACACACACATGGCTCTTTGATGGTTGTTTCTTTTTTTTTAAAGAAAATAAATACCCTCTGAATTGACTTTATTTTAACGAAAATGTCACTATTTCACACAATATAACATCGATATTTCCCTCTATGGAGTTTGTTATCACAAAAAAACAATCACACGGCCCGATTAAAAGCTTCTGTTGCTTCATTCACGTAACTTTTCCTCCTCTCCCTCTCTCTCCCTCGCGCAAGAGGGGAGAAAACAACGCAAGCTTCAACGCGATCTCCTCTGTAACCGTGTTTATTATTTCATTAGGAATTTTATTTCTCAAACTTGTTGCCTTATGCTCACTTTGAGCTCCTCGTGGGGCTGCAGGCTGCAGCAGTAGCGGTGGAGATGACAGTCCCTCTGCACTCCTCTCTGCCCCACTCCAGCAGTGACTTTTGTTTCGCAAAATAAGCAGCACAACTAAAGTGACGCCCCTCCCCCAAAGAGGAATAAAAAAAAAACACTTCACCACCGCGAACCTGTTCATATCGTTCACTGTAAAGACTCGTTCAAAAGAGCCGGATCGTTCACGACCGACACACATAAACTGTTAAAAGAACACATCACTATTGGCGCCCCTATGCAAGGCATATATTGCGTATGCCCTTTTTGCGCCACTGCTGCAGGTAACAGGTGACGCTTGTGTTCACTATTTGAGCCCAGTCCCTGATTGGTTAACAAGGCGTAAATGAACGCACGTGTAGATTGTGATTACTTGAGTGCATGAAGCAGTGGGCGTGGCATCGCTGCTCTGTACCGCGCTGTTCTCACTGGCTTTGACGCGCGTTAATCCTCATCTGCTCGCATTTGGAACGCTTCATACGCGTGGACGGCTTTGCTTACATTTCGACGCGCGTCGAAGCGTCTACATAGGGTTAACATGGAAGTTGGTGGCGTGTCAGCGTTTGGTCTGTATGCACCATTAGAGTTTGCAGCTTTTACTGCTCTCGGCACAAAGGAGTTCTTATAAATGTTTTTCTTTGCGGGTATGACTACGTCCTGACAGTAGTTTAAACTCATTGTTTAGCGGGTGGGAAGAGTCATTTATGATGCGCACTGCCTTCTGTCCAAGCGCTCCTAGTATAGACTACCCAGAGACCTCTGTGGCTTCCCAAAGATCTTTGAGCTCATGTTCACGATCCTCTGGAGTTTGTTGTTATTCTTCACACTAAGGTTACCGTACATCAGTATGTGAAAGGTGAGGATACTCTCCACAAGGCTCTTATACACCGTTTCAAGAACAGTCTGGCTCACTCCAAAATTATTCAGTTTGCAAAGCAGATACAAACGTTGTGAGCACTTCTTAAAAACAAAGTCAGTATTCTCAAGAAAAGCCAGGGCTCCATCTCTGTGTGCGCTGAGATATTTGAAACTGTCAAATAATAGTAGCATTGCTGAGTGTCTACTGTTGTCAGTGAAGTCTTTAATGTGTTCGAACACTGCAGTTGGTTTTAGGCATTCAATTCAGCAAGAACTGGACAAGCTACAGAATAAATCTCTGCTCCCGTCACGTTAGAAGAAAAGATTCCTCCATGAACATGAAGTCGACGAGACATAATATCTCACGTACAAATAATCATTTAAGGCCCGCATGTTTATGACACCGTGTAAATTAATTTCCTTCCATTGGCTCCTATGGCTGGGATTAGCCCGGCCGTTTATCACGTTGTATCAGCTGTCTGCTCATTACAGCACTCATTAAGAAACACATTTATTCTGTCCACGCAGATCATGGTTTGCCCAGATTCACATCGCCATCGCACTGAATTATTAATGCATGGAACTGAGCAGAGAGCAGAAACAGACAAGTACAATGAAGTTATTATGCTGGAGTCCATTTATAATGTTGAACAGAAAGGGTTTTGTAAAATGGTGGCGTTAATGCAGTGCAGGTAGTTTGAGACAATCGCTTTAGTTTTTATTCAAGCTAATGGCTAATGTTAAACAAAAAGTGAACAGACCAACTTTTTACCTGCAAGACAAATACACCTTCATGGGCGCAGAAGAATCCGAACAAAAAGTTAATTTGGCGAACCTCTTGCTGTTGGAGCCCGTAGACATGAGTACGTGCTGAACGCCATGGTAACGCTGTCATGCAAAGAGGGACGACATACAGGCAGAAGGGCGGAGCGGGGGTTAGCGCTCGTGCTTCACAGCTAGAAGGTTGACTGAAACATTGCAGCAATAAAGTCTAACCCTCCCGCATTAACCGAGCGTGTTTTCTCCAGTTCAGCTTTACCCAAATCTAAAAGCTTCTTGACTGGAGCTGACGCCTACAGGCCAGAGTAACGCCTCATTTGAAAGACCTAGAAAACTGATCTAGGATTTTTCCCTTGTGTTGTCGTCGTGTCACTTTTTCTTGCATTTTTGTCGCTTTTTTTGTCACCTGTCTTTTGCATTTTGTTGTGTTTTGTAAAGCCACACTGGAGAACATGTCCTCGGTTCAGCTGGGGGTTAAGAGGCTAAAAGAGTAAGACAGTGTGTGGGAGTTTTTTCCTTTTTAAAATAAGTTACCCTGCCTTCTACACACCTGTCGCCTCCCGAGTCTGCAGAGTCTTTCTTAGCATCAGCATCAGTAAACTGTAAACTAATCACAGCTGATGAGCAGTCGTTTGCATTTTAGGCAAAATACTTCCTGATAAATAGCTTTTTAATGCTTTAAGATGTTGTTACATGTTGCCAGTTTGCTGTGGTTGCAGTCGCCTTTCTGTGACTGTAAAAGTGTGAGAAAGACCGGATAGATGACAGAATTCAGGTTCAGTTTGACTATTTGCAATAGCTTATTTGGACATTATCAATCAATCAATCAAGCTTTATTAAGGACACAAATCCTGGTCCATAGTATAAAAAAGAAATAAAAAAATTATGCTAATAAAAGAGAGAAAGTTACATCATCATTATTTACACATATAGGCAGGAGCGTCAGTGCTTCCAAATTCTTGAAGTAAACCTGACCGAGCTTTTCCTCGGACAGACCAAAGCTTGTATAATACAGTTAGACAGATTCTGAACTCTACACTTACATGTATAGATACAATGCCTTATGCAGCTGCACAAGATCTTATCCACAATTAGCAAACATCGCACTCGCACTGCTGTGCCTCGGTACTTTCAACAGCATTCTCAAGGAATCATTGTATGCCACTGTCAGGGCCTGCATGCTCTTCTTTTTGTAGCTGCGCCAAAGGTGTGCTGCATACAAAGGAGGCAAACTTTTAAACAATACAATTTTGACATTGGTGGAGCACATGTGAAACTTACGAGCCAATACATTAGCCTGGTCATACAGTTTACACCTCTGCCTAAACAAGTCTCTATCTGTCCGAGATATTTAACCTCATCTGTGACCGGAAGAACCTTTCCACAGAGATAAAAGTCTGGGAACATCAGCTTCTGATCCTCTTTTGTTTTAACAAACATTATGTGACGTTTAAGAGATTATACTTAACGTCAAATGCATCACCATACGTAAGAGGAGCAGATATTCAAGAGTTTCTGCAGGCCTGCACTATAAGGGCTTATCAGTACTAAGTCATCTGCATACATCAGATGGTTACACAGGACATCACCAACAAGACACCCAGTATTACATTCATTAAGTTTCACAGACAGGTCATCAATATATAAATGAACAAAAGAGGAGACAAAATACCACCCTGACGTACTCCATTAGTCACTTTGAAACAGTTAGATATAGAGTCGCCCCATTTCACCCTCATAGACTGACAAGAATACCAGAAAATAAGAATCCTCGTAAGGTATCCTGGGACACCTCTTTCTGTGAGTTTATCAAACAATTTACCATGATTAATACAGTCAAAGGCTTTAGAAGCATCTAGAAAGCACATGCATATTGTAGAACCATGGGTATTTATGCAATAGTTCCTTGAGAGCAAAAATGCACATATCTGTGCCGTGCCCATGCTTGAGGTTTGCCTGGATACTTAATTCACCTGAACTTTACATTGTCTTATTTACTGCTCTGTTTTATTGCCTTAATGTTCGGTGCAGCTCTATGAGGCAACTCCTGTTGTGATATTGGGCTGTACTAAACCAGTGATTGATTGAATAGACACATTATCCAGTATGGTGACAGCAAATTCACTTTCCACTGTATATTACTGATGGCAAAGAACCCGACGCTCCGGAGCTTGTATCGCTCTTCCTGAAACAGATGCTTCAAAACACTGCATCGGAGCCTCTTTCAGTAACATGTGGTCACGTGACTGTCTCGAAAACGGCTTCATTCTGTGAGTATCGTGTCTTAAAGCGGGTCATCAGCGTCTCACTGTGCTTGAGCGGTGAGGCGCTAAGTAACAGTTGTTTTCTTGCCCATATAGTGATGTAAATCATTAGTGAAAAATAAATGTGCTGTATTTCCCCCATTTCCCATTTAACTGCGTTCATGTGTGAAAGTGGACAGAATAAATGTTATGTATTATATATTTCCTATTCGTTACAAAGTCCTGCTTTTGAAGGGATACAAAAGCAGGCGTTTGCGGCTGACCAGGCGAGGGAAACGAGGAAAGGAGCGCCATCTACAGCAACCGTGACAATTAGCTCTGACTGAATGAAGTAAAAAGATCGTGCATTGATGTCCTGCTTTAGCAGCAGAGGTGACTGATGCCCCGCCCACTGGAGCTCCGTGAAGCTCAGACCCACGTTACAAAGAAAGTGACTCTTATTTATCGGCCTGTGATTGATCCGATCAAACATCAAAATCAGGCTTCAAATAATAAAACTGCCACTCGCCTGTATGAAACTTTTCTTGCACACATGAGCGTGTTGGTGCTTCAGTCGTGTTTGGGAGAAGTCGCGATGATAAAATTTGTCCACAAGAGGTCAGTGTTCAAACAGAATGAAACGGCTCAGAGACTTCGAAGCTTCCGACACTTTTTTTGCAGTAAAGCCTCAAAGTGTTACAAGTTCACTCGCCCACCACTGTGTATAATATTCCATGAGCTGTGAGCATCAGCCTCAAACACAGCAGAAGGTTTTAGATGATGTCAGCTGTCGACTGTATTAGAGCGATTAAAGCCATGGTTTAAAATCAATACTGAGTGCAAAGACCTTTGGACTTTTTTACAGCAATTAGCGTGTACAATTGATCCATGCATGAATTACTTGGCCACAAACTCAATATTTACAACAACCTTTTAAAAAATCTAATTAGAACAGTAAAATTAAAGTGATATTAATAACTAATATAAAGTTTTAGATTTACACTGGAGGTGAAATGTGGGGGGATTTTTGTAACACCTGAATGCGAATGTACTGTATATCGCTGCCTTTTTTTGGCGCTGCTGTTTCCCAGAAAGGAAATAACCAGAGGGGGGAAACAAAGAAGGGAAAACGATAACTTTTTCTTATTTCTACTACTTTTCTACTACTTTAACAAATGCTCAATTATTAACATATTTTTTCAACTAAATATAAGATGCAGAGACATGGAGAGGAGCAAAGAGGTTCAACAGCCCATAAACACCTACTGTAAAAACGGACAATGCTAACCAGGAAGCTAACATTTGCTTCATAGATGGGAGCAACATCCGGATCGAGAGTTAAAAATTGCATTAGTGTGTATGTGGAAACAGGATCATTTCTCGTTCTGAGGATAAAATATTCCAAACCAGTGTGAGAACTTCAGGAAAATGGCCGTTCTTCATTACGGACACATCAACTGTCAGAGGACGATTGGAAGATTTCTTATTTTTTGTGGAAAATTATATGAGCGAGTTTATCGATTGCCACTATCTGTCAGGGCTCATTACCGAGGAAACAGCTCCACATTGAATCCACTGAACTCCTTGTCCACCTTTAATCAGTAAATATTTAGACTTATTAAACCTGTTCAGCGTTAGGCCTAATTAATGATTCTCTCGGTTTTAAAACGCACATTAACGTTAGCAATAGCAGCTAGTAGGTTAGCTGCTGAATAAACCATGTAGCTTCCATTTGCTCTCATAAGCTACTACATGTATGATTTTAATTTGATAATATAAAAGGGACAGACTAAAAGCTGAAGCTGTAATGGTATAAAGCAACCAGCGAAAACGTTTTTAAAGGGGGGGTATTATGTAAAATGGACTTTTTCAAGCTTTATATCATGTTATTATGTCATTCCCTCATTAAACACATGCCTGGAGTGTTGCCTTGGCTCATTCACATATTTTTGAGTAATCAGTAAAACTTAGACGGCAGCCATTTTAGGTGTAGCTATGCCTCAGTCCTCCTAGGAACGCCCCCACCTCCTGGAGACGCCTCTGGACCTTTTGTCACCAGCCAAGCCACCAACCACTGCTCCTCAGCTCAGCAGAGCCCCCTCCCCGCACAGTAGTGTTGTTTAGATGCCACAGCAGTGTGCTGAAGGGGGCATGTCGGAAAGCTTCTTAAAGAGACAGAGGCCTATTTCAAGACGTTCAGTACAGCCATTTTGAGAGAGCAATTTTATTCAAGGCAGTTATTTTAATTTACTGCATATACAGACCAACAGAAGGTTACGTCATCATTGTAGTATGCTATAGACTGGTGCTATGTGATTGAAAAAAGCATAATACCCCCTCTTTAAGATATGTCACTGACAAGTCATGATCACAGTTTAAAAACGTTAACCATCTTCTCTGTGAATTATCTGAAGCAACAGGCCACTTCTGTGGCTTCCTTTTCACATTTGATAAATAAATAAAACAAATAAATGTAGATGAAAAGTTCTCAGACGATCTTTCCTCATTCGTTTCTATGTACGGGAGCTGTTGTTTCCCCTCAAAAAGGGGCGGTAACCTTTTGGCGCCTAAGATGTGACGTAAACGTTGCGCCCATCTATGCAACATATTTTTTGCTTCTACTGGACAATTTGCTGTGGAAAAACCTCCATATGGACCCGATTTTGACTTGACTTTATTGGTATTATATATTGTATATTATAGTCAGCTATAAAAAGTGAAGAATTGTGGTTCACTTGAGAGGTTTTCTTCTCCGTCGGCCAGGCCACGCCCCCTTGTATGTCTTCAAAGAAGGTACTTGAGTCATCTTCTGTACTTGGTAGTGAGGTCTCCAAACGTTTCGCCTCTCATCCAAAAGGCTTCGTCAAGCCTGACGAAGCCTTGACGAAGGGACAGACTAAAAGCTGAAGCTGAAGCCTTTTGGCTTGACGAAGCCAAAAGGCTTCGTCAAGCCTGACGAAGCCTTTTGGATGAGAGGCGAAACGTTTGGAGACCTCAACTACCAAGTACAGAAGATGACTCAAGTACCTTCTTTGAAGATGGACAACTCCTGTACGACTGAGAACTTACACAGACAGCCCCCTTGTATGGCGTGTCTGTATCTATGGCCTTGCTTTCACAAACGCACACATTACTGAAGAGAAGAAAAACAACTTCTGCAGCAACGCTAAGTGTCAGAGGCACCAGCACGCGGACAGGCACCGTGTTCGTCCTGAAATGCTCCAGCACTTCCACCCATCCCGTCGCGTTGGCTACTCTTGAATTAAAAGTTTGGCCTGTCTGAGAACGAAAACGACCATCTCCCAGCGCGCACCACCAATTGCCTCTGGATCATTGTGCGCTCTTTTGGTCCGGGGATGACAAATCTATAGGCCTACTACTGTAAATGCTGAATTTATGAATTCTTCAACTTGTCGTGAGAGTCAATATGCCAGATAAAGTTAGGTCCTCTGAAAAAGACTTCTCTGAAGTCTCCTGGCCTGCCTACTGGACCGTTTGGATCCAATTCTCTGAGGATAATGCACATCTTCCTTTCTCACGCCTAAACCATTTTCTCTGCACTTGGCGTATCCCTGCTGTACGTAGGCTAATAAGATGACTTTCACTTAGGCTACATTAATACCATGTCTGTTGGCAGCGCTAATCTTGATTCTTTGTATTTTAAACCCAATTCGAAATAAAGGTAAATTAACTTCCCCCATTCATGCTCTATTGTGTGTGGAGGATGATAGCGTAGAGTTATTGCGCTATTTCGCAATAATTATTGCGTTATATCACAAAACTATTGCGTTATTTCGCAAAACATTTGCGAAATAACGCAATAAAAAAAATTCTCGTCATGTCCCCTCGAGGGCTCCGTAGTTATCTCATCTCGAGAACTCGGGCATTAAAATTATTTCCCGGTTTCTCAGGGGAACATATGAGACGAGGTTTGTTCATGTGCAATTTTCTACTCAGCAAATGGTATTTACCATAATTACACGACCACATGAAGGCAGCATCATTAGCAACGGTTCACATTTTAAACATAGATTTCAACACAAATGTGCAACGGCTTTTTCAATCAATGTACCTTTAGAACAGAAGAGAAGATGAAGCAGGAACATTCTTGTTAAGCACATTTAAGAAAATGTTTTACTAGCGGTTAATTTGGTCCCTGACAGTGTGGTCTGTGATTAGATCGATATACATGTTTTTCAATATTTAATTGGCTGTTAGCAAAGTTCCTGAGGGTCCTGCTTTTGAACAGATACAAAGAGCAGGAGTGGATTGCTGACCAGGCAACTGGATTCTAGCTCATCATGGTCTTCCCGTTTAACATTAGCTGAAAAACATTAAAATCTGCCTTGTGACTTACACAGAAGTTCAAAATATACAAACACTCACATATGCAGTAGTTCATTGGAATAATTTATTTTTCCTTTTTTATTTCAGTCAAAGCAGGTCGCTCATCCTCCATGTCAGGATCCACTCCTGTCTCCCCCACTCTTCTCCTTAGACTCACCCCTACTACTACTACTACTACTATAACTAAATCTATAAGGGCATGAATTTGTTCAAGTTACATGCAATTAATACGGGCTGTATGCACAGTGTCCCCACGTGATCTCTTCCTGGACAGTAAGATTGGCACTGTCCTTTCTCCCCCCTATCTCTTACATTCACAATGAGCGGGTTCCACACAAATGAAGAGATAGCTCCGGATCTGGTTAAGGACTGTGAGTTTCTGATGGCCAGTCACTTCAGCATGTTATAAACATCATGTTCGCTGTGAATCCTGCCTCAAAGGAAACGCCAGTGCTCGTAAGGCAGGAGCTTTTATCTTGGATAAACATGTTAACAACTAAATAAAATTTAAACTACTTACAGGACGATCCTTTTTTGCACAGGCTCGTTTGCACTAGTTTTAATTTCTATTTTGTGTTTGCTGTTAGCCCCAAGACAAAAACACCCCCCTTCTGAACACAGAGGTTTCCTCCAGTGAAGTCATTACATCTCACGTGATGTTTTAACCTGCTCCAGTCACAGCCTAACTCTTACTCGCTGACCTCGACCAAATCTTGAGCTGCTTGTCATTTGTGTATAACCCTGCTAATTGTGAATGTAAAAGACAGGGTAGAGGAAGGACAACACCGATGTTATTGTCCAGACTGAAATCACGTGGGGTCACTGTGCTTTGACAATTTCACCCCCCGTTGCTCTCCTAAAAAAAGTCTCTGGGACAAAAACAATCCACTAAATAAAAGAATATGAGTTAGGTTTTAAGTTAGGAGGAGTCTTTGGGATTCGTAGGGGAATGTTGAGAGTCTTGTTTCCTAGTTGATGATGACCCAAGTGCAACTCGTATGATTTTTAAGACTTTACTCCTTCTGCGCTGCTCTCTGTTTCATCTCAGCTTCAGATTTTTCCAAAGCTGTCTTCAAAACTTGCATCCTCTGCTGGTGTTTAAGTGTCTGCTCCACCAGCTCCTTGGCCTGAGACACCTGACTCTCCAGTTGTGCATTGACCATATTTTTCTGGGCCAACTGGTTCGTCAGCTCCTCAATGTTTACCCTGGCCTCTTCAGACATTTCCACTGCTGCTTTGAGGCCCTCTTGGAGTTCTGTAATTTTCCTCTCCAACTGCGAGTTGACCACGTTTTTCTGATGCAACTCTTTGTCCAGCTCTGCAAGCCTCTTCTCAGAATTTTCCCTGGCCTCTTCAGACCTTTCAAACGCTGCTTTGAGGCCCTCTTGGAGTTCTGTAATTTTCCTCTCCAACTGCACATTGACCTCGTTTTTCTGATGCAACTCTTTGTCCATCTCTGCAAGCCTCTTCTCAGAATTTTCCCTGGCCTCTTCAGACCTTTCAAATGCTGCTTTGAGGCTCTCTTGGAGTTCTGTATTTTTCCTCTCCAGCTGTGAGTTGACCACGTTTTTCTGGTGCAACTCTTTGTCCATCTCTGCAAGCCTCTTCTCAGAATTTTCCCTGGCCTCTTCAGACCTTTCAAACGCTGCTTTGAGGCCCTCTTGGAGTTCTGTAATGTTCCTCTCCAACTGCACATTGACCTCGTTTTTCTGATGCAACTCTTTGTCCAGCTCTGCAAGCCTCTTCTCAGAATTTTCCCTGGCCTCTTCAGACCTTTCGAACTCTGCTTTGAGGCCTTCTTTGAGTTCTGTAATGTTCCTCTCCAACTGCACATTGACCACGTTTTTCTGATGCAACTCTTTGTCCAGCTCTGCAAGCCTCTTCTCAGAATTTTCCCTGGCCTCTTCAGACCTTTCAAACGCTGCTTTGAGGCCCTCTTGGAGTTCTGTAATTTTCCTCTCCAACTGCACATTGACCTCGTTTTTCTGATGCAACTCTTTGTCCATCTCTGCAAGCCTCTTCTCAGAATTTTCCTGGCCTCTTCAGACCTTTCAAATGCTGCTTTGAGGCTCTCTTGGAGTTCTGTATTTTTCCTCTCCAGCTGTGAGTTGACCACGTTTTTCTGGTGCAACTCTTTGTCCATCTCTGCAAGCCTCTTCTCAGAATTTTCCCTGGCCTCTTCAGACCTTTCAAACGCTGCTTTGAGGCCCTCTTGGAGTTCTGTAGTTTTCCTCTCCAACTGCACATTGACCTCGTTTTTCTGATGCAACTCTTTGTCCAGCTCTGCAAGCCTCTTCTCAGAATTTCCCTGGCCTCTTCAGACCTTTCAAACGCTGCTTTGAGGCCCTCTTGGAGTTCTGTAATTTTCCTCTCCAACTGCACATTGACCTCGTTTTTCTGATGCAACTCTTGTCCATCTCTGCAAGCCTCTTCTCAGAATTTTCCCTGGCCTCTTCAGACCTTTCAAATGCTGCTTTGAGGCTCTCTTGGAGTTCTGTATTTTTCCTCTCCAGCTGTGAGTTGACCACGTTTTTCTGGTGCAACTCTTTGTCCATCTCTGCAAGCCTCTTCTCAGAATTTTCCCTGGCCTCTTCAGACCTTTCAAATGCTGCTTTGAGGCTCTCTTGGAGTTCTGTAATTTTCCTCTCCAACTGCACATTGACCTCGTTTTTCTGGTGCAACTCTTTGTCCATCTCTGCAAGCCTCTTCTCAGAATTTTCCCTGGTCTCTTCAGACCTTTCAAATGCTGCTTTGAGGCTCTCTTGGAGTTCTGTAATTTTCCTCTCCAGCTGCGAGTTGACCATGTTTTTCTGGTTCAACTCCTTGTCCATCTCTGCAAGCCTCTTCTCAGAATTTTCCCTGGCCTCTTCAGACCTTTCAAATGCTGCTTTGAGGCTCTCTTGGAGTTCTGTAATTGTCCTCTCCAACTGCACATTGACCTCGTTTTTCTGATGCAACTCTTTGTCCATCTCTGCAAGCCTCTTCTCAGAATTTTCCCTGGCCTCTTCAGACCTTTCGAACTCTGCTTTGAGGCCTTCTTTGAGTTCTGTAATGTTCCTCTCCAACTGCACATTGACCTCGTTTTTTCTGATGCAACTCTTTGTCCATCTCTGCAAGCCTCTTCTCAGAATTTTCCCTGGCCTCTTCAGACCTTTCAAATGCTGCTTTGAGGCCCTCTTGGAGTTCTGTAATTTTCCTCTCCAACTGCACATTGACCTCGTTTTTCTGATGCAACTCTTTGTCCAGCTCTGCAAGCCTCTTCTCAGAATTTTCCCTGGCCTCTTCAGACCTTTCAAATGCTGCTTTGAGGCTCTCTTGGAGTTCTGTATTTTTCCTCTCCAGCTGTGAGTTGACCACGTTTTTCTGGTGCAACTCTTTCCATCTCTGCAAGCCTCTTCTCAGAATTTTCCCTGGCCTCTTCAGACCTTTCAAATGCTGCTTTGAGGCTCTCTTGGAGTTCTGTATTTTTCCTCTCCAGCTGTGAGTTGACCACGTTTTTCTGGTGCAACTCTTTGTCCATCTCTGCAAGCCTCTTCTCAGAATTTTCCCTGGCCTCTTCAGACCTTTCAAATGCTGCTTTGTGGCCCTCTTGGAGTTCTGTAATTTTCCTCTCCAACTGCACATTGACCTCGTTTTTCTGGTGCAACTCTTTGTCCATCTCTGCAAGCCTCTTCTCAGAATTTTCCCTGGTCTCTTCACACCTTTCAAATGCTGCTTTGTGGCCCTCTTGGAGTTCTGTAATTTTCCTCTCCAGCTGCGAGTTGACCATGTTTTTCTGGTTCAACTCCTTGTCCATCTCTGCAAGCCTCTTCTCAGAATTTTCCCTGGCCTCTTCAGACCTTTCAAACGCTGCTTTGTGGCCTTCTTGGAGTTCTGTAATTTTTCTCTCCAACTGCGAGTTGACCACGTTTTTCTGATGCAACTCTTTTTCCAATTCTGTAACCCTCTTTACAGCGTTTTCTCTTGCCTCTTCGGACTCTCCCATAGCTGTTTTCAGGAACTGGCTTACCTCATCCAGTTCCTTCGTAGCTTTGGACTTTGCTGTCACCATTGTCATCAGTGCCTTGCTCTCATTTTGCAACTCAATTAAGGTCCTCTTCGCTTTCA
Organism: Neogobius melanostomus; assembly: GCA_007210695.1. Lineage (NCBI taxonomy): Eukaryota > Metazoa > Chordata > Actinopteri > Gobiiformes > Gobiidae > Neogobius > Neogobius melanostomus. The sequence goes on along the minus strand of VHKM01000122.1, from coordinate 4,901,973 downwards.
TCTCTGCCTCTTTGACAGACCTTTCGCAGACTTCTTTCAAGGTGACAATCTCCTGTTGGTGTATTTGTTTCTGCTCCTCTGATTCTTTCCGAGACCTGACAAGATCTCTCTGGAGTTCATCGTTCTTTAAAGACTTCTCCTCAATCTCCAGATGCATCTGTTTCCTGAGAGACTCAGCTTTCTCTCCTGTGAATTTTATTGCTTCTTCCACAGACTTTTTCACAGCTTGTTCATGTTTTAGTATCGATTCCTCCAGGCTGCTTATAATTATATCTTTATCCTTAATTTTAAGCTGTAGCTCTTTGCTTTTCTCGGCGCTAAACTGGGCCTTTTCCGTGGACACCTGGAGGGCTTTTTCCAGGGCTTGCTTCTCTACTTGAAGTCTCTTGATGGCCTCATTCATGTCGCTGAGTCTGTCCTTGAGACGTCTGCTCCCCTCTCCCTTCTCACACTCCTCGCTTTGGAGCATATTAATGTTGTTTTGTTGCTCTTCCATGAACTTTGTCACCTCTGCCATCACAGACGTCTTGAAGGCTTCTAACAACACATTATTTTCCTGCTGCTGACTCTCAAAGTGTTGCTTCAAATCGTAGAGCTCCTTTTTCATCGTATCCACTTGCGTTTGAGCTTGCGGAAGGACTTTTTGGGCAGATTCCTTCTCTCGTGTCCATCTGCTGAACGGCGTGACATCGGCACGAAGCGATCTCCTCCACAGTCTCTCCTCATTGAGAGCTTGTTCTTGTAGAAGGATCAACGCCTCACTGCTTTCATTCGTCCGTCTTAACTCCTTCCTGAGTGCAGCCTTTTGCTCCTGCAGCATCAACACTCTCCCCCTCCCTTTTTGGAGATGCTTCTTCTGCTTGTTGACCACTTTTTGCAGTTGGCGTTGAACTTTCTCCTTTGCTTCTAGAGTTTCTTTCAGTTCTTGCTCTGTTTGGGCATTGAGAGCGTTCTGGTGGGTCATCTGATCCACCTGCTCCTGAAGCCGCTTCCCAATGGCTAGAATCTCACTCTTAACGACTTCTACTAGACCTTTCATCTTCTGTTGCTGATTCTCAAAGTCCATTTTCAAATCGCAAAGGTCCTTTCTCATTGTCTCCACTTGCATTTTAGCCTGTGGAAGCACTTTTCGGACAGCTTCCTTGTCCAGTTTCAATGCACTGACCTGTGTGTTCAGCACTTCCCTCCTCTGTCTCTCTTGATCAAGCGCTTGGTCTTGAAACAGGATGAATGTCTCACTGCGTTCGTTGGTCTGTCTTAACTCCTTCCTGAGCGAAGCTTTTTGCTCCTGCAGTGTCAAAACTCTCCCCCTCTGTTTCATGAGATGCTTCTTCTGCTTGTTAACCTGTCTTTGCAGTTGGCGGTTGACCTTCTCCTTTGCTTCCAGCGCGGTGTGGGTCTCTCTGAGCTCTTGCGCTGTTTGCTCGTTGAGAGACTCCTGCTCCTGAAGTCTCTTTCGAAGGTCCACATTCTCGCTTTCTGCGTTTTGGATAAACAGGGCCATGTTCTCTCGTTCTTTTGCATAGGTCTCCATCTTCAGCGTCTCCCCCTGTAGAGCTGCATTTTGAGCACGAAGCGTTTTGATTTCTGCTGCGTTTATAACCGCAGCATTTGTCAGACACCTGTTTGGCTGGGTTTTCATGCCCTGTGTCTTTTGAAAGTGTTGTGTTTGTTGATAGGCTGTGGTTAGCTCCATCTCAACAGATTTCCTGTTCTCTTGTTCTGTCTGAACCTGTCCGGTTCTGTCTTTTGCATAGGTCTCTATCGTCAACGTCTCCCCCTGTAGAGCTGCATTTTGGGCACGAAGCTTTTTGATTTCTGCTGCGTTTATAACCGCAGCATTCGTCAGACACCTGTTTGGCCGGGTTTTCATGCCCTGTGTCTTTTGAAAGTGTTGATAGGCTGTGGTTAGCTCCATCTCAACAGCTTTCCTCCTTTCTTGTTCTGTGTGGACCTGAATTTCCAGCACGGTCCGCTCCTCTCTCTCATTTTGGACCTGCCTCTGCAAATTCTGGGATGTCTCCATTGCGGAGATCAGTTGGAGCCGAAGCTCTTGCACCAGTAAGGCGTTTGGTGAAGGTTTCCTGCTGAAAAACTTCATGTTTGAGTCTGTAGTTTAATCTTACGTCTCGGGCGTGAGTAGACTGTGGTCTGACACGATTATAGCTGCTGTTAGCAAAGTGCTCTGTTGAAGAAGTGATTTCACAGAGTTTTAGAATCTCACATAAAGACTATGGATGGAATGTCTTGCAGTGTCACCGCAGCAACGCAGAGTTCTATGGTTACATGACTTTATAACATTCTAAAGACGTCTTTGGAATCTCCCATATATGGTCATGTTCGAAACAGCCAGAGGGAAAACAAAGACGTGAAAACATTGAACTTTCAGGAATTACTCCACCATTACTTTAACATTTGGGGACCCTTTATTGACTTTATCAAAGAACTTAGACTTTTCAGCCGACTTGACTAATTAAAAAAAAAGAACTTGCAGTTAATCACAGTGTTTAGATATGATGTCTCTCCACTTTGAAGAGAAGCTATAGGTTCTCAGAAGGCACAGTTTTATTTTGTGTTTGTTCTTACGTTTTTGTATTTTTTTAAATTAAAAACACTGTGTAATACTGAACTACTCTGTTAACTTGTGCAACTGAAGCTGTATGTTGTATTACATTGGAAAATCTCAATAAAATATATATGGGGAAAAAAAGAAAAAAGGGTGAAACATTTTTATTCCCATGAGGTTTTCTTCCCCCTTGTGTGACGCTTTGCCATCTGTGTCTATGTTAAAGCCACACGTCATCCAATAAATAAAATACAATACAAGAATCTATTTAGTTATTGGTAAACAAAACCAAAGAAACATCTTTACTGTAGACTCACCTCTGACCTGACTCATAACCTTACGGGGAGGGAGCGGGACATCCCCAGCTCGTCTCCATGGAGATGTTGAGATCCTTATCTAAATGCTTTATTTTGATAATCCACTGCAAAATAGCTTTGCCATCTGTGTCTATGTTAAAGCCACACGTCATCCAATAAATAAAATACAATACAAGAATCTATTTAGTTATTGGTAAACAGAACCAAAGAAAACATCTTTACTGTTAGCAGACTCACCTCTGACCTGACTCATAACCTTATCTAAATGCTTTATTTTGATAATCCACTGCAAAATAGCTTTGCTTGTATCTAACTTAGCATCAGCAGCATGTTTGCATATGAATATTCCCCACAGTGTCTTAAACACAAAGAGCAATTTATAATATTTATTTATTAAAGCCATCCTGCACTACACTGTTGTAAAACGCCAAAGCTTCACACGACAACAGGGCCTCTGCAAGACATTTTGGTGCCATAAGCAGAAATGTTATGGTGCGGGACGGAGAGGTAGCTCATTAAATTAATCACAGTCTCAAAACTACACCAGAAATATTTGTTTAGTCAAATCAATTGAGTTTAGATGTAACAGTTAAATAGTCGGTGCCCCCAGAACCTGAGTTTCTCTGCTCCGCCGGTCAGGTCTGAGGAGAGTCAAGCTAACACGTGAAGAATAATAAAAATGTATAAAAAAACACTCTTTATTTTATTGAATGAATGAAACGCTGAATGGCTTTATATTTTATTTTTAACTGTATGGTGTTGGCGCTTATCCCCTAAAAGTTGTGAAATGTGCTGCTTATAAACTCATCCATAGAAGTGGGATGTTAGAAAGCAGAGACAAAAATATTTCTTTTTCCATGCGGGAAAAGCTCCACGTTCTCTTTTTCCTTTTAAACAAACAAAAACAAATAAATCAAACCGGCGCACGGCCTTTCATTTCATTGAAGCTCAAGAATTCACTTTAATTAATGGAGGCCTGCACTGGCACTAATTGAGACTTGAATGGGGGGCAGGTGCACGGCAAATTGCGCTTTAGAACTTTGTATAAAGGTTTTATTCTCCGGTGGCTGAGGGAATAGAATGGGCCTCACCAAGGTTTCCCTCCGAGTTCAAACTGTTTCTTAAACTCGGAAAGTGGAATCCATTGACCTTTCTTCTCCTCTCTGCTCCACTCCATGTGTTCATTTCAAAGTAGAGTTCGCTTTGGCATTTAGTAACAGGTCTAAGAGCTCTTAAAGGCTGCTGGTGCAGGGGGTTCAACAGGAGAGAGCAGCGGAGCAGAACCGCGGAGTAAAAACCGCTGCAAAGGGCAGTATACTGCTGCAGCCGGAGGAAGGACAAGCACCTGCAAACTGAAAAAGGAATAGCATTATATGGATAGGAGCAACATCCAGGAACTTTTACTTAAAAATTACATTAGTGTGTATGTGAAAAAGGGACTATTTCTCGTTCAGAGGATAAAATATTCCAAACCAGTGATCAGAACTACAGGACAATGTCCGTTCTTGATCACAGACACATCAAGTCACTGTCAGAAGACGATTGGAAGATTCTTTATTTTTTGTGGACACTTATATGAGCGAGTTTATCGAACACTAGCATCTGTTATGGCCATGTCAGAGCTCATTACTGAGGAAACAGCTCCACATTGGGGCCGTGTATTATGCACTTTGTAACACCTTTAATCAGTAAATATGTAGACTTATTAAACCTGTTCAGCGTTATGCCTAATTATAGATTCTCTTGGTTTTAAAACACACATTAACGTTAGCAATAGCAGCTAGTAGGTTAGCTGCTGATATGAACCATGTAGCTTCCATTTGCTCTCATAAGCTACTACATGTATGATTTTAATTTGATGATAATATAAAAGGGACAGAGTAAAAGCTGAAGCTGTAATGGCATTGTAATGCAATAGGCAAAAGAGTTTTTAAGATATGTCACTAACAGGTCATGATAACAAGTTTAAAAACGTTAACCATGTTCTCTGTGAATTATCTGAAGCAACAGGCCACTTCTGTGGCTTCCTTTTCACATTTGATAAATAAAAAAAACGTTTTTTCATAGATTAAAAGTTCTCAGACGATCTTTCCTCATTCGTTCCTATGTACGGGAGCTGTTGTTTCCCCTCAAAAAGGGGTGGTAACCTTTTGGCGCCTAAGATGTGACGTAAACGTTGCTCCCATCTATGCAACATATGCTAAAGTTAGCTACGACTGCCGTTTTTTGCTTCTACTGGACAATTTGCTGTGAAAAAACCTCCATATGGACCCGATTTTGACTTGACTTTATTGGTATTATATATTGTATATTATAGTCAGCTATAAAAAGTGAAGAATTGTGGTTCACTTGAGAGGTTTTCTTCTCCGTCGGCCAGGCCACGCCCCCTTGTATGGCGTGTCTGTATCTATGGCCTTGCTTTCACAAACGCACACATTACTGAAGAGAAGAAAAACAACTTCTGCTGCTCGATGCTCGGCAGGAACCAGTGGCGTGCTGGGACCTCATTTCGGCCCGGGAATTTAGAGAAGACCGGCCCACTTATCTGTGGGTTCATAGCTCAGTGATAGAGCGCTAGTCTCTGGTGCAGGAGGTCCCCGATTCAAGTATGGCTTCGACATTTTTCTAATAAATTTTTTTTTAACACTCTTTTTTTCATGGGCCGCTGCACACACAGTCTGAGCCTGATACAACTCCACAATCAGCACCAAGTTATGAAGATAAAAATATTCATTTGTCCACTTTTCTACCTTTCACTGTACTCTCTTTACTCGCACGGACACTTGTCTCTGCAGGATTGGACTGCACCAACTTCAACTAAAGCGGAGGGGTGTTCCACTTAAACACCCCTCTGAGTTAATTCAACGTCAAATGGTATCTCCCCGTCACAAGGATGAAAAGTTAGATGCGAAAATCTTTTCTGATTTTGACACATTTCCCCTCGTGGGTGCGGCCCGGCCCTAAACCTCCCGACTCTCTATGGCCTCTCCCTATGGCCAACACGCCTCTGGCAGGAACTTTCTATCTCCATCAGGTCTGTATAACCATTTCCCTCAGACCCTTTTCCACCCGTAACGTGTAAAAATCCACGCTCCTCTTTCCTCGCCGTCATCCCCCTGGCAGTCAGTGCGAGCAGAAGGCTGTGATTTAGTTTTGAAGGCAGTGAGTTGGTGGGTCTGACTCAGTGCAGAGCTGTCAGTTCAGTCAGTGGGGCGTCGGTGAAACCCCACAGAGGAGCGGATCGATCTGTGACTGTGATATCGATAAAGGCCTGTGTTCTTATGAAAACGCCGGCTGCACTGTTACACTGAGGGGGAGGAGGGCAGGTCTGCGCCGTCACTTACATCGATTCAAGCCTCTTTCCCTTCGTAAAAGAGCCTGACAAGTAAATGCTGTTTATGACAAAACAACACATCACATTGTTTAAACACAAACCCGCGAGTTCATTGCTTTGAATTGCACTTCACCTGTCTTTGTTTGAATGTAGAGTGAGTGGTTGGTGGCAGAGGGGTTAGTCCGCCCCAGAAATGCACAGTGTGTGAATAAAGGATATGCACATTTTAAATCTAAATAGATAAGGAACCTTTATTAGGGCAAATTGACTCTGTGCATAACTCATAACAACGCCGCCCAAGAAGTGACTTCCTGTTTCGATCCAGCACACCAAAATAAAAGCACCATCTTATTCATTAGTTCAGGAGTTCATTAGTTCAACAGACAAAACACTTAAAATGTGTGTATTTAAATATATTCTTGTGATGTTGCAAGTACTTGTTGAACTAATCAATGAGAAGAGCTGTGTGCTTTTATTTTGGCGTCCTGGATCGAAACACGAAGTCACTTCTTGGGCGGCGCTGTTATGATTTGAAGCTATGCACAGAATCAACTGAGTGGCAGGACAAAGAATAACATTGCAGACTCAATTTGCTGCCGTTGCCATGCTGTTGCTATGTTATGACGTCACACGTATAACCTGTTTTGGGACCACATGGGAAAGGAGCGTGAAAAAGAAACACATGCATGTTTGACAATATCAGAAAAGGCAAAACAAGAGAATCCCAAACCAGCCACATCAGAAGACAGTAAACGGGAAACTCATTGTAATGGATTGTCTTTTTAAAAAGAGTTAATATTAGTATGTATTTGCAGCTGTATGGGTGGTTAGCTTAGTGCCTTTACTTTCCATCCCGGTGGCCTCTATAACGCTGCAGGATCAATCCTTTTTTAGGTTTCTGGTGGGATTTCACTGCTGATTGAACTATTTCCATGGTTACATATACATTAATTTGTTTAATATATTAGTTTATTTGGTAGGGACAGTGCATGTCACGCACTCAAGCACACTCTCATTCATCCTGAAGGCTGTTTCATAAAGCTTACTCTGTAAACTCGGCTTATTTGGCCAAGTATGGCTTATTGTGTCGTCTTTTCGGTTTCATAAACCAGGCTCACTCTGAGTCTGGCTCAGTTACTATGGAAATATAGTCAGAGAACTTAGCCTGGTCCGGACCAGGCTAAGAGCAGACTGAGCACAAGCTATGTTTCTTCTTCGTGGAATCCAACATCAATGGGCAATGTAAATGACACAAGCAGGGTATTAGCGCCATCATCTGGCCAAAATGTATGTTGGCCTAAACAATGTGAAAAGAAAACATAACATCCCAAAATCAATTACTTTATGCAATAAATTATAAATATACACCAACATTGTCTTTGTCTCTCATCTGTGATATACAAAGTTGCGTGACACATTAATGACATTATGTGTCATCAAAAAGCTTGTCCAATGAAAGGAACCTTAGCCCACAGGACCAGTGCTTAAATTGTAAATTAGTAGTTTCGGAACACTTTTGGTTTGATGTGATGGATGGCACTGAGAGCCGATAGAAGTAAAAATAAAAAGGTCTGTTTTCTTTTATGGTTTGATCGTTTGTCACAAGAACGAACTGATTCACTGTCATATTTTGTAGCTTTTTTTTCTTGTAGATTTGAGTCATGGAAGAGAAAATGGAAAGAGAAAAGCACAACCACTTGCTTATTCATTCAGCATTCATTCATGTTTATTTGTTTATTTGGTCGGGACAGCGAATGTTTATGAACACACGGGACTCATGCACATAAAGGCGATACACCGGTATGTAGCCATGTGCTAATCTCCATCCGTTGTCCCCCACTCACAACACGCTCTCATTCATTCAAAATGACATGAAATTAAAGCATATTTTTGCATACACTGCTTTACTTGGGTCATTTCTTAATCAATCAATTGTTTTTCCTCTATTGTTTTTATTGTTTTTATGTTATTAGTTTATTTGACAAGGACATTGCGCATTAATGAACATTTCTGTAGTTTAGTTTAGTTTAGTTTATTAGTTTATTTGAGCAGCAAACATTCTGCTCAAAAGGAGTGGGCTGAAGCAAGAGCTTATAAGCCCCACCCACAAAATCAATACAACATTTACAATATAGCATCTACATAAAGCCATTACATGACAGAACTATAATAACTTTATGCTATTGCAAATACATTATCAATCATACAATTAGCAGCATCATATTTAGATTTTCCTCATTGTCGAAGGAGAACCAGTTACACTTCAAATCGGCTTTTTTAACACAGACCAAAGCATTGTTTGAAATGTTCATATAGAAAACAGAAACAAGCACCACGACAACCACGATCTCGTTTCATGTACGATGTTTAGTACAAAGCAAGTAACAAAAGGCAAACCCTTAAATATATGTCAGCATGTTACCAATGCCAAACCTTGGTACACTTCCGGGTCATCGACAGAACCCGGAAGTGTGCTCTACATTTTTAAAGCCCTACCACTCAGACTGTGTTTATCACGGCGCCATTGATTTATTTGTATGTTTTCAGCTAAAAAAACGATGGCTTGTATTTTGTTTTCACCATGGTTAGTTCCTTTAACTGCCACCCGAGGGCGCTACAAGCAACATATTATATGCTTATAAATGATATCAGAGATCCACGCACTCACATTTAAATGATAGAATCTGAAATCTGAGGTGCCCAAATGCAGGTTTTTATATAAATACTACAACCTTTAGAGAGATTTGCAGTTTCACTTTGGTGGTGATTCCTCTTGCAGCCCTCGATGTTACACCTGAGGCTTGTATCTGCCAGTCGATCTGTGATTCCATCTCCTGTCTCACTAATGGACCTCACTCTCGCTCGTGTCTCCCCTGTCCTCGCTCCTCGTGACTCGCTCCTCATTTACTCCCTCCTTGTGTCCTCCCCTAACGAGGACTCCTACAGCCTGAATCCCTCTCCGTCTCCAGCCCCGCTCTGTCCATTTTAAATAAAACCCGGACTTTCTGGCTGCTCTTTAGAGAGACACTTCCTCCGGCTATTTCCTCTTGGCTTCAGGGTAATGTACGGAGGAGGCCTGGTCGGGACACTGTGAGACGAGATGGGTTCAAATAGCTCCACATGGACTTTGTGTAGGAGGCGATCTGAGTGGGAGGTAAGCTCTAGACATTATAGATGGCCTGTATTGCTACTTTTGTCTAATTGTCAAACAGTCAAAACAAGGAATTTGGTTGTAAAGTCTGTAATTCTGCTGTAAAGTCAACTATTGCTATCCAAGAAACTACTAAAACTGAAAAATCCAGGAATCGTCAAACATGCAGTTCTTATATTTGAAGAGCTTAGTGGCGCTAGGCTAGGGCAAGGCTAAAGCATTTCTATGGTATCAGTTAGCCTGCATTAAACACAGTCTGACCCACTCCACAGTGCACCTGAGGTAAATCACTTATAACGCCAGACTAACCATATAAATGTCTGTGTTAATAGAATAATTTTTGAAATATAACTGACCTTGTATCACATGAATTACCGCATTTTGAGGGACTATTTTCTCGCAGATCACTCCGCCGCTGCGTTAGCTTACAGCCACGAAGCTGATGCTGCTCAAATATAAGTTATTTTAAATGCTAAATGGTTAAAATTATTCTATCGACAGACATTTATATGGTTAGTCTGGTGTTATAAGTGATTTGCCTCAGATGCACTGTGGAGTGGGTCAGACTGTTTTTAATGCAGGCTAACTGATACCATAGAAATGCTTTAGCCTTGCCCTAGCCTAGCGCCACTAGACTCTTCAAATATAAGAACTGCATGAACTTAAGAAAAAAATATCTCCAGACATCAACAACACTCTGGATAACAAGGAAATGAGGCCCAATGTCAAAAATCCTGAAATATCCCTTTAAGGTTCAGGTTTATTTTATTAGCACCCGTAGGTAGATTTGTCTCGCAGCATTTGACAGGTTTGACGTGAGTACAAAACAGTATAACATCCACACACAAACAATGGCATATTGGCTTACCAGGGTACATAGTAGGAAATCCTAAGTGCCAGTGGAGCAACAACAATAATAAATACATTAATTAATTGGTCTATTACCAGCTAGGCTTTATTTAAAAGAACTGCTGCTGAAGGAACAAAGCTGCAATTTTTCCTTCACCCGATGGGAACAGCTTAAACATTGCTACTACAAACTATTTCTCCCACTGTAAGTTAAACACTGTCCATGTCCTGTCGATGGTCCCATAGTGCTCCACACCACAGAAACGTGATCAAAACACCAGCATGTGCGTCCCCCCACACCCTCCGCCACCCACAGCAGCGGGAAATATTCCAGTTTGGGATGGTCTGTAGTCTCTAACATCGCCATGAGAGTCTGTCCAGCGACTTACTGTGCCAGGTATGAAACTGAAGATTGCACACAGCGCCACCCGTCTGCGCAAAAGTCTATAAACACAAGATCGGGCCCTGCATGTTTGAAGTATAGCTAGGAAAGTGTCTAACACCCATACTTAAACGTGATATGTCAAGTAGAGGAGGCACTTGTTCATCACAAAAGCTCCGCCTGGTCTCAGAATCGAACATGACCCCATTCCATCACACCAGTCCAAAAATGTTCCTGTAATTCTGATTTCTGAAACCATCAGCAGAACATCATGGCAGTTGAGGTAAAAGAGCCAATATGCTCAATAAACCCTTTCTTATGAGAATCATACCTGGAGTTGTGCTTTGTCTTTATTTGTTCATTTGAAGAATCCACACGTGAAATATCAACACAGGTTTGCCAAAGTGATTCACAAAGACCCAACAATTCAGAAAGCTATTTAAAGCGGTTTGTCTCCCGTTTGACAGTGGAAATGCCAAAGCCAGCGGAGAACATGAGTCCACACTTAAAGGGCGTCCTGCTGTGAAGTAATTACAGCGTTCGGAGTAAACACGAGCCTCAGAAGGCGCCGCCGCAGCTCATAACCACTAATTTTACACTTGTGATTAAAGACCACACTCTGTAAATGTCAGTAATGCAATTTGATTATTATAGCTTATTATGAAAAAACCTAGGGCAGGTCTGCGGATTATAGATAAAGTAGGCAGCAGAATGTCAACAATGTGCTCGAGGCTGTAACGTGAACTGGATGAGCATTAAAGGTCCTATATCATGCAAAATCGACTTTTTTGAGTTTTTAGCCATGTTGTTATGCTATTTCCTTCTCAAAACACCCCCAGAGCGGTTTTTGGCTTCATTCACACAGTTCTAAGTAATCCTCCTGAATCCTGCTCTCTGAGCAGCTGCTCCGCCCTCTCCTGGAAAACCACTGAGTTGTTCAGTTGTGTCGTCAGAAAGGAACGGAACTCTCCGACGCGTCTGTGCTGTCCCAGGAGGGTAAACAAACGCACCCCCAGCTGGAGGATCCAAACATAGATCCATGGATCCAAACAGAAGTGATGTTTTTAAGACTGAGCTCTTTCTAACCTACTCTGGACACCGCCTGTTCTTTTTTCTTACCCAACGATAATGTCACGGGTTCACGTTTGGCTACGAGAGGAACAGGACTATTCAGCCTTCCTAAAGAAGAGTGCACTCGCCAGAAGTTTGAATTTCTTTCCGGGATTCAGCGACTTTATCAACCAACCTGATGGATGCTTGGTGAACCTTGGCCAGAATCAAAGTGGATTCACTTTTATAACCAACGCGATCCCATAACCCGATGGGGAGGCCAGACTGAGCGGTGAGTCAATCAAAACGCGTGTTAGCATGTGTGTTAGCATGTGTGTGTTAGCCATTTATGAAACTGTGTTGCACATGTCAACTCCTTATAACTGCATTATGTGAAGAAACTTCACTTTTTGCAGCGATATTTATATTTATAATACTGTGAAAGTGGAATGAGTGGAGAGAGGGGCGGAGTTAACTGAATCGAAGCGTCTTGTCTCCCGGGTTGGGAAAATACCCCCCAAAAATACTTATATTTCTCTCAAAAATGAGTACTCCATAGTGATAGAGGAACAATATATCATATAAATGCCTATACTTTACTTTGGAATGGCTAACATAGCATGATACAGCTCCTTTAATAAAATCTTTATATCGAGCCATACGGTGATGGGATTTACAGCTCTTCTACGGGAGTCGATTTGTTTGGGATGCGTCATTTCAAAGAACCCTTCAAAGGAAAAAGCTTTTTCACATAAGGTAAACAGGTGGTCTCGGCCTGTGGTTCCGATGCCTCGTTTTTGCGTGAAGAAAGAATGAATACACGCTGCATGAGGCCGTTTGGATTACTGCTCTGACGAGGCAAAATGGATCAGCTTTAAATCATCAATGTACATCTCTCTTTCCCGTCTTTCCCTTCCTGCTGCAGTGAAACTTTCCTCTTCATGAGCCGATAAAGTGCATTTCTGCTCTCGTATATCGGCCTCACTGCATTTAACCACGAGGGAGAGGAGTGACCACCGCGTAACATTTGGTGTTGAACAGAAAATGATGTTTTTTATCATGCCGTTATTGAAAGTGTAATCAGATACGACATGTCTGCGTGGTTCGGTAATTTGTCAGTCAAAATAAATCCTAATTGACTTGGTTGGTGCGCACGGAACACAAGCGCTTTCAGTAGAGACTGTTCTGCCTGCTCCTGTTCTCATGCCTAATGTAAATCTCTCCTCCTTCTCTCTGTCATCTCGATGCATTCACCGTCACATCAAAAATCCAAAAAACCAATCTGACTTAAGCGTATGTCAACATACATTTTTCATCTTGCAGAAGTGCCTGTGATTCCTCTCCACAAATGCATCGCACGCTTGTTTATCCGTCTCCATTGAGCGCAGGGAGGCACTGGCGGCTCTGAGCGATGTTGGAATTGGCTCCGCGGCGCTCCTTCACTTTGATGGAGCAGAAAATTCAGCGCGATTGCATCATTGGTTTGCTCACAGGAGGCGGAGAAGCGGAGAGGCCGGGCCCAGCGGCGTGTGCTCGGCAGACTGAAGGTGCAGAAACATGTGTCGACTAAAAGGTTATCAGACAGAACGAGGGAGAGACAAGCGCAACACTTGACTTGAACATTGCAGAGGAACTGAACGTGATAGAGACTTCCCAGTTTTGCATCGGAAAGAGCACCTTAATATGAGCCCTTCCACAACTTCTGAGGCCTCAGGGAAGCTGAGAAACATCGTGATGAAAATCAGTCACAGATTGTGTTTTATATATCTTTATGTTGCAGACTTTTGCTCATAATTTCAGAATCATAAGAGACAGAGACTTACTGTTTTTTTGTTTTGGATTATGCTGATTTTTGTCTTTCAAACAAGCTCCCTCTAAAGCACCGACTAAACATAAATCTTTCAGCCCTATGCCCCGATAAAGCGCCCCTGCCCCCTGCTGTCACAGTTCAACTCTGACATGTTTTATAGTTTAGGAGCATCATACACAGGATTATAGACAAGACATTTGGAAAAATCGGCCCAAATTATCGGCCGTGCATATCGGCATTGGCCAATGATAATCCTCCAAAATCTGCATTGGCCTCACAAAAACCCATATTAGTCAACCTCTAATTGTGTCCACTGACTAGCAAGCTGGAGATAGGAAGTAACTACAACAGGCCCAACCAGCTGACCGTCTGAGATTAGACAAGAGCATTCTCTCACAGAAAATGGCAAACCACATCATTGCTGATATAATCAATTGTCACCTACTCTATCAACCAAGTCTATTTGATCTGTATTAAAGGAACTTGAGATAAATTACAAGCATTAAAAATGCTGTTATGGCCTGCTTCCGCTGGTCATTACAAATGAAATAGAATTGGGGCAGGCGAGATGTGGACCTGTTGTAGGGTCCCCTCTCAACGGGCTCATAAATCTTGTCTTTTTAAAGCACCACTCAGTATAGGATTATAAAGCGGTTCACAACATCAACTAGTTAGGGCAGCAGGGTGGGGGCTCGCTGGTGGGGGCTACCGCCCTCTACCAGCTTGCCACATAACACCCTGGCTTTTTAACACACCTCACAAATAGGGAAAACAATCAAAAACCACTGACAGAACAATCTTAACCAACATTATTACAGTGGAAGCAGGTATGATAGAAATGAGAAACATGATTAATTTGAAGATGATATTTTTGAGAATGCTATTATTGTCATTGTTATTAAGGTGATGATAATATATGTATAATAAATAAGTGTGCTAGTAATGTTTGTGTGTATATATATATATATATATATATATATATATATATATATATATATATATACACACACATATACATATGTCTGTATGTGTATGTATATCTAAAACACTATGACTACTTAAACAATAAGTAAATCAATAGAATGGTGACAAGAATGGTAATATAAGCAATGATAAAAAATAAGAGAAAATTATAAAACTAAGTAAATACACTCAGAAATCACAAACTTTTCTATTTGTATTGTATTTTGAAATTGGGGTAGGCACTTACAGTATAAGCTTTCTTGCTTCTGCCTACTCCTTTTGAGTTATTTATTTTATTTTTTCTTGGATTGTTTTGTAATAATGTAAATGAAATAATGCAAATATTGTAAATAATAATGCACTGTAAATAATAGCTCGAAAAAATAAATCAAATCAAAAGATCAAACTATGAGCCGGGTTAAATAGCTCATGCCGGGGTTCCACAGGGTGCTCCTTCTGTTCAGTTTGGCTCGGTCGGAGTGCACGGCTTCTCACAAGAACTACAAAGACGTATAATTACAAAGATATTTACCTTCAGGGGAGAATATCGTTAGTATCAGTTCAGCGCTCTTTGGCCACAGCCTGAGCAAGGTCCCAAAACGTGTACCTGGTCAGCCCGGATTGGTCGTGGCTTGGGCAGTGGGTGTAGACCAGGCGGGTAGGGCTTGCCAGTGAAAATGGACCATTAGTGGGCTGGATCTGGCCCGCAGGCAATCGTTTGCTCTCCTCTAGTGTAGGGGGATGAAAGAGAGAGAGAGAGTCCTTGATCATCATCTTTGCTTGTTTAATAAATGTTAGTCCTGGCTAGAAATACATTTGAAATTATTATAAGCGGACCGATTAAATGTGGGTCCTTTGTTGTTTGAATTAATATTTGGGGAATCTGCCCAAGACAAAGCTGCTGTAAAGATAAAAAGATATTCCATTTTCAAACCAAGTTCCAAACACAGCGCTGAGATTATTCATGTCAACCGCAACGCTGATTCCATAACAATGGCCCTCAAACATCCATTAAACCAGCTCAGTCCCCATAAAACAAAGCCGAGTATATGAAAATGTCTCTCCTCCCACGTCGGTCTGTGTGCTCTGAGGTTCTGATGGAGCACTGGAGACGAGAGTGATGTCCCTAATATCCTCTCTGTCGGTGCAGCGTCCCCACAGAAGAGGCCGTTTCCCCGGGATATGGACACTTCCCCGGTGTTTAATGAGCAGCGATATGTTTAAAACAGCATTCAGAGAGTCCACGAGAGGCTTTACGGCGTCTTTAAGGAATGCATGGATTAATAAGCCGTTTGAAGTCTTGGTTCAGCGAGCAACAGAAATGATACAAGTAAATGTCTGGGATGTACTGGAGAAGACTTCACACAGTGGTCACACTCTCCCATCATCGAGACAACATTTATTTTTTTTACATAAATCACTTAATCTACTCAAAATCTTAAACCCTTGAAATCCCTTCTTCAAAATGTATAAAACTATCATGGATATGTCAAAGATGAGAACGAAAACTGATTTGGCTGAAAATGAACAGATGGGACATAGAGATATGAGCGCTTCAGCAGCAGAAGAAGAAACAACCTACTTCAAAGAGATTATTCAAAACTTTGTGAATGAAGCAAAACTAATACTCCAGGTTTGGATGTCACGATTGTGAAGAAAAATATTGCAATTTTACGATTATTCACAATTATCGAAATAACAAGGACAATACAGAATTTCTCTCATCCTTTACAGAACTGTCTACAAATGCAGAAAAGAGACCTTTAGGGAGTCGGCCTTTACTGTCCTGGAGCTAAACTGTGGAACTCTTCTCTTGAGCTGAAACAGGACTTAGATCTGGGGGCTTTTCATCATCATCATTTCATTTCAGGTGATGGCACAGAAAAGTACAAGGTAGACAAAATATAAAGTCATATAGTGCAAAAAGGAATATACAGTAAACATGACATGTAAACATGACGACCCAATTCTGTCTGAAAGGGAGTGGGAAAAAGATCATTTATTTAATCCCACCTCCAGTTCCCCATTCAGTGATTAATACACTAAGCTTCACTGTGACTTTGAGTAAAGCTTTAGTTCAGAATGAACTAAAATGTGTGACCAAGTGTGCAATCATTTTTAGATCGCATCTAAATGCACCGCCTTTGTGTAATGTCAGAATTAACCTGACTGTAAATAATATTTGATAAGCCCTTCTAGGGACGGACATCGCAAATTACCGTGGCGATAAATGTTGTGGTACATGTTGATGGATCACACTTGTTCCTATCAAATAGATACAACATTTTCAAAGATTATAAAACAGGACATCATTATGTACCGTTCCAAAGGTTTGGGGTCACTCAGGTCAGTTCTATAGCTTCTCTAATCGGCACAGAGTTTTCAGCAGTTCTGCATAAATGCACAAGGGTTTTAATCATCAATTACACGTTAACATGATTAGCTAACACCATGTACCATTAGAACCTCTGCTCACCCATGTAGAAAAGGATCCACAACATTAACAATGTCTAGACTGGCTGGTACAGTTCCAACAGCTGCCCCCATGACC